>OX637662.1:4760313-5960313 GCA_951802225.1 Euspilapteryx auroguttella
TGTGTATGTGTGTATGTTTGTATGTTTGTATGTATGTATGTATGTATGTATGTATGTATGTTTGTCCGCGATAATGTCGCAGTTGTCACATGCAGTTTTCACAGAAGTATTTGTTCAATCAGGAGCAGGTTTTAGTACCAATTTTAACCGACTTGAGAAAAGAGGAAGTTTTCAGTTTATGGATGTGTCAATATATTGAAGGCAGGTTCGTTTTTTAACCGACTTAAAAAAAGGAGGTTATCAGTTTGACCTGTATGCATGTATGTTTGTATGTATGTATGTTTGTATGTTTGTATGTTTGTTTGTATGTATGTATGTATGTTTGTCCGCGATTATCTCGAATTTGGCTGAGCCGATGTTGATGCAGTTTTCACAGAAGTATTTGTTACATTCAGGAGCAGGTTTTAGTACCAATTTTTACCGACTTGAAAAAAGAGGAAGTTTTCAGTTTATGGATGTGTCAATATAATGAAGGCAGGTTCCTTTTTTTAACCGACTTCAAAAAAGGAGGTTATCAGTTTGACCTGTATTTATGTATGTTTGTTTGTCCGTGGCTGAACCGATTTTGATGCGGTTTTCACAAAAGTATTTGTTACATTCAGGAAAAGGTTTTAGTACCTATTTTAACCGACTTTAGAAAAGAGGGAGTTTTCAGTTTTATGTATGTGTCAATATTGAAGGCGGGTCCCTTTAAAAAAAAGAAATTATGTAAAAAAGAAGTTATTACATTTATTTAAGGGGTGAAACTAGTTCTACTTCGTTAAATAATTAATATCTTCTAAACCATGGCCGAAATCAAAAATATGCGCCTTAGACTCCCTAGATAATCTTGCTTAGAATTTTTAAGGTCCTGTTGTGTAGCTGTTGCGCAAATATGCGCCGTCCGCGATACTACCGCTAATCTCGAATAAAAATATATCTTTTACCCGGCCTCGGCTAGTGATGTCTTCGCCGTAGTTGTAGTTTGTGCCAACAGCTATGTAGCCTCGCAAACCAGACCTAAAATACAAAATTGGAAATATTTTATTCATTTATCGACTTGCCCATTAGAAAAACCTAAATGACTGTTTCAATTAAATTGTTCTGTTAACTAAAAGACTCGTTTTCGCGTATTGACACGGTACAAAAACTTTTTCGGGAATGGGAATTTGACTTATTATCGCTGTAGAATCTACAGCGATAATAAGTCAAAGTCCCAGTGTAGATAAATTTAACAGGAGAGAGCTAGATTTAGCTCTATGTGTACCTATATATCATCCATACTAATATTATACATATGGATGCGAAAGGAACTATGTCTGTTTCGCTTTCACGCTAAAACTACTAAACCGATAAAAAAAAACAATTTCATACAGAGATAGTCTTAAGCTTGAGAAAGGACAAAGGCTACTTTTTATCCCGAAATCTCACGGGAACTTGGAATTATACTGTTCAAATGGAAATTGCGCTAGCGAAGCTGCGAGGCGCTACTAGTTTTGTTTTTTCTATACCAATATTATAAAGAGGAAAGATTTGTTTGTTTGTTTGTTTGTTTGTTTGTAACGAATAGGCTCCGGAAATACTGAACCGATTTGAAAAATTCTTTAACTGGTAGGAAGCTACATTAACCCCGAGTGTCATAGGCTATATTAGATTTCCAAAAAAATTAGGGATCCTTACCTAAACTCAAATAATGTAACCCAAGGTGCAATATTTTTTCCGTTGTTTACATATTTTGACAGTTGGTTTGTTGTTGTTGTTTGTTTTTTATCAAGCCCATTCTGGGCAGGCAAAAGAACATAGTCAATAGAGCCAAGTCTTTTGTAGTATCTTATATTCTATGGCGTTACGAAGTAAGCCGGGAAAGCTCGTAATATATATAAACGTCTTGCTTGACGTAGTAAGTCTTGCGTACTTTAGAACAATTAGGTATTCGGTGATGGACGCTTACTAAACTCACATAGTTCCCTCATAAGTGAGCGACACGGTGTGGCAGCAAGCGACGTGCTCCCACTCGTCCAGAGCTATCTTGGTGTTGGGCACCAGCTCCCACGACACCGGCGAAAAGAGAGAGATGGAGAACCTGTCCACCATGGGGTACGGGAACCTGTGGGAAAGAGATAGCGTATTATACAGGAACCGAACTATGTTGAACCCATGGTACAATAATGTAAACTACGTGATTGACACAAGCCTACGCCATCATGCTGTACACAGGTTCTCACAGGTTTTTACCAGTTGAACCAAAACCATTATACAAGAAGTCTGCATTCTACTTTCGTTCTTCTTTCATTTCCCTCTATTCTTCCTTTATTCCTACTTCATTCTTCCTTCATTGTTATTTAGTTTTTCATTCATTCATATTTCATTTGTTCGTCATTCTTTGTTCTTTATTTTTTAATTCTTTCTTAATATTTTCTTCATTTTCACTTTATTCTTCCTTCATTATTTCATCATTTTTCATCCATTCTTTCTTCATTCAACCTGAAATTATCTTATTATTTTCGAAAATCATTCGTTC
Organism: Euspilapteryx auroguttella; assembly: GCA_951802225.1. NCBI lineage: Eukaryota > Metazoa > Arthropoda > Insecta > Lepidoptera > Gracillariidae > Euspilapteryx > Euspilapteryx auroguttella. Next base: position 4,762,814 of record OX637662.1, read on the forward strand.
AATCACATCTACTCACCTGTCCCCCTTATTCTCTTCATGAAGCTCCTTATCCTCTCCATTGAACTTGTAATAAGACTGCTCGGGCTGCGCCGTGCTGGCCACGAGGCAGTACGTGCGACTCTCGGCGTGGTACGTCACTCTGTGCGGCGTCATGCGTAGAGGAACTTTCCTCAGCGGCCACGGTGCGTCGTACGATAAGTGGGCCGGTAGCACGCTGATTCTTAGCTCTGACTGAGGGTTGATTGGATTAATAACTCAAATTTAAAAATTTAAAAACCCCCGACCCAGTCAGACCCCTCATCAACTTAACTAGAACTAGAGCTAATCATCTTAAAAAGAGCATGGTTACCTTAACATATACTTTCAATATGATTAAAGTAACACCGTACCAAATTTCAACTCGATCGGACATAAGGAAGCTAGTTAGATCCTCTCATCCATTATTCAAGAGCTGATCATCTTCAAACCGCTGATCAGATCTTCACCAGACATGGCTAAGAACACTCGGCCCGAAATTATCTATGATACAAAAAAAACTAAACGAAAATCGGTTCAGCCGTTTGGGCTCTACGATGCCACAGACAGATACACAGACAGACAGACAGACAGATACACACGTTAAAATTATAACACCCGTCTCTGAATTCCTTCGTCGGGGGTTAAAAATTATAGCAGATCATATCACTCAGAGCCCCAAACTAGGTTGAACCTGTATCTAGGGTGCCCGAAACATACAGAGACGTACATTACACCCAGACCGGGAACAAACATCGATATTTATCATAACAATGTTCGCCCCGCCGGGAATCAAACCCAGGTGCTCACGAATCTCAGTCCACATCACTGCCAACTGAGCCACGGAACAGTCAAAGTCAGTTATAGCCATATAGGAAGAAAGTGTTGCTAAATTGCCCGAATCAATATACAAACATTGTATTTTTCCTGTATATTGGTGACCCCGATACAGACAGGAATAGAGTCGATTTTCGTATGATGCCAGACAAAGAACCTTCTTAGTGAATAAAAAAGTCATGTTAATGTTGCTCTGTTTTCTTACGTATAAAAGTGTCTGACAGAATGAGAATGTGTTTAGACACTTTTGGCTCGGTTATGTAAATGGAGTATGGAAACATCTGCTTTGACGAAGGTTTGAAGTCTGGGTTTTATTCCTGGCTGGGGCGTTCACTGTTTTGATGCAAAAACAAAGTAGAACGCTGCGCTTCCTATAGACGGAACATAGAAGAACCTGAATGCGAGCAGTCATCAAATGTATATGTGTGTATTTGTTGTATGGTTTTGAGTCCAACTGGACTCAAAATAGAAGGCAAAATAGCAAAACTATCGACAAGAGAACGCTAAATACGGATCGCGTGCATTCTTAGGCTATATAGAGTTTATGAGTTTGTCTCTGTCTCTCTTATGATGTTTGTTATTGTTTAAGGAATTAGAGTAGTAGTTCTCCGTTTCTGCTAAAATAGCTTCCATCTAGTACATACCTTACCTCAGGTTTTGATGTATATTAATTGGAGTGTGTAAAGTATATATTTTTTGTTTGAGTGGTAGGTTCACAGTTCGATTCACAATTCTTTTAATATTGCGTCTATCGCTTAAGCGCTTGGGAAAGCACGTCAAGCCGTTGCTTTTCGTCAGTCGTGTCGTTATTTAGTCGTCTGCATGAAAGTTTGTGACTGAAGGTGCCTTACAAGTTTGTTTTAGTAACTTTCGTAAAAAGGGTATACTTTTAATTACCTTATCATTAAAGTAGAGGAATCCCTGCGGACAATTGTGGTTGTTAAACGACGCGAAGCACAACGCGGATCCCTCTTCAGGAGCTAAAGGGTGCGCGCGAAGTTCACCGCGACCGGATAGTAGAATAACGTGCGGGGTGCGGCCGCAGACAAACACGCCGTTGTAGCCGCCCACGTTGCCTGCATCAATAAAGTCTGATCATCTAAACCTGACCCTTATCAACTAAACTAACAACCCGTAAACAATATGGGGAACAAAAATAATGTCTCCTTTTTAGATAACAAAGAGACCATCCGAAAATCGGGCAGCCCGCAAAACCCAACACAATGTTCGTTCTCGTGGCGATCAAGTGTGAGGAAGCCTATATGATTATACTGGATGTTTCTAACAAGACGGTAATAAATCAAAGGAGGGATTCAGCTCACCATACCTAACAACTTTCCCATAGCAACATGGGTCGAAATCTCAAAAAAAAATCAGCTGTTCCATACATTGGTTCGATCAGCTGACGGGGTCAATGTATGGCATAAAATCGCTTACCCTCCGTACTAGTCAAATGACTGTGTTACGGCAGGGCAGCCGACCATCCGTCGCCTCACCAGCTGATTTTTCTTTTGAGATTTCGACCCATGTTGCTTTGGGAAAGTTGTTAGGTATGGTGAGCTGAATCCCCCCTTTGATTTATTACCGCCTTGTCAGTAACACCCTGTATATAAAACTCTTCCGTTACTGACTGACTGACAGACTGACAGACAACGCAGAGCCGAAACTACTGGGCGTAGCGGGCTGAAATTTTGCACGTGGGTTCCTTAGGGAGTGTAGGGGAGCACTAAGGAATAAATTCCCGAAATTCCCATGGAAACGGGAGAAAACGGGATTTTTGTATTTAAGAGAAATCGCCGCGGGTGATACCGCGGGGCAGCCTCTAGTATGGTTATAAGATTATTAATTGTGGGTGTTAAAAAGTAAATAAGACTTAGGAAAATCACAAAAACGCACCGAAATATCTCATCTGGCGCACGTTATCCTTGACGAGCCACTCGTCGTAATTCTGCTCGTTGTCGGGCTCCGCCGGCGCCGAGTAGCCGAACGGGAAGTTCACGTTGCAGCGCGAGAATCTGAACTTCAGGTTGCCTCTAGGATACTTGTAGACCTGGGTAATGTTTCACACTGGTTAATGTCTACACTAACACTTATAAAAAGAGAAAAGCTTCATTGTTTGTTCGAATCGAATAGGCTCCGAAGCTTCATATAGTGGACCGATAAGAAAAATTATTTCAACGATGATATCTATACCAATATTATAAAGAGGAAAGATTTGTTTGTTTGTTTGTTTGTTTGTTTGTTTGTTTGTTTGTTTGTAACGAATAGGCTCCGGAAATACTGAACCCATTTGAAAAATTCTTTCACTGGTAGGAAGCTACATTAACCCCGAGTGTCATAGGCTATATTAGATTTTCAAAAAAATTTGGGATCCTTACCTAAACTCAAATAATGTAACCCAAGGTGCAATATTTTTCCGTTGTTTACATATTTTGACAGGTGGTTTGTTGTTGTTGTTTGTTTTTTTTTTTGGCCATTCTGGGCAGTCAAAAGAACATAGTCTATAGAGCCAAGTCTTTTGTAGTATCTTATATTCTATGGCGTAACGAAGTAAGCCGGGAAAGCTCGTAGACTATAATCCAAAAATCAGAATAGCACAAACAAATATTGTTTATAATAATAATATTGTATAACTTAGTAAGGCGGTCCGTTCCGGTTAGTTCGCCATGTCAGCTAGTCACAAATAATTTGAATAAAGAAACGGCTTAACACACCATTCCTAGGAAAAGCATATTCATATTTTATCAGGTAGCCTATAACGAAAGCGCTGATATTTCAACGCCATGTGACAAGCACCTGAAAAGAGGGCACACAAGGGTAAAAATCTAAAACAAAAACACAAACCACTTACCTGATAAATCATCAATTCCTTGCTCATCCTCAGTAGGAGTAGGGGCCTGCCTCCCTTGTGTCCGAGGCCGACCATGAGTATTTCCTTGAGGTCCTCAGCAGAGTTCTTCACTCCCTCACGAGTGGGCTCCTCGGAGGACTCTTGAGGCGTCGGCACTGATTCCAAACTGTCTGATAGTATCTGAGAACAATCATAGCTTATGACAAAGAGCCCTTAACTAGGTAGGACCTGTTCTGGAGTGATCGAAACACATACAAAGACGAACAACTTACACCTAGATCGGGAAATAAGCACAAATATTCATCATAACAAGGTTTGTCGCCGCCGGGAATCGAACTAGCTACACTATCTAAGCTAGTACCTAAATCTATTAGAAATAGCTGAGCCCGCGACTTTTTACGCGAGTAATAGTGATTATTACATGTTTTCTTACCGTTCAAACCTTCTCTGGACTACGACAAACATTACAAACCCAAAATCAGCTACATTACCTCCAACCTTTCTTGAGTTTTAGCAAGACTAATTAATCACCATCGATTTTAATAAGATAGAAGATATACCGTTTTAGATCCGGCTCGAAGGACTATGATCAAAAGTTAAAAAAAAAGTCAAAAATGATTTATTCAATATAGTATACAAGATGTCACTTATTAAAAGTCAATAAGAATAATCTTATTATTATTGATACCTTATTTTGTAAAGTATCCTATACTGCAAGAGTGATCTGTGTAATTTAAAGTCCAAAGAAGATTCTTATAAAGAAAAATATTTTCATATTTCTTAATATATATTCCTTAGCAAAATAAATGAATAAAACGAACCCGATGTCCCCCACAGACGTCCTCGACCAGGTAACACAGCCTCATCTCAGGCAGCGAGTATATCTCGAGCGCGCCCGTCTCCCGCACACACAGCAGCCAAAATGTCGCCTTCCTTTCTTGTAACAAACGCTTCCACCAGCGAGAAACGCGGCGCGGCACTCCTGGCACTGACGATTGCTCCGCTAACATTATCTTAAAAGGTAAAAATGTAGATTTTATAACAAGAGTGTATATAAAGTGATTTAGACAATGGGGTGCACATTTTAAAACACAGGCGCAGTGAGAATTTCAAGCTAAATCGAGCTGTAAAGCTAGGGAATAATGGCTTGAAACTTGAACAAGCGAGGGTTGTAAGAGCAACCGAAGCAGTATAGCTTTACGCCCACGTTGTATACTGCTGTTTTCATTTCATCCCACAAGTTTTTTTAAAATTAAAAAAATAAAGAATAACGACTTTTAGGGAGCGATTCCTGCGCACTCGATATGATATCAAGCTTCGATATGTCGACAGTAATGGTGTGTAAAGAGTCCGCATGGTCATAACGCTCCTTAAAGTCGGTAATCTACGAAGACTTGTCAATAATACTCACGCTAGCCATAGAGGCAGGCGTCGTGTCTCCTCCGTACAACAACTCGTCGTCGTCATTGAGCTCGTAAATTGTGTTTTCTTTGAAGCCTTCCGCTTTCACATTCTTCTTGCCTTTCATTTTACCCGAGAACTCTCCTTTCACCTGAGAAAACATTATTTTTAAAATATAGTACCGTGTGACCGGCGAGTTTTGTAGATACGCCACTTGCTGCAAAAATGTATATATTCTAACTTAACCAAGGCAAAGATGTGATCTTTTATGACAATCTTGCTGAATATTTAATGGGCACGAGTTATGTAGTCCTAGATAATCTACTGATTGGTTGCCCACCGTGGCAACTTTTTTCAACATTTAGTAGCTTTCCTTGGTATTTAACCAAAAAACCATACAAATGTGCCCGTAAAATACTAATTCTAGATTTACTTTAGGTTCAACGACGTCCTTGAACGGCAATGTTTGAAAATGTTAAACTAAAAGATGCGCTCTCGCATAGTGACACGGGTCATTATAGCATGAATTCTTTGAATGGGGTTTAAGCTACATAGTAACGCTGTAGGTATATACATATAACAGAAGCAATCTACAATGTGCTTTAACTGTACGCAGACATATTTTTTTAAACGACTCTAGGGAATTAGCCTTCTGTACTTTAGTACAATTAGGTACCAATTCTGTGGTAAAACCTACCTGAACATTATCTGTGCTGGTATTAGTAAATAGTCCACTTAGATCTCTGTACGGCGCGGCGCGCACGATCGCCGGCCTGTGCGGCACTGGCTGACGAGTCGGTGCTAGGCGGGCTGACTGGAAAAAAATATATGGATAGGAAACATGCTCTCATGCTCGTTTGTCATGACAGCTGTTCCGTACTATGTTCTGTCATTGACTAAACCAGAGATTTTTGTCGGATTATGGTGAAGTCCATTCATTGCAGCTGCATGTCTTTCATATTCTTAATACTGAGATAGATAGATAACTTTTTATCACGCCAACTTTGTTAACATATGTATTATAGAAGTACCCCCTAAATCACTTACTTGGATATTATTATCACTTTTTGTTTCAAAAATTGATACTTCCACTAACATTTCAAATGTGAAAGTAACTCTGTCTGTCTGTCTCGCTTTCACGCTAAAATTACTGAACTGTTTTGAATGAAATTCAGTACATAGATAGTTTAAATCCTGTGAAAAGGCAATTGCAAATCAGAATTTTTCGGTTTCTGTGATAATTAGAATTTCTCGGTTTGACAGAAAATTGCGTTGTCAAAGCCGCAGGGCGCACACTAGAATGAAATAAAATAAATGTAGTTTATATGAGAATACTGTAGTGATTGGTTAACCCCAACCCAATCCCACTAAAGACTCACCGCGCCGTCCCTCGTCCGTGTTTCTCTGAGCGCGAGCACGAGCGCGCGGCCGCACGAGGATACGACACATAAGTATGGATCAGCCGTGCTCGCTGACCGCGCTTCCCATTCTAACTGGATGCTTTGGATCTGTACGCCGTCTGATCAAGATTATTCATTACGAGCTATCCCGGCTTACTTCATTACGCCATAGAATATAGATACTTCTAAAGACTAGGCTTTATAGACTATGTTCTTTTGAGTGCCCAGAATTGGCGAATAAAAAACAAACAACAACAACAAACCACCTGTCAAAATATGTAAACAACGGAAAAAATATTGCTCCTTGGGTTACATTATTTGAGTTTAAGTAAAGAACCCTAAATTTTTTGAAAATCTAATATAGCCTATCATCTTCACAGTTTACATCATACAGCTGATTATCGTTTTGAGATTTCGGCCATGCTGCTTAGGAAAAGTTGCTAGGTATGGTGAGCTGAACCCCTTATTTTATTTATTAGCGCCTTTTCAGAAATCACAATGGCCATAATAGAATGGCTTACTCTACATAAGAAGGATTTAATAGATGAATGAACGCATAAAATAATAATAATAATAACACATCACACTCAGAGTCCCTAACTAGGAAGAACCTGTATCTAGGGTGCCCGAATAACACACAGAGAGATGAACATCACACCCAGAACGGAAACAAACATTGATATTCATCATATGATATGGAATCGAACCCGGGTGCACACGCTTACTCTGTCCACATCACTGCCAACTGAGCCACGGAGCCATAATAAAAGAAGGATGCAATTTCATAAGTGAAATAAGGACATTTATAAGTATAAAAACTTTTTATAAAAAAATTAAACCGCCGAAAAAACTGAAAAGCATTAAATAATAGGGAAACATTTTCTATTAGGCCTTAATTTACTCACTTCTTAAAGTAATTTTGGATTACCAAGAAATTTTAAGTCGGCGCCACACCACACAAGCAAATTCATTATCTATGTAAAGCGCGATGCGCAGCGGCACACGGTTTTCGGTATTTGAATTTCAGGTAATTCAGTGATCTTTATTCGTTGATTCTGTGGCACCGACTCAAAATTTCTTGGTAATCCAAAATTACTTTAAGAAGTGAGTAAATTAAGGCCTAATAGAAAATGTTTCCCTATTATTTAATGCTTTTCAGTTTTTTCGGCGGTTTAATTTTTTTATAAAAAGTTTTTATTTTTTGCTTTTCAGTTTTTTTTGGGCTAATTTTTTTGACCCCAGCTAATCACCCTTCACAGGGTGGTCACACCCCACAAGGTGGCCACACAACCTGGTGAAGGTTGAGGGACTAACAGGATGAGGTTCGATCACGACCGGTCGGTGAGGCGATTTGTGAGGGAGGCCTATGTCCAGCAGTGGACGTCTTTCGGCTGATTTTATTTCATTTCCAAAGATATTGTAGGTAAGTATCAAAAGTTATAATGTAACACGGAAATGCAACCTGTGAGTGGATAAATCTTCCCGCCGACCAAAAAGTCACCCCTATTTTCCCACCCTTAGGGTGGGAATTTTATTTTAAAATTTTTATGGGACCAACTTCAAGGTATACCCTGTCGATTAAAAAAAGAATTATTAAAATCGGTCCACACAGTAAAAAGTTATGCGTGATCATACATAAAATATATATATATATATATACGCGACGAATTGAGAACCTCCTCCTTTTTGTTTTTTCGTCGGTTAAAAACTTACTTTTAACCAAACGTATGGCAGAGTTGGTGACCTGTACCATAAACTTGTTGTTTCCCAAATTGCCCGCAAACACTGTGGGAGCGCTAGTGATAAAGCCTGAACTTTCCACTTCGTTTATCTCCTGACCCGTTTGCAGTACCTGGAAATAACGAATGAATTAAATTACGTTTTTATGCACGAAAATACGGAATAATAAAACTTTTTATGAAAAAATAAAACCGCCGAAAAAAAAACTGAAAAGCATAAAATAATAATCTAATTACTAAAGTCTTAAAGTAATGTAGGGTAAGTAAGTATACCAAGTAATTTTAAGTCGGCGCCACAGAATCCTCGTACAAAGTTCACTAAATAAGGTATCTTAAATTTTAAGAATTATTATTTTGCGTATCTCCTCATCATTTTTGATTCGACCACAAAAGAAAACTACGATCATAGCCCTCTGCATTTCCTTTTGAGTAACCTTTGTGTGGCCTTGTTCTTTCTAATTAGGGCCAGTCAGTTGTCAGTCTGTAAAAGTAGTGAAATTTTTGTATTTATATGGTAAATAGAACAAATGATCTGACCATGGTGGCGTCGACGTGGGTGAGCAGCAGGTAGGCGTGCGCGCCCTCCATGTCCTTCGAGCCGGCCGCGCTGGCGCCCAGCACCGACCACATGTCCAGGCAACCTGCGCACAGACACTCACATTACGGCACATGCATAAATGCACATGCATTTACATTAACTGAACGAATGCTCGTTCTATTCGAACTCCATAAATCAACTTTTTTACTTGATATTTTAGTGTAAGCGAACAACGAGAAAAAAACTAAAATCGTAGACTAATAAACACGTGCAACGCTTGAATTGACGTAAATTCTCTTTTAAAGATAACTTTTTTTTCTTATTTGTCGCCTCAAAGCGACAAGGCGATAAGATCGTTAACTTACCAGGCTCACCCAACCTCACGCTTATTTGCAATGCAATAAGAGCTCCGTACGACACTTGTCGCTTTAAGAATCGCCCCAACAGCGATAAAGCGATAAATAAGATCTTACCGGGCAAACTAAAGGCAGTAAGTAGATGAGTCCTAACTCTTCTCTAAGCGCAGTAAGAACTCATTTCTTCCCCGTAAAACACTAGAAAATCTAGGTTTTTAACGCCATAAATCTATACCAATATTATAAAGAGGAAACATTTGTTTGTTTGTTTGTTTGTAACGAATAGGCTCCGGAAATACTTAACTGATTTGAAAAATTCTTTCTCTGGTAGGAAGCTACACTATCCCCGAGTGACATAGGCTATATTAGATTTAAAAAAAAAATTAGGGATCCTTACTTAAACTCAAATAATGTAACCCAAGGTAAAATATTTTTTCCGTTGTTTACATATTTTGACAGGTGGTTTGTTGTACGCCCCGCAGTACCGGGCCGAAGAATAGGACTGAGGTATCCCCTGCCTGTCGTAAGAGGCGACTAAGAGGGGACCCCGGGGTCGTTGGGTGCATGAGGCGGGGGCCTCGTGTAGTCATATCACGGCCCCGAGAAGGACGGTGGAACGCGGTGTCCCGATTCCGCCGTCGAGCGTAGAAAGAGCCATCCGCGCTCAGGGGGGACTACCACCACTTGTCCCCCCGTGAAGAGGCTTAACAGCCAATGCTGGAGGGGGTCGCGGAGTTGAACATAACGATCGAAAGATCACCCGTGACCCCTTTGCCAACAGCCGAGATGGACACCGGCGGGGTTTTAGTGGGTGCGAACCCCACATAACCCTGCGACTCCCCCCGGGGTCGCAGGGTACTCGTTAGGAGTTTCCCCGCCTAAAAAAAAAAAAAAAAAAAAAAATGTGTGATATAAAGGACATTATAGTTACCAGGCAAACTGTAATTGACTCTACTTGACGTAAAAAGAGTGAGTAGATGGGTCCGAACGCTTCTTTACAGCGCGGTTAAGGCCCCGTTCTTCCCTTTTTCCGAACAGACAAGTAGTTGCAACCAAAGAATCGCCTTCAAAGCGACAAAAGAATCATTAACTTACCACCCAGGCACTGAAAGTTGTAAGTAGATGGGTCCTACCTAAAGCTTCTTTGTAGCGCAGTAAGAACTCTGTTCTTCCCTTTAAAACATCAGTAAATCCAGGCTTTTAGCTTTAACGTTTCAGAAGTGAGAGAAAAGACATATAGTTTACCAGGCAAGCTGAGGCAGAAAGTAGATGTGTCCTAACGCTTCCTCAAAGGGCAGTAAACACTCCGTTCGTCCTTCAAACACTACAAAACCTAGATTTTTACCGTTTCAGAAGCGAGAGAAAAGACATATAGTTACCAGGCAAGCTGAAGGCAGTAAGTAGATGGGTCCGAACGCTTCTTTGCAGCGCAGTTAAGGCCCCGTTCTTCCCTTGTCCCGAGCAGACTAGAAGTTGCAACTGCGTGCCGCCCGAGCTTCCCGCCGGCTCGCCCATTGCCGCCGACCCTATAGGCGATATGTTGAGGAGCGAATCGCATACCTACAATTTATAAGATGTTAGTAAATAAAAATATATAATAATGGTATATTATATAACATGGTTTCAAAGTTATGTTTTACTAGCATTGATACCCGCAGGTTATTACCGCAGTAAAAAGTAGCCTATGTGTTAATCCAGGGTGTCAGCTAACTCCTTACCAAATTTCATTGAAATCGCGCTAGCCGTTAAGACGTAAAGAAGTAACAAACATACACCCACACACTCACAAAATTGCGCCTTTATAATATTAGTGTGATTTTAATGATGCGCATTTTCAATCCAAAGCGCAGTGAAGTTTCAAGGGTTTATTTTACTGGCTTGAAACTTGAACAAGCATGGGTTGTAAAATCACCCGAAGCAGAATAACATTAAACACACGTTGACGTAATCATTTATGTTTTTTGTAGTAGTCCCCGCGAGAATTTCGAAACATTTAGGTTGTGTAGAAAGTACCATAATAGGTGTATGTGCAAAATTTAAATATTGTAACATCTACTCATTAAACACCACTGCTGGACATGGCCTCCCACACAATCATCACAAGAACAAAAATTTTACTTGGCTTTTGCCACAACAATCTCCACCTTTGGCAGACGGGTTGGCGATCGCAGTATGGCTCTTAAATATTTAATCGTAGAACGCCATCGGGAGTTCCCTGAGTCGCCTTTTACGACACCTATGGGAGGAGATGGGGTAGTGGTATTCTATGCCGCCACCACACTACCATCTCACTTCATCATCATATCAGCAGAAAGACGTCCACTGCTGGACATAGGCCTCCTCTACACATGTTCTCTCTCTTGTCTTGAACGATCCTCATCCAGTGTACTCCCTTAATCTACACCATCGTCTGACCAGCTTGTTGGGTGTCTGCCTACCCTGCGTCTTCACTTACTTGAGAACTTTTCAGCCTCAGCGACCATCTGTTCTCCGAGCTATGTGCCCAGTCCATTGCTACAATTTTTTTTCTATTCTTTGAATACCACTTACCTCAAACATGTAGCCAGCCAAAGCGGTGGTGGTCCTAACATCGCTCCCGTATACTTGCAGTTCGTCTCGGTCGCTTATTTCGGACGCCGTCAACGGGTCGACGCGGCGCTTTTTTGCGGCTTGCTCTGGATTTTCTAGAAGTTCACGAAGTCATAAAATAAAATAAAACAAAACATAATCTAGCTCGCTGCCTAAACAAAACATAATCTAGCTCGCTGATGTGATGTAATATACAGGATGTCCCAAAAGGTTACGTAGGGTCACCAGAAAAAAAAAAAAAAAGTAGCAAAATCGCCCAAGTTGTAAATTTTTTTGTTTTTAAAAAAGGCCATTTATTTTTTTTATACACAGAGGGTTTTTTTTTTCTCACCCCTATCACCCCTCTTCCTAACTAGGTAACCATTCCCGAAAAGCATTCATGCGATAATGAACGTGACTACGACTACAGTGGTCTTTTACAAGTGAAATGAATGAACAGTGTTTTTTTTTACTTTAATATATTTCATGCTGCTGTGTCTTTTTAACCGTCGGTTAAAAAGACAAGACGACAAAAAAGGAGGTTATCAGGTTGACCTGTATGTATGTATGTTTTTCCGCGATTATCTCGCATTTTGCTGAACCGATTTTGATACGGTTTTCAGATAAGTATTTGTTACATTCAAGAGAAGGTTTTAGTTTCTATTTTAACCGACTTCGAAAAAGAGGAAGTGCTCAGTTGATGTATGTGTCAGTTTATTGAAGGAGGGTTCCTATTTTGTAAAAAAAGAAATTATTAAATAACCAAAAATAATCTTATTAAGAGGCCTATAACACCTAAACTAGCGCCACCCGCACGCATCAGTGTAAAATACCTCTTCAGTTTGAAACAATGAATAAGTTTGTAAGTTTTTTAAGTAAAAGAAGTTGGTTAATACCTGTCTCGGGTTCTGTCAAGTCAACCGTCTCCTCCAGCGGCCGTTCGACAGAGAAGAGTGTTCTGTTCTCTCTTTCTGTCACTCGGAGCAGCAGTGAATTACCCAATCGCGAGCCGAGGAAGAGGAAGTCTTCTTCTATGACACACATCTGAGGACAAAGTATTATTGAATGCGATTTTTGGCCACGTCCCCCTACTTTTTTAACCACCGACGAAAAACCAGAGGGGTGTTATAATTTTAACCTGTGTATCTGTCTGTGGCATCGTAGAGCCCAAACAGATGAACCGATTTACGTTTAGTTTTTTTTGTATCATAGATAATTTCAGTCCGAGTGTTTTTAGCCATGTCTCATGAAGATTTGATCAGCTAAAGATTACCATATCGTTAAAATATCCTTTGACGCTACAGAGAACCAATCAGAATAAGAGTTTACCAGCAAGCAATAAATCTAGCCAATCAGATTATAAGAAGGTTTCAAAGTTTTCAATCTTACTAGGTTTTTTGCAAAAAAACTGCTTCATGTCAGGATGATTAAAAAAAAGTAATGCTTATATCAAATTATCCGTGTTTTCGCAATATCCCTAGGTTTTTTGCAAAAAAACTAATTATCAAATCTTACTACGACATATATAGTAGATAGCAGATGTTAGTTAAACAAGAAATTCAGAAATAAATCAAATTACTTGCTCATTTTAGTTTTGCAATTCACCCTACATGGCGTTAGGAGAAATGAAAATTGGGCGTGTCGACTAGTTTATAATGATACGGTGTACATACGGCAGCAGTGAGCACGGAAGCGGCAGCGCGGTCCAGGTGGAAGCTCCTGACAGCGGGTCGACTAGTTTATAATGATAGTACGGTTTACATACAGCAGCAGTGAGCACGGAGGCGGCAGCGCGGTCCAGGTGGAAGCTCCTGACAGCGGGTCCACTAGTTTATAATGATAGTACGGTTTACATACAGCAGCAGTGAGCACGGAGGCGGCAGCGCGGTCCAGGTGGAAGCTCCTGACAGCGGGTCCACTAGTTTATAATGATAGTACGGTTTACATACAGCAGCAGTGAGCACGGAGGCGGCAGCGCGGTCCAGGTGGAAGCTCCTGACAGCGGGTCCACTAGTTTATAATGATAGTACGGTTTACATACAGCAGCAGTGAGCACGGAGGCGGCAGCGCGGTCCAGGTGGAAGCTCCTGACAGCGGGTCCACTAGTTTATAATGATAGTACGGTTTACATACAGCAGCAGTGAGCACGGAGGCGGCAGCGCGGTCCAGGTGGAAGCTCCTGACAGCGGGTCGACTAGTTTATAATGATAGTACGGTTTACATACAGCAGCAGTGAGCACGGAGGCGGCAGCGCGGTCCAGGTGGAAGCTCCTGACAGCGGGTCCACTAGTTTATAATGATAGTACGGTTTACATACAGCAGCAGTGAGCACGGAGGCGGCAGCGCGGTCCAGGTGGAAGCTCCTGACAGCGGGTCCACTAGTTTATAATGATAGTACGGTTTACATACAGCAGCAGTGAGCACGGAGGCGGCAGCGCGGTCCAGGTGGAAGCTCCTGACAGCGGGTCCACTAGTTTATAATGATAGTACGGTTTACATACAGCAGCAGTGAGCACGGAGGCGGCAGCGCGGTCCAGGTGGAAGCTCCTGACAGCGGGTCCACTAGTTTATAATGATAGTACGGTTTACATACAGCAGCAGTGAGCACGGAGGCGGCAGCGCGGTCCAGGTGGAAGCTCCTGACAGCGCGCACGGAGTCCGACAGCAGCGTCAGCACGTACAGCTGGCCGCCCTTCAGAGAGAGCACGAAGCGGCCCTCGCCCAGCCCCGCCGCGCACGCGCCGTCCAGGGTCATACACACGCCTTCTTGGATTCCTGACAGTCGAGGTAGATTGATTGGTGACTAAACTAGTTTATGACCGTATAACACAGAATATTTAGATCTCAGATTTAGATTCCTGATTTATACCGATACTGAATCAAGCCTCCATCACCACTTATGTTTTGACTGAATATTATTATTTCAATATTCAGTCAAAACATAAATGGCGATGGAGGTTTGATTGATTTGGGAATGAACGAAAGAATGAATTCATTAATGAATGCGATTTTTATGAATGAACTAAGACTAAAACGCACAATACGCCTGCAGTCAAATCACAGGCATTTTATTTTGTTCACTATAACTTTTCATTGTTCCTATAAATGAATGACAGAATCTGACAGTAGGGTCAGCACGTACAGCGGGCTGCCCTTCAGAGAGAGCACAAACCGTCCCTCGCCCAGCCCCGCCGTCCAGGGTTATACAGACACCTTCATGGATTCCTGATTGAGGTGTTTGTGTTCAGTCAATAACATTGAAGGAGGATTGACTGATTGATTGATTGAGGAACGAATGAATAGATGGGATGGTAATGATGTGGTTTTCTAGTTAAAAGACGCTTTATTGCAATCAATCTTAAACTGTTCATTAATTTCTTAAACAACATTACATTGATTGCAATGGAAGGCCTAATCGGTCGGCCTTTATAACCGACTTCAAAAAAGGAGGTTATCAGTTTGACCTGTATGTATGTTTGTCCGCTATTATGTCGAGTTTGGCTGAACCGATTTTGATGCGGTTTTCACAAAAGTATTTGTTACATTCAGGAGAAGGTTTTAGTACCCATTTTAACCGACTTGAGAAAAGAGGAAGTTCTTTTGTAAAAAATAAGTTATTCTTGTCAGCCTAAGAAACATCTAGTGCTGGACATACACAAAACATCTGAGGGGTCAGATCACAATCAGGAGGAGTTTGACATAATCGCCATGCTTGGCGGGCGGGTGGGCGATCGCAGTGTGGCTCTTCAAGTTTTTCAACGAGGGACGCTGCTGCCCGTCCTTCTGGTGTTCCCTTAGTCGCCTCTTTACGATATGGGAGGAGATACTTACTTAGTGGAAAATTAGTGGTTTGCGTAGCGATGCTATTGAGCGAAACTCCGTACGGCGGGACCGACTGGTTTAGATATATCAGCGAGTTCACCGCCAGGATTAAACAGCCACCTGGAACAAAATAAAATATATTGTTTTATTTAGTACTGTAGCCAGCACATCAACCAAGCTTTATTGTTTTATTTAGTACTGTAGCTCGATCATATATTATTTAGATATTTAAAATCACTATATTTGTTACAGCTAGTAACAACAAAGGCGAACTTCGTACCGCCCTGCATTTTTGAGATAATTCTATAACCTATGACAGCCTCCCAACAGTGAAAGAATTTATGAAATCAGTTCAGTAGTTTTGGAGCCTTTTCAATGCAAACAAACAAACACACAGTCAAATCTTTCCTCTTTATTATATTAGTATAGATGTGTCAAAGCGGCGACAAAAGCGTGTCCCGACTAATAGTCAAAGGGTAGCCCGGCGTAGGAGCAGATCACAATGTGACGTCTGTCTCTCTGTCAGTACAACTAGCAGTAACTCACCTAAAGGTTTAGGCACAGGTAGGGCCTGCGTGCAGTCAAAGGGCAGCCCGGCGTAGGACCAGATGACAGGGTGAACGCGAGCGCTCATGTTTAGTGAAACGCCCGCCATTGCGCAAGTGTCGCTGCGGACTGCGGTGCGGCTGAAAACGATCAGCTACGTTCAGGGCATTTCACATTCGATTCTACATGTTTACACTTATTGCATTAGTAAAAACTTTAATTAATTTTAAGTACAGTGTGTACAGTGGCGGTTTAGGAGGGCCTAACAGACTTGTCTATGGTCTCCTATGCGCCCTAGACTGTATTACCAAAGAACAAGAGCTATTTTGGAATACAAAGAAACCGGAAGTGTTACGCCTACCTAGACCGCCACTGTACGTACAGTAGCGGACAAGGAAGACGTAACAGATTTGTCTATGGTTTCGTGAGTCCTAGACTGTATTACCAAAGAACAAGAGCTATTTTGCAATACAGAAAAACCGGAAGTGTTACGCCGACCGTGTCCGCCACTGTACATAAAGCAATAACAATTTAATCTATGAGAACAAAATGCAAACTGTTGCAAATATTACAACTGTGCCACACCTAACAAAAAATACCATAAATCACTATCACTTTCGTACAATTTTATAAACATACCGTCTTATTCATAAAAATACTGTACATTTTAAGTTGCTTTACTGAAGGTCTACTTCTCTGGTTTGTTGTATGGTAAATACGTGACAACCAGTCTAAATTGACATACGTCAAATAACTAAAATGCTCTTTAACTTTTTATGAATAACAGGGTAAAGATAGGCTGTTGTTTTGATTTCGTATGAACTAACAAGCTGTATCTGGATAGATAGTATATTGAAAACGGCTGATAAAGTGAAAAGTTTAGCTTATTGAAATGAAATAAATAAAAAGACACTCAAGATTTAAACACATCAACTATAAAGCTTATTAAAAAATAATAATAAAATTATAAACAACTTACCCAGGAAAGGTCCTAATAGGCTCGTATAACAGCAGCAGAGTTGGTTCATAATATCCATGTAGAAACTGTAGGTCTATGATGTTGTCTATTTTACCATCCAGGTCTTTTAGCACCACAATGTAGGAGGCTAGAGTGGGAGAGCGGTACACTTGCTCTTGCGCTTGCTAAAACAGTAGTAGTTTAAAAAGTTACTAAAAGTCCCGTAGTTTTGGAGCCTATTTGATTTAATCAAACAAACAATAAAATCTTTCCTCCTATAAAATTACCCTCTTATTCATTTAAAAGGTACAGAGCATTTTTGTTGTTTGACATTATGTTAATTAAGACTGGATGCTTCATATTTACCATACAAGTAAACAAAGAAGTCCAGAACTCCAGTTCAGTTAAAGCTATTTTAAACCTATTATATCTTTATGAAAAGTTAAAAGATGTGGATTATAGTAAACTTACATTTTTCTTAATATCAGCAAGAGGCTTGGCATCTAACAGATCAGATTCTTCTCCGGGTGTGTCTTTTCTGAACGGCAGCACAGCGAGCTTCCTACCATACAGGAGGAGTACTGCGCAGCGACCTTCTGGGTCTACTCTTATCCATGGAATGTGAGGATGGGTGGTCCAACCATTCTGTAGAGGAGAATTGTTTGTTTATGATTTAAAATAAAATGTTATCAATAAACGAGTTTATATGTACATGAAGAAACTAAGATCATTTATTTTAAAATGGTAGATAAAAATTAAGGAAGGAATAGTTATTTATAGTAAGTAGTTTTATTACAAAACTCAAAATAGTAGATTAGACTAGAGTACAGTAACCAGCAAGTACTCTACAAAGGAAAAGAAATAACTAACATACCTTCATATCATCTTCCTCAAAATAATGCATGCTCAGAGTTATAAGATCATCAGTGTGAGGGTCATACTGCAGTACCGACATCTTGGCCTCTCTGAACGACACTATCAATAGATCCCTCCCCATACTGGGACAGCGGACTGATGCCAGCGACATCACGCAACCCCATAGTGTGTAAGTAGCGAGGCATTCTAGTTTCATCATTGGTGGCACTGGCTGACCCGCTGATATTCAAATAAAATTAATTTAATTTAACTAGAAGACAATAATCAATAGCCTATGCCTCCCAGGGATAGTGTAGCTTCCCAACTCCCAACAGTGAAAGAATTTTTGAAATCACTTGAGTAGTCTCGTAGCCTATTTGATGCAAACAAACAAACAAATCTTTCTTCTTAATAACATTGGTATATATTAACAATAACTTGTTACTTTCAAGGGTGGCGAGGTGCCTAGTTAAGTTGCACAAATTATAATGCTTCCATGAGTCAGTGGGCAGTAATGTTGACTTTAACATCAGCTTCAATACCCAGCCATGGCAGGCGTCAGTATAATGAATCTCACATCAGCAAGAGATGTCCACTGATGAACATAAGCCTACCCTTTAGATCAACACAAGGAAAAATCTAAATTTTCAAGTTTTTCAACTAAAGCTGGTTTTCCTTTGATGACTTTTACGACACCCTTGGGAGTAGTCATCATACCCCTATGCTGCAACCACACAGCTTATGGGTATGATGACTAATATGTGTCTGGGTCTGGGTTAATATTAGTATTTTTTATTAGTTTTTCAGGAAGCTAACAACAGGTTTTATCTAGTAAATGGTTATTAATATGACACTAGTAACGGGGCGACCGAGACTCACTTACCGGCATTCGTTTCTCTGCTGTCGCTTTCCGGGTAGAGCCGGAAAACCTTAATAATATTAGCTCCAGCGGTAACCAGGCAAGTCTCATCATTGTTGTAGAAGCAGCAGCTGATGCTGTGTTCGATACCGGTGGCCGGATGGGTCTGGCGCGAAATGGAAAACATTTTGCTTGATTTTATTGGGTTTGTTGTTAAGAATTTAGAGGTTATGTTGGTATCACTTTTTTTCTGTTTTATTGGACATTTTGTCGCTTCAGTTAAACTGTAACCATAATGTTTAACATAAGCTCAGAACATAATCTTAGCTTTCACACGATAAATTCTCACAAGATATTTCGTAAAATACAACAACACAACACAAACTCACTCAATGCCCAAGCAAGATTATGCCACAGACCAACTAGAGATACTAGATTATGCCAAGATTGTAAATGACAGACTGAACTGACCATGAACTGACTGACATGTCAAAAAACACAGATTAAAATATTTTCTCTGAACGAAACTCCCGCTCCCGTGCCCGTGTTCGGTTCCTTCGTTTCGTGAATACCTACAATAATAATTCGTATTCGTTGGGATTTGGTGTACTTCAAGCTGTAATCCTCATCTTTTAAATCTTCGCTAAAACAAATTTTGAAAATGCAAATAATTAGTCATGAATTGATCCAAATTGGTCCACAAAGTAAAATAATTAGTCCACTTATACTTTAGAAGTTATAGCCAAATGTTTGTGAGGATTATGGCTTGACGTTCAAGCTGTAATCCTCATCTCTCGTCCAAGAAAACGGTAGGGCCTATCGACTTGGTTCAGGTCTAAATAATTAGTCTTCAATTGATCCACACGACATGCCAAATCCCAGAATTGATCCTCAAGAGGTTCCGGAGTTATAAGGGCATCTTAGTGAGGATTATGGCTTGAACATTTGGCACCTTCAATTATCTCCGGAACGCCTATGGCTATTGGTTTGAAATTTTGCCAAAAATTAATCCTCAATTGGTCCACCAGAATTATAATCACTTCGAACTAGGTTTCCTTTGAAGAAGTACGTTAAAATCATCAGTTTATGTAATTATGTTTAAGACAGCACCGATTGTATTTTCAACGGGCTTATGATGCCTGTTTGCATTGCAGGTATAAATAAATAATATCTGCAGAAACGGAGGGCATAGCACTTTTGTGAAACGTTTCCGTGAACCCTAGGCTGTAATATATTTCTATTGCAATACAGAATAAAAACCGGAAGTGTTACGCCGTCCGTGTCCCGTTACTGTATTGTGGCGGACACGGTCGGCGTAACACTTCCGGTTTTTCTGTATTGCAAAATAGCTCTTGTTCTTTGGTTAAAACTTATGATTTTAACGTACTTTATACTTACGTACTTCAAAGAAAACCTAGTTCGTAGTGATTATAATTCTGGTGGACCAATTGAGGATAAATTTTTGGCAATATTTGAAAGAAATAAAGAAAGAAAGAAAAGCGTTTATTGCCAAACAGTGACACACAATTATCAACAACACAGACAAACAAAAAACAAAAAAAAAACGTAATTTTATGCCACTGTTGCAAAGAGCACTGCCTCAGCATTTGCTATGGGTGTGAACCCAAAGCGCTGGTTTTCAGTCAGTGCCGGTAGTGTTCACGAGCGTCCATGGGGTGCGTTAATTATTTGCGCAAACTAAATGTTGTCAACAACAAACAAAAATAAATAAAATAATAAAAAAAAGAAACAATATTAGCAAAAATAAAAACCATATAACAAGAAAAAATAAACAAAGACAGCGATTTCCGGAGTCAGTGTAGTCAAGGAGAGTTGGAAAGGATAAGAATGAAATGGAAAGGAGAGGACCCTGGATAGCGGCGAGGATAATGTCACGAGGAGGATTTAATCTGCTGAGCAAACAGGTAAACCTTGAGCTTGCGCCCAAAGGTGTATCTACTTGTCGCTTCACGGATTTCAAACCAATAGCTAAGTATAGGCGTTCAGGAGATAATTGAAGGAGCCAAATGTTCAAGCCATTATCCTCACTAAGATGCTTTTATAAATCCGGAACCTCTTGAGGACCAATTCTGAGATTTGGCATGTCGTGGGGACTAGTTGAGGACTAATTATTTAGACCTGAAGCAAAGTCGTCTAAGATTTAAAACATGAGGATTACCAGCTTGAAGCCTTTGAAGCACACAGCCCAGCCATGGCTAGGCGTAGGCATCAAGGCATGGATGGATTTAGCGGCGGTTTCCTTACTCTGAGGATTATTCGCTTCAACCGGAAGTATGACTTTGATAAATAAAAAAAGTAGTTTTTGTCTATGGTAATTACGTTTGCAAAAAAAAACCGTGGCTTTACTAACAACACCGCCCAAGTCGATTTTTGGCGGTTTTGACATTTTGATGCCATTGGATAGATCTTTTTTTCGCGCGTCTTTTAAACTCATCTGATTGGTTAGTTGATTAACAAGAACTGCCTTTATTTTAAATTATACTGACACCGCTCAAGTAGATTGGTCTTGAAACACCGCCCAAGTCTGTCTAATCGCTACGGAAAACAGCACGCGCCGACACTGTGCTCCATTATTTAGTGATATTGTGTGATTTTTTAGCTGAATAAACCTGAAAAGTTTGTGAATAGCTACCTGAATGGTATGTTTTTGTATTAAATAACTAGTATTGATGTTTCATTGAGTAATATTGAAGTTTTTCAGTTCTAAAATTTGGTCTTGGACTTAAGCGGTGTTTGGAGATTAAAACTACCGACTTGAGCGGTGTTTTTGTATGTGTTTGCAGACGGACGATACAGATTTCTGGCTTTTATAATGAGTTTCTTAAGAGATTGAGAATAATGTTAAAATCTATAGTTAAAAAAAAGGTGCACCTTGCATAAACTAAGGATAAAAATCATCTAAAAACAAGTACAGATGTCGAAAATATTGATTTATCTGTCTAATCTTCAGTGCTTTGAATGAATTTAGTTGGTGCTTCAAAACATAAATGAAAGGTGTCATTCCTTCTTGGTTCTTTTTAAAAATATCTGTGTGGCCTAATAACGAATCTATAGATATCATAAAATGTGACTAAGAGAACATTGGAAGATCGGACAGAAGTTCTTGAAAAACTTAACAAGCCATACTGCGATCACCAGGGACCAGAGGGTTATCATAAGGGCTGAGAAAGCTGCCAGAGCCGTTGTCACCTTTACCAGCGATCTGGCATCGCTGGTAATAGAGCTGAAACTCAATGTGGGCACGAGGGAGGGCTATGCAGAACCAATCGGGCTTCAATGCGAAGGCAGAGTTCTATGCGGGCTTGAGAGAACCTACTGGTCCGAAAGGTGCTTCTCTTAGGGTCTGCACGGGCTCTAAAGCACCCACCAGCAAAGCAATAAAGGCTTCCACGAATGAAAAACCCACATAACTACATCAATCTGGTGACTGCGCAGGAGGTCTGTGTGGGCTCTAGGGAGCTGCTAAAGGTACGTAATGGCTCAAAAAGGACTCCGCCCGCGGGTCACACCTGGCTTTAATGCATCAGCTGGAGTCTACACGGGATCTCATGCACCCTCCAGTGTAGCAATAAAGGCCACTGAAAAATACACCACATCGGTATGCAATGATAGTGGAAAATAACACAAAAATTTATAGCAGCCAACCATAGCCCAGCTGACCACCTGCAGTTTTCTGATGAATTTGGATGGCTGCAATAAATGAGGGGAAATGCACAATGGCTCCTAGCACGCGAGCTAAGTGCAGGCATTCCTCTACCCCCACAACTGGAGAAAAAGAAGGATAATAATATGATCACCAACCCACTTACCAAGTGTGGCGATTAAGGCAAAACTTCCCCTTCGAAATGTTTGTCCTTGTGGCAATCTGAGGGGGAGGCTTATTCCCAATATTGGAAGTATCCCGGCTGAGATGATGATAAAGAAGACTGAGCTATCTTTTTATAATTTCTTTGTAAGTATTGACAAACCCACCTATTAGTGGGCGCTAGTGACAAATCGTTAACTAACTACTGCAAGTCTAAAATATATACTTTCACAATTTTTGGTCCAAACTACATACATACACGAGTTTAAGTCTCTGTAGAGTTAATAATTAAAGTAAAAACGGCTTTTCTTTATATTAAATAGAGTTTTTCGTTCATAATAAAAAACTTATTTTCCTATCAACACCGCGTAAGTCCACATTTTTTACTGATGAACACCGCCCAAGTCATTTTTAAAGCACAATTTGGGCGGTTTTCAGAAACCTTGTTCTATAGAAAATGACGATGTCCTTCCACGTCCGGCTTGTTTTTCGGCAATCCATAACATGTAGCTTATTTTTTATTATTTATATCGATTTATTAATAAAAAAACCCTTCACATATACATTAAAATCTACAATAAACAGTAAATAACACAAAAAATATTAGCAAAAACAAAAAAAAAAATGCGAAATTAAGCGTGTCCTCCCTATATCAGCAAGGTTCAAAGTCAAAAATTTAATTGATGTCTTGCTTTTAAGGCGGATTCGGCAACTTTTTTGGGATCATTTAATGTCCTAAATTGCAAATTTAAACCCTTTTACAAGAGTTTAGAGTACAAAACAATAAAAAAATACAAGTTTTTGTTTTCTTTAAAATACGTTCGAGTGGAATTCCTCAATACGTCACGGGTACTTTTTTCCAAGTTTCAAAGAAAAAACTATCTTATCTAGGATTTATTACGATAGATATCAATATTTCTACTCCTTGTGCATTTACCGTATTTGATTATTTTCATCAGTTTAATCAAAAATCAGTCCAAAGTGATTGTGTACGTCACGGTGTCAAAATTTCCGTTCAACTACGAACGGGCATTTTGAAGGTAATAAAGATTGCTTACTATTAAAATTTGGTGTTATTTTATCTAGTTCTGGATTAAGTTACTAGTTTCTTATAATTTTCATCGACCTAGGAGTAATTTTGATTAAATTCATGACGGGTAGCTATACGTCACATCCATTACGTGGCGTGATGTACTAGCGAATGTTAAATGTGATGTAATGGAATTCTAAAGCTTTGAGCACATTGGTAATTTACTTGTTATTACCTTCTTTATGGCTAAAGTGATATTATATTAAAAGAAGGACTAATTTTCTGTAATATAAATAGTTATTTGAAGTTGTAAGAAAGATGATCAACATCACATCATAGTCTTAGCCGGAAGATGTCCACTGCTGAACGTAGTTTGGCTATGTTCTCTGTTTGTATGTCATAGTCGTTTAAAAGAGATATTTTATTTTTATTGTAAATGTTGAAATTTAGTTCACATCCTAAATATGTACCCGCTATTCGTATTGTTTTATTTTATTTTATTTTTTATTTTATTTATTAGACAAACCAACAGTACATAGAACATTCAATACATAAGAAATAGCAAACATAGTTTCAGTTCCGTCCTACATACAAATAATAGGCTTGCAACAGCATTCACAATGTATAAAGCCAGCAACTAAATCTAATATTATTATTTTAACAATCATGCGGTAAGCTATTATTATTTACAGCATTTATACAATATTATATATAGATAAGAATAAAAAATAAATGATAACAAAAAAAAAAGAAGCTATTTAAGTACTTACATATTCAATGAATTAAACTTACAACATATTTACTATTATTCATGATATTATATTACATTATTAACTATTATGATGTTTATAGCATTTATTACGCCACGAATGTAATGTATCATTAAAAACATCTAAATCCATCTCCTTTTGACACCTGTTATAGGTTTCCTGGATTCGGAACATAGGGGAAAACTGACCAACGTTAGTCCTTGGGTACGCCAGGCGAAAAGTAGCTTTCTTATCGTTGCTCTTTGACTGGCGTGATCCCAGTTTCGGAGTGTTAAATTCCAATCTTTGCAATAAAAGGGAATCAGAGATTTCCCCATTTACTAGCTTGTGTACTATTGCTAATGTATCGTAACGATTGAGTTTTTTTTATATTGTGACTTATTATTACCAGAGGGGTAGACAGGGGTCAATAATTATGAATGTCACTTGCGACAATATAAAATACAAGCCCGAGAAACACTTTCTTGCACTTCAGAACCCCACCAAAAAACCGCCTCATAAAATAACTGTAACAAATCAACATTCTCATCATGTTATTTTTAATCAGTTGTTTTTTATTGCCATGTGCATAATTCTTTATAATTCCTTTACGTCACGTCATTTTCCATTACCGTGACTGGTCCCGCCCAATCTGTGTTATTTTATTGATATAATTTTAAAAGTATTAAGATAAATACTATGTAAGTTATATAAAAAAGAAGGGCAATTAACATAACTTTTCAGGAGTTTATATAAATATGTTATAATGTGTCGTATGAAGCATACAGAAGCTAAGTTTTGAGGCGGTGTGTGCCAAAATGTGACGTAAATTTGTATTTAGGTCTTTATCTCGGTTACGAGCGTAGATGTATAGAAAAGATTTTTTTAGTGAGTCTTATTGTTGTAAAGATTTGATCAATTGAGCCCGTTATAAATATTATTAACTCGTTTTAATTTCATGAAAACTTAAAACTGTGACGTAATGGAACACAAAATTGAACAAGTACAACTTTGAGTTCAATTTACTGCTAAACTAAAAAAATTTCGAGCAAACCATTATTATTTTCTGAAAATATAATTCATTAAGATCAATTTAAAAACGCTTCAAGTTTTTTTTATATTTTTTTTTACGGTGGAATTCCATTACGTTACGTACAACGTTTCAGAAAACCGCCCATATACATAAAAATCACAATTTAGGTGTCATTTTCGGATTCATTATTCTTTTATAATCACTTTAGTGAAAAAAAAACATAATTTGGACAGTTATTAGCTAAATTATGAAGTTTTTATTGCCTCCTGAAAAGTTAAGAAAAATGACTTGGGCGGTGTTGTTAGTAAAGCCACGAAACAGAAATCAAAACCAAAACAAAAATGTCTGGCGGTTTTGACAATTGTTTTGTCTGTTTTTAACTGATTTTTAATCTATTTCATTACCAACGCTATGTTAACTTTCTTTTCAAAGTTATCACTGAATAACGCGCAGCAGTCTGAAGTTGCTCCACCCGCTTACATGGACAAGAGTGCTAGTTTACAGGAACTGGGATACAAAGACGAGAATGACCTGAGGGAAACTATCTACGGTACCTACTTGTTAATTTAGTGCTTTTCTGTCTTTTCCGTGTGCCCCCGTGTGTTAACTTGTGCTGTGTTTTTAGACTATTTGCGGACAATACGAGACCCGGAGAAACCAAGCACTTTGGAAGACCTCAAGGTCGTTTATGAGGACGGAATATTTGTGAAGGAACCTACTCCCGATAAGGTTCCCGTGATAAGAGTCGAGTACAATCCTACGGTACCGCATTGTTCTCTGGCCACTCTCATTGGGCTGTGCATCAGGATAAAGATACAGAGGTCAATCCACCATCCTGTGAAGTTGGATATTTACATCAAAAAAGGCGCTCACACTACTGAGGATGAAAGTAAGTTTTGAATGTATAAAGCCACCTCCAAATTAAACTTTCTTTTTCTTGACTAGGTACTTTTCATAAGCTATTTGTAATGAGCTTTATTGGACTTTGAAACCTGTAATAAATATAGTACTCACTCAAGGTTCTCATTTCTATTGTAAATTCCTAAATTTAAGTCTAGGTTTAATGTCTAATTTAACACAGTTTACATAAGGTGGTAGGGTGTTATGGATGCTGTGGCTGTGCTGGTAACTTTACTGCATGTAAACACCTAAAGTGACACTGGCGCAAAAACATTTCTTTCAAACAGTGGATAATCAACTAAGCTAGTCTAATTCCTTTATCCATTTTTTTATATATTTTTTTTTTACTGGTTCTTCTTCTTCTTCTTCTTCTCTAGTGGGGGTTGATTAGTGCCTGCACTTAGCTCGCGTAGTTGGAGCCATTGTACATATCCTCACATTGGAGCCATCCGAAGCGTGGATGCTCCCACAGCTCAGTCAGGTGGTCAGCTGGGCCGCAAATCACAATTTTTTTTTTTCCACTATCAATGCATTCTGATGTGGATTTTTCATCGACTGAAGTCTTTATTTCTACCTTGGTGGGCTTTAGAGCCCCTGCAGACCCTTGAAGCACCAGAACCCTCTCGAACCCCAGTAATTGCTCACGCAATGAAGGCTGATGGGACCCGCAGAGTCGCTTTGGAGCCCTTGCAGACCCCTAGCGGCTCCTCCGAGCCCACACAGACCTCCTGCGCAGTACCAAGCAATACCAGATCGCTGAAGGCAGTGATGTATGAATTTTTGATTGGCGAAAGCCTTTATTTGCTACACTGGTAGGTGCTTGAGAGCCCGTTGCAGACCCTTAGAGAAGCACGGGAGCCCTTTTGGACCCCAGTAGATGCTTCAGAGCCCGCATAGACCCTTGTAATGCAAAGAAGCCTGATGAGACCCGAGGAGTCGCCTAGGAGCCCTTACGGACCCCAGCGGCTCCCTTGAGCCCACATAGACCTCCTGCACTGCTACCAGCGATACTAGATTGCTTTAAGTAGAGAAAGCTCTGGTAGCTTCTTCAGCACTTTTTCTTAACTCCATTGCAAAAACTTGCAAATGAGGGTAGTTTTATGTTTGATTTAGCTTGGCGTAATTTCGTGAAAATTGTTATGTTTTGAGTGGATTTTCTTTATAAAATAACAATTACACATATAGAAAAACACCAAGACCACACTTTATAACACTTGCCACTCACTTTCCGCGATTTTGGCGTCTAAACACAAAATAATTTGTGGAGCCAATTATGTTGTTGCCAGTGTTGCCAGGCAAATCCTTTTTACTGGTTAGTTTTATTATTTTTGTTCACCTTTGACTCCTTGTCCGCTATCAAAAGATTTTTACATCAGTGTGTAATAATCTCCTAAACATAGACTTGAATGTAGAAAAATTAATACATACATACAATGGGCGACTTTATCACTAGTCTTTTTTCCCTGGCTGAATACTATAGTTAAAGAGTCCCTTAAACATAATTTAATTTGTTGAGTTACTAATATCTTTTCCTAGTCATTGCTCTTAGTCAATTAAGTAAATGTCCCATGCCAGATAATTATGTAATTATGACTATTAAGATGATAATTAAACTAATATGTATTATTTATTATATACCTAATATGTGTTTACATTTCAATTAAAATAACCATTTAATTGTAAAAGACTCACTAAGCTCAATTATCTTAAAGCAGAGAGTAAAACCAGTTGTGTTCTCATTTACATAGTAACTTGTTGTGTTGGTGTTGAGGTTTATTCCTCTTATTTTCTGTGTGAATATTAAACAGCTTGTAACTTGATATTTTATTTATTCCAGTCAACAAGCAAATCAATGACAAGGAGCGCATCGCTGCAGCCATGGAGAATCCCAACCTAAGGAATCTGGTGGAAAACTGTATTGCTGACGAAGAATAACTAGTTAAAAACAAGATAAACAGAAAACAAAATAACAATGGCGCCGGACGCTGTGTTCTCTAGTGTTACAGACAAAAATGAGTTTGTAAAGTTTACTAAATTCCTAGCCTATAAAGGTGTGCAAATAATAGTTGAATCCCGGAAGGGGGAAAAGATTGAAGTAAGCACCATCTCACAGACCACAGACTCTGACTGGTTCAACCTCAAAATTCCTGATTCAGCCGAGGTGAACCAAGCTACTAAAACTGCATTGCCTTCTGATAAAGTACTAGAAACTTTTAAATCGGAATTACATGTTGAGATTTCAGTTCAAACTGAAGATGGTGATGAAATGGTATTGGAATTGTGGACCTTTGGTCTTGATGAGACACAATTTGATCCAACATTGAAAGCGTTAAATACTGTTTATTTCCGTATGGGAATCTTGCTGAAATCATTGATTGCTATTACCCGCATTACGCCAGCGTATCATCTCTCAAGGAAGCAAAGAACAGAGTCTTTCACAATTTTCTATAGGGTCTACAGCGGTGAACCAAAGAATAAGTTACTTGGGCATTCCATCAAAACCATACAAGTTGGAATGCTAAGGACACCTCGAGGTGGAATTCGTTTCTCAGTCGCCTACAGAACTGATATGTCAATATCACCAAACGGAAGACCAAAGAACAATTCTCTCCTATTGAAAAGTGATCACTTTGAGCTGAGTCCAAAGCACATCATCTTTGATTCAAAGAAAAAGAAAGAACATAAAGACAAAAAACCAATGGATTTAAACAGGCCACTGCGTTTAGCAGCATTTGTAGACGAACAACTGATAATGAAAATAACAGCAGAATTCTTTGAGAAATATCCATTACCGAAATGCAGGTTTCGAAGGCCTAAGCCTGAAAAACTTGACTCGAAAAGCACTCAACAGTTGGACATGTCATTTACATCAAAAAGCCCAACGTCATTTGAGATGCCACCTAAAAAATTCCCTGGATTCCGAAGCGAGACAGAACCACCTTTGAAACTCCTTTATTTTCCGTTTGCGGACAGACACCCTTTGAGAGAGTTAGCTGAGTTTTACAAAGACTTCTTTAACGCTCCCCATTTAAAGTTGGCAGATGATTTTGTGAGGTCAAAGTCTAAGGCTTTAGAAGAAGGATCGGACAGTGACGATCTTTCAAGAGATTTAGATCTTTATGAGGACTCGATGCAAGAGTTTGATGATTTGCTAGCAGATATGTGCCGGTCTGCTGAATGGAGCGGCAGTGGCAGTTAAATTATTAATTTATCTGCAGTGTATTATAGGAGTCAGGGGTTTGATGGAACATATCGCCAGTCACGTGTCTTTAGCCAAGAATTGGGTCTTTGTAATTTTGTTTTACTCATTGTGACCAGAGAGTGATGACATATACTGGTGTTTTTGACAAGTCTGTTATATAATTTAAAGGGGTAATTTAGTTTTTTCCTAAGCAACATGGGTTCAAATCTCAAAACAAAAATCAGCGGTCTCGGTCATTGACCCCGACACAGCTGATGGAACAAAATTAATTCATGTAATACTTAACTGTTTTTTTTTTGATTAAACCCCATGTTGCTTAGGGAAAGTTCTTACCTATATTAGCTGGATATTTCCTTTGATATATTTAGCATTTGTGACGTTATTTACACCTTTATGAGATTATTGTACAAATTTAACAGCTCACAATAAAGAAATCGAACTTGTTTTGACACTAGTAGATATTGTTCTTGGGTGTTTCGTGGGGACCTAAAGGGTGACGGTTTAAGACTGATTGGAAATAAGGAAGGCCTTTGAAATATTTTTCCTGTACATAATAATCATTATTACAGAACACTCTTTTTTCGTATTTTCATATCATTCATATATGGATCTATGTAACTTAAGGTTACTTGCTATTTATACATTTTTAGATTTATGACTGGAACCTGAAACTAACATTATTTGAATTAAGTATGAGTTTTTTTTTTCAGCACTGGTTTGAAAATATTATTTTTCAAAAATAACCACCTGATATTTCTTTAAATTCAATGTTGAATGAATTCAAGTCCTTTCTTTTAGTACCTATAACAAATATTTTAACTTACAGTGAAGCTAAATAAATGTATAATTGATTTATATTAGGCTTATTTTACTTTTATATACTTTACAGTTTTAAATGAACTTGGTATTTATATCTTACTGTTAATAAATAATACATTTAAACGGATTTTTATATTTTAACTTTAATAGTTTAACATACATAACACAAAACTTCTGACTATGCTCTTTCTTATTCTTATTTAGTAAATAATGTAAAATTTCAAATGTTCACTTTGTAATGTCATAAAACTTAGCTGGGTCTAATTAAATTATTTCCATGAATTAGGTTTTGTATTATGAACTTCTGTGTAGATTAGTAAAAGTTGGGCTTATAATATAATTATTTTATGACAATAATTTGTTTTTTATTTTCGTTCAATAGCTTTTAGGAAGTTATAATGAAAGTAATTAAAAAAAAAATCAGATGACAAAACAAAACTAATAAGCTCGTTGCAAACTGTAACATTCCCATTGAATTGGTTTGTGGGTTATGCCCAGACAGATCACAAATCCGCCAGTATGGCTAGAGAGAGCATCTTCCTTGTTCTGTGGTGGTATGCCTCATGCAATGAACGTGTGCATACTGTCACGCGTGTGGGGTGTGTCTGTGTGTGTGGGCTGGATATGGATAGGTAGGTACCCTGGGCCTATTGTTATGTATGGCGCCTGCGCCGTATTTTTAACTAATGGATGAGAGGATCTAACTATCTTAATGTCTTAAGGATTTGAAATTTGGTACCGTGTTACTTCAATGATATTGAAAGTAGGTAAGGTGACCATGATCTTTTTAAGATGATAGCTCTAGTTCTATTTAAGTTTATAAGGGGGGGGTCGGGGTCTTCATTTTTTTTAATTTGAGTTATTTACAAATATATTTGTTACATTCAGGAGAAGTTATATGTACCTAATTTTACCGACTTCAGAAAAGAGGAAGGTGTTTCTCTGAATGCAGTAATAAATCAAAGGAGGCATTCAGCTCACCATACCTAACTACTTTCCCGAAGCAACATGTGTCTAAATCTCAAAACAAATTACTTAGCTGTCCCGTACATTTACCCCGTCAGCTGATCGAACCAATGGAACAGCTGTTATTTTTTTGTGATTTTGATTTGACCCATGTTGCTTTGGGAAAATTGTTAGTTATGGTTGGCAGAAATCCCTCCTTTGATTTAGGCATCAAACGCACAGGCGGATTTTTAGCCGCGCGGATAAAAATCCGCTGTTGCGGTTTTATTTCCGCGCGGTTGGAAAGGTTGTTATTTCATTTTCAACCTTATTCATAGGCCACGAAGGTACAGGCGAATTTTAGCCGCGCGGAATAAAACCGCGACAGCGGATTTTTATCCGCTGGTGCGCACACTTCCATAGGATTCAGTATGTTAGATAAAATCCGCGCGGCAAAAAACCGCCTGTGCGTTCGTAGCCTTACCCCCGAACGAAAAATTCAGAGCTGGGTGTTATAATTTTAACGTGTGTATCTGTCTGTCTGTGGCATCGTAGAGCCCAAACGGCTAAACCGATTTTCGTTTAGTTTTTTTGTATCATAGATTATTTCAGGCCGAGTGTTCTTAGCCATGTCTGATGAAGATCTGATCAGCGGTTTGAAGATGATCAGCTCTTGAATAATGGATGAGAGCATCTAACTAGCTTCCTTATGTCCGATCGAGTTGAAATTTGGTACCATGTTACATCTATGATATTGAAAGTACTTAAATGTTAAGGTAACTATGACCTGATCTGCCGTTTGAAGATGATCAGCTCTTGAATAATGGATGAGAGGATCTAACTAGCTTCCTTATGTCCGGTCGATTTGAAATTTGGTAAGTACCATGTTACATTTATGTTATAGAAAGTATTTGGTAAGGTAACCATGACCTGATCTGCCGTTAGAAGATGATCAGCTCTTGAATAATGGATGAGAGGATCTAACTATGTAACCATGACCTGATCTGCCGTTAGAAGATGATCAGCTCTTGAATAATGGATGAGAGGATCTAACTAGGTAACCATGACCTGATCTGCCGTTAGAAGATGATCAGCTCTTGAATAATGGATGAGAGGATCTAACTACTTAGCTTCCTTATGTCCGTTCGAGTTGAAATTTGGTACCATGTTACATCTATGATATTGAAAGTATATGTTAAGGTAGGTAACCATGACCTGGTCGCGGAGAATTCCTAAATTCTGGCTTTCCCGCGACCCTCCTGCTATTAGCCGAGAAGGACACCGGCGGGGTTTTAGTGGATGACGGGGATCTAACTACCTTCCACATGTCCTATCGATTTGAAATTTGCTACCGTGTTAAGTACTTCAATGATATTAAAAAATAAAAACAATTTTTTGGAGATAACACCCTCTTCTACAAACTTGGTGAAAATGACCCATATGGTAACGCAACCATTATCTTTTCAAGATGATAAGCTCTAGTTAAGTTGATGAGGGGTCTGACTAGGTCGGGGGTTTTTAATTTTTTTAATTTGAGTTATTTATTACCACCTTGTCAGAGAAACACCCAGTACAAACTAACAGCAGCTTCTGAGAAATTACAAATTCACATTTTTTTGCAATTTTCGCACACAACAAGACTTATTTTGTTAGTAGTCAAAAGTGGAAATCTGCTATCGGCAGCAAAAACTGAATATCCTAACCGTGGTATTCATAAAAAGTTAAAGAGCATTTTAGTTATTTGACATATGTCAATTTAGACTGGATGTCACGTATTTACCATACAACAAACCAGAGAAGTGGACCTCCAGTAAAGCTACTTAAAATATACTATATCTTTATGAATAAGACGGTAACTCTATATCCCACCCACGTTATTACATTGAAGAAAAACAACGAAATACTTAATTAACATTTATTTTAGAACTTCTTGAAAGCTTTCTTGGCGCCCTTGCCCTTAGAAACCTTCAGTACATTGAACCTCACAGTTTTGGAGAGGGGCCTGCACTCGCCGATGGTAACAATGTCTCCGAGTTCTACGTCTCTGGAATAAATAGAAAAAAAAAATGGTTAAATAAAAAAGAAAAATTTAATATTTTTTTAAACCAGAATTAAATTTGTATTCAGTGTTTGGGTTAACACGGTTCATCGTCATGTTGTTAATCGGAAGACCGTCGTGTGGGTATCATCATTAAATAATTCGTAATTAGGCTTGAAGAGGATGGATAAGGATGGATCCTACAAAAAAAGAACAAATAAAAGTGAACCTATTACGCAAAATAGGCACGATAGCTGTAAAATTGCGGAAATTCGCCCGTAAACTAAACTAACTAAAGTGAACCTATTTCCATCCATACTAATATTATAAATGCAAAAGTTACGCTTTAACCACTGAAGCAATTTAAATGAAATTTGGTAGAGATAGTAAAGGACATAGGCTATGATTGCTTAAGACACCGGAAATCGCAGCAAAATAGAATTTCGCGGTTTGAAGGAAAAATTCGCCGGCGAAGCCGCGGTGAGCACACTAGTATAAAATATCTCCAAAATTGCATGAACAAAAATTTATAAAGTACTAAAATTCTCACCTAAAGCAAGGCGACAGGTGAACAGACATGTTCTTGTGCCTCTTCTCGAATCTGTTGTATTTCTTGACATAGTGGAGGTAGTCTCGTCTGATGACAATTGTCCGCTGCATCTTCATCTTTTGGACAACTCCGGAGAGGATCCTGCCTCGGATAGAGACGTTACCGGTGAACGGACATTTTTTGTCAATGTAGGTGCCTTCAATTGCCTGGAATTTTAAATGATTTCTTGTTGGAAACTGCATGGATTTGATCGAATTTATTCCCAGTTATATTTAACTTATATAGAGTAAGCTGTCCCATTCTTGGCCCCCCTTCCTATTGTTAGCATACGTCCATTTAGGAGGCTTGGCATTTCACAGCATTATAAACAAAATAAATATGTTAAAAGTTTGTATGATGTTTTAATGCTGAAAAATTCTAGAACCCCTATATTCAAGCCTATTCAGGCCTTCAAATGTAAATAATGCAAACAATAGGAAGGGGGGGATAAGGCACAACAACTTACCTTATTAATTCAAGTAAATTCGTACAATCAGACAATGGGTTTAGATTACACAGTCTTCATCAGTTTGTTTATCAGAAGACCGTCGTGTGGGTATCATCATTTTATATACGAATTTAAATCATTTTTAAAAACCTTCCCAGAAGCCAGGGGGTCAAGTCTCCTACAGCATATAATGTTGTAGTCTTTAAAAAGCAGCAATGGTTTTTGTATGTCTTCGTCATCGAATTTTCAATATAAATTTAGATAAGAGATTTGACCCCTAGAACATGCAGAAGAACCTTAAAACTATATTAGTGTTTGTAAACATTATTATAGAAGAAACATTTAAGTTTTTAAGATATAATGATGTTGTACCTAGATAGTTTGTAGAGGAATAGATAAGTAGGTATAATAATATGATAAGTTAGATTTCCTACCAGAGGATTAATATCTTTTACCCAAAATCTAGGATATTTTTTACCCAAAACCTAGGATATTTTTAACCCAAAATATATGTTAGGTACTAATCTGAAAGAAAAGCATGAAATAATGAACTACACGTTAATGACCAAAATATTAAAAGATGATATATCAATAATGGTTGAACCAAAACCTTAATGTTAGTGACAAAATGAAAATTAATAATTATATCTTCAGCAGTAGCAACATATTATTTGTAGAATATAAAATATTTAAAGTTGTTACTACTGAAAGATTTCCTGCAGAACCCATAAGCCTCCACCAATCAGCATCCCATTCACCGCTGTGTGCTGAAAATTCAAATCTCAAACCTCACGAGGCGTCTTGAAACCTAAACCGACATTTTTGCTATGTCTCATGTCCTTTTTCTTGAGACCTCCCTTGCGATTCAGGAAAACGGTTGGCTGCTTCTGCCATGCTTTCTCAGTCTAATATAGAAAAAAAAAACAAAGTTAGTTCACTCAAAACAATTGCTTCATCTTTACCTCTCGTGGGGTTTTGAAGCCGAGCCCAACATCTTTGTGATACCTTAGTGGCTTCCGGCTTCTCTTCAAGCCAATACCCTTTTTACGGTTTAGGAAAACCGTCGGCTGCTTTTGGAAGGAGCGTTCGGTCTGCAATTTGAAAATGTATTAAACTACCTACCTACTATTTATTAACCTTTTGTGGGATTTTGTGACTAAATGGAGTTCCAGATTTGTAATATGTATGTACCTACTAGGTGTAAGTTGGTACTAATATGTAAGTAGGTACCTACCGGTAGTTAGAACAGAAATTCATCTGATGTTTGGACGGAAGTTAACCTCTCCGACAATGAAGTAAAGTGATAAATAAAGCTCAAAACTTGCTCAAAATCACAAGACTACAAAACCCCGGCAAATTTAGATAAGCAAGTCGGATTTTAATCTAAATTATTGCTCTTTGAAGACAGTAAGCATAAAAATAGTAAAACGCGACACCCCACGTGGGAATACGTAAGGAACGTTTTTTGTTGCAATTAATTATAGAAAAAGTAATGTTTTGAAAGGGGCACATAATAATTTTAATTTTCTAAGATTTTAAAGGAATTGTTAGTTGATTTAGAGAGAAAAGCATAAGATTTTTACGAAAAATTGTGAACATACCTGATCCGCCATCTTGCTTGACAACGAAAAGAAAAGAATGAATGATTTTTTTTGGTTTTCATATTCCATGCCGGTCAGGCAAAGGAACATAGTCCATACAGCCTAGTCTTCAGTAGTTGATTTTCTTTGTTTTTCTCGTTTTCTCCAACCTACTTAATCTAGTTTCCTTTCCTGCCTAACCCATTGAAATGAGCGGGTAGAAATCTCAGGTAGAAATCAATATATATAAAACTCTTCCGTTACTGACTGACTGACTGACTGACAGACAACGCAGAGCCGAAACTACTGGGCGTAGAAAGCTGAAAATTGGCACGTGGGTTCCCTGGGGGGTGTAGGTGAGCACTAAGAAGGGATTTTTTGAAATTCCCACGTGAACGGGAAAAAACGGGATTTTTGTAAATATGAGCAATCTGCGCGGGAAAAACCGCGGGGCAGCCTCTAGTCAATATATATAAAACTCTTTCGTTACTGACTGACTGACTGACAGACTGACAGACAACGCAGAGCCGAAACTACTTGGCGTACAAAGCTGAAATTTGGCATGTAGGTTCCTACGGGAGTGTAGATGAGCACTAAGAAAGGATTTCCCGAAATTCCCACGGGAACGAAAAATAACGGGATTTTTATATTTAAGAGAAACCTGCGCGGGAAATACCGCGGGGCAGCCTCTAGTATTATAATATAATAGAACGAGCTTTCCCGGCTTACTTCGTTACGCCATAGAATATAAGATAAGTACTACAAAAGACTTGGCTCTATAGACTATGTTCTTTTGACTGCCTAGAATGGCCGAATAAAAAACAAAAACAACAACAAACCACCTGTCAAAATATGTAAACAACGGAAAAATATTGCACCTCGGGTTACATTATTTGAGTTTAGGTAAGGATCCCTAATTTTTTTTAAATCGAATATAGCCTAATACACTCGGGGTTAATGTAGCTTCCTACCAGTGAAATATTTTTTCAAATCGGTTCAGTATTTCCGGAGCCTATTCGTTACAAACAAACAAACAAACAAACAAACAAACAAACAAATCTTTTCTCTTTATAATATTGGTATAGATTTTAGAAAGAACACACACAAAACTACACAAGTAAATGTCGGACTTTTGTATGTTACTTATAAACCTTCCTCATGAATCACTCTATATATTAAAAAAATCTCATCAAAATCAGTTGCATAGTTTTAAAGATTTAAGCATACATAGGGACAGACGCAGGAAGTGACTTTATTTTTTACTATGTATTGATTGATATTGACCTACATACTGACTACCGTCTTATTCATAAAGATACAGTTCATTTTAAGTAGCATTACTGGAGGTCTACTTCTCTAGTTTATTGTATGCTAAATACGCTACATCTACAGGGTGTTTCTGACAAGGCGGTAATAAATCAAAGGAGGGATTCTGCTCACCATACCTAACAACTTTCCCAAAGCAACATGGGTCGAAATCTCAAAACAAAAATCAGCCGTCCCGTACATTGACCCCGTCAGCTGATCGAACCAATGTATGGAACAGCTGTTATTTTTTTTGAGATTTTGACCCATGTTGCTTTGGGAAAGTTGTTAGTTATGGTGAGCAGAATCCCTCCTTTGATTTATTACCGCCTTGTCAGAAACACCCAGTATACCAATATTATAAAGAGGAAAGATTTGTTTGTTTGTTTGTTTGTTTGTTTGTAACGAATAGGCTCCGGAAATACTGAACCGATTTGAAAAATTCTTTCACTGGTAGGAAGCTACATTAACCCCGAGTGTCATAGGCTATATTAGATTTTCAAAAAAATTAGGGATCCTTTCCTAAACTCAAATAATGTAAGCCAAGGTGTAATATTTTTTCCGTTGTTTACATATTTTGACAGGTGGGTGGTTTGTTGTTGTTGTTTGTTTTTTATTCGGCCATTCTGGGCGGGCAAAAGAACATAGTCTATAGAGCCAAGTCTTTTGTAATATCTTATATTCTATGGCGTAACGAAGTAAGCCGGGAAAGCTCGTATATAAAACTCTTCCGTTACTGACTGACTGACTGAGTGACAGACAACGCAGAGCCGAAACTACTGGGCG
The DNA here is from genome assembly GCA_951802225.1 of Euspilapteryx auroguttella. Lineage (NCBI taxonomy): Eukaryota > Metazoa > Arthropoda > Insecta > Lepidoptera > Gracillariidae > Euspilapteryx > Euspilapteryx auroguttella. Next base: position 4,800,809 of record OX637662.1, read on the forward strand.
TAGCGGGCTGAAATTTTGCATGGAGGTTCCTTAGGGAGTGTAGGTGAGCACTAAGAAGGGATTTCTCGAGATTCCCACGGGAACGGGAAAAAACGGGAATTTTGTGTTTATGAGTAATCTGCGCGAGTGAAACCGCGGGGCAGCCTTTAGTCAATCTATATATATAAAACTCTTCCGTTACTGACTGACTGACAGACAACGCAGAGCCGAAACTACTGGGCGTAGCGGGCTGAAATTTTGCATGGAGGTTCCTTAGGGAGTGTAGGTGAGCACTAAGAAAGGATTTCCCGAAATTTCCATGGGAACTGGGAAAAAACGATTTTTGTGTTTATGAGAAATCTGCGCGAGTGAAACCGCGGGGCAGCCTCTAGTCCAGTCTAAATTGACATACCTACTATGTCAAATAACTAAGATGCTCTTTAAATTTTTATGAATAACAGGGTAAGAAATTAGTAAACGCCGCCTCCGTGCTTGAATGTTCAACTTCCTTATTGTACACTGTTCAGGAGAAGGTTTTTTTTTACCTATTATCAAATGAGATGTTTAGTTTCAGGAATGATAAATGCAAATTTATAGTTTTTAGTCTAATCTATGGAGAATTGCCAATAAATTTGTTTACGATGCTGTGATTTTACGTATTTTTAACCGACGAAAAAACAAAAAGGAGGAGGTTCTCAATTCGTCGCGTATATATATACAGGGTGTTTCTGACAAGGCGGTAATAAATCAAAGGAGGTATTCAGCTCACCATACCTAACAACTTTTCCAAAGCAACATGGGTCGAAATCTCAAAACGAAAACCAGCTGTCCCGTACATTGACCCCGCCAGCTGATCGAACCAATGTATGGAACAGCTGATATTTTTTTTGAGATTTCGACCCATGTTGCTTTGGGAAAGTTGTTAGGTATGATGAGCAGAATCCCCTCCTTTGATTTATTACCGCCTTGTCAGAAACACCCGCTATATATATATTTTTTTAATGTATGATCACGCATAACTTTTTACTGTGTGGATCGATTTTAATAATTCTTTTTTTAATCGACAGGGTATACCTTGAAGTTGGTCCCATAAAAATTTGGAAATAAAATTCCCACCCTAAGGGTGGGAAAATAGGGGTGACTTTTTGGTCGGCGGGTGGATTTATCCACTCACAGGTTGCATTTCCGTGTTACATTAAACTTTTGATACCTACCTACAATATCTTTGGAAATGAAATAAAATCAGCCGAAAGACGTCCACTGCTGGACATAGGCCTCCCTCACAAATCGCCTCACCGACCGGTCGTGATCGAACCTCATCCTGTAAGTCCCTCAACCTTCACCAGGTTGTGTGGCCACCTTGTGGGGTGCGACCATCCTGTGAAGGGTGATTAGCTGGGGTCAAAAAAATTAGCCCAAAAAAAACTGAAAAGCAAAAAATAAAAACTTTTTATAAAAAAATTAAACCGCCGAAAAAACTGAAAAGCATTAAATAATAGGGAAACATTTTCTATTAGGCCTTAATTTACTCACTTCTTAAAGTAATTTTGTATTACCAAGAAATTTTGAGTCGGTGCCACAGAATCAACGAATAAAGATCACTAAATTACCTGAAATTCAAAGAAATAACCGAAAAACTTTTGCCGCTGTGCATCGCGCTTTACATAGATAATGAATTTGCTTGTTTGGTGTGGCACCGACTTAAAATTTCTTGGTAATCCAAAATTACTTTAAGAAGTGAGTTAATTAAGGCCTAATAGAAAATGTTTCCCTATTATTTAATGCTTTTCAGTTTTTTCGGCGGTTAAATTTTTTGATAAAATGTTTTATCATACTTTTAAAATGGAGGTTGAACAAAAATGCGAATAAAAATGTTAGTTCATGGAGATACAACACTCCTGCCATGGAGATAGCAGTGTTCCTTAAAATTGTTGCATGCTTGTTTGTCTAACCTCCTAATACCATATACAGGATGATTAAATTACTTCGTAAAAAAAATAGTTTTTAGATGATAAAAGGTATAAGAAATTAAAATCAAGAAATAAAAATGTTTTTATTTATACTCAAGTAATAATAACGAAATGGTAAAATTTACCTACTTAATTATTCTTAAAAATTTGGTTGTTGTGTTGAACCATTGTGACAGACAGACAAACGGACTATCGAACACAATTAAAATAATTATATACATAATTCTCAACCGTTTTATTACAAAGTATTTATTAACATCCTGTATCAGTACGTTTAAAGTTTCTATTCGGAAATGAACATTATTAAAAAGTACCTACTTATTGCTCGAATGTTGCCAAAGTACGCCGTTTGATTGTTTTGAAATTGGTACTCGCTATCCTGCCGCAGCTTTTAACATAACTCGCAGTTAGTTTTCTTAGTTTTAAACACAATAAAACTAATTTATTAGGTTTTTGAAAGCAAACTAAAGGAGCAACCAAGAGCATCACAGAAAATACAAAATGGCCGCGTAGCGTGACGTACTGTGCTGTGATTGGTCGGCTGGCTGGAGTTTGAACACTCAAGCACGTAACAAATATTTCGATGCGGGACTTTGGGTAATGCTGTGGAGGTTGACTAAACAAGCACGGAACTTTTGTTACGATGATGTGGGCTTCAAAATATAAAACATGAAATTTATTGTATTTTTTCTAGGAAATGCCTTTTTTTACTTGACTTTCTGGACCTAAATTACATCGTTAACAATCCTGCATCAAAAAGTAATTTTTGATCAAAATGGAGCTTGAACATTCGGGTGTGCATCTTTACCATCCAAGTTTTACACGGCCAAGTTTTGTACAGCAGGGTCGTTCGTGTCATTCACTAAAAACTTGGCTGGTAAAAGCCCTGTCGTGAAAAACCTTTACAGCAAAAACTTCCTGTACGTCCGAGAAGTTTTTCACGACACAGTCTTTCGTGTTACCACTAAAAACTTGGACGGTAAAAACTTGTCGTACAAAACCTTCCGGACATAACAAAGACAATTTCTATGCGTATAGACCCTATTTGAAATACATCGTTTTGGTTAGTCGGCACTAAATTTATATTGACCAATCAGGAAGAAGAAATAATTTACACAAATCAGAATTAAATTTTCAATGAGAACAAAAGATTAATGTCAATCAGTCTCAGTCAATCAACCAAACAGAAAGAAGATAAACACTACCGATTTAAGAGAGCCCACTCTAGCAATATTTAAGTGTAATTTAAAGAAGGAGCGAAAATAAGTTTTAGCATCGTTATATTGGCACCGTTGACTATTGTATTTATTAACCGACTTCAAAAAAGGAGGTTATCAGTTTGACCTGTATGTATGTATGTATATTTGTCCGCGATTATCTCGCGTTTGGCTAAACCGATTTTAATGCGGTTTTCAGATATGTATTCGTTACATTTAGGAGAAGGATTTTGTACCTATTTAAACGACTTCGAAAAAGAGAAGCTCTCAGTTTATGTATGTTTATCTTTGTAAAAAAGAAATTATTGTTAATTATTTTAACATTTGATGAATAAAAAATTAAAAAAAATATAGTTATGTTGTTTTTAAATTAATGAAACCTGTAATCAGTTATACACTACTAATTTGTGCCAGCGGGACATTTCCATACAATACATACAAATATGTATACATTACTAAGGAACGTTTCTAGCGTAGCGAATATCACGGCCGGATAAATGATCACTGGATGCAATTATTTTGCTATTTCTGTATGGAATAAAAACTTCACTTTACGTTTATAATTATTCGTTTCGTTTTCGTGTGGTATTTCATTTCAGTTTACCATTTTGAACTAAATAAAACAATTAAATTATTTTATTGCACTGGTTATTATACATTTTAGTATGCTTGCATAAAAGATTATGAGAAAAGGAATAAGAAGAAGAATAGAAAAATATAACTTAAAATATTGAAAAAAAAAATTAAAGGAAAAGGACACAGTTTCTTATACTGAAAGCCTCGTGTTCGCGACAACTACGGCTTATCTATATACCGTTTGTTCTGACAAGGTGGTAATAAATCAAAGGAGGGCTTTTAGCTCACCATAACTAACAACTTTCCCAAAGTAACATAAATCGAAATCTCAAAAAAAAATAACAGCTATTCCATACATTGATCAGCTGGCGGGGTCAATGTACGGGACAGCTGATTTTTGTTTTGAGATATCGACACATGTTGCTCTGGGAAAGTTGTTAAGTATGGTGAGCTGAATCCTTCCTTTGATTTATAACTGCCTTGTCAGAAACACCCGGTATATTGTAAATCAATTATTACATAGTATAAAATAAAGTCGCTTCCCGCGTCTGTCCCTATGTATGCTTATATCCTTAAAACTATGCAACGGATTTTGATAAGGTTTTTTTTATTCGATAGAGGAATTCAAGAGGAAGGTTTATAAGTTTATTACATGCACAAGCTAGTAATAGGTTAGGCGGTACGAAGTTGGCCATGTCGACTAGCAGATTATAACTTAAGCCTTTAAAAGCATAAATATAGAGAATGAAATAGATAAGTAAGATAGTTTATAAAATGGTGTTATTAAGAAAAAAAAGGTTCAAGGTAACCGGTTGGTTGGTAAAGGTTTTGGAAATACTAGAAGGTACATAAACCTTATAGGAAACCTATGTAATATATACTTAAATGCTTAACATAATAATATAAAAAACGAGCTTTCCCGGCTTACTTCGTTACGCCATAGAATATAAGAGACTACAAAAGACTTGGCTCTATAGACTATGTTCTTTTGACTACTCAGAATGGCTGAATAAAAAACTAACAATAACAACAAACCACCTGTCAAAATAAAATATGTAAACAACGGAAAAAATATTGCACCTTGGGTTATATTATTTAAGTTTAGGTAAGGATCCCTAATTTTTTTGAAAATCTAATATAGCCTATGACACTCGCGGTTAATGTAGCTTCCTACCAGTGAAAGAATTTTTCAAATCGGTTCAGTATTTCCGGAGCCTATTCGTTACAAACAAACAAATCTTTCCTCTTTATAATATTGGTATATTCGTTACAAACAAACAAACAAATCTTTCTTCTTTATAATATTGGTATAGATTGAATATTTAGATTTTGGAAATAAGATAGTTAGAATCAGTCTAAATAACAACATTAGAAAGATGGCCACCTGAATCGCGTGGGATGACACCTGTCACTATACAGTATTCGGGCTGATCTGTCCGTTATCAGATCTGTGGCAAACCAAGTTAAGTCTTATGTAAATACATACATAATATCACGCCTTTTATTCCCCGGAGGGTTAGGCAGAGGCACCGGCTTGAGAGCCGGACCCACGTTTAGTTTATGTAAATAATATAGTAAAATAATAATAGCAAAAACGGTGGGTCTATTCTATATCCAGCGGGAACATAATGTATTTTGTAAATATTTTTTATACTAAAACTAGAGGCTGCCCCGCGGTATCACCCGCGCAGGCTTCTCATAAACACATAAATTCTGTTTTTTTCCGTTCCCATTGGAATTCTTTTTAAAACCTAGTTTAATGATTAGTGATATTCAAGTTAAACACACAATTTACAAAACAAATACAAAATCCATTCAAATATTAACCTATTAACGTAAGCTTTGTTAGTTTGAAAAATCTGTTCCCAGAGGGAATTAATTTTATTTTAATACGAATCTTTTTGAAAACTATCTAAATATAAATTAAATTAGTGCTTTGCAAATTATGCACTTGACTACGTACATTACTATGAAATTTAAATAATAAGGTGTCAGTGGTGCCAAAACAGCGATACTAAAAAAAAATTCGCTCCCTCGGATATAAAAAACATATCCCACCCTAACTATCTCATAAAACGGTTACCTAGTGCTTATCTTCTCTGTGAACAAAATGTAAACAAACAAACAATGTCTGATCCTCAGACTCTGAAGGGAACGCAGAACAACGTTGGAAACCAAGAAAAATGTATTTCTTTTATTCTCTTCCCAACCACCTGAACACAATTAGTAGGTACTGCCCTGGATCGTTCAAGCAGTTACCTCTCTTCTCTAAGAAAAAAAGATCGATCCATCGCGAGCTGAAAGCCACATAACATATATACTCTGCCGAGCTGAAAGCGCGCCGTGAAGATGGATACGGGTTTTGATCTCTTTACGAGTCAAGGTAATACCTAATTTAAAAGTTTCGTTAATTAGTATGGAATGCCAATATTTTTGCAAGTTTTAATTGCTCATAGATAGTGACTTCATTTCTACAATAATAACGAAGTAAAGTACGCCCAAACGCAAACTAACATCACATTTGTACAGTTTAACTATTACCTAGTTGTTTTAATCTGATCTACAAGTAATTTTTTACTATTTTCAGTTTCCTTTAATCTAATCCATCGTACGATGATGTTCTCCAACTTTTAAGGTGATGGTTATCAGTCAAACATTGAAGAATTTGATGAAGAGGATGAGGAAATGCATCCTTAGTTTCTTGGAAAACATGTAGTGAAAAACATTCCACTGAATAAGATCCACAGACTCTAGATGATTTTTCATACCAGCCTTGTATGATTTTGGTTTTACCAGATACATTAATCTCCAAGCTAGATATGTATTGATTGTGAAGTAGTATGTTCCTAATATTTTCTATTGTTTATGACAACAAAAGAATATCTGATTGTATTTTGTTGCTAGATGTAAGATTATAAAGAATTCAAATGTTCTTATTCTGTCCCTAACATCTGTTTTTTGCATATAAAATTATAATTATATTTCGTGGTTTCATTTTCGATATAAATAAATTCACTAGGTAGTCCTTTCACCTACAAGGCAACATTCGCACGTTCTTACAAATAACTATTAGTCAATCGATTTAATCGATATCGATTACTCGATTAATTTGAAATTTACCGATGCTCCCATCCCTACCACTCTACGCGCCCATCACTAACAGCGTCCGCCAAGCCTGTCATTCTTTTTCCGTGCGAGGCAACGAAAGCACGCGTTCGGATCTTGTTCGCAAAAAATAAATTTTTCAAGATACCGAAAAGATCCTACGAATATTTTAACAAAAAATTAAGTGAGTTACTTAAACTTTGATGGATTTCATTATCCTCATACTATAAATCGAGAGACAATGTCTTATGTTACGGTATGTTCATCTGCTTACTTACCTTCAAAAAAAAAAAAAAAATTTTTAGACAGAAATTTCGAATTGAAATTCTGCATAAACTTACATTTAAAAAGTGTAAAAGAAATATTTTTGCAAAGCCATAGATTCGAACAAGAACCAGGCTGCCATACTGCCATAGATTCCAATAGGAACGTGGCAAAATTAAAAACTGTACATCATTTTTTATCATTAAAAGAAATTTTTTTGCAAAGCCATAGATTCCTGAACCAGGCTACCATACTGCCATAGATTCCAATAGGAACGCGGCAAAATGCAAAAATAATCATCATTTTTCATGCAAGTATAAAAATATAAAAAGCATAATTTTCTTTTTTCTTCTTATTCCAGTAGGCGAAACGCCTTTACAATTTAAGGAATGTGCCCAGAGCAAATATCATTCGAATATGAGAATATATTTCTAGCCGAAACTATTTCCTACAACCCATGATCAGGTCTAAATGAGACTGAATCACCAAAAATCATGACGGCGACATACCAAGTGCCAATTGCCACTACTGCCCCAACAGTGACCACTTTCAATACCGTCACCAGAAACAGGTCCAAGCACCAGCAATATCTTCCTTATTGGAACTGGTAGAGGTCACAACAACCAATTGAACTCGGACCCTGAGGCAAAGTTTAAATTTCCGGAACTGGACCCATAAATTTTATTAACCCCGGGCGAAGCCCTGGATGATGAACTAAAGTTGTGTGATTGAATTTACGATAATGTCTCAAATGGCTAGAGAAGTCAAGGAAAAAATCCTTCAGCAATATACTATACCTAGCAACTAGCATGAAGCCCAAGCGGCTGGATATGTCGTTCAAACGTTGCTCAGTGACAATGGCGAAGAGTTTGACAATGCAGAAGTCAGAGAGATACTTAACTCAAAAGGCATCACACAACGACTCACAATGCCATATACACCTGAACAAAATGGCTGCAGCGAAAGAGAAAATAGAACCTTAGTAGAGACCGCAAGAGCTATGATGTACGCTCATGAACCGATACCGCAAGCTCTTTGGGCGGAACTAATCAATACTGCGGTTTATATTTTAAACAGAACAGCTCCTACTAGATGCAAGGACCAAACTCCCTACGAAGTATGGCATGGCATCAAGCCTTCTATTAAAAACCTTCGCATCATAGGAAGCACCTGTTATGTACATATTCCCAAACAAACGCGAAAGAAACTCGATAAAAAAGCTATTAAAGGTATCCTTATCGGATATGACCCCGATGGTTATCGCATTTGGTGCGGAAATAAGCTAGTCAGATCAAGAGACGTTATATTCAATGAGAATCCTATAACGGAACTAGAGGTTCCAAGACCTGTTCAATCAGGCGGGGAGAACGAGTTTGATATTGAATGTAACGATGGAGCTGATGTCATTGACCAAGCCGGAATTGATATTGAATTGAACAATGGAGCTAAAGTCATAGACCAAGCTGGAACTGATACTGAATTGAATGATGGAGCTGAGGTCATAGAACAAGACGAAACAGAGGCTAAAGACCAACCTGAACCTGAGGTCACAGACCAAGACGTAACAGAGGCTATAGACCAACCTGTACCAGAGGTAATAGAAGAAGATATTGTTGAAGAGTGGTTTGATTTAGGAGTACCTGATCAAATTGAATCGGAACCTTCAGCCCCTGGACTCGATAACAATCAAACTATTCCAGATGTAATTGAAAGATCTGAACCTCCACTTCGTCAACTAAGAACTAGACCGACCAAGCCACCTGCATGGTTTAAAGACTATGTGATGACAATCACAACACCAACCACGTACAAGGAAGCTGTAGAAAGCTCCAATAGAGCAAAATGGCAAGATGCAATGCAAAAGGAGTGGGATTCTTTGTTAGAGCATGATGTTTGGAAAGTAGAAAATCTTCCCCCAAACAAGAAAGCGTTACCATGCAAATGGGTATTCAAAACAAAGATAAACCCTGACGGTAGCATTAAGAAGTATAAAGCAAGATTAGTCATAAAAGGCTTTAAACAAAGAAAAGGTATCGACTATAATTAAACTTTTAGCCCGGTTGCAAGACTTGCGACAGCCTTTCAAGTGGCAGACATCCTAACTAAAGCTCTACCTCGAACGACCTTCCACAGTCTTTGCACGGCAATGGGACAAGTTAAAAAGGGAGAGTGTTAGAGTATATTATCATACTCTTTAGTGTTTTAACTTGCCTGTCTGTGTCAGTGTCTATTTAAGAAAGTGACTTTTATAAAACCATTGAGACATGTTGTTTACCCAAGAATAAAACTTCCTATTATTTTTACTTTCTAAGTTTTCTTTATTATAAATTGCTTTAACTCCTTAAAACTTAAACCACTGCTGCTAACAACAAAATAAATAAGCAAAAAGGAACCATCAAATCACTAATTTCGTCTGAGGACGAAACAATCTTTAAGGTGGTAACTCTCGGTATGGCGCGATTTTTTTTTTTTAACTTTATTAAATTTATTACTTTTGCCAGAATAATTAAAAAATACGAAAAAAATTGAATTTCGCACCATACCGAGAGTTACCACCTTAAGCTATTGAGATGAAATTTTGTTCAAAATTTTGTTTATTGTTGATGAAAGATTTTTCTTCGCCAGTAGCTACTGATAGTTTAGCTCTCTCTTCTTCCGCATAGGTATGTAAAAAAGTTTAAAAGAATTCGCGTTTGTAAATAACCAAGCCCCTACATTTTAATATATTATCGTTTTTGAAAGACAGAGTTACCGCTAAATCTCTGGCAATCGTAGTTTGCGGCGCCTACAAGACAGGTTTACACCTAGTGTAAGGTCGCTGGTAACTAATTTATACGCTCACTGTTAAAACTACCCCACTTTAATTTCTAAAGTTTATTTTGAAGTCGTATGTAAAAATTTTTGTATGTAGGTAATAATTATATTTTAGCAGTGTTTGAAAGCATTATTTGGTTAACGAAATAAACATTTTTCATTTTTTTTTTCACTTTAATTTTTAAGCAAAATAAGGAGCGGTTTCGGTTTTTCATACAAACTTTAACACCCTGTCGGCTTACAGGACTAATTAACGCAGTTTTGATATCATATTTCATGTTGTTATATAAAAAGGACCTTATTTCGGAAATTACAAGTCTCTAGTGTAATTAGTTTAGATTTTAGCAAAAATCATATTTCACCCTGTATAAGAACTAAGGGGCAAAATATAAAAAAACTAAAACCATTTATGATGTTTGTAATACAATGACAATATACAGTGTGAATTTTAACTCTCTAAACCCAGCACTTTAGGAGTTTCATTCAAACTGTTACACCCTGTATACGGCGTCCCGGTTAAGTTATCCCAAAATCCCGTCTTAGTGGGTGCCTACGTCACGTAAGGAAGCTACTGTCAAAATTTCATCTTTCTATCTTCAGCGGTTTCGGCTGGGCGATGATGAGTGAGTGAGTAGATCAGTGGTATTTGGATTGTATATAAAGTGTGTCCGGGGAAGTTATAACATAATTTTAAGGGTGTATTCTATGATCAATTTCATCGATGAAAACACCCCATATGGGGGGTCGCAGTCTTACCTCCCCCCCTCAGTATGATGTTTTTTGTTTTTTTTTTGCAAAAGTCGACCCCTACTTTTAAATTCACAGTTAAAGATCTAAGGCTCACAGTACCTTCATTAAGGTCTTTATCGAAGGCTAAGTAGTTAGGCTACCTAAGTTACTAACAAAATAACCAAGTGTTCCTTTTACTTTTTTTTAAAGATGATAAACCAAAAAAAATTTTTTTTTGTGCATTTTTTACGGTTTTTCAAAGTTTCCACAAAAATATGCAGATACTTTTTTTATTTTTTGTGTTTTATTGTTAGCTTTTGAGTTGTTCTCCAAATTGGTATTAGATTAATTTCTCTACGTCTATTACTTCAGAAATTATTTATTAAATTTTTTATTAATTATTTATTTATTTAACTAACAAAAAGACCCTTCGCGTTTACCTTTTAATTTAAGATTTCAGTTTAACCCACTTTTATTAAAAAATAATAAGCCTTACTTTAGAAAAAAAAATAATTCTAGAGTGGCGCCACTGTTCGCGTAAAAGGACTCTTAATTTAGGTCTTGTACAGTGGCGGACACGCTCGGCGTAACACTTCCGGTTTTTCTGTATTGCAAAATAGCTCTTGTTCTTTGGTAATACATTCTAGGCCTGACGAAACCATAGACAAATCTGTTACGGCCTCCTAGTCCTTGACTGTACGAAAGCTTAGTAGGTAGGCTATTTTGGTAGCAAGGTTTATCATCTTTAAAAAAAAAAGTTAAAGCAACACTTGGTTATTTTGTTAGTAACTTAGGTAGCCTAACTACTTAGCATTCGATCAAGACCTTAATGAAGGTTCTGTGAGCCTTAGATCTTTAACTGTGAATTTAAAAGTAGGCGCGGACGACTTTTGCAAAAAAAAAAAAATTAAAACATCATACTGAGGGGGGGAAGAGGCTGCGAGCCCCCATATGGGGTGTTTTCATCGATGAAATTGATCATAGAATACACCCTTAAAATTATGTTATAACTTCCCCGGACACACTATATATATATTTACTATAAATATTTATTATATTACCTTATTTATCTTTATAGTATTGTATATTTAAATGATATCGGATGACAAAAGTGATGATGACGAATATTATTCTCTTTGTGACTCAAGTGAATAGTTTAATAGCACGTTGAACGATAGTTTCAATAGTATTCCCTCCCTTGGCGACACCATCATCAATTCTCGGTTCTCATATGTACCGAACAACTTCAATGTGGTTTAAATGAACGCACTGAGCATTCCGGCCCACTTTCCCGAAATGCTAGCTACGTTTGACAGGAAGAACATCCATGCCATCATCGTTTCAGAAACCTGGCTAAAACCATGTCTTCCTTCTTCGTTATTCACATTACCAGGTTTCCAACTGATTGGAAACGATCGCACAGGTAGCGTCGGCGGCGGTGTTGCTATCTATCTGAGAACGAATATTAAATTTTTCCATCATCTCAAGTTCAACACAGCCTCCGCCGTCGAATGCTGGTGAGCATCTCTTGGTGGAGGTTCTCCTGTCGAACGTCAAGGTATTGTTGGGTGCCTTCTATAGTCCATCCTGCTCTAATAATTACTTCGCCTCATTTGAGAGTCTCATAATAATTTAATCCCTTCCTACAGTCATTCTATTATAATGGGTGCTTTTAAATACATGTTTGTTAAAAAATTACTCCCGATCTAATTCAGTAAAATCAATTGTCAATTCTTGAAATATGCATATCCTACCACTGGATGCGACGCATCATTTTCCAAACTGTGTCCCGTCTCTTCTTGATCTTATGCTACTATCTTCTCCCCACCATGTTGGTTTTCATGGGCAGTGCCCGTCTGACGCTTTCTCTTACCACGATATGGTTTTCCTATCATACAAACTCCGATCTCCGAAAGCAAAAGCCAAAATTCTTTTTCAACGCAATTTTCGTGGCATGGACAGGGAACGTTTTCTAGAAGATGCACGACAAGTGGACTGGACTGTGATCGGAAACGCGGCAGACGTTGACAAGCAAATCTCCCTGTTCAATTCTCTTCTCACTAAACTTTGCGACGTTCACGTCACGCTCCCATTCGTGCCATCAAAGTAATGCACCTCCCTGTGGTTAACGGAAGAATTAAAGTCGCTCTTGGTTCGCAAGGCTCGTGCCAAGACCAAACTAAGATCTGACCCATCCGATGCAGACAAAGACAAGTATAAGTCTTTATAAAATCGCTGCAATAAGATGTGTAGGGACGCCCCAAGGCATCATATCCACAACAAATTTCTTAGGACTTTAGGAGTTGGAAGTTCTCACGAAAACTCACTTCCTAATGATTTAAACGTTAGCGCCCCCGAAAACCTATTAAACGACACCCATATCGATTTAAAAAAAAAATATGTCCGCCATCTTGGATTTCAAAATGATTGTCATTTTTGTTATCAGTTCCCAAAAACCTATTAAACGACACCCATATTGATTTTTCACGAAAAAATTTTGTCCACCATCTTGGAATTCAAAATGATTGTCATTTTCGTTATCAGCACCCCCAAAAACCTATTAAACGACACCTATATCGATTTTTCACGCAAAAAATTATGTCCGCCATCTTGGATTTTAAAATGATTGTCATTTTCGTTATCAGCGACCCCAAAAACCAATCTAACGACACCCATATCGATTATTCGCGAAAAAATTTTGTCTAACATCTTGGATTTCAAAATGATTGTCATTTTCGTTATCAGCGCCCCCAAAAACCTATTAAACGACACCTATATCGATTTTTCACGCAATAATTTTGTCCACCATCTTGGATTTCAAAATGATTGTCATTGTCGTTATCAGCACACCCAAAACCTACTAAACGACACTTATATTGATTTTTCACGAAAAAAATATCTTGGATTTCAAAATTATTGTCATTTTCGCTATCAGCACCCCCAAAAACCTATTAAACGACACGCATATCGATTTTTCAATAAGAAAACTGACTGCCATGTTGGATTTTAAAATGATTGTCATTTTCGTTATTAGCGCCCCCAAAAAACTTACCAACGGCACCCATAAATTGATTTTTCACGAAAAAATTTTGTCCGCCATCTTGGATTTCAAAATGATTGTCATTTTCGTTATCAGCGACCCTTAAAACCTAATAAACGACACCCATATCGTTTTTTCACGAAAAAATTTTGTCCACCATCTTAAATTTCAAAATGATTGTTTTTTTCGTTATCCCCCAAAAACCTATCATACGACACCCATATTGATTATTCACGAAAAAAGTTTGTCCGCCATCTTGGATTTCAAAATGATTGTCATTTTCGTTATCAGCGACCCTAAAAACCTATTATACGACACCCATATCGATTTTTAATGAAAAATGTTGACCGCCATCTTGGATTTCAAAATTATTGTCATTTTCGTTATCAGCGCCCCCAAAATCCTAATAAACGACACCCATATCGATATTTCACGAAAAAATTTTGTCCACCATCTTGGATTTCAAAATTATTGTCATTTTCGTTATCAGCACCCCCAAAAACCTATTAAACGACACGCATATCGATCTTTCAAAAAGAAAAACTGACTGCCATGTTGGATTTTAAAATGATTGTCATTTTCGTTATCAGCGCCCCCAAAAACCTATACAACGACACCCATATTGATTTTTCTGGCCCGAAAAGCGACAGAATGGCTACCAAAAGACGCGAAGAGGCACCGTGGTCGCCCGAAAAAGAGATGGAGCGATGAGCTGATAGCAGAAGACAAAAACTGGTGGCAGACCGCGCAAGAACGCGATGAGTGGAAGAAGGGGAGAGAGGCCTTTGCCCAGCAGTGGGACAGTACAGGCTCGTAATAATCAGTGTTCAGCAATACGCGCTCGGTAACGGACGCGCACTGCATGCAGCACTGACCTGAATTTTTATTCGTGACTTGCGCGGCCTAGCCGCTGCCCGATTCAGCCGCTATGAGTTCGGTAAAACTCATAGCCAACGAGCTGTTGGCGTTTATTAACCATGCCATCGACACCATGGACGAGGTCAGCCACATGCAGATCTGCAAATCTAACTTCAAGGAAGAGGAGATTTGCAAGAGCAAGGTGCTGCTTTACGAAACTCTCGGCCAAGCCGACCGAATGCCCACCCGCAGAAGGGACGAGAAAGGTGAGAAGAGTCTTCAGGACATCATCAACCTCCTGAAGACCGCCGATCCCAACGACGTGCCCGCTTTCGTCGCGAAGCAGCTGGACAAGCTGCCTCCCGTGACGTTCGACCACGTCGATGTCACCAGACTGCTTAAGGACATCAACGCCCTGAAAGCTGGTCTGGCCGAGGTACAGTTAAAGCTAGAGATTTCGGAATCAACCGTGAGCGAGCTACGTACAGAATTATTATCGTTAAAAAGTAATAATTCTGTAATTAGGTCGCCAGCCGAGATCTCTAACGTGAACCAACGTCGTGGCGCGAACAATGCTTCTGTAAGCATTTTGTCGTCGCCACCGATAGTTGCTGAGGCACGAGAATCAGCCCGCCCCGCCGACGCCGACTCCGCGGCCCACCCGCAGCTGACGTCCAGTGTGAGCGCGGTCACGACCCCGCCGCCGCGTGCATACGCAACCGCCGCCGCCGCCGCCGTCGCGCCCGCCGCTGCACCCGTCACGCTCAACAAGCGGCCCTCGGCTAGAGGGAAAAAGAAACCGGCTGGCAACCAGGTGCCACTAAAATCTACGGAGAAGAAGCTGGATGACGAGGGCTTCATTAAAGTAGAAAGGAAGAAGAGGAAGTCTTTCAACCGCAACCTCTGTGGCACAGCCCCGACCGGACAGACACTGCGTCCCGCCGTACCCACGACGCCGCTGTACGTGTCCCGCCTGCACTGGTCTACGAAGGTCACAGACGTCGTAGACTACGTGTTGAAGAAGTCTAACTTCAACTTGAGGGTGGAGCTGTTGGAGGCTCGCCACAAAACGAATTTCAATTCTTTTCTGGTGAGAGTGCCCACGCATCACCTCTCAAAGTTCAATCAAAGGAGGACTTCTGGCCGCAGGGTGTCGTATTTCGGAAGTTCCGAGGTCGACTGCCTGCCGATACTGCCCACACGTCAGCGAGCATACGTGTAAAATAGTTTTAGTTTAACTAAATAGTTAAAATTTAATTAAGTATTATGTATTTTTAGTTTTAAGGTATTTATGATATGGGCCTCTGTTTATATTATTTAACATCCACTAATGTAAATATTGCCTGAAATAAATGATTATTATTATTATTATTATTATTAATAATAATAAGTCTACACATACAAAGTGGCGCCCCCATTATTTTCTAGTTATCTGTGCCAAGCTGTATGTAATGTATGTACCTTTTGGTTTAAAATCAAAATAGTAATATTATGAATCTTAAGGTTTCATAAATTGCTTCCTTTGCCTGCAAAAAAAGGTAACTGACCATAGACACGTAAGCCTAATAATTTTGTAAATGAAAACAAAGCTAGACAATATGATTGATGTGCCGAGCGTTGTGATTGGTCCAAATATAATCCAATTTGTGACGGAAGGGACACCAACGACACCTCTGTACAGCCGGGTATGAACGACACGTACGTGAAAAACTAGGATGTGCAAAACTTGTCGTACAAAACTCTGTCGTACAAAACTTGGGTGGTAATGACACCTTCGTGCAAGTTTTGTACGGCCTGTTCATGCGCGTCAATGTTTTTGCCATCTAAGTTTTACGTAGCCATGTACACAAAAAACTTGGCTGTGCAAAACTTGGCTGTGCAAAACCCGCACTCGAACATTCAAGCACGGAGCCAACGCTATTGAAGACTTGGCTGTATGGAATATGTTTCTTTGCCTGCCCAGAATAAGGGATTATAAAAAAGCTAATCATATCAATAAAACCCTGATGGATTGATGCATCCGTCATGCTTGCTTGTCACCACTGTCATTTTGTAAAAAATTTCAAGAATCGGTGATTGAATTTTTGTTTTGTCGGACGAAATCACGAAACGAATGAAAGATTTTCTGATTTGGTTTGATCCTAACATTGTTTCTTGAAAATTTTTACAGATTTTTCAAATAATTATATATTCGTATTTTCATAAAATTCCACGTTTTCTGTAGTTTAATATCTTACAGCTTTGGTTTCCCAGTGCGGCGTGTGGAAACCACTAAAATGTCTTTGTTTAATGAAAACCTGTAATTCTGTAGTGTAGTGTTCAAGCATGGAAGAAGTAAGGCAGCTGGTTCAGGAGGAAGGCAGGGAGGCTAGAAACCTTGTGGCCTTCCACGTTGCCGTCGACACTCCAGGTATCAATAAGAAAACTAGCTTTCTTCATTTTGTGCAATGTGTAGGCGTTTGGCACTTTAACTTTGGGTAATGATGATAAATCATAGGTAAAGCTTGCTCTAATTATAGGTACATACTTTAATAAGGCTCTAATGAACTATTTTATTTTCTCTTAAAACTTCTGAGATCTTTATTTGTTTTAAAAAGATACTTTATTACTGCTGGATCACTACAATTAGGGATTTTATTGTAAGAAATGTCTTTAAAGCTGCAGAGAAGTTTTTGTTTAAAACTCTGGAATGTTTTAACAACAAATTTATTACTAAACAAGCTGTCCCGGCTTACTTCGTTACACCATAGAATATAAGATACTACTAAAGACTTGGCTCTATAGACTATGTTCTTTTGACTGCCCAGAATGGGCGAATAAAAAAACAAACAACAACAACAAACCACCTGGCAAAATATGTAAACAAGGGAAAAAATATTTCACCTTGGGTTACATTATTTGAGTTTAAGTCAGGATCCCTAACTTTTTTGAAAATCTAATATAGCCTATGTCACTCGGGGATAGTTTAGCTTCCTACCAGTGAAAGAAATTTTCAAATCGGTTCAGTATTTCTGGAGCCTATTCGTTACAAACAAATCTTTCCTTTTTATAATAATGGTATAGATATGAGGCTTTAGTCAATAAGCCCAAGTTTGCTCGAAATAGAGAATTACTCCTTGAACATCAACCACAATTCTTTCTTTACCAAACCAATAGAATAGAAGAACACACAGAGACGAACATAACACCCAGACCGGAAACAAACAGAGATGGGTGGCGGCACAACTTGTGGCACTGTGCGATAGGCATTTCCCCTCGTTAAAAAAAAAAAAGTTCGTATAACCATATCTTCACTAGATGATATGGAGAACTTTATACGCCTTGCTATATAAGTTTACAGAATATTTGTGAATAATATATTTTTAACCCCTGAAGAAAAAACAGAGGAGTGTGTTGTATAGCCTATTGTTAATGAGGGAGAATGCAGAATTATAATGTTGCAATAATAATATTTTTAATAAGATTTTTATTAACAACGAGCTTTCCCGGGTTACTTCGTTACGCCATAGAATATAAGATCCTAAAAAAGACTTGGCTCTATAGACTATGTTCTTTTGACTACCCAGCGGCGGTAACATGACGGACAATTTGTCGAATTTGTCATATCTATCTGTCACTTTTGTCGATCATCTTCATATATTTTCCAGCATTGAAATGTCAAAAGTGATTAAAAGTGACAGTTAGATACGACAAATGGTCCGTCGTGCTGCGAAGGCTGAATGGCCGAATATAAAACAAACAATAACAACAAACCACCTGTCAAAATATGTAAACAACGGCAAAAATATTGCACCTCGGGTTATATTATTTGAGTTTAGGTAAGGATCCCTAATTTTTTTTTAAATCTAATATAGCATGACACTCGGGGTTAATGTAGCTTCCTAGTCAGTGAAAACATTTTTCAAATCGGTTCAGTATTTCGGGAAGCCTATTCGTTGCAAACAAACAAATCTTTCCTCTTTATATCGTATAGATGACGAATTAGTATTTGACAGTGAGTAATTCGAACTGAATGTATGGAATTTATAATAAGGTGGCAATTTGAAGTTGTGACCAATTCGAACGAACCCCCATAGCTTAGTTCGGCGTTTTGTTCCAGCTCGCATCTCCCGCAAGCCGCCCCGCTCCATACCGCAGCAAACGCGGCGTGCCCCGCCGAGGCCGCCCGACTCCCGCCTTCGGTCCGCCTCGGCCGGTAGAGACAAACGGTCTGAGCTCAGGGCTAGGTACTGGGCTTTGCTGTTTGGTGATCTGCAAAGGGCTGTAAGTTTTGATTATTATATAAATCATATAATAATAATGTTTTGCAAGATAAGATTGCAAATTAAAGCTTGCTTGCAAATACCATATTGTGTAATATGTGTCAATTACAATAAGTAGTAATTTATAACAAAAAAAAAATGCCTTTGTTGATGAAGGTATTTGATGGATCTTTTGTAGGAGAAAAGGGGTGGTAAAATTAGAGCAAAGGCAACTTTGCTCTAATTTTACTACCCCTTTTCTTTATTTTAATAAAAGTCATCTATTTGTTTGTAGGTTGGAGAAATCTACAACACTGTCGAAGCGCACGAAAATCTATCCGAATGCCAGGAGGTCATACTCGTTTTAGAGAACTACACTCGCGACTTTAAAGCTCTTTGCGAGTGGTTCCGACTCAAATGGGAGTACGACCACACACCACCCCCGCAAAGACCGCAGAGCTTAGCATGGGAGATACGTAAGACCGACTTTGTGAGGCCAGAGTCCAGGCGGGCACATTCGGTCAAAAGTTCACCTTCTGTCTCTGGTAAGAATAGTCCGTTGCTATCTGGACATAATACGCCAAGCGGGAAGAATAGCCCTAATTTGACAGGTAAAACCAGTCCCGGATCGGGAAAGCTCAGTCCAAGGGTCTCGTCTGTGACCAGTCCAAAAGGAAATGTTGAATTTTTTAGCAACAAGCTTACTTCTAAGGTAGCGACGAAGCCTGAACCGAAATTGGCTAAAGATTTGGGTAAGCAACTGTCAGATATTAAAGAAAGAGTTGGGGATGATCGTAATGATGGAGGCGATGGTGATAAAGCTAAAGGTAAACCTAATAAGGAAACTAAAATGCAAAAGGTAATAAAACATTCCATAGATCTCTCTGATCAAGCTAAAGCGACTATAGCAAAGTTGAATGTGATGGAATGCGCGTTTCTTGAGAAGCAGCTAATTGAAAATGCAATAAAAAATGAAAACATGCTAAACAAAGACCGAGACCGAGAAATAGAAGAAAAGAGTGGTAAAGAAGTTAATGGGAGTCCAAAAGTATCGCCCGTCAAGTCTGAGGATAATTTTGCTGATGTTTCAAATGAAAGCTCTTCTAAATCACTTGAGGAAGGTGATTTGAATAAAGATACAAAAACTGTTGATAAAGACAAAACGCTTAATGATAATAAAGCAACAAAAATAGAAACAAAAGCTTTAGTATCTGGCACTGTTACAAAGAAAGATGAAGTCAAAGTTAAAGACGATACAAAGAAGGCCGACGAGTCAAAGGATGAAACTAAAAAAGATGAATTCAAAACACCGAACCCCAAAATAGAAGTAAAACCCAGACCAGCTTATTCCCAAGCAGCTGCGAAACCTAAAGTTGAATCAGCCACTAAAATAGAAGCGAAGACCTCTCAAAGATCTGTTGCCCTAACGCGCAGCAAGACCGTTATTGAAATTCGTCCTAATTCAGCGGCAAAGGCACAAAGAAATTTCCCTAAAAGGAATCAAACTAGTAAATGTAGCTACCCTTTTAACTTGACTACTGGCCGCACCAGCTTATTCGATTCTACGCCCTCCAAAATAAAGAAACCTTTGAACAAAGTTGGTTCTATTGATACTAAATCCAAAATGGAATCCAAAAAGCTTATTAAAAGACCGTCTTCTCTTAACGTGTCTCAAAAAGACATTGACAAACATTTAGAGGTAAAAGATTCAGAAGACTATAGTTCCACAGAAACAGTTGTTACGCAAATAGATATGTCGCGAATAGATAGTTCTGAGAGTCTTAAAACTCTCATAGCGGAAGACGCGCAATTGGCAAGTGATGTCGCCTACACGCTTGAAGTTCTAAATATAGATAAGAATGAGAATGAAGGCTGGTTGACAGTCAAGTCTAGGCGCCTTAGTCGCGAGTCTAAGAAACAACCGAAATCACATTGGAGCAACAGATTCAATCAGCCTTCAGCGACAACTAGTTTACCAACTTTAAACATGATAGAGTCGCCCAAACAGGAAAATAAGCCGATCGCACCAAAAACAGAAGACAGGGCAAAATCAGAACAACCAGTTACTCCAAAAGTCGTTAAAGTCAACGCGAATCCAAAACCCAATAAGAATAAACTTAATAATAATACTTCGATGATTCGCCAAAAGTCTGATGTGACTGGTCTCAAAACGAAATCAGCACGAAGTAAGGCTGTTAATAAAAAATCTTCTAAAGATAAAGACAGAAGAAACGACTCTGCCTCAGAGCTAACAAAAAACCGCTTGCACTCATCCTTGGAAAGTTTGACTGGACTGTCAAGATCACAAGAGAGTACAGAAGAAGCGTTCGACTTTGATAAATGGAAGGCTGAATTCATATCTACCTTCAAATACTTGGACGATGATGATCAAATATCGGACCACAATGAGATTTTAAAATCGGCTGATCCGTCCGAAATGTCAGAGATTGCTGAAATGACGTCACAGATTGAGGAGAACGAGCGTAAAATCAGTTTGGCGCTAGATTTTCAATCGGAAGTGGATCAAAGGAAGTTATCTGAAGAAGAGGAGTTATTGAACAGGCAAATAATGGAGCTTCAACAGGTCTCTGATGCCGATTTGGATACTGAGACTGACGATACTGAGGTGATTAACATACTTTGTATACGTCAAATTTAGAATTGAGTGACCGAATCTGACAAATGCTGGATTAGTTTTTTCTTGTGGTCATCATCTCAGCTGAAACGAGTCTACTTTTTGACATCACATCACCATACCGACCCTTCTTGTGATTGATCACCTCGTGAGGGGTCTGCTTATTCCGGTGCGCGGTCGCCATTCGATAACTTTTTTCGGCTCCAACGACCATCTGTTCTTCGAGCTATATGGCCCATGCGCAATGTCACATTGTTTCGCAATTCTTTGGACTATGTTGGTGACAGACTCGTAATTTCTAATTCGATCACGTATTGAATTTTAGTTTCCGTCTCTCGCAGCGGACACTTACACGAGTGTAGCCCTTTCCATTGCCATTTGAGTGACCTCGACTTAAGATTTCTGATTGGGCCCATAGTTAGTAACTTGGACGAGATGACTCTTTGTTTATTTAAATTATGTTTTTTTTTACTTACAGACAGACGCAGAACTTATATCGGAAGGTCCCAGGCTGCCCTCCCCGCCGGCGTCGTTGGACCTGTCCTCTAGTTTAGAAGACCAGTACGAGGCAGCGCTGGAAGGGATGTCGTGGGCTGAGAGAATGGATACTTTGGTCGCTTTGGAGGCTTTGGTCGCTCGGGATCCAGGTATTATTTAATTCAAAGACTAGGTTTGCCGGCGACTTCTTCCACGTGGAAATAGTTATCATCATCAATCAATACATAGTATAAAACAAAGTCGATTTCCGCGTTTGTCCCTATGTATGCATTAATCTTTAAAACTACGCAACGGATTTTGATGCGGATTTTTTATTCAATAGGAAGGTTTATAAGTATAATACATGCACAAAATAGTAATAGGTAATCGGTACGAAGTTCTCCGGGTCGACTAGTTTTTCTATATTTGATCACGGTTTAAATCTTCAGTAAACTACGACATACATTTCAAAACCAAAATCAGCTAAATCTGCTGTTTTCATGTTTTAGCGAGACAAACTAATAACAATTGATTTGATTACTTAGACCCAGAACTTTGCTGTGTAGTGGGGGCAGAGAATACCACCGGCCCTATCTCCCTCCCTTGGTCGTTAAAGGCGACCAATGGACCAATCGGAGGACGGGCAGCAGAGTCCTTCGTTGAAAGCTTCAAGAGCAGAGCCTTATATTGCGATTTTTATTTGCGATATATTGTGATTACGGCAAAACCCCTTACAAAGATTCTGCATTTGATTCAAACAATCCTACAATAAAATATTACTTCTTTACAATATTACTGTAGATGTGATCATGTATTATTTGAGATTTCACTAAACTTGCTAGAACATCTTGTATATTGGTAAAGCTTTAATTTAGTTTACTCAATGTAAGTTATTGTTCTATTTGTTTAAGGTCGGGCACAACAGTTGCACGCGAAACTCTCTCAAGGTATCAAAAGACGCGGCAGTTTTCAAGACGCTTTGCGAAGGTATGTAGATTTAAATAGATAACTTTATAACACCCCTCTGATTGTTTCGTCGGGGGTTAAAATACTATGCCGTTATTCAAAGCTTCGAAAACGGTGGATTAACGTTTAATCTAATCTATATCCCTTATTTCTTCTGGCTACTATGTAGTGTAGTCAGAAATAAATAAAATACCTTGCCCAATTTGGTCTTGATGTTGAATTTTTCCACTAGATGGCGTTCAGATAAACTTAGGCCGGTTTAGGTATACTCCGGCTGCTCAGAGAATGCGATCCTGACACATCTTTGTATTTGTTTTTTGACATTGCTATCGAAAGGGACGATGTAACTTTGAAGTAGCGCAGCATTACCGATAGCAAAGTGAAGGACAATGACATGTGTCAGGGTTCAGCGGCCGGACTGTAGTATTTATTAATTTCCAGATTGCAAGCCAAGCAGGCACGGGCCGAACAACACAGGCAGGAGTTGCAAACTGAGAGAACTAAGAAAATTCACATGCTGCTCACTAGAGTTGAAGAAGTCAAGGTGAGGACATGTTATATAGGGTGTTTATTTCTGTTATAATAATAATATTATATAATTATGCATCACACTCAGAGCCCCTAACTGGGAAGAACCTGTATCTAGGGTGCCCGAAACATAAACAGAGACGAACATTACACCCAGACCGGAAACAAACATCGATATTCATCATAACAATGTTCGCCCCGCCGGGAATTGAACCCATGTGCACATGCATCTCAGTCCACATCACTGCCAACTGAGCTACGGAGCAGTGAAAATGCTTATATATAGGATTTTTCTTTTTTTTTTTTGTCAGTAACAGCATTGACTGCTCCATAGCTCAGTTGGCAGCATCGGGTTCGATTCCCGGCGGGAGCGAATATTGTGTTTGTTCCCGTTTTTGTGCATTGATCGTCTTTGTAGGTTTTACAGGCACCCTAGGTACAGGGGGCTGTGAGTGTTATGTGTTACTTATTATTTGTTAACAGACTGCAAAGAATCAGCTGATCGACGAAAAGAGAAATCGAATGGAGCGAAGACTGCAGAAGGCAGCTGAGAACAGAGATCAACATCTAAAGGTGAGTTTTGGAGTAAGAACGTGCGAAGGGGAACGTTTCAGTTTCGGATAAATTTAATGTGTAGATTCTTAGGGTTGTGGTGGAAAATGTGCAACGTTACGGCTGAAGTGAGACATAAAAGCGTAACAGCGTGAAATAGACTCAGAACTATATATCGCTCTCTCTCTCTCGCTCGGTGCCTACGGGCAGTGGCTTGGTCGACTGTCAGTCGGCCTTCGTTCCTATCGCGTGTCCCACCCACGACACGTTCTCCGTCTTTGAGCTATTTGGAGGATATTAGTTTTGGTCTTTTCGAACCATATAACTTTAAAATATCTGCACACTTATAATAACGCAAATTTGAAAGCAAATAAAACTACTTATTTATAAAATTATTTTAATCTTTATTTGCTTTTATTTTTAACAGGATATAGTAAGGAAAGCTCACGACGAAGAAGAGAAGCTTCGCGAGATTGCATTTATAAAGCAGCTCGAGGCTGAGAACAGGAGGCACGAGTTTCTGGACCAGTGCCGCTCGCATACCACTCGGCTGCGGCTTCTAAGGAGAGATAGGCTTGATAAACTGGTAACTATATCTTCTTTTGGTTCTGGGTACTCGTCCCGGGACCGTATCAATATATTATGACTATTCCGTCAGATAAATATAAATGAAATGTTTATATTTATACAAATATTACTCTTCCGATACCGTAGGAACAGAAAGCAGCCCGCGAGGCAGCCGTGGGCGCCCGCAGGGCGGCCCTGGAGGCGGCGCGCGCGCTGCACGTGCAGTCCCTGCTGGAGCGCCGGGCGCTCCGGGACGCCCGCACGGCGCGCCGCCAGGAGGAGCGGCGGCGCGCGCGGGGCACGGCGGCCAGGGAGAAGGTACTGTTGTAATAGCTGACGACCGGTTAGGTAAGTGTAATAGGTAGCTGTAAGGAAATAATGAGAGCTATAATGTGTAATTGAACGAATGAATGAAAGTAAGAATGTAAGCAAGAATTAATGAATGAAAGAGTGAAAGAATGAATGAACGAACGCTTGTATTAAAGATGAAAGAATAAAATAATGAATGAAGGAACGAACGATTATATAAAGAACGAATGAATAATGGTATAATATAAGACAGGTCGGGCGCTCCGCTTAGTACGTAAATGCCCTATTCCGGAAATGGACACCGAGTGCTGAAAGAACTCATTCCGGAAAGGACTTTTTCTTAAAAGGACTCATTCCTGAAATGGCTTGAAGTGAGTAAATGGTAGAATAGCAATTAAAAGGCAAAAATATATATTTTTAAACATAGTGCATAATGTAAATCATCATTTTAGCATAAACATTAAACATATTAAACCCCTTATACCTAACACAATAAAAAAAAACCATAATTCTTTTATTGCATTAGGTTGTTAATTTTGACATATATACATATTTTATTATTTTATAATTATTGTATTTTTATAATTTATGTTTGTATTTTTTATTTCATATTAAATTTTGTAGTGATTAACTTTGCATAGAGCTGTCTTATCGTAATACTTACTAAATATTCCAAAAAAGTTTATCAAAATAGCTTTTTTTTTATTACTTATTCGTTACTCAATTTTAGTCAACAAAAAATTCAATCGATTTGGTATGAATTATGTTTAAAAAATAAATACTTTTAATGCGATTTTTTTTAATTGCGTTTTTATTGCTATCTTATCAGTAACCCAGTTCAAGCCATTTTAAGAATGAGTCCATTTATAAATAAGTCCTTTCCGGAATGAGTCCTTTAAGTACTAAGTCATTTTCGGAATCAGTCTTTTTGAGAATGAATCCTTTCCGGAATGTGTCCTTTCAGCACTCGGTGTCCATTTCCGGAATAGGGCATTTACGTACTAAGCGGGGCGCTCCACGTGCAATCTTTATTGGAGCTTAGGGCTCTTAAGGGGGCGCGTCGCCAGGAGGACAGGCGACGAGCACGGAGCACTGCTGCTAGGGAGAAGGTACTGCCATTATAGGTGTCTGCAGGAAGAACGTATTGGCAAATGAATGAATGGTAACCTTATGAAACGACTACACTTTTCTAGGGGGTCTTTTTGAGTGGGTTGGTTTGTATGAATCGTCACATTATGTTGTGTTTTACATATTTTTTACAACTTTGGTGTACAGTTATTCTGCTTGAGTTGCTGTTATAACCCACATACGATCAATCGTCTTCATTATCATCTCAGCCGAAAGACGACTATTACTGGACATTGGCTTCCCCCACATGACCATAATGACCGATCTTGTACAACTCCCATCCACTCCCGCAACCATAACCAGGTCAAAAATCAATAATAGTCTTTATAACAACAGGCAGAAGGCGTTAAATCCCGCTTATCAGCATTGGCAGCGGCGGCGGAGTTGGAAGTAGACGCTCTTAGATCAAGGATTAAAGACAAGCAGGACGCGAGCGAGCAGAGGCTGGCTGAGCACTTGCAAGCTATAAGGAGCAAGGCTACAGGACCTAGGCTTTTGGTAAGTTCCAAAATTATAGCAATCTAGTCGACCTGGCGAACTTCATACCGCCTGCTTAAATTATACAATGTACATATAACACAGCATAGCATCAGCAGCATTCTCTTGAATCACTCTTTCTATTAAAAAAAACCGCATCAAAATCCGCTGCGTAGTTTCAAAGATTTAAGCATTCACACACACAGATAGCGGGAAGCGACTGTTGTATACTATGCATGGATACAGAAAAAAATTGTTGCCAATTTATATACTTCATCATCATCATCGTGGCAGCCGAAACAAGTTCACTGCTGGACATAGGCCTCCCCCACACATCGCCAATACCATCACCAATTTGCAAGTAGCTTATGCCCATTTTCAGGCTCTAGAATATCTGTGTACCAAAATTTCATTTAAATCGTATTAGAAATTTTGGCGTGATACTGAGACAAAACGACAGATTTAAATTTCTCATTTATAATTTTTGTATTGAATAATAATTTTTTATTGCTATTAATACTTACGATTGATTTAACAGACAACGTCAGAGAGCCAAGAGCAAGTAACCAAGGAGGAAGAGACAGAGATAGATAATATAACGCTAGAGAAGAGAGAAAGAGATCGACAAAAAGCTCTCAGGAAGAAAGCTAGAAAGCTAAGACAGAAACTTTTGATTGCGTAAGTAATACTTAAAATATCAACGCACCACACTCAGAGCCCCTAACTAGGAAAAAGCTGTATATAGGATGCCCGATACACATACAGAGACGAATAATAACAATATTTGAATTGTAATTTATTTCGCCGTTGGTTTTCTTAATAAATAAATAAACAATGCAAAACAAACATCGATATTAATTATATGTTCGCCTCGCCGGAAATCGAACCCGGTGCACCCTCGTCACATGCCACCTCACTGCCAACTGACCTACGGTATTATTCGACTTAGGCCATAACTTCAGCAGTTTTAAATGTGATAATCTTACTTAGTTTTTATTACCTTGTCAGTTACACCCTGTATAACAATACAGGTGTATCTGACAACTATGTCACTTTTGGAAAGTTGTTAGGTATGATGAGCATCATCACTCCTTTTATTGACAACCGACTTGCCAGAATATTTTTTAACATGAATTTGTTTACAGTGGACAAGAGTTTGAAGAGATTAGCGGTCAAGAATTACCACAAATGTCAAATAACAAAATATCAAAAATTCTCCATCAAATAAACAATATACTCACTTCAGTACAAATTCACGAGAAAAGTGATAATAATAATAAGAAAAAGGAAATTAGTAATGGCATTGATAGTGATAAACAAGTGAATGGCGTAGAAAAGAAAAAGTCGAAGAAAAAGAAAGCTTCGAGCGAAGAAAAACAGATTATTGACACAAATGAAAGTACAGAAAATAATGAAAACAACACAAGTGATAATAAAAAGACTAAGAAGAAGAAAAACAAAAATGAAAATGAGATTGAGAATGATAAGAAACCTGATAATGCAAATGATAAACCGAAATTGAGTAAGACTCCTTCAGTGGCTAGCTCAATGAGTGATATGAGCAAAATTAGTGGGAAAAGTGATAAGAAGATGACGAATATAGATTGGAGTTACTTTGAGAAAGTCATGAACGAGTTGAATCGTGCCATGGATAAAAATGATAAAGTAGGTATTATTTCTAATTCAAGGATAAATAGACTTTGTAATGTTTTAAGGCGTGTGGAGGGCCATAGAATACCACGTGCGCGAAGCAACGCGCTTTTTCTATGTCCGAGGTGTGGCGAAAAACTCCCGGTTTTTCAGTATTGCAAAAAGGTCCTTTATCTGAATGAATGAATGAATTAAATATTTATTAAATGTAACAGTTACGATACAAAACATTACACGATATGCATTCAATAATAATACAAGTTATAAATAAGTTATATACAACAGACACGGTATTAATACACTACAAAAACATACAAAAAAATACTGTACTGTACTGTACTGTATGTACTGTACTGTACTGTACTGTACTTTTTTGCTGTACATACAAAAAATTGTTGCACCGCAACTGCAACACTGAATCTTATGGTATGGTATGACAGTCTAGTGCGCACGAGACCATAGACAAAAGTGTTACGCTGAACGAGTCCGTGACTAAACTAATAAATAACTTTTTGGTTTTATTATGTAGAATTCACAAGATACACTCCTTCACGGCATGAAGATAATCGGTCAACTGTTGGGTTTGGCCGTCGATAAGGAAGATAATGGAATGCAAGTTACCAACAAGTAAGTTTTTACTAGTGGTTCTTTGTTCCGAAGACCATATATAGATAGTTTATTTGAATTTTTTTATTCACTGTTTTAATACTACATTTTCCATTATGAATAGGGCTATATAAAATTACAATCCTATTAGCAGTTTACAATAAATTTTCATTTAAGAGATTTTAAAGGAAACTCAGTGGTTTTAACGACATTTTGAAAATGATTCCATAACTAAAAGATATATACCTTGTGACAATCTGTGGAAGAGACCATTGACCTTCAATCGGTTGTAATGATGAACCTAAAACGGATAGCCTTATTTCTCACTATTGTTTTTTCATTCGCAGATGTTTGTCTACGGCGGTTCATATAATAAACAGAATAGTTACAAACAGCGCGTCGGCTGCCGCTCTCTGCCTCAACACGAACTGCGGCCTCCATATAGCAAGGCTGCTAGCTGGGCAATTGGTAAGTCTTTTATATTGGAACTTATACAGGCTGATGCTTACAAGGTGGTAATAAATCAGAGGGGGCATTCGCCACACCATACCTAACAACTTTCCCAAAGCAACATGGGTCAAAATCTTCAAACTAATCTGGTACGGCTGATTTTTCGAGCTGATTTAACCAATTTAAGGAACACCTGCCCCTATATTACGTCAGCATTTCCAATATTCGTCCTATTTGTGTTTTTTTTGTATTGACTTTGACACTCCAGAGGACGAAAAGCAATATTGCAAATGTGGCCGTATTATAAATACCCTGCTGTTTTGAGATAGAATGAGAGTGGTCGAAAAAAAACGTTTTAGGTGTGATGCGCTGAATCGGCCCAAGACCGAGAAAAATGGAAAACGCAATGTTTGTCCTTGAGTTTCCAACACAGATTGCAACAAGGACAAAAATCTCAGCCGAATGACGTCTACTGCTGGACATAGGCCTCCCCACACATCGCAACACAACGTAACTTATACAACTTTAGTTCGGAGCAAATCTCGCATTGATTTCGCATTGCCCAGTCTACCCTTTGAAAGGCGCCCCAACCCAATACACGACAACTTTACCCCTTTCCGAAAAACTAAGGCGAAAGTAGTAAAACTAAATTGTCCAAATATCCAAAAACTAGCAAAGGTTGACAACAACTGATTGGAGACATCAAAATTAACCGACCGTAAGAATGCTGACAAAATGTTCGCTACCCCTTTCAGTGGAATGAACGATAAAAAAAAGTTGCAAAGGAAATGTTTATTGGTTAATTTTATGGCAATGTTTGATGAATAAAGTTTTGGTATCAATCAAAATTTATTCAATACGAGCTTTCCCGGCTTACTTCGTTACGCCATAGAATATAAGATACTACAAAAGACTTGGTTCTATCTATAGACTATGTTCTTTTGACTGCTTAGAATGGCCTAATAAAAAACAAACAACAACAACAAACCACCTGTCAAGATATGTAAACAAAGGAAAAAATATTGCACCTTGGGTTACATTATTTGAGTTTAGGTAAGGATCCCTAATTTTTTTGAAAATCTAATATAGCCTATGACACTCGGGGTTAATGTAGCTTCCTACCAGTGAAATAATTTTTCAAATCGGTTCAGTATTTCCGGAGCCTATTCGTTACAAACAAACAAACAAACAAATTTTTCCTCTTTATAATATTGGTATAGATATAATCAGTTTAAAAAAAAACGTTAAGTTTTGGTTCAACTCATATTGCCGAAATATTAGAAGCAAAAATCTTATCCAAAAGACGTCGACTGCTGGTCATAGGCCTTCCTCCTAGATCACCATAGTTCTTATTCGATGTACTTAGCAATTATTTGATATTTGTTCCACTTTAATCCCGAAACTACTGGTCGAAATCCAATGAATCTTCACATTATGGTAGCAATTAGACTAAAATGTAAAATTATACTAGTGGAAGCCCCGCGGCTTCGCCAGCGCTAATTCCCTTGAAACAGCAAAGTCTCAATTTTCCCGAGGGAATTTCAGGACAAAAAGTGTTCTATGTGGGCTCAACTATGCGTCATTCAAATCGGTTTAGTAGTTTTGTCGTAGAAGCAAGACCGACAGACACAATATTAGTATGGATTGTGTAAAATAAAATTATGTATGTAAGGCGGTACGAAAGTTAAAACACTACACTTTGCACTCAAATTAACTTGAGATCTAATAAAATTCGTTATTCAATCGAGTTGGTATATATTTTGGTCTTCCGTAACCAGGTGTAAGTGAGAGTTTTGTAGTCGTGTCTGGCGGCGCGTCAACCCTAGCTACGTCCGTTGACAAATGATGGGTGGGAGTAGGGCTGTCAGTTGATTTAAAGTATTTAATAATTTAAAATTACCTAAATGCGAAAGAGGGTATGGATGTCTGGAAGTTTCGATTTATATTTTGTACAATAGTCCCAAAAAATATATGTATTTCTTTACGTCGTCTTACGTCAGTTCTGTTCATATCTTATCTGAATTATTTTATTGATTTAATGATATTATACATTTCGTTTCCAGATCGATATATTATTTGTTTTATCTCAACCAATTTAGTGAACACAACTGATGAAGTATAGACTAAAAGAGTATCAAAAATTACTTTATTAATCGCGTTCAATCGTCTTTCGAATAGATTACTTTTTTAACTTAAAATTTTCTTTGTTTTCTGTTTTATGTGTTACGAGCTTTCCCGGCTTACTACGCCATAGAATTTAAGATATTACAAAAGACTTGGCTCTATAGACTATGTTCTTTTGCCCGCCCAGAATGGCCGAATAAAAAACAAACAACAACAACAAACCACCTGTCAAAATATGTAAACAACGGAAAAAATATTACACCTTGGCTTACATTATTTGAGTTTAGGTAAGGATCCCTAATTTTTTTGAAAATCTAATATAGCCTATGACACTCGGGGTTAATGTAGCATCCTACCAGTGAAAGAATTTTTCAAATCGGTTCAGTATTTCCGGAGCCTATTCGTTACAAACAAACAAACAAACAAACAAATCTTTCCTCTTTATAATATTGGTATAGATAAAAAGATCCTATTCATAATCTGCTATAAAAATATTATAAAATAACAATAGAGCACACCCCTAGCGTATCCCAGTCGGCTCCCGGGTTCCGTAAAGTGGGTGGCGCCTTAAAAGCCGCGCTAATGCACGCGCGCGCGCGTTGGAACCCTGTTTAGTAGATATGATAGCTAGTAGACTAAACATGTACAATTTTGGCAGGTGTCTGCGAAGTTTACTTTTTATTTAGGACAAAATGCCATCCATCTACTATAATTGTCTATGAACTTTTGGAGCTAGATTTTTACGCCCTTTTTATTGATTTTAATGTAAGAAAGTAAACAAAATAAAATTCGTATTTCATAATACTTACTTGATATTTAATTTAAGTTTACCAAATTAAAGGTTTTATAAGAAAAACATTTCGTTATTGCTCTTATTCTAATTAAACAAAAAAAAAATTAGTTCATGAATATTCTTTGGGGTTCCGTTCCGCAGCTTCGCATGGTCGCATAGTCAGAAAGAAATAAACGCGTACGTAAGAAATTACAATAAAAAGAAAGTGAAAGGACTAGTATAGGCTAGGCTCAAACGATCTTACCACAAAAATGTAAAACCTTGCCTAGGTCACGGTTTAGGTTTCCGTTTAAAACACGAATGTGTTTGACTATCGCGTGATTTAAACTCAGTTCAACGATTTTGGCCAGAATTGAATGAATTCTTAGTTAGAATAGTTTAAGCGTACAAGGGTATTTATATTTTTTTAAACTTATACTTTACTTACTTAAATCTGGCTCTGTTGTACAATCTAGGTAGCAAATTCAAAAAAACAAATCCAAACCGCCATGTTAATTACGTCTTATCAATGACGCCATCTTTACCGGTGCCTCTGTTGTTTTTTTTATTTCCACTTTTTATTGGTATCCTTTGGTGATAAAATGCTGCGGTATTTCTCGAGGACCGTATATGAATTTGTTAATTGGGTATTATTAATCTGATTGGGAGGTTAATTAGCGGCTTATTAACATTTTCTCCGAGTTGAATGTGTCTAATTAAGACTGTTTATGTTATTGGTCTCAAGTTGTATTTATACTCGATTTCTCTGTAGATTGTATTGCTATAAACGGTAGCAATTGCTTTAGGTACCTTGATATTAAAATGTATTTTAGAGTTGTAAATATTGTTCTGGCTTAATTAAAGTAGATTGATCGTCTAATGCATGGCCTAGATTTGTTAGATTAGATACTGAGTAAACAATATTAAACAAGTATAATCTGGGCATAATTGGTATGGATAAAGTTACGTATGATATGGATATTTTTGGTCGTCGAGGCTTCGAGGTTTGAATAACTCACGCGAGACCATCTCTTCTTCCATTTAACTTAGTGTTACCGATTACCGCATTTTAAAATAAATATGTATTTCAAAATCTTAAGCTGCGAATACTTAACATAATAGTTAACCAACCTTTTCATATTTAAAAAAAAAAACTGCGGCATGTAGATAGATAGATAGACATTTTATGTCGACTTTAAAATATCCTATAATTAATAGGTTGGTTGTAATGTGCGGCTTTATCGTGTAATGCGATTTCTTCCAGGCCAGACATACATATTTTTTTGCCAAACTTTAACGAAAGCGCTTAGCTCAATTGTGCTAATTTTAGAGCAATAGTTTTATATCAAACGAAATGTCACATTCTGGGCTAGTAACTTTCCTAACCCACTCTCCCGTTTCAACGAACCCCCGCGTCTAATGGAATCCTCTATACATTTATAGCTAGGTTTTTTATAGTACGGGTGTATTTTGGGTACGATCCGTGATCCGACTATGTTGTGTTATGGTTATGTTATACTGCGGTGATAATACGGTGAAAGGACCTTTGTTGAAAGGGTTGCGAGTGATGATGATGCGCTATATGGTTTTTTTCATTGTAATAATTTACTAGATAATGATGGTACTATTACTATTTCATTAAGTCTGCTATTATATTCTAATAGCCTGCGTCCGTAATATGTCACTTTGAAAACTTAGAGCGTAAAGTGTCCGATTTTGACTGAAGTTGATCTAAAATGGGCGTTGAACACGATCTTTGTTTTGTTCATAATTATTTCTGTGACCAACTCCATCTGAGGCTCTATACTGAGATCATCGAACATTGCACTAACATCTTCCGCACCGCAATCTGGGCCAAAACTTTCTAGGATATCGTCACCAAATCGAAGGTGAGTGATGTACTCGCCGTTTATCTATACCAATATTATAAAGATTTATTTGTTTGTTTGTAACGAATAGGCTCCGGAAATACTGAACCGATTTGAAAAATTATTTCACTGGTAGGAAGCTACACTATCCCCGAGTGACATAGGCTATATTAGATTTTCAAAATAATTAGGGATCCTTACTTAAACTCGAATAATGTAGCCCAAGATCCATTTTTTACCCGTTGTTTACATATTTTGTCAGTTAGTGGTTGTTGTTGTTGTTTTTTAATTCGCCCATTCTGGGCAGGCAAAGGAACTTAGTCCATACAGCCAATACAGTTGGTGGTTTGTTTTTTTTTACTAAGCCCATTCTGGGCAGTCAAAAAAACATAGTCTATAGAGCCAAGAGTTATGTAGTATATTAAATTCTGTGGCGAAACGAAGTACGCCGTGTCAGCTAGTGATAAATAATTCAAATTGTTCACAGGAAAGAGACCAAGAATCAGACAAGGCCGAGCAAGTGTTAACAAAACACTGCGCGGACTGTCTAACTGCAGCGTTCGAGAGCGTCTCATGTACGACCAAAATGTATGAAGAGTATGGCGCCGAGGGAAATCTGACAAAAGAGAAGGGCTTGCTTGCGGCCGTGAGGCGGCGAGTTCACTGCCTTGTCAGGTTAGTGGGACTTGACTGATTGATCGATGGAGGATATTGATAGGACGTAAGTATTATAGCACGTCCACTGTTTGACGTAAAGCACCACAAGCAGAAACATTTAGGGGAAGAGGGCGTGAATATAGCCACGCTTGGCAGGCGGGTTGGCGATCCTCGTGTAGTCACATAACGGCCCCGAGAAGGACGACGGAACGCGGTGTCCAGTTCCGTCGTCGAGCGTAGGAAGAGCCATTCGCGCTCAGGGGGGACTACCACCACCTGTCCCCCCGTGAAGAGGCTTCACAGCCGATGCTGGAGGGGGTCGCGGAGTTGAACATAACGATCGAAAGATCACCCGTGACCCCTTGCTAACACCGGCGGGGTTTTAGTGGGTGCGAACCCCACATAACCCTGCGGCTCCCCCCGGGGATGCAGGATACTCGGTAGGAGTTTCCCCGCCTAAAAAAAAAAGGCGGGTTGGCGATCGCAGTATGGCTCCTCAAGTTTTTCAACGAACCCCGTCCCGTCCTTCGGTTGTTCCCGTAGGTGGGGATGGAGTGGTAATAATTCGAGGTATTCCGGATATGACGCCACCACGACATAGAACACCATCATGGTGGTATTCATTTTGATTAACTACCTACGTTGGTTTTTTTATTTAGCTTTTAGCTGAACAGTTAGTACTCTTAAAGCTGTTTCTCTCAGGCAACCTGTATGAGAAAAACTTTTCTTTAACTTATTTGTTATGTCACTACTGTCACTATATTACTAACAATTATATTTCGTGGTTTCATTTTCGATATAAATCATTTCACTAGGTAGTCCTTTCACCTACAAGGCAACATTCGCACGTTCTTACAAATAACTATTAGTCGATCGATTTAATCGATATCGATTACTCGATTAATTTGAAATTTACCTATGCTCCCATCCCTACCACTCTACGCGCCCATCACTAGCAGCGTCCGCCAAGCCTGTCATTCTTTTTCCGTGCGAGGCAACGAAAGCACGCGTTCGGATCTTGTTCGCAAAAAATTAATTTTTCAAGATACCGAAAAGATCCTACGAATATTTAACAAAAAATTAAGTGAGTTACTTAAACTTTGATGGATTTCATTATCCTCATACTATAAATCGAGAGACAATGTCTAATGTTACGGTAAGTTTATCTGCTTACCTACCTTCAAAAAAAAAAAAAAAAAATTTTTAGACAGAAATTTCGAATTGAAATTCTGCATAAACTTAATTTAAAAAGTGTAAAAGAAATATTTTTGCAAAGCCATAGATTCGAACAAGAACCAGGCTGCCATACTGCCATAGATTCCAATAGGAACGCGGCAAAATTCAAAACTGTACATCAGTTTTTATCATTAAAATATTTTTTTTTGCAAAGCCATAGATTCAAATATGAACCCGGCTACCATACTGCCATAGATTCCAATAGGAACGCGGCAAAATGCAAAAATAATCGTAATTTTTTATGTAAGTATAAAAATATAAAAAGCATAATTTTCTTTTTTCTTCTTATTCCAGTAGGCGAAACGCCTTTACAATTTAAGGAATGTGCCCAGAGCAAATATCATTCGAATATGAGGATATATTTCTAGCCGAAACTATTCCCTACAACCCATGATCAGGTCTAAATGAGACTGAATCACCAAAAATCATGATGGCGACATACCAAGTGCCAATTGCCACCACTGCCCCAACAGTGACCACTTTCAATACCGTCACCAAAAACAAGTCCAAGCACCAGCAATAACTTCCTTATTGGAACTAGTAGCGGTTACAACAACCAATTGAACTCGGACCCTGAGGCAAAGTTTAAATTTCCGGAACTGGACTCATAAATTTTATTAACCCTGGGCGAAGCCCTGGATGATGAACTAAAGTTGTGTGATTGAATCTACGATAATCTCTCTCAAATAGCTAGAGAAGTCAAGGAATAAATCCTTCAGCAATATACTATACCTAGCAACTACATATTGGTTCAAGCCTCAAAGCTAAATACTAAAATACTCTCATCTCAACTTGGACTGACTTCACATCACATCGGGGAGTAGGGCCATGGCCATTCTCCTAACTCAAGATATAAAATAGAGGCAATCAAGATTCTAAGCGAGGGCTCCCGTAGTTCATGCGACCTTTATAGCTCGGAGACACAAGCTCGCATTTAAAAGACCGCACCAGGTCTACCAAGACGTTTTTGAATATCTTTCAGTACAGTAAACGAGATGAAGCACTGTTCGGTGCCAAATTTTAGAGAAAATTAAATTAAGCTTCAAAATTGAACAGCGATGCCTTCAAATCAGGAAGACAGTAGTCTTCCCAGAAATACTGTTGCTTACACAACACAGCCGCCTCTACGAGCTCCACGGGCACAGCTTGGCCGCAGTTTCAGGAAAACTCAGGCCCTCCTCGCTTTGCGAAAAACAAGGGGGGGGGGGCGTGCCAGGGCCAGAGTACGAAGATACCACTCGTCATGTTACAAATTACAACGACCCATATACCGACGCAGTCGCACGTTTAGAGAACGACCCAAATCAGGCCACGTGCTCAACCACCATTCTGGCAGAATTCAGTACAATATTTTTAAAATGTGTTGGTTGTATTGTATATCACAAACAATAAAGGTATCCTTAATTGGATTTGTAACAGAATAATTAAATCTTTTTCTAATTTTCCACTTGAGCAATAATATGTTCCTGTTGTAATATGGTTAGCACAGTAACAAGAAATGTCAATCGCAACTAATAATTTGCTAGAAATCGTATCTAAAACCTTTTTGACACCAATTCAAATGGAGGTAAGAGATTTCATTTTAACCTAAAACTGTTAAATAAATTTGTAAGTAACTAAACTTCATTTCGAAATGGCAGAACAGCATGCAAGCTATTATTACATGGCATCTATTGACCTAAAATGTCTCGTAACTTTTTATTTCTGTCGCTTAAAACTATCGTAAGTACTTAACTACGTTTCTTGTTTAAGGATGTGAACACACAGAATCTTGTTCTCCACCTATGATTTCAACTCAATGCCTTATCTTATTGGCTCACGATAGCGCCTAGAACTTTTACTAAGATTAAAGAAGGGGTCGTAGGTCACTTGCGTTCATTTGGTCAAAAATTGGTAAATTTTTGTATGTGACGATATCCTTTACATAGACCGTAGTTACATGGAATATTTAAATAAAGTTAGGTTTACACTCAAATCACTCGAGTGCTTGGGCTTTATTATAAACTATGAAAATAGTAGCTTATAGCCACAAAATAATTACAAATTTTCAGGATTTAAGTAAGTAGATGACTTAAATATGACTTTATCACTTACAAGCCATAAACGTAATAAAATAATAGAATTGGTTCTGAAGTGTTCTCAACTACCACCTGTTACAATCAGAGAATTTTCACAAATGATTGGCATCCTAATGTCCGCTAGCGCAGCATTACAAAAGGCAGGTTGAAACCAAAAATACTTAAAAGGCAAAGGTACAGGTACCTTCTACCTACCTTCTATTCAGAGAATACTATGATAATTATTTTACAGGACCTGAATTGATGAGATAATAATATTAAAAGCTTTTAAAATTTCATTTAAACAAAAAATATGATTCATAAGTTAACACGGACTCGAGTCGTAAAGTCGTAACTCAAACTTACTATAGTAATTATATGTCGTATTATTAGCAATATACTAAGCCTTAGATGCCCCGAAACTTAAACAATTTGTTAATTTTTATTATGGGTAGATAACATATTAGCATTAGCTATCAGTTACATTACGACACGAAGTTGCATACAATTTCCTAATTTCAATTAACTTACCAGATATATTTGGCCTTGGTTCGAGAAGCGAAAAATCTAGCTATTAGCATTTAGCATCCTATATTACACGAAATATAATTAAGAGGCAGATCGAAGATTTAATTTAAAGATGCTTTTCAAACATTCTAGCGCAAGACTTAAGAAATACTTTTCTTTGAAACAAGACCCAGATGCTACAAAGGGGCAGATGCATATTTTTTCTATGCCGATCCTTCATTTTCCGTTTTTCTTAACGGCCTACAAAAAATTACTGAGGACGAAACGACCAGTATTCTAGTATTCCCTTCTAGTACTTCTAGACCTGCCTGTTATCCTCCATTGATTGATATAGTTATTTCGTAATAATCACTTGAGGGCGTGACGAAAACCTATGTTGTCTACTAACAGGGACCGTCACCCTCTCCTACTCTTGCTTACCCTGAGTGCCGCAGTATGCTCAAGCAGGCAATGCCAGGTCTCATTATCTCCTCAACAGCATCTCATCAGCATCTTATACTAGCCTCACTTTCTAATATTACTATTCAACAATATCAATATAATGTTATTCAATACTATGATTAAATTAGATTCTTTCGAATGTTCTATTTTTAGTGTAATTACTTTTCCCTCCGACGTCTTCGAAAAAGACGCATCACAGGATTCACAGGGCATCATCATAAGAGCCACCGCTTTATCTCTGCTTTTAGGCATAAATATTTCTTCGGATGATTGCATCAGCGCCTTCCTTAAAGATGTTATAAACTAATACCCAATCCACCAAAGTACACAGGTACTTGGTAAGTATCCACAATTGGTTCTCAAAAATCTCTAAAAATGTATACCAAACAAGAATGAACTTATCCTAGACAAAAGTAGCTTTACTAACATTATCTACAGCCTACAGCACACATGGTTGAAAGTCTTTCTCTAAATAACAGATTATTATAAATAAAAATAGCAATGGCATTAGAATCATAAAGTAAATGAAAATTTTATTAAAACTATAGGCGCTAAATGCAATCAAAAGCTATCGACCATTGTTAGTTTTACTTTATCTTACTATGAATCCGTCTATATTCTATATATAAGACGGTTACATAACCTTAACTAAATAAATCAGACCTAAATAAGCCAATCACCTCTTAATAACTGTAAAGCGTAACGTCCTCACAGGAACACAACAGCATAGTCAATAAGCATGTGGATCAGGCAGATCCTTGCGGTGTACGGCACACACAGCAGCACGCGACACGCCGCCGCCATATCGGCTGCTCATGCTACCGGCGTCAATCTTGATCAGATCAAAAGACGGCCGCCGGGACCTCTACCTCTAACAAGTTTGCTAAATTTATCAATGTCCTATGATGATTGATTATCAATTTTTTTATCAAATCTCTGACCAAATTAGTTCATTAAAAATATACAATAAGTATATAAGTATGTTATAAATAATGTAGCTGAGTACCTACCTACCAAGTACTTACATAAGTAACTATACGCAATGTTAAACTTTGAAGTACTCTATAAACTAACTATAATGATTACTTTTATATGTTAAAATATAGTGTTTTTAACTAATAAGATGAGTAATATTATTTAATAATATTTGTAGGTACCTATACTAAGAGTTCAAATAAAACTAGACAAAATTACATCTTTTTAATTAATATTGTTTCATTATCATGAAAAAATATAGACAAAACAATGTCTCTAAACATCTACCTAGTGAAATGATTTATATCGAAAATGAAACCACGAAATATAATATATGATCAAACGAACTTCTCAAGTGAAGTTCGATCAATATTATATGAGTGGTTTCATTTGAAGATATAAATCACCCTCCCTACCCAAATCCCGAGTTTTGTCAAAAAAGTCAATAAACGACGTAATTTATGCCAGAAAACTATCTCTAAAAAGAATGACAGGCTTGGCGGACGCTGCTAGTGATGGGCGCGTAGAGTGGTAGGGATGGGAGCATAGGTAAATTTCAAATTAATCGAGTAATCGATATCGATTAAATCGATCGACTAATAGTTATTTGTAAGAACGTGCGAATGTTGCCTTGTAGGTGAAAGGACTACCTAGTGAAATGATTTATATCTTCAAATGAAACCACTCATATAATATTGATCGAACTTCACTTGAGAAGTTCGTTTGATCATATATTATATGCATTTTATTATTATTATCCAAAAGAAAAAACAAAAAAAAATATTAAGTTCTCTACTAACTTATCTTTTACTGTCATTGAAAGAACATTATTAGGACTACATTACAAAAAATTATCAGAAAGATAACTTTAGATTTTGGGTATTCGTGGCTAAGTCACGAATACACACCATGAATGAAGCAATTGAATTGTAATTACATTGCAGTAGCGTCGTTTGATCTCGTCGGGCACTCGATGCGCAGATGTCGTCAAAACACTATTGTGCCCATATGTGAACGGTGTGCGTTACTTACTACGCCCTCTGTGCCCTAAATCAGCGAGTAATACAGGACCGATTAAAAAAATATATTTCACCATAAGAATCCTACATTATCCCTGATAAACTGAGGCTATAGAATATAAATTTATATGTTATACATAAAATCCATCGTGGTTCGTTGGTCTCTCTAAATCTTGAGATTTGCTTAGCCGATTTTTGAGTTGATTTTGGTTTGGAATTGTTCATCGTAGTCTTCAATTAGTACCTATATTATTGTTTGAACTTGAACCATACTCAAACATTTATAATAACACATTCATTCATAGTTTAAAACAAAGTCAACTCAGCTGTCTGTCGCTATATACATCCTTAAATATTTAAAAACTATGCAACGTATTTTAATGCAGTTTTTGTATAATACACGCACACACAACATAGTAATTGCTAGGCGGTACGAAGTTCGCCGGGTCGAATAGTTAATATTATTTCGTAATCTAAGGCGTCGGTGGTACTACAAAATTCGCCGGGAAACCTAGTCAGAAAACAAATCGTCATTCACGCCCGACCGAATCTTTGATAACAATCGAACACCCCAAAACATAGGACAAGTGTTAATGAATAAAAATATTGAGGGACGAATGACAGTTGCACCCTCATCCACCCGCCACTACTTCCCGTTCCCGCGACATGGAGGTAGACAAAAGACACATCCTCCTTTGTCTATACTTATTGGCGATGATTTTTTCTCTTGCTCGGTTTTGTAATATTGCTTCGGGATGCAGGATGCGCTTTCAGTATATATTTTTTTTAATTGGTTTCTGAAAAAGGTACTATAGAAAGTTGGTACGCACCAACGCCTATTTACGAAAGATGGGCTTATGGCTTATCGACTAGGTTTGCAAATCGAAAATTATTCTAAGCCTTGTGCCATAGAAGTTAGAGAGTGATAAAACGAAAAAATACATAAATACCGCGCATCCCGCACGTCAAATTAACATTCAAAACACTCCCATTTTTATTTTGCCAACATTGCGCAGTCCGCTTAGTTTATTTTTAATTAAAAGCGATATGCAGGGCTTATGCACATTTAACCCTGTTCCAATAGGAGGGAGCGAATTTATTTGCCTTGACATTAAATTTTTTAATCATTGCCGCTGGTTTCTCAGTAGATTTTGGAATGAAGCCAAGAAGGTTTTTTTTTCAAGTAGGTATTATGATTTTCTCAATATTTTTGGCTCCGTCAGATAAGATAAGATGAGATAATATTCTATTGCAACCAAAATAAAACAAGTGAACAAATTACATCGAACAATGCAATAGGCGACCTTATTACTAAAGCGATTTTTCCAGGCCACCAATGAACTGCTCTGTAAAGGCAGATTATTTGTCTATACCAATATTATTAAGAGGAAAGATTTGTTTGTTTGTAACGAATAGGCTCCGGAAATACTGAACCGATTTGAAAAATTCTTTCACTAGTAGGAAGCTACATTAACCCCGAGTGTCATAGGCTATATTAAATTTTCAAAAAAAATAGGGATCCTTATCTAAACTCAAATAACCAACCCAAGGTGCAATATTTTTTCCGTTGTTTACATATTTTGACAGGTGGTTTGTTGTTGTTGTTTGTTTTTTATTCGGTCATTCTGGGCAGTCAAAAGAACATAGTCTATAGAGCCAAGTCTTTCGTAGTATCTAATATTCTATGGCGTAACGAAGTAAGCCGGGAAAGCTCGTTTTTAATAAATAGTTACAGAGCATTTTAGTTATTTGACGTATGTCAAATTAGACTGGATGTTTTGAATTTACCATACAACAAACTAGAGAAGTAGAACTCCAGAAAAGCTACATACTTAAAACCTACTGTATCTTTATGAATAATACGGATTAATTTTATTCACAGAAAAAAATCGCTTCGTTTGAGATAACACTAGCTCGAATAAAAGCTCTTATTTTTGAGTCGTCCAAACCTGCTTTAGAGAAATGGCGCTACCGCCACGTTTGCCCCGCTGCCACTTGGACCATTCTAATCTAATTTGTCTAATGCACTCGCCCTTTCAGTGCACACGCCACTTTTTACAGTGGGGGAGTGTTACTATGTTTATTGAAAAACAGATAACGTGCCGTATTCCGTAACGCTGCCGCCGCAAGCAGGCCGTTATTTACATAACTTCAGCGCTGATTCAATAACTCAAATTTAAAAATTTAAAAACCCCCGTCCCAGTCAGACCCTCATAAACTTAAGTAGAACTAGAGCTAATCATCTTAAAAATATCATGGTTACCTTAACATATACTTTCAATATCATAGATGTAACATGGTACCAAATTTCAACTCGATCGGACCTAAGGAAGCTAGTTAGATCCTCTCATCCATTATTCAAGAGCTGATCATCTTCAAACCGCTGATCAGATCTTCATCAGACAGGCTAAGAACACTCGGCCTGAATTTATGATCTATCTATGATACAAAAAAAACTAAACGAAAATCGGTTCAGCCGTTTGGGCTCTACGATGCCACAGACAGATACACAGACAGACAGATACACACGTTAAAATTATAACACCTCTATGAATTTTTTGTTCAGGGGTTAAAAACATTTCTTGCCAAATATTCTTTACTTAATATAGTAACTTTCAATGTAGGAAAGACATTACAAAAATTATAGAATTGCGAGTGCATTTCAGAATTATGGAATACGAGTGCGGTTCCTATATTTTACCAAGTTAAGGGATTATACGGTGTGAAACTAGCGCAACTATCAATAATTTATCGAGGTGGCGCTAGTTTCACCCCTTAACAGGTTCGACATTTCGTTATTCAGGTATTCTTCTGTAGGCGAAATCATTTAAATCACTATCACGGTCAGTCTCTTCTAACAGCAAAATATTACAATCGTAACGCAAGCCTGAAACAGCTTTGATCTCATGTTAACGTTAAGAATATGGGTGGTATAAACTATATCATCTAACAATCATCTTAAAATATCTTCAAATCACCCCTTTCAACTTGAAAAGCACAATCGAAATTGCTCACTCTAAATATCGTGCTCTCGAACGACTATCGAATCGAGTGTTTAATTCGATTCCTCTAGAAAACTCATTGTCGAAGTAATCGATTCTATACCGATTTCGCTTTTGAGTACACTTTTCCTTGATTGGTACTCTTAAGTGTTTTTTGCGACGTCTATATATATACCTAGACAACATATACTTACATTTGTCGGTAAATCTTGACATGTGATCAAAGCTGGCGGAGGACCATGACATGTCCAACAGTGTAAGCCTAAGTTTTGTAGTCCTAAGTACAGAAAAAGTACTGATTGTTGCCTTAAGTGGCCACTTTAGCCACACTTAGTAGCTTTCAGCAAACTGTTGTGTAAAGTATGTTTCCTTATTTATTTTTTTCATTATGTTCCTCATAGTACACAACCAATGAGCCTCCTTTTAATTAGACAAAATGC
This sequence comes from Euspilapteryx auroguttella, assembly GCA_951802225.1. Lineage (NCBI taxonomy): Eukaryota > Metazoa > Arthropoda > Insecta > Lepidoptera > Gracillariidae > Euspilapteryx > Euspilapteryx auroguttella. Next base: position 4,845,066 of record OX637662.1, read on the forward strand.
CACGATGTACCAATAGACAAGCCCTGCCTATCGATTCGAAAATTAAAAACACGAAGGTATTCGAAAATTGAAAATAAATCGGGCTTCCGTTAGATTTGCTGGTATTCGGGTTCGTTTTAATGTCACTTGCATTTAGGGATTATTCATTCATTCATCTCATTTGAAACCTTCACTGGACATGGGCCTCTTCCACTGATCGTCCCAAGGACAAACATTTTAGGGGGATGATTAACCATATTGCCATGCAGAGCGTTAGCGGTTGCAACACAGTTGCAACTAAAGCAACCGCTATCATCTCCACAGTTTTTTGTGTATATTTTGCTTTTTTGCCTAATAAAACATGTTTATTTATTATTTATTTTATGCTTGGTCGGCAGGTCAGCGATTGCAGTATTTTATGTATCTAGTAGTTTTTCAGCGAAGTACGTTACTGTCCATTCTTGGGGGTTTCTTTACTCACCTTTTACTACTCCAATTTTAGAGGATGAGGATAACGGTTCCATGTAACCTTTAGTGTCCGTCCATGGTGGGTACAATCGTAGCACAGATTTGATCTTATACAAATAATTAAATAAAAAGTTTCCTTTGTCCGATCTACCCACTTTCAGCTATCTCGGTTTAGTAATTTAGGCTTGATTGCTTAACACAAAGACAGACAGTAATTTTCACATTTAAAATAGTACAGTATGAATTTGGAACCCGAATACACACGGTCACAACTCCCGCCCTCGACTCACGAGCGAGTCAATAATTTGGGTGACATTTTAATTCATCACAAAATCGCCGGGCCGAATGAAGTGATTTTGCGTGTAGGGTCGATCCCATAATGGCTAGTCAAGTTGACTCTGTGATTAAATGGATCATGCTCTTGCTAATAGTTGAATATGGCCTTTAAGTCATGCTTTTATTTTAAAAGACTATTGTGTGCTGCTAGCTGATAAGGCAAAATTCGTACCACCTTACATTTTACCATTTACTTACACCAAAAATAAGATAGATAATGTAAGTACGAACAAATAAGTACAAAAATAACAAAAATGCAATAGCCCAAAAAATTGCGAAATTTAAGTTGCAATGCAATGGGCAGGGCACATAGCTCGAAGAACAGATGTTCGCTGGGGCCGAAATGTTCTCGAGTGACGACCGCGCACCGGATATGCAGAGTAGGATAGGCAGACTTCTTAGAATGTCTGTGTCAAATGTACAAAACGAATGTCACCTGGTGAAGGTTGCAAGAGTGCACAGAATGAGGGTTGCACTGCACAAGACAAGTCAATATTGCTGTGAGAGAGGGCTACGTCCGGCAGTCGAGCTCTATCAGCTGAGATGGTAATGATTATAAAACTTTTTATCAAAAAATAAAACCGCCGAAAAAAAAAACTGAAAAGCATAAAATAATAATCGAATTACTAAGTTCTTAAAGTAATGTAGGGTATACCAAGTAATTTTAAGTCGGCGCGCCACACAAGCAAATTCCTTAATTACGTAAAGATTGATGCGCGGCAGCGCACGAATTTTGGTTATTTCTTTAAATTTAAGGTACCTAATTTAGTGATCTTTGTACGAGGAATCTGTGGCGCCGACTCAAAATTACTTGGAATACCCTACATTACTTTAAGAACTTAGTAATTCGATTATTATTTTATGCTTTTCAGTTTTTTTTTTCGGCGGTTTTATTTTTTGATAAAAAGTTTTATTTTATGCTTTTCAGTTCTGTTAGGGTTTTATTATTTTCACACCGCATAAGGTTATCAGACGACATGGTTTACAGGGACGACAAGACCGGTCGGTATGGCGATTTGTGGGGGAGGCCGATGTCCAGCAGTGGACGTCTTTCGGCTGATTTTATTTCATTTCAAAAGATATTGTAAGTAGGTATCAAAAGTTATAGTGTAACACGGAAATGCAACCTGTGAGTGGATAAATCGACCCGCCGACCATAAAGTCACCCCTATTTTCCCACCCTTAGGGTGGGAATTTTATTTCCAAATTTTTATGGGACCAACTTCAAGGTATGCCCTGTCGATTAAAAAAAGAATTATCAAAATTGGACTACTCTGTAAAAAGTTATGCGTGATCATACATTAAAAAAAAATATACGTGTCGAATTGAGTACCTCCTCCTTTTTTTTCGTCGGTCAAAAAGTCATACTTATAACATGCCAGATTCGGTAGCTTCCTACGCAGGGGTGTGAGCGGCCTTTTATAAAGCGTCACCTGCTATTAAATCGAGCGAGAGCTATGAACGCAAATTGAATGAGATTGTAGGGGGCAGGCAACCCTAATGCCTCTCTGCGCTCAATATGGTGCTTATGGTGTTTTATTACGGCCATATAGTAGTTGTAGAATATTGTAGGTAGGAATGTGCATAATACTCATATATGTGCATTATGGATTGAGCAGTGTTTTTAACCGACGAAAAAACAAAAAGGAGGAGGTTCTCAATTCGTCGCGTATATATATATTTTTATGCATGATCACGCATAACTTTTTACTGTGTGGACCGATTTTGATAATTCTTTTTTTAATCGACAGGGTATACCTTGAAGTTGGTCCCATAAAAATTTGGAAATAAAATTTCAACCCTAAGGGTGGCAAATTAGGGGTGACTTTATTGTTCACTCACCGATTGTATTGCCGTGTTGTGATTTACGTGAAAACTGCTAGGTATAATTATGAGTCTTTTTTATATGAATGTTAATAATCATAATCTCAGCCGATAGACGTCCACTGCTGGACATAGGCCTCCCTCATAAATCGCCTCACTGACCGGTCGTGATCGAATCTCATCCTGTTAGTCCCTCAACCTTCACCAGGTTGTGTGGCCACCTTGTGGGGTGCGACCACCCGGTGAAGTATGATTAGCTGGGGTCAAAAAATTTGCCCAAAAAAAACTGAAAAGCAAAAAATAAAAACTTTTTATAAAAAAATTAAACCGCCGAAAAAACTGAAAAGCATTAAATAATAGGGAAACATTTTCTATTAGGCCTTAATTTACTCACTTCTGAAAGTAATTTTGGATTACCAAGAAATTTTGAGTCGGTGCCACAGAATCAACGAATAAAGATCACTAAATTACCTGAAATTCAAAGAAATAACCGAAAAACGTGTGCCGCTGCGCATCGCGCTTTAAGTAGATAATGAATTTGCTTGTGTGGTGTGGCACCGACTTAAAATTTCTTGGTAATCCAAAATTACTTTAAGAAGTGAGTGAATTAAGGCCTAATAGAAAATGTTTCCCTATTATTTAATGCTTTTCAGTTTTTTCGGCGGTTTAATTTTTTTATAAAAAGTTTTTATAAGATACAAAACAATAAACCTCATAAAAAAACCTGTTTTGAGAGAAACTTCATTAGATTTCTACCTTTTCTAAAAACAACTAAATCATTAGGGTAAAAAATACTTTCAATTAATTCTATCTTAAACAAGCTGACCCGGCAAACTTATCGTAAATATATGACATAGTATTTGACGTTTGAAAAACTAAATTCACAAGAACACGAAGACCGAGAAGCGAAAACCTTATTTAGTCATCATAAAAAAAGTATTTTTGTTAGTTGTTTATATTTTGTGACCATTAAGAGCGCTAAAAGATCCCTCTAATAAAGCACCTTCCACATGATCGGTTGCTCGCTTCGCTTAATTTAATCAGTGCCATAATATACACGCCATATGCGATATCAGCAGCCACTGAGCTGCGCCGAATTTAATCAAAACATACTAGAGAAAATTAACGCAATTGCGAATGCTCTGTTTGCGTTTGTGTTAATAGAACATGTTCTACTGTAAGTGCATTGATTTAATAAAGTACCCTACTACTAGTACTAGCCCTGTTACCCGAAAAATTTAGACCGTTTTAAATCGCCAATTTGTATGACTAATTTATGTGATAAAAATCTTGATGCGCACTATGAACGTGAAAAGGTCTTGAGATCTATGAGGCACACCGTAATAAATAAACAAGAATCTAATCTAAAACTAAATAATTAACCCCCGAACGAAAAAAATCAGAGAGAGGTGTTATAATTTTAACGTCTGTATCTGTCTGTCTGTCTGTGTATCTGTCTGTGGCATCGTAGAGCCCAAACGGCTGAACCGATTTTCGTTTAGTTTTTTTTTGTATCATAGATAATTTCAAGCCGAGTGTTCTTAGCCATGTCTGATGAAGATCTGATCAGCGGTTTGAAGATGATCAGCTCTTGAATAATGGATGAGAGGATCTGACTAGCTTCCTTATGTCCGATCGAGTTGAAATTTGGTACCATGTTACATCTATGATATAGAAAGTATTTGGTAAGGTAACCATGACCTGATCTGCCGTTTGAAGATGATCAGCTCTTGAATAATGGATGAGAGGATCTAACTAGCTTCCTTATGTCCAATCGATTTGAAATTTGGTATCATGTTACATCTATGTTACAGAAAGTAATTGGAATGGTAACCATGACCTGATCTGCCGTTTAAAGATGATCAGCTCTTGAATAATGGATGAGAGGATCTAACTAGCTTCCTTAGGTCCGATCGAGTTGAAATTTGGTACCATGTTGCATCTATGATATTGAAAGTATATGTTAAGGTAACCATGACCTGATCTGCCGTTTGAAGATGATCAGCTCTTGAATAATGGATGAGAGGATCTAACTAGCTTCCTTATGTCCGATCGATTTCAAATTTGGTACCATGTTACATCTATGATATTGAAAGTATATTTTTAAGGTAGCCATGACCTGATCTGCCGTTTGAAGATGATCAGCTCTTGAATAATGGATGAGAGGATCTAACCACCTTCCATTTGACCTATCAGTTAAAAAAATTTGGTACAGTGTTACTTCAATGATATTGAAAGTATATGTTAAGGTAACCATGATATTTTTAAGATGATTAGCTCTAGTTCTACTTAAGCTGATGAGGGGTCTGACTGGGTCGGGGGTTTTTAAATTTTTAAATTTGAGTTATACTTATAAGCGATCGCTCGAGAGACGAAACCGCGTAAGTAACAATTTGACAAAAACGCGCGGCCGGTCGCGTGCCTATTCTCTCGAGTCCCGGGTTCGATTCTGGTACGTCCCCGGTGACAGTCGCCACGTGCCAGATATTTACGGATCGTGTTTTTGCATTTCCAAAGAAAAATATTTGTGCTTCTGTGAAATTTGTCAAATGTCGTTAATGGTGGTCGATTTAGTCACGGTTTTGACAGTATTATAATTAATAAGGGTTTGTTTTTGCTCGATTGTAAAATTAAAGTATTAAACCAATGAAAACAGTTATAAAATGTTACTACTCGTTGATATGAGATATAAGAATACTAAGTTCATATTTAGAGAAACCGCCTGAGATTTTCTAAATTTATGAGATTTCCGGAGATATATGTACCTAAATACAAACTAAAAATTTTGGCTTTTGATAACCTTTGATTACAAGAGTTATAATTTCATTATATTGAATTTAAAAATCTATATTTTCTGGCTCCACGTAATCTACTTAATCCTAATTCGAATAACTTTCAACAGTGGTTCCATCGCACGTCCGCAATTATCTAAACATCGTAATAAAATAATTGCATTACCCATCCGTACAATATGATAGCAAAAGTAACCGATCCTCGGTTGTCGGTAATTACGCGAGTGCGCGAAGCGTGCCTGGCCGGCGTCCGCGCGAATGCCGTCATTTGTCGAATTCGATTACTCTGCGGTTATTTATGGGTGACAAGTTTTTGTTACTTCGTCCTTTCGTATTCGAAAATCGATGCGCGACATTGGATTTTAAAAGAAAACATAGTAAAGGCTCATTAATATAGCATGATAATCGAGATTTTCTGTAGGAACAGGAGAAAGCTCAAGCCCAAAATGTTTATTGAATCTGAAATATCTCTAACCCATAATAGCTCTTTATTATGCTTTGCACCGGGCGGACAGGATTTCTTTTATTCGTCGCTCATTTCAGTAGGTAAACGTTTGTTCTTAATTGTTATAGGATATTCTTTTATTATATTTTTTTACCCTGCATGGTTATGATCCGCTAAATATTGCTCAAATAGGTATTGAAAGTATTTCACTAGATCTCGCTGTTTCTCTTGAAAATAGGTCCTTAACTCACACAACACGTAAAATTGTTAGATTATAGGAATAATGGAACGCAAACATTTTCCTTCAAAAATCCGTAGTTTTATAATTTCGATTTCGTTGGCTCGCGCATGCGTTCTGTGTGTCATATGCGCATGCTGAACTGTCACTGTGGTGCCATCTGCCTCGTCAACTCTGACATGACAGCGCCGGGTCAGGGCCAGCCCGGCTCCGACCACCCTCTGGGGTATACTATACATCAAAACCGCATTACTGCCGTGCCCTCGAAGAGTATCGATTGCAGAAATTATCCAGTTACAGTACAAATGTTTGATGGGACTGTTTGGCAAATAAAGTATAGAGTTGCTCGGCGTTTACTGATCTGATACATTAAGGGTTAGATAGCGAGTTTATTTTATATTTCGGAGCAGGTTTTTAGTGTCTTATTACTTATGCTTATGTCCACCAGTTGACGTCGTATGGCCAAGATGATGAATTCTGTTATACATAAGTATTTAATTCGTCAAGAATCTCTTTGCAGTGCTACAGGTACACAAAACGCAATTGTTGCAGGTTTATGTTATGTTGCTTCTGCCTTTTGTCAGATTAGTTTGAAAACAGCTATTTTAAACCACTTAACAAAATGAATCTTGCGATTGCGACCCCGGCCCATCATAAAACACATGTAATTAAAAAGCCAATAACAATAATGACGATTGTAAGCCAAAATTGTCCCCCCTGCATTTAAATAGCACAATGGACCCAAGTCTAAACTAATCACCCCGACAACTTAATTCATTCATTCATTTATTTATTTATTCATTTGGATAAAAACACAGCGGGATCTGTCCGACAATGGCGTTTGTTGAATAAATACAATTAGAAAATAAAAATATTACGCCCACTCTCCGCCAATGGTTCTGCTTGAGTGAAATGAAATGAGTGAATATTTTTTTCGCAACTTTTACAGTTACGCTGCTTTATGCGCTTTTTTAACTTCTCTAGAATTTTACATGATAACAAAATTGTGTAGAATTCTTGTAAAGAGTGACTTTTTTGGCAGTAAATAGCTCATGACGTGTTGATAGCAGTATACGTTCATCTTTCATTGTGTCTATAGCACTGGTTGGGCGATGATTGGTACCTATTTGTGTAATTCAAGCTGTAATTATCTTAAAATCATTATAAAAACTAATTTAGACAATTCTAAATTAGTCTCAAGTCGCCTGATAATATCGAAATTATATTGATGTTTAGGCAATCCATCGAAGCTTTGAATAATTATCAAATCCCAGTCGCTGTGTCTGAATACGTCCGAAATTGTAGCTATTATTATTAGATTTGCTAATCGCAAAATAAATAAAATAATCGCACAGCACATCTTTACGGTCAATACCGCCTCCCGCCGATCAGCGGCTCCACCGGCCCAGCGGGGTGCTCCGCGGGGCTGCTGATTGAGACGTAGGGGCGTTGTACCGTGCTACTATGATTATGATTTGTTGGTTACGTTATTTGAGGTTATTTCGTTATGTTTGTGTGAGACAGATTCTACGACTATGACTATTGTAAAGTCTCAACTGGTTTTTAGTATAAAACTAGAGCGTTCCCGAGCCTGCACTCGCGCTTTTAACTTTTTCACATTTTCATACATTTATTACGAGTGATTTAACATAAATCCCGTATCCAATCGTATTTTCCGTTTCATGTAAATTTCGGGAAATCCTTTTCTAGTGCACCTCGGTACCTTCTAAGGAACCTTAATATTTATCTCAAGCGGTTAACATGTATTGATTTATTCATAACTGGAGTAGGAAATAACTTGCATAAGACTATCGTGTGGTAGCGGCAAAGAATAACTATCACCACCCAATCTCCTTTCAAGGCGATAGGTAAAGGAAAGGTAACCCAAAGGACGAGCAGCAGCGTTCTTCGTTGAATAACTTGAAGAGCCATACCACGATCGCCAACCCGTCTGCCAAGCGCGGCGATTATAGCAAAACCACCCCGAAAAGGTCCTTGTCGTGATCTGTGGAGAAGGCATTTGCCCATATCCAGCAGTGGACGTCTTTCAGGCCTAGAAATTTAACATAGTTGGAAATAATCGCTATAAGACTTTCATATTGAATCAATGCGACTGATGAACAAAATCACACGCAGCAATGTGTCTCACAACAATATAGGGTGGGATAAATCTGTAGCTAAGTGCCGTGCGAGCGGTCAGGTGTGCTCGTCGCCCCGGCAGGCTGTGGGAGAGGTCGCACTTGATCCATAGACCGATTAACAAATGGAGTTGAAGTTTTCCCCAAAGGGCAAAAGTTTGACAGACGTGCACTGTGTAGCGACGACAGTGTGTCGTCCTCAAAGAACATTTTATGAACAAGAAGTTTGCATGAGAGGTCGCCCTTGTCCGCCCAAAGGCACCCTTATTGTTGCATAGATGTCACATGGAAATGATGCCGACTATTAAATTAATATGTTGTTCAAGGGTTTTCCATATCTCTGATTTTATTTAGTTTTTCATTATTTATTTTTTTAAATTTTTCAAATGAACCTTTTTGTTTGTTGGTCCATGTAAGCTGCTTAGTTTTTATCAAATTGGGGGTGAGATGTTTATTTTTTTCTTTTGCAATTTTATTTTTGTTTGGGGGCGACGCGACGTGCTCGGCTGAGTGCTCTCAATTGATATTAATGAACTTTCAGAAATGGCACAAATGTTTTAAATAGGTAGTTGCTTTTGTAATTTAACTAGGCATGTGAGTAGAGTACCTATATAATAAGACTAGCAAGCGGCATAATTTTGGCTCTAGTCTTGGCAGTATAACAGCAATGCATTTTATTCTTGAACTAGAGGCTGCCCCGCGGTATTTCCCACGCAGACTTCTCATAAACACAAAAATCCCGTTTTTTCCCGTTCCCTTGGGAATTTCGGGAAATCCTGTCTTAGTGCTCACCTACACTCCCTAAGGAACCTACATGCCAAATTTCAGCTTTGTACGCCCAGTAGTTTCGGCTCTGCGTTGTCAGTCAGTCAGTCAGTAACGGAAGAGTTTTATATATATTGATACATGCAACGTAGGTAAGCTAAGATACAGCAATTGCATAAACGACATAGCTATTTTTTTGAATAAGTACTGCTTGCTATTATTCTCTGGGCAAAAAAAAAGTGTCGGTCGCTTTAGGCTATATTTTACAAGTTTCCTTCTTTCCTGTCACTTTCTATCATGCATGTTACATTAAACTACACTATAATCTTAAGATTTAATAAAATCCGTAAAAGGACACCCGATACAACACAAAACAAAATGGCAGCCAAAAAAAACTTCTTTTATCACTAAACCAACATGAATTAATCGAATCGTACATTCGTAAACAAGGCCAATGATCGGCGGGACGTAAAGTGATAATCCCCTAACTATAGTTAAGTAGTCATACTGTAGGGATGTGCTACGCAATCATAATAACAACGCATATGTACTTACTATCCCTTTCGTGACTTGTCTGTCTGTCATACTCATACATCATAACATAATGTATAGGTAGAATAAAAGTTGAAATTTAAAATATATATTTTTTCTATTTATTCGTAGGAACTTTCTGTCTCCAAGCTCAAGGTGTGGCCGCTGGCACAGCTCAATTGCTCTAACAGCTTTATCGTTTGGAAATGTAACTTTTATGTCAAAGATGTACGTACGTAATACACGTTGATACTAATTAAAAAAATGCGTTAAATATAATATTTATAATCTACAGAATCAAGAAATTTCCTAATACATATTTGTAATTTTAATCAGTTTGACATTTTAGTTAATTAAAGGTCTATCCAGCCAGCGATGCAAATGTTATTGCAGTCAAGAAAACATTATTACCTTGGTACAATCCGCGTGCAGTTACTAGTGGTCCCCTAAAGAGTAACAGGGACGGCCGAGCCGGCCCGACCCACTCGAAATTTTACGGTAGCGACAGATTGGGGCGCACATGTCGCGCCGATGCTCTTTTCGCATTTTAAGTTTTTTTTTTGGGTTCAGCGGGAAAAAGATTTGGAAATAGCTCTTGCAAATTACATACTTTTTTATTTCAAGGAATAGGATATTAGTACAGCTTAAATTATTTATTTTTGCTGTGTGCTCCTGTGGACTGTTGTTTTCGCATTGCCTGGAGTTTAGTTTACGTTTTAGAGTACTCTTTCATATAATACTAGAGGCTGCCCCGCGGTTTCACTCGCGCAGATTTTTCATAAACACAAAAATCCAGTTCTTTCCCGTTCCCATGGGAATTTCGGGAAATCCTTTCTTAGTGCTGATCTACACTCCCTAAGAAACCTACATGCAAAATTTCAGTCCGCTACACCCAGTAGTTTCGGCTCTGCGTTGTCTGTCAGTCAGTCAGTCAGTCAGTCAGTAACGGAAGAGTTTTATATATATTGATTGATTTAGCATAAGCAAAAATAATTATGGTAGGAATATATGTCTGTTTTCCTCTGAAGTTCGCAAATTGCAAGCATAAACGATTCTCGCTCGTGATGTAAATATGTAGTTTCGTTAATTATTTTTTGATAAAGGTAAAGTTTTCGGTAAAAGTGCCTTAGAAAAATTTCATAGATATAGACATAGACATAGACAAATCTTTATTCACATCAATAATACAAACAAAATTTAAAGCATGAATAAAACCTTAGCAATACCAATATACATATTATTAAAATAATATACCCTACACCTGTAACTTCCACAAGATCTCGACAGCTCATAGAGCCATTAGTTTTAATTTCCATTCAAATTAAAAAAAAAAAGTACGGAACCCGCAAGTTATAAAGTAATCGCACTCGCCCGTCTCTTTGTGTCGCTAGGGTATGAGGGTGTTAGCATTATCGGTAGTGACTTGGCAAACATAATGCTTGCATTGACAATGAGTGGCGGATAGAGTACCTACAGTATGGATGGACGGATGGACAGATTTTTTGTACGATAAAATAAATTAGTAAGTATATGTAATAGTTGTGCAAATTTTTTGAGTATAGATGTTCCAAATAAAGTTCTTTGGCGGTACAGAGCAGATTTTACTTTTTACCTACCAATGTTTATTACCACGCTGGATGCAGGCCACCTGCGATCGGTACAGATGGAGAGCCTTGAGGGAGGCCTATGTCCAGCAGTGGACGTCTTACGGCTGAAATGATGATGATGATGAATGTTTTTTAACATGTTAAAACCACCATGTTCAATATCACAAATCCATCGAAAACATGTCAATAACACCTGCCTGTAAATTAAAATAGTTGGTATATTTTATTAAAAATGGGTACACAGGAACATACATACATACATTAAATCAATCAATATATATAAAGGACTTGCCGAAATTCCAATGGGAATGGGAAAAAACGGGATTCTTGGGTTTATGAGAAATCTGGGCGTGTGAAACCGCGGGGCCGCCTCTAGTATAATATATTTAAAAAAAAAATCTTAAAAATACCTACTTTGATGTTTCTTTGTTACTTTATTCGAAAAAAAAAAAAATTAAAATAAATAATAATAATAATAATAATAATCAGCTCAGTACGGGGGTTCAGCACAGCACTTGTTTGTGCGTTTTAATTTCATTTATCAACGCATTACTTTACCGATTGAATTACTTAGCAGGATTACTCCGGGGCGGGGAGACTCACTGCGACCCTACTTTACTACTAGAAAATCTATAAAAATGTCTTCAGTAGGTAAAATTTCTATCGAACCGACGATGGCTGCACGCGCAACACAATATTTGGACACGTCTTTGATACACATACATTATGCCTACATCGCTGTTAAGGTTAGGTACTCCGTGGCTCCGATAGGCGTGTGACTTCCCGAGTGATCTCTACCAGGACAAATATTGCCAGGGGTTTTGCCATACATTATTATTATTATCGTTATCCATGGCTGGCGGATTGGCAAACGCAGTATGGCATGTTTAAAATTTGCCCGTTCTTCGGGTGTTTCCTTAGTCGCCTTTTACGACGGCCATGCGTGGAGGTGGGGTGGTTCTATTCTATGCCGCTACCACCATACGCCCAATGCCGTCACTATAAGGCTACTAAAGAATTTTCTAAAAATAAATTTCATTAATTTTAGTCAGCAGAAACGAACAGTTGTACTGCTTTCAATTTGTACCATATTTAAAATACATTAAATTAAGTTCAAATATTAACATAGGGCGTGATGGATACATCACAAATAATTTATTTCAATTTAATAAACGCAAATGCGCAATGCAAATTTTATTTATTGTAGCTAAACAAATTCAGAATGTATCGGGGGGAGGACGGGTTTGTAGTAGTGTAGGGTTGGCTTGTATTATGTTGTATGGTTCATACTTGCACTTGTTATCAATGCCATACGGTATTCTAGTTTTACGAAGCAGCTCCTAAAATAATATGCGTTAGTAGCCATAATTGAAGTGGAGCTGGGCTTGTCACTCAAAACTGCCAAATGTGCACGGACTGGTAGGTGGAAATCAACAATACGTACTACAATCTATTGCAAGACGAAATCTTTTGTCTGTACTAATATTATAAATAGGAAAGATTTTATTGTGTGTTTGTATGTGTCGTCGTAAGATTTGATAATTAGAAAACTAGGGATTGCAAAAAACCTAATTATCAAATCTTACTACGTCATTTATGCGTTGAATAGGCTTCGAAACTACTTAACCGATTTCAAAAATTATTTCACTGTTGGGAAGCTACACTATCCCCGTTGACATAGGCTATAGAATATTATCAAAAAATGGGCCTATTTAATATAACTTACAAATTGTAGAATTGTAATTGTAATTTACAGGCTACAATTTACAACTTTATGTTTAATAAAAAAATCGAGTTACAAGTTTACAATTGTAGAAAATTTACAAATTGTAGAATTGTAGCTACAATTTTACAATTCTCTGTTTAATAAAGGTTTTTTTCTTACAGGTGAAAACTTACATATTTGTAGAGAAAACAGTTTTATTGAACGCACAATTGTAATAACAAGTTTACATATTTGTAAATTGTAGTAAAATTTCTACAGGTGGACTGTCATGTGTCAGATATTTACAATTTAGTGCATCAGTCTATAGGTGTTTTTTTTCGAAAAAAAAAACGTATTAGTAGTAGTTAAAGCAGTAGTTATAGGTTTAGACTGTTTCAAGTACTACTACAACTGTACAGTTTGTTTTTACATTTTGAAATTCTTAAAAATTACTAAGGACCAATATCTGACTTGACCAATATTTGACTGCTCCGTGGCTTAGTTGGCAGTGATGTGGACTGAGTAAGCTTGTGCAATGTGCACCCGGGTTCGATTTCCGGGCGGGGCGAATATTGATGTTTGTTTCCGGTCTGGGTGTAATGTTCATCTCTGTGTGTGTTTCGGGCACCCTAGATACAGGTTCTTCCTAGTTAGGGGCTCTGAGTGTGATGTGTAAAAATATTATTTTGTTGTTTATTATTAATATCTAACGCACTAGGGAGCCCTTCTTTTGATAAAAAGCCTTACTTTAATATGACTTCTTTTTAGAGTGGCGTCACTGTTCGCGTTCAATGACTCTTAACAAGTTTTTTAATTTTTATTTAAGTATATACTTGTAGCTACAATTGTCATAGAAATCTGCAAGGTTTTTCTGAACTTGAATACTATTATTAAACGGCACTTGTAATTGGAATAGGTAATAGTAAGATTGTAACCTGTAAAATTGTAAGGTTTATTAAAAAGCACTTGTATTATTAAACAGCACTTGTAATTGGTACAATTGTAAGGTTTTTACCTGTAACATTTTTACTATTTGTAAGTTTTATTAAACAGCACTTGTAAAAAAACCTTACAAATATGTAGCTTTTTTTCACAATTGTGGACTTGTAAGTTATATTAAATAGGGCCCAGAACGCAAGGCGATACAAAGTTCGCCGTGTCTGCAAGAGTTTTATAAAATTACTGCGTGTACTACGGACTAGGTCCCCCTACTCAAGGAAAAGGTCATAAAATTCCTCGTTCCTTCCAACAAGAAGTTGAAGACACAAATATTGTAATGACAACAGATATTTCATTGGCTCAAAGGAGCCGACAGTATAAAGTGATCAGTCTAAACTGAAATTAGGAAAGGAAATATTTTAAACTGTGGCCTGGCCGCTAAGTGATGACGATTTAGAATGCAGTTTTGGTGTTGCCAGCATCAAATTTTAAAATAGTAGGTAAATAAAAAAAAGGTATTAGGTATTTACTTTATTCCTATGATAAAGATTATTAATATCATACAAATAATAAATACTTACATTAATGTTTATTTTATTTTATTTTTCGTTTAGTAGAAGATTTCGGAATTCATTCCAGTTACAGTTTTGTTTCTATGCCATTTATTTATATCTAGTTTAAGCCTTGATTGTGATGATGTTATATGTTAAAACTTTTATGTAATTATTCTTTATTTCATTGTATTGTTTTTGAATTTTCCATAAAATGAGAATATTTTTCTAACCCGGTCACCCAGGCCCGCCTTCCATTAGTTAGTTTGTATTTAGAACGCGCCCTGATTGGCCCGTCTGACAGCAGGCCGTGACTCATGTCACGACTTGGCGCCAAAACAACCAAGGTGTGATATTTAGGATGGATGGCGCCTAAAAACAAAAAAAAAAACTTAAAAGTATTTAAGATCTTTCTTAGGTAGAAAGAAACATACTAATGTGTACTAAAACCACATTAGATGTGTGTTGCGTCGATGTTCTTATAATATGTTTTCAGTACGAAAGACAATTAGCTAAATCTGCCCAGTTTTTTTTTCGATTTTTAGCGGTAAAACGAACAGCAATTTATTTTTAAACAAAACGCAAGATATTATATGTATTATATAGGCAGACAAAGGAACCTTGACCAACCGCTCGTCCAGACAGGCCCCTAAATGACCTCTAAACAACTGTTGGAAATATTTAAGATAGCCCTAATCTTGACCCGTCGCCGGTCCGGGGTCTTATTGTGGCCCAAGGAATTATGTGACAAGCGGGAGATAAACCTTAAACACTGACATTGGCTTGAACGGATTTTGGATTTGGAATTCCGTGCATTCCTGCCGGGCGCCATGTTTGTGCTTTGTAGGGTCTGTGATAAATTGATATGTTCTTTTTTGATTTGGACATCGTTTGATGTCTGCACGTAGTTTCACGTCTGGGTTAGGCCTGTCTGACACCGGTTTTTAGTATAAGTATGTATATTATATACATACTATTATATGGATAACTTGTAATTTTATCGAAATAATAACAACAGCATGTCTTTGGTTTATTTAAATCTTACCAAAGTGACACAGAAAGCAGTACCTGATAGCATTGTAATATACAAGGAATAGTAAGCTGGCTGGCTGGCATTAAATCAATTCTGAAGGTGTTAGCTCTCAGCAATATCCGAGTCCGTGCCTTTATTTTAGTACCTTTGTATAAAAGACGTACATACAATCACCAATCCTACAAATTTTATAAGTGCGTTAGTTTGTGACCAGACCACTTCCAATATTTCTTTAAATTAAAAGTGTAGTCGACATTTTTGCGATGGCTAAGGTAAGCAAAAAGTAAAATTTAAAAAACAACAGCCAGTCTTAACCAACCCCTCTCAGAAACCAATTAGAGTGGAGACAAACATTTGCACAAGACAATAAAATCTGGGGCGGACTCTTCTACAATAATACAAGCCATGGGCCATGTCTATCGGGGTTATTCCGATAGTCTCCAAAACCTTTGATGTCCAAAATTTTGCCGCCCCATACAACGTTTCCTATTAGTCTCCAAAACACTTTTTTGGTTAAGGTAGGTACAAAAAATTGTTTTCATACAACTATTCCTTTTAGTCTCCAGGTAAGTTTTACTATGTAGAGACAACAACAAAAGTTTAGCAATTTTAATAAAACATAGTTTTTAGTATACTTAATAAGTTTTAATAAATATTTACATATGAACTATCGTGAACTTCACAAAAAAAAGCTTATGACTGTTAAAATTAGCTTAGGTAAGGGAATAAAATTTTCACAAATACAACAATTAGAAGTGGTTGATTCCAGCGACTCCAAAAATCGTGTCCCATCGACTTCCATTGAAAAATAAATATTTTTTAATAAAAATAAAATTTGTCTCACTGACTCCAAAATGAGTAAAATAACGATAGCAAAAACAAAAAGAAAATAATAATAAGTAGCTCCTGTCAAAAGTGCAGCTTAAATACTTACTCATGTAGTTGTTTGTTTTAATTTCATTGCATATTTTTAAAAACAAGTTTCTTTTTTCTGTTTATAAATTTCACACTTAAAATGGTCCTGAAATATGGAGGTGCAGCCAGTAAGTAATCCTGCAAATCAAAGCTGAAAATTCACGGAACTAGGATTGTGAGAGGAGAGTTGCGTTTCTTAAATTTTGTTACAAGATTACGAAATAAATGCATGCGTTTTTACCTATTATACAATTTACGCTATTATAAGTAATCAAAATCAATACGTGGTAATAAGTAATTTACGCTGTGATTTTATATAATAAGTTTCTAGCCTAATCTCTCCTCAAGTCAAAGATCAGACTGGATTAGAAAAAATAGAGTACAACAGGCACTCATTTTTTTTATTTTAAATAACGGTACTTTCGCCGAAGGACTACATAGCAGCGCTCTGTGATTGGTTTAATAACCGCACGGCAATTTTTTCCGTAAAACTTAGTACCTAGTTGTAGTCTTAGCCGCCCCTTATCAGGTCGCTGAGAGTTTGTAAGGTTTGGACAACGAGTGCAAATATTTTTTAGGGTTGTTCCTGTTTCGACCCACGGACTTTCTACCCACGATTATTTTTTCCGTTTTCAACC
Source organism: Euspilapteryx auroguttella (assembly GCA_951802225.1). Classification (NCBI taxonomy): domain Eukaryota; kingdom Metazoa; phylum Arthropoda; class Insecta; order Lepidoptera; family Gracillariidae; genus Euspilapteryx; species Euspilapteryx auroguttella. The sequence goes on from OX637662.1 coordinate 4,861,970, forward strand.
CATTTGTATGCCTGTTTCAACCCACAATCAACCCAACATAAAATAATCATTATTTTTGTCCGTTTTCTACCCATTCATAGTACTGTTTCAACCCGCTGTGCAATTTCTAATTTTGGAGAGTTTGCAAAACATGATCAAAATCATACTAATGTTAATTGCGATAGGTTTGTTTCACTTCACAAAACACTTACCTACTCGTACTAACCAAAATTTTGTGAAATTTCATAGTACGAAAGTAATTAAACATATCTGCGGTTTTCTATGTTTTATTTATAACTTAATTTTTTTGTTATATTTTTACCAAAAACAAAATCACTTTAATGCTAAAGGGAATACCGAAAATCTGAAAGAATTAAAGATAATTTTTTTTAATAGTGGAAAAAAAAAAAATTCTCGGACTTCTTTGGCTTACCTTACAAATATATCTATTTTTTGACAACCTTACATATTACTTAAATATATTTAATAGGTAGGTACTTATCGTGGGTCGAAACAATAATGACCATTTGTTGTGGGTTGAAACAAGAAAAAAAGGTGCGTGGGTAGAAAGACCGGGGGTCGAAACAGTAACAACCCATTTTTTAAATCTAGGCGATAATCTTGTATCGGTTACTATATTTTTATTTTGTAATGCTGTTAACACTGGTTTTTCTTGCTTGTTTTGCCGTCGATACCATCTTTGCCTGTTAATATTTTGGAGACTATAGGAAATGGAAAATAATTAAATAAGAATAAGAATAAATCAGCTTGGAGACTAAATGGAACTAAAAAAAAATGAATTTTGGAGACTAATGGAATAACCCTCTATCGAACGTGGCCTGCTTGGCATAATGTTAACAAAGAGTTTATAACCATAGTCGCTTTGTGAACTATCTTTCGTAGCTCACGTAATCAAATTTTATCTATTTATGCTCGTACCAGAGTATTCCGACCGAATTTGAAATATCAGGGTTTTTTTTTTCGTGTTTTTTTTTTTTTTAATAGGTATTACCTTATCTCTTAAAGGATTTAATTAATTAAACTAGCTGACTTGGCGAACTTCTTTAAGACTTACAATATAATCGTTATCTACGTTAATCAGGGATATAATGTAGGATTCTAATGATGAAATACATTTTGGGAAACAGTTCGGTAGCTATTCGATTCAAACACACAATCAAATATTTAGTTTTTATAGAATGTGCTCGTTTTAGTGTATACAAATCGGTGGATTTTTCTTTGATTATTTGAACCAACCTTCTCTCACCTGATTGAATCACAACCTTTCCCCTTTTCAACCGAAGAATGATGCGCCTATTTAAAGATTAAAGGCACCAGGAAGGACGCGCGCTATTGGTTGCTGAACCTCCTTTGATTATCCCAGCGGCCCTCTGAAGCGGAGTGATTTCATTGGGTATATTTTAGGAAGTAACCCTCTTTGGTATACTTTGAGATTTATTTATTGATTGGCTGTTGTTTTGTTTGTTTGTGGTGCATTGCTAGGCTCAAGTTACAGAAATTGTTATTTCGCGTAACAAGTTTATGAATATAGTCGAATTGTAAGATATCAATTTATATAAAAATCTTCCGTTCCTGACTGACAGACAACACAGAGCCGAAACTACTGGGCGTAGCGGGCTTAAATTTTGCTAGTAGGTTTCTTGGGGAGTGTAGAGGAGCACTAAGGAATAAGTTCCCGAAATTCCCAAGGTAACGGAAAAAACGGGATTTTTGTGTTCATGAGAAATCTGCGCGGATAAAACCGCGGGGCAGCCTCTAGTATATGATAAACAATGTGCGCCCTGCGACATCGCCAGTGCAATTTCCCTTCAATCAGTAAAATCACAATAAGAAAAAAAAATTGGAACAATGTATCAGGCAGCCCATCACTAAATGCGATTTCTTCCATGCATGGTCAAGGCAATCGTAAGTTTAAGGCTACGAACGCACAGGCGGTTTTTTGCCGCGCGGATTTTATGTAACATACTGAATCCTATGGAAGTGTGCGCACCAGCGGATAAAAAACCGCGCGGTTAAAAATCCGCTGTCGCGGTTTTATTTCCGCGCGGCTAAAAATTCGCCTGTACCACCTTCGTGGCCTATGAATAAGGTTGAAAATGAAATAACAACCTTTCCAACCGCGCGGATAAAAATCCGCCTGTGCGTTTGAAGCCTTATATGGACCAAAATTCACAAAGCCCTGTCTTGTCTTCGAGCTTTTCTATTTTAATTCTATCTCCAACATGGACCAAGTTTTATTCAGTTTTGAACCGGAGGTGAAGCGCTCTGTACCTACTAGTCAGATAATCCCAAAGTCGATTATACTCGACCTGCGAGCACAAAGCCTAAAAGAGAGTCAACTACATTCATTTTGCTTAGAAATAAATACATTAAATCCGTCGGCGATTACTGGTGCTCTGATAACTGGATAAAAATAAAAATAATATGTACAAAATAATAAGACTATGTAGAATACGCGTGGTCTTAGTATGGACCAATAAGCAATCAGCAATTTCTTTTGTTTGGCGGTTGAAGTATGTGTACAGTGGCGCCACCAGTCGCACGCAGACTTATCTGGCGCACTTTCTAGATCAACTTAGTACCTACGTAGTAAATCACTGAGTTGTTGCTAAATGTGTGTGGTGTGGACACGGTTACAACTCTATTAGTTAGATTCTCGCTGCTCGGCGATTGTTTGTTTTCAATCCGGATTTGCGCAGTCCTTGTTTAAAGGGTTTTGTGATCACGGATCTTCTCAGTTTTCTGGACTAATTAAAAATTAAAAGTGCTCGTCTTTGTTGCAGCTACCTCAGTCTCAGCGGTTGTATGTCTCACAACGACTACCCGGATACTGTGGGGGAGAGTATGCACGCCTTGCTGAGCGTCGCCGCTGCGCTGTGCCAGCCGTGCGACATTGATACTGTAAGTATAACCAGACCTGACCTAAAGTATCTATACGTAATTAAGGTATTTAGGTATCAAACTTCAAGAACTTGCGGAGGCCGTTACGTATTAAGTTGGCTTGGCGGGTCTGTGAACGGCAATGATAGAGACGATTTAACTAAAGACGCGCTCTGGCGTAGAGACACTGTTCATTTTCGTATTAAAGCTTTGTGGGAATGGGGCTTAAGGCTATTATCGCTATAGTAATTTACTTTTTTTTATGCAAAAGCTTTAGGGTGCAGTGTGATTCGCGTGGCATGATAGCTGTCTTCATTTTCGTACAGTGTTCTGGTATTTGTGCTGGTCTGCCTCTCTGTGGACTATTTTGGTTTCTTATTCGTTTGCCTAGAGCTACTAGAAGGTGCCTCTGAATCACCTCGCTTTATGCAGAATAGGATATTATGTTTTTATTAATTTAAGGTATCTATCGTTGTGAACTAGACGTTTTCGTTAGGTATCTTACATTAAATAAATAAATTTTGAACTTGAATACTTACAGTGCACGTTTTTACCAGGGTCAAGATCGTGTGACAGCGGTAACAAACCTGCGTTCGAATCTATCGGCGGGACTTTGTGGCGCCCGTTCGGAACTCACCTCGCTATACGAGAAGAATGAAAACTGTGCAGACGCGTCAAAGGTTGCCAGGGTAGCGCGACTCTTGCGCTCTCTCGCCGAACTGGACCATGGTATTGTACAGGTATGTAAAGAAAAAAATAGAGAGTCAAATTGTAAAGTAGAGTTGGTTACCTCTACGCTGTAAAATCATTGCGAAAGGTAGTAGAATCATTTGACAGAGGAGGGCTCTTTTTGGGGCGTCTCCAGGCGACCATTGGCTGTATAGCGACCCCCCCCCCCCCAGCATTGGCTGTATAGCCTCTCCTCGGGGGGACATGATGGTTGTCCCCCCGGAGCGTAGTAGCTTCCAACGCTCAACCGCGGAAACGGGACACCCGCGTTCCGTCGTCCTTCTCGGGGCCGTTATATAACTACACGAGGCCCCCGCCTCGTGCACCCAACTATCCCGGGGTCCCCTCTTAGTCGCCTCTAACGACAGGCAAGCATGGAGTGTCTCCTGGCACAACCTCGTTGCTGACGATGCGCCATAGAAGAATAAGACCTGAGTGTAGATTTCTCATCGCATATTCGCATCACAGCCGCGCCCCTGGGCTACTGTTTGGCTCCTCTTCTTAATTAACTGAAGTATCATTACGCCGGCGTGTGTGCGCGCGGCAAACAGGGGCGCGCATGTTTGCGCGGTCAGAAGTCCGAATTTGCGGATAAGGTATATAGATCATGCATATCAAACTGAAATTTATAGGTAGGCCACTAAATACGGGTCGCCGTAATGGGCCGCAAAACAAAGACTTATCTATTCCAATATCATAGAGAGGAAATTTTTAATTATTTATTTGTTTGCATTGAATAGGCTCTGGAACTGAACCTATTTGAAAAATTATTTCACTGCTGAGTAGCTAAGCTACACTATTCCCAGGTGGCAGGCTATAGAATATTCTCCAAAATTCAGAATGCAGGGTGGTACAGTCACGGACTAGGAGGCCGTAACAGATTTGTCTATGGTTTCGTCAGCCCTAGACTGTATTACCAAAGAACAAGAGCTATTTTTCAATACAGAAAAACCGGAAGTGTTACGCCGATCGTGTCCGCCACTGTACGAAGTTCGCAGTGACAGCTAGTATATTATAATCAAAATGAATCTACACTAATGTTATGAAGAGGAAACATTTGATTGTTTGCTGTAATCTAGTAAGTAGGCTCCGAACCTGCGGGACCTATTTGAAAAAATATTTTACCATTCGAATCCTATATTTGATGAAATTAAAAAAAAATGACAAAAAATGTTGGTATCCGTATCAAACATCAATAATGTTACCCTATCCGATGTAGATAAACTTATACTAGAAGATGGTACGAAGTTTGCAGCTGTAAAATGTTTTCCTGTAAAATGCTCAGATTTTGAGAATACCAGATCCGAGTTTTTCTTTTTTCTCTATGTAACGTCTTCTCTCTGTAACCGATATTGTTTGCTTGGTTGCCGCGGCCGTCCCCGGAGTCGGGAGTCCGGCTGTTTGTCTGTCTGTATGACTGTGTCTGTCCATTGTACTTTTACCTTATGTTTACTTTAGCGACTGAACAAGAGGTTATGTTATGCCGTTTGATATTAGATGGGTAGGTATGTAGTAGTGTAATAGGAACCGAGTTAGCCAAAAATAATTGCAAAATTGAAGTAGAATGGGCAAGGCACATAGCTCGAAAAAAAGATGGTCGCTGGGGCCAAAAAGTACTCGAGTGCGTCACGGCAACTCTCAGAGAAAACTGACTTCCCGAAACTTAGTCAAACAACCTGATATTTCATCATTTTGTAATAGTCGTCCAACGTCGAGCACACATAAAAAACCCAGCCTTTACCTTTGGCTGGTTTTTTTTTGGACATGTAGCCAGGAGAGAGCCGGACAACCTCGAAAAGTTAATCCTTGTGGGCCGGATCGAAGGCAAGCGAGGAAGAGGCAGAGCTCCAGCTCGGTGGACCGACTCTATCAAATGTGCTACCAAGATGAACATCCCCTTGGCCATTAGAAGCGCTCAAAACAGGAGAGCCTGGAAAGCGCTCATTAAACAAGTTGATCTTGTTGGTCACGACCCTCAGCCATGAGGAATCGACAAGAAAGAAGATTACCAATACCAATCCAGCACTGACCTTGCCAAGCGTTGCCCTAAAATTTTATCGCATACGTGCCAAGTCAGCCGTGGCCTTTTATCCTCCCGTGCGTGACCGTGCGAGGGACCGCCGCACTCCAAGTAATATTATACCTAGAGCACTCCGCTAATGGTATTGCAATTTCGCCATCTTATAGGTCTTTTCACCCTAGCTTATTCCGTAAGTAATAAAGACGATTGTGCAACAAAAATGTTATGTTGATGGGCTAGCTACTGTACCTAAAGTCAAGTCGGATTGTGCTGGTGTGCGCTGCTTATTTCACTCTCCATTCTTAGTTCCATTTTCGTACTGCAGCGAGAATATCAAACTTCGTACCTACTTTAATACTTATGAAAAACTTATACCATAATCATAAAGGCTCAGCGCACATCTCTGACGGATATCTGTTGAACGTCAGTCCAGCAATCTGTCGATAAGAAGATCAGTCAGTTGTCTGTGACTATACTGATTGACTTTACCTAAAGACTGAGGCTGACATTCACAGTCGTGTCGCAGCTCACTCCAAAGAGTCATAAATGTAACTTTAAATCTTTCTCCACTCCAAATTGATATACACAGTCGAATTCCGACTTCAAGACCGTAAAGCATACGCTCGACGGAGTATTAGACTGTTCGAGCCAGAATAATCAGTACTCTGGAACGGATGGTCCGACTATCATACTCGACCGATTAGCCTCCAAACACTGTAATGAACCTGTCCTGAGACCTCGCAAGCTAAGTTTGCGCGCGACTGGGGGCGCCACTGTATACGTACTTCACAGGCCATTCAAATTATATTGTAATTGTACATAATTTTGACCGGGCGCCGACTTAGCTGGCACGCAATCTTGTGGCAGATCATTGTGACTCAGCATTAACGCAAAGATTATCAAGCCTATGTCATCTGCAACTGCGCAAACCCTCAACTGCTGTATCTCTATGTAACCCTCTGCAAACAGATTTCAATAATATTGACAGAAGAAATAAACACATTTGCACAGAGATCCGCGGTCCGATTGCGGAGGCACGGCTGCCCTTCACCCCGCCTCGCTGTTTGTTGCAAGACAAACATCATTACCGTGTCTAGTTGTGTAAGGCGGACTATTTTTACATTGAGTGGTACAATTTCTTAATCCTGTTCTTTTATTTTATATTTTCTTATTTCGCGACTGTTATAACAACTGCAAGACTTTCACTTTTGGACATTGGTCTGCTCCACAGATTGCTAAAAGGACAAACATTTTCAGGTATGGCTCTTTAAGATTTTCAACGAAAGACGCTGCTGCTCGTCCTATGGGTGTTCTCTTAATCGCCTTTTAAAGACACCTTGGGAAGAGATGGGATTGAGGTATTCTACGCCGCACCGCCTTTATAAAGTTATTGTTTCATTCAGAAATGACGACAACGAATCTAATTAAATTAATGTTATCTATGGGAGACGCCAATGTCAAGCAGTGGACTGTTAAGAAAGAAGATATCTTACCACAAGAATACTTGTGCCTTGTGCCACAAAAGTAACCGGACCGGACGGTCGAAAGAAAGAAAGCAATTCAATCCCGAATCCGGAGTTCAGCCGAGCGTTTCCGAGTCGTCATTAAATCACGGTCAGTTGCGGAAACTGAGTGACGTCACGTGAGAAGAGTGATTTCACCCCGCGACCGAGACTAATGCGATTCGGACACGCGACGTGCATTCACGAGAAACGCAGTAGGTACTGGAGAAACAGTTCTATGTTATACTTACAGTAAGTTTTAGTGAGCACTAAAACAATGCTCTTAGGCTGACATTCAGTCAGTGTTTTGGAGACTACTCCGCCGAGTTCTCACTCGGATAAGTTGTTCTAGAGTACAGATTTTCCTGGCAGAGTATCATAGTAGTAATATACTCTGTGAAGCATAGTTTCACTGTCCTGAAGTCGGATCTTTACTGTGTGTAATATACGTTTCGTTCTCCTCTTCAAATTGATATACAGGAGAACGATTTAAAGTGAAATTTTGACACTTTGGCGTGCTAATTCGAACATTGTGTGTGAATGACACCAAACTTGTAGAGCCTGCGATCGCCAACCCGCCTGCCAAGCGTGGTGATTACGGCAAACTTTCCAAAATATACGTCTTGTGGTAATATGTAGGATGACTAGCAGTAGCCGTCTTTTAGGCTCAGAAGAACAAGAAGCGTGATGAAATAAAGATTAAGCTGTGGCAAACCGGCTAGGCTGTCTGGTAGCAGTAGAGCATAGGGCGTGGTGTTGTGGATAAGATTTTAGTTGGCCGGCTGAGAGACATTACCTTTTTCTTCAACAAGATATTGGGCGCCTTTTAAACTTAATACACAAGTGGTAATGTACAAACAAATTTTCCCTTGTTAGAATTGTAAATAAAATCCGAAAGGTAAAGTTAAATCTTCTTTTAATTCACACACATAAACTATCTTGGTCTACAATCTGTACTTCAGAAAACACACACACGAATGTCTGGGCGGACGCACTTATTCTAACTTAAACTAGGACTGGCACAAAATATTTTACAGTGTCATCAGTAGAACTGGAGTTTCATGACTTGTCCCTTAGTCGGCTTCTACGACATCCGCGGGCAGAGACGGAGTTGGGGTATTCTATACAGCGGCCCAACACGCTGACGGTACAATCAATTCGAAAGGAGTTACACATTAACAAAAGGATTGCACGCTGCAATTCCACAATGGTGTGTAGGTGTTCGTGGGTGTCTGTGAAGTGTATCTCTAACCGAGGGTTTCAGTCAACTATGTGGCACTGTGCCGCCGCAGCTACAAAGGCGAGCCGGGGAGGGAACAATATGCCCTCCCCGTGCACGAAGCTGATATCAGTTGAGCGTGGGAGGAACCTCGGACGCCAGTAATGCGTGGTTCCCGGGGTCCTTCCCAAAAGCGCCAAGACGGCCGCCGGGGGGTTTTAGTGGGTGCGAGCCCCACATACCCCCGACGCTCCCCCGAGCGTCGGGAAATGCGTTAGGCATTTCCCCCCGTTACAAAAAAAAAAAAAAAAAAGGGTTTCAGTCAACTACACATAACGAGCGAGATCTGCATTAATTATACTCAGCTGCCTGTGGCCTGAGCGAGCCCGAAGAAAGGGAGACTCTGGCTGGTCTGCAGCACACCAATCAATGACCGTAGCACCGGACCCTGAAATGGCATACGGCACATTTCAATCACACTATTACACCAGGTCACATACAGAGGCATGGAGCGGGAGGTTATTTTACAATAGATTCTCTTCACTCAAATCAACAAAGACACTCACCGAATAGATCGGGATGACAGGCGACGGGCTGTTGAACTTCTCCAGATGTACTGGCCTTACACTGCGGAACACAGGAAGTGGTTAACGCCAGATGACTAAGGTAAAAGGAATGTGCTCCACTTGAGGTTATACTTTGAGGTTATGGTATAATTAAATCTCTAAATCTTTTCCTCAAGGCAGCGCTATGGCGTGACCAGATCAGTTCAATGGTAAGGGGGACACGAGGGACTCAATCATCCTAGTGGCTACACATGCGGGCCGGATGTAAAGATAACCTCTTAAAATTGGGACCAACCTGAATCCTGGAGATTCGTTGCTCCTGCAGGGGTTGTAGCGATGAGGTAGACGCTCTAGGTCCTACGTTTCATACAAGATCTGTGGAGAAATTCATTGGCTCAGACACGTGTTGACAAAAGGGGATGGTTCCAAGATGGAATGACGAATGACAAACTTCAGTAGCATTAGAACTTGATAAGAATAGCAAACAATTTACGAGAACTTGGTACTAACCTGTGTAAACGGATATGCTCGTCATTGCAGACGCGGGATGGAGACGATGACGTGTCTTCGGTCTGCCAGGAGGACAGTCGGTGTTCACGTCACGAGAGCTCAACCCGGAAAGGATGGAACCAGTATGCACTTTGGGGAGGGGAACGGCTTAAACTAGTCGCAGCGAGAGAAACGCGACTTCGTTGCCTCGACATAATCATAGGAGACTTCAGCGAATTGCTTGCAATAGAGAATGTACAAAGGCCCTTTCATCTTTTTGCAGCAAAGCTGTCTGTCAAATCGCGTCACGCAGTCTATCGTATTGAATGATTGATCGCTCACTGATCAACCAGTCAGTATTCTGTTTATATTTAGGTTAAGGGATTGGGCCTATTGAGCCTACTACAAAAAAAAATCATGACAAAGCTAGTTATTAAATAAAATATTGAATCACTATTTAAATTTGCTCTGGCGAAACAGCAAAGAGACCCTATCCCCAGCAGTAAGTATAACTGATTATGGTCCCCAGGGTCCACGTGATAGATATTAAACGCAATTATGAAGGCACGAGTCGGCAGATGATATGTTTGCGTAGCGGCCGCGCGAGGGTTGGCTTTTGTTTATTGGTTTAAATCTTTATTATGTGGTCTCCGTTCTGTAAACTAGAGAGTCGCTTATTCTGCAGTTTTTTTTTTTGCCGTTTGATTGATTATAATAGTATTATGTTGTACTTACTTTTTTTTCTGGGCACTGTAAGCACTGTTTAAATTTTGATCTTTTTTCGTCGTAAACCAATTTTATTCAGATACCAAAATATTGCTCCAGTCTACGCTGTTTTTTTAAGTTTCTTGAAATTGCGACCAGTGGTTCCTGAGATTAGCTAAAAACTGACAGTTTGTCAGACTGTCGCTTTTATACCAAAATGTCTTTGTAGGTATGTTTTTTCAGCTCCCTTATAAACGTCTGTTCTCAATAGAATTTCTATCGAGATATAGATAGCTTGTTTATACAAAATTACACATAATAATCAATCATTGGTTAATTGAATCATATGAAAGTGACAGCTATTAAACTCGATTTCGATTGATAAGAATAGCTAAAGAAAAATGTTAAAGATACTTCAGGTACTTATCAACAATAGAAAAATTTAACTTACAACAATATAAAAGCTTCCATTATTATCTACTAATTTATGAGTCAACCAAGTAGAGTCGCGCACGCGAATCTCAACTCTCCTTTACCCAGGAGACATAATAATCATTAATGCATCTAAGCCTATGCAGACATCAAAGTTGTGCCTCTCCCGGGAATCGAAGTTTAGTACCTCAGGGACGAGGGGGCGTAATGCGCTCATTTGATACGGGTGTTTTTTTTTTGTGGTCGAGTTAGCTTGTTGTTCCTGATTCTTGTTTAATTAAATTAGTGGCTGTGTGTGCTGTAGACCAGCGGGTCTGTCGTTCGTCACATAGCTTAAAATCGCTTTTTGATGCCTTGGTGTTTGAGTGGCCAACTGGGCAGTGATTTATATAAGTTGAAACTAGCATGGGCATCAGAGTGAGACGTTATTACTATTAGTAATAACGTCTCACTCTGATGTTTACTAATAGTAATAACGTCTCACTCTGATGCCCATGCTAGTTTCAACTTATATATAGCAGATAAAAAATATTAGAATAATAATTATTCTAATATTTTTTATCTCTCTAATATCTTTATTTAGAATAATAATTATTCTAATATTTTTTATCTCCTGTCGTTCTAATTGGCCAAGATCTTAACATAATCCGATGCGTTTTCATCGCACTATGCGTTCAAATGAAACTTACATATTTTTTTCGGTGTGTCCTAATTATAGTTCGCAAGCTGTCGAAGAATCAGTATGGTTTGAACTCATCGCACGACGAAAACGCATTGCATCATCACGCATTGTACGATCGTAGCCAAAGTAAAGTCAATGTAAAGATGATGTAACTTGTCAACAGGAGGCATTCGGCGAAGGGAGATATCCTTTAGAATTTAAAGCGGCAGTGGCGCAGCTGCTTTCAGAGCACGCTCCAAGCGACAGAGAGCTGGACGTGAAGAACTCTGGAGGTAAGTTGTTATTAGAGATACCACCACCCCATCTGCCTCCAAAGTTGTGGTAAAAAGCGGCTAAGGGAACAGCCGAAGGACGGGCAGCAGCGTCCTTCGTTGAAATACTAGAACAGCCATACTGCGATCAGCAACCCACCTGCCAAGCGTGGCGATTACGGCAAAACCTCACAATACACAATGTTGGTCCTTGTAGCGATCTGTGAGGGAGACCTTTGTCTCCCAACAGTGGAAGCTTTGCGGTCTCAATGATTAAGGTTTCGTCTTCCTCTATGTGGGCTTATTATAGTCGCCTTAACAATAATTAAGTACTTACCTTAGATCCCAACAATAACTGCCAACCAGTTATCAAAGTCTATCCAACTAAACGCATTTTCCAAGGTCAGATTAAGATACCTACAATGTCCAACAGTGATCGGCCTGCGGTTTTGATGTTGAATACGATAAATGCGAAAGAGATAGAGAAAGAGAGGATGTTAGGATATTTCTTGCTCTGTAACACAAATCACCCTGCTGCCTTCTCCAGGTCCCGACATTTGAGACCAGTTGTTAACCCTTTAATTAACTCGATCTCGCTTTCTTTTACCAGATGCCTGCTCTGCTATGTCAGAGCCTTTGTGGAAATGTGATATTCTGGTCTCATTAACGTTGATTAGGTGTTACAAACAATTTATTTTTGTTCAGGTAATAACTCTGCATCACAATCGGAAGCCATAGCGTTGGATCTCATAGTCCTCATCGGAATGGTGGTCGTCAACAATACTCAGCATCGGGTGAGTACAAGTTTGATGAAATTTGGGTATCGGACAAAAACGTATTTTACTACCTAAATCAAAGCAAATCACTATGCCATTTATTGTCCATCGCTTCAGCATAAATTCTTCTAGGTTTATACCTACGTTTTAATTTTTGCCTGTGTTGGTTTTGTTAAACAAACAACTTAATCCGATCTAAAAAAAATCAGTATTTCAGGAACCTATAAGTCCTTATCTATTGCGAAAAATTTGTGGGTGAGTGTTACATATTAGAGTTGTAAATAAAACTGTCCTTTGACCAGTAACATTCGTTAACTTATAATAAGATGGCTAGTTCACATGCGGGCGGAGCACGTGGGTACACAGCACAGGTGTGCCATCCTTGTAATACTTGATGACCCTTGCATGGTTATTGCTTTAGCATAATTTAAAGATACAGTTTTTTATTAGTTGCTTGTTTGTTTATAAAAACTTGTAGGAATGTTTTCTTGCTTGTAGAGATAAGATAACAACGTTTTATTGCTATTGCTAAGGCTATTTAAAATGCCTTGTTGAAAGTAATTTATGTTTAAAAAAATTATCACATGGTACTCACACGTTATACATAAGAAGATATAAACAGTATGTGAGAAAATCCTTTATAGCTAACTCTGTAAAACGAACTAAACAGCTAAATTAAGTAACAATATAAAAGGTTTATTTTTAACTGTGATTGATTTATTTATACCAAGTTAGGCGTTGCAATTGCCATGCATGATTAAGAAACTTACAATACTAGGTACTACTAGAGAACTTGCAATTTCATCTAATGTCATGTTAAAGGTTTAAGATATAAAATCGGTAAATAAAAAATTCAGTTAAAGCTTGACTTCCCACGGGCACAGGTGTCCAACTGTCTAGTGCTAAGCACAGGTGTGCCGCAAGGAAGCATTCTGGGACCCCTCCTTTAATGTTTTAGCTAAGGCGTTTGAGTAAGTATATATTTTTGTTCGGGATGCGCCGTAACGACTTGTGAACCTTGTTTTTAGATAAATACCTTATATAAAAACTTCTCAATTCCAACAAGCGCAATTTCTCTTCAAACCGCAAAATCTGAATTATGGGTTCCCGTGGGTTTTTTCAGGAGAAAAAGTAGCCTATGTGCTTTTTCAGGTCTTAGACTATCTTTGTACAAAATTTGATTAAAATCGGTTTGGGCGTGTATGCAAAATACACATACAAAAGTAACTTTCGTATTTTTTATATTTTTATGAATAACTAGAGGCTGCCCCGCGGTTTCACTCGCGCAGATTTCTCATAAACACAAAAATCCCGTTTTTTCCCGTTCCTGTGGGAATTTCGGAAAATCCTTTCTTAGTGCTCACCTACACTCCCTAAAGAACCTACATGCCAAATTTCAGCTTTGTACGCTCAGTAGTTTGGGCTCTGCGTTGTCTGTCAGTCAGTCAGTCAGTAACGGAAGAGTTTTATATATATTGATTTATATTAGAACTCTACAGTTTTTATTTTTTTTATTTTCTACTTCACATTACTAAAGCGCTTCCCTAACTAGCAAAGTTTTTTGTAGCAAGGAAAATATACTTTAACTTGACCATTACCATAAATTGTCGTGTTTTCAACTTGAGCGTTGTTAATAAATAATTAGTTGTTGCTCTTTAGTGACTTTCCAGTTGAAGTGTGTTAATGGTAATGGACCTTGAATAGAGATGCATGTTCTATTCTATTGTGTTTCCTGTAATTACAACTGAACGTACGGATACCATACATAGATTAACGTCGATTTTACTCTTTCTTTAATGGTAATATGTACTATGTTTCTGCTTTCATGTCTTTTTTTGCACAGTAAAAAATTAGTTACTGATAATCTAAGTAAGTACTTTGATGTCAATATTTTTTTTTACAAAAACTATAGTCTAACAAATGTTGTTAAGAATACAAATTTTGAACTGCAATTGATACTTATAATGCTTTTTCTATAGTTCTTCAAAAAGTCTTTGAACAAAAGTGCCCACTCCACTCCATCCATTGTTCCATCAACTTATTCTTATTATTCAGGCGCCTTGAGATGTCTATATAAACCAAGTGAACAACATATACAAATGTCCTCTAGGATACTCTATGTGACAACTGGAGCGTACTGAGAACACTCTGCAACCTGCCTGCAAACTGGATAGTATCGACGCACTGCCACGTCCTGCTTCCGACCCTCGCTGCGCTGGCTCAGCACCCGCCGGCCGCGGCAGTCATCGCTAGTGAACTTAGCAAAAAGGTATGTAGACTCACCCTGTTATTCATAAAAAGTTAAAGAGCATTTTAATTATTCGACATATGTCAATTTAGACTGGATGTCACGTATTTACCATACAACAAACTAGAGAAGTAGACCTCCAGTAAACCTACTTAAAATGTACTGTATCTTTATGAGTAAGACGGTTAGGCTGCAAATAGTGCTTGGCAGACGGTCAGCAAAATCTATGTAAATGTATGAACTGCAGCTCTTGTGTTGTTTTGTTCGAGGCCTGTTTCTTTGGTTTTCGTTTCTTTGGCAGATACTAGATGAATTATTGAGTTACAACTATTAATCTTTATTACATCAGTCATGTCATACCAAATTAGTGTCCAAATTTTAGTTAAGTTATCTCATTCCATGTTATTATTATTATATTTGCAGTAACTAGTAACAGTGCATCAGGTGCCTCAAACAGCTTTATTACTAGGGTCCCTTGTTCTAATAGGCCTCCTAAATATTTGATGATATTACCCAATTCACTGTTTAGTGCACAGCTGTGGACACTTTCTCGAAATACATTACATTTGGTATTTATTTTATTTTTTATTGTGATCTACTTTACAAATTGAGCTAATTGTTTTTCTCTGAGGGTTATCGGCAAACTATTAAGCGAATAGGTTCATAATTTATTATAACTATTTCGAACAGATGATAGAAGAGTACATCGACAGTCCTGAAGCGCAAAATGTGAAACTCGTTCAACTACTCAAAGAAGGAAGGAAGATGGAAAACAATTAAAACGGAAGCTTTGTTTAGCCACAATAATATACTCATGATCTTATTTCTTTGTCACTAAAGCATGTGATACTATGTATTCTTTTCTGAATTTGAATAATATACATTAATGTCGATCAGACACATTTAATGATTGCAAGAAAGTTTTTCTTAATATTAAAAACTTTGTCACAAGCACAATTTATTGCTAATGATACACAATATCACTACGTAATTGTAATTTAAATTCGTTGTAACTTATTGCATGTCTTTATTTTTGTACTTTTTCATTTACTTTCAATTACAGTATTTTTTTCGAATAATTTATATTAATATGATGTTTAAAAATATAATTACTTATTCGTAATAACTAGAAACTTTAATAGGTACTGAATTGACTGTCTGAAAATTAAAATATTAAAAGTCTGCTAATTTTAATACATTGGTGATAATAAAGACTTAAAACTGGACTTTGTGTAATGTCTAGTTCCCAATTTATAGGAAAGTATGTGTGTTCGCGTAACGTGTTTAGCAGGAATAAAAATGGTCCCAAGAAAGTGCCTTTAGGTACTCCAACGTTGAATGTTGAGCTGAGTTGAGTATTTTACAAGCATGGTAGACACACTGTGATAGCGAGGTTATTGAAATAATCCGTTTCAATTTCTATTTTGTATTATTTTTCTTAAAGATAAAAATATTTTCGGTTTAGTTACTTAGTCAAAAGCCTGAGTGAAATCGTAAGAGAGTGTTGTTTACAAAATATTATTTTTTCTAATTATTTTAGTCTTCGTATATTTTTTTGTTGTTTACTATTATTTTCCCCTAAAACTGTGATGTTTTATTTTTAACAATTATCATTATACTTTATTAACGTATAAATTAACTTGAGAACGCATATTTTGTTATTTATCTACCCACAGTTTGAATAAAACTGGGAACGGCAAGGATTAGAGAGTACAGAGGTCTCATTAATATTTATTTTAATAAATTAAAAGCTATTGATATAAAAATGTTTAGCTGTTTTGAGCTAATACTTCAATGTGTCGTTTAAATACTAATTCTAATGTTACTGAATTTAGTCATGTATCTAACTGTGATTGCCACTTCGTCGCGGCTGCGAGTAACATTGTATGTATATTCTTGTGCATGTGTCGAAATAAAACTGATTTAATATATATTTTTTCTGGTTTTATTCAAAAAATAAAATCTGCAGAGCAAATTTTTATGTATTGGTAAAATATGCATCTAATGGTGAACTCTATAACGGGAAAGCAGAGCTTTTTTTATTTAAAAACTTTAAACAAAAGTTAAATATTTAAAACAGATTTGAGTATTTTTATAAACATTTAAATTTATAGATTATAGAATTGCGAATGACTCTAACTGTGGCATTAAATTGTAAGAAGTTTTCATATTGGTTAAAAATAACGATTTTGCATTTAAATATATTTATGCTTGTTTGTTATACAATTCGATCTTACAAGTACACACAAGATTTCATGAAAACCGAATCTGTCCTTTTACTTCTCACTCTGAACACTTTAAAATGTAAATAGGTCATTAATAATACAGAATAATTCGTGTTAAAACGACTCATTCATAAGATCGTCGGCAATGTCACCGAAAATAAAAGCAAATATCCATACGTTCTTTGATCAGACAAATTTACAGTGAGCGGCTAAGTGGTGGTCGGCTTGTGGAGACCATATTTCACTTCTGCTATAATGTGTGGGGTTTCTTTGTTGAATGAAGCATTGCAAAAGGTCTACTAGTAGGTAATATTTTCTTCTTTATTGGTCTGCTTTTTTATATAATTGCCTACGAAGTTAGTATACGTAGCTTTTTACCTTTTTTGTCCTCACCATGTTCTTTAAATTGTTAGAAGGTAAAAGTATTTCCACAGAGAGACACTGTATAAATCGTGAATTTCTTGCTCCATTAGGCAGCACTTGCCTACATTATCTAAATCGAAAAAAAAAGTCATAAGAATGACTGAATTTCGAAATTATGTACACACGACTGGGTCCATAACAAAAGACTTCGTTTAACCGCCGATTTTCATTTTATGGATTTGAGTAGATTTTTTAAACCTACTTCGATTGAACGCGTTGAAAAGGAAAATCATTTCCTGATAATTATTGGGGAAGGAATGAACCATCATTTTACGACAATTGCTCGTATAATAATGGCATGTAGTAAAGGGGAATAACATACAATAGTTATGTCACAACTGCAATTAGAAACCCAATTTTAAAAACAAATATCACCAAGTGCTTTTCAAGCCACTTTGAGTTTTGTAGCTCCATCTATTACTAACAAAAATAACAGATGGCGCTGAGTATTTACAGTGTGATTTTTTTAAGGCCCTGGGAAATATCGGAAGATTGTTCTTTGCCTAAAAATTTACCTAATTGGGATGTGTGCAGAATATTAATAGAATAAAATAGTAAACACTACAAACTACTAATGTTTTTAAAGAAAATCTAAGGCAACTGAGAGACAGGCATTATAGTTAGACTAAGAGAAATTTAAGGGTTCCTCTATTTGACTACGTTACCCTAAAAAAAAGACGTAAGTTTAAAGTATTTCGAGTTGCGTACCCATCACCTATATGAATAAGTTATTCCATTATATACTTACTGCTAGGTTTTCTAAATTTTTTGCAAACTTCAAAGCTAAGATAAGTATGTATCCTATCCGCCCGCAGCCTCGCCTGCGCTTTTTGATTTTTTTTTAATTGTGAACTAACGTTTTCTCGTCAAATCACATACCATTAACCGTAGACAGACGTTAGAAATTCGAAATAATTGAACATTGGCCTTGAAAAATTTTCCGCTTAATTTTGTGATTCCTTTATTATATCTACCATTTGCTCTCGCTCGTCCTTTGCAGCGTTTGCAGCCCTCAATCGATTAAGGCTCGCTGTTGCATGATATGACTATTGACTTGCGCTACTACGACAGTAAATGTGAAAATAAGAGAATCCGAGCCCTGGGCGTCGTGGTCGCCGCCGGCGCCGATATACGCACGCAGCACGAGCTATACAAAACGTCGGATAAGATATCGCTATCAGAGTTATGCTTATAGACGGCACTTCACGGCACGCGCCGCCGCTAAAAGCATCGACTTGAGTGCCTTAAATATAGAAAATATTTTTAATGCTACTCTCAAAAGTTATTTATGGATATTTAAAACGTTTTTGGTTAGATAACACGCCGTGAAAATATCTCTAAGTACATATACTTTGTGAAGCTGTCAATAGAAAGTTTTTAAACATATTTATTGGAAAAGGGGCTAGTGTAGAATTTTGGAATGGGTTGGAGTATTTTTAGAGGTTTGTAGGTATTGTTAAGTGTACTCGAAAACCCAAGCGTGAAAATGGCAATTAAATATTTTCTATATTCCAACTAGCCTCTGTAGGCGCCTATATTTATACAAGCTTTATGAAATAGATAAGTCTACAAAACAAAAATTAAAAACACTGATGTTCATTTTAAACCAAAACACCCATTTCAAAAGCTTCAACCCCAATAATAGCCACACCTTCCTGGCTAAATGAGGTTCGGAATTAAAAAGTTAATCTCAATATAATTTGGATGGCATCGCGCGTGCGGGGGCGCACCGTGCAGGTCACGCGAGGATGACCAGGTGCCTCTGACTCAGATGGGGTCAGTTTGCTGTATTAGAATATAGGGTGGTATTATATTCTAAAAGCTAGTTTTATTTTAAAATAAAAAAAATGTATTGTTTGTTACCTCTTTCTTCTCTACGCTGTAAAGTCTTTGCTTTTGCAGAGTAGGTGTACAGTAGAATCATTTAACTGTGATGAGCGATCTTATATCGTTTGCTTTGCGGATGGTATAGCTCGTGTGACATGACGGCTGCCTCCGTTCAGAGTTTTGCTATTCGGGCTGACCTGTGCTTCTGTAGACTTTTTGTTTCACATTCTCTTGCCTGGAGCCGAATGCGAGACGACCCTGAACTACCTGACCTCATGCCGTATAGGATAGCCTACAGCTTTGCTCATACAAAATATAAAATTTCCTATTATTATAATAAGTCTGTATTTTCTTAAAATTACAGCAAAAATAAACAGCAAAGTATGACAACAAAACGCCCCACGAAAGCTCGCTAAAAGCACACACTCGAGCTTCGCCATCATCTGCACAAACACCGGCGCACGTGCCGCGAAACTCGAGCCTGCAAGCTCCCGAGCTTTCTAGGTGAAGCTGTCATACACGGTGTTATACACGGTGTAAAAAGACAGATTTTACAATCAGCGAAACAATAATACTTAGTGCTTCTTACACTGCTTCTTTAAAGAAACGATTAAATTAAACGCTAACGATCATAAGGATTTGACGTTTTGGACTTCATTGCTGGGAAAACTTGACTTAACGTAAAACTTGACGTAAGAAACGTAAAAATGTAAAAGAACTAATTTCTCGATGAACAGATGGTCGATGGGGCCGAAAATTTACATCTACCGAGTATACCTACAGGTCCTCAACAAGGCTGATGTAATAATTATCCAGTAATAAACTATGCGAGTTGTACAAGGCCAGCAGTAAATATTTTCCGTCTGGGAAGATGATGATGTAAAAGTAAATCCTATCGAAATAATATTTTGACACCCGGTATACGGGTAGTGCTTGTAGAAACCATATCGGGTGTCGCTGGCAGGGAGTACAAACACAGATGCTTTTAGTACGGAGGTGGGTGGTAGAGGTTATGACGTGCAATTGTTGGTGAAAATAGTTGATGACCTTTTTAGCTGACTAGTATTTAAGAGTCGGGTTTCGCCTGCAAGCAGCTTTGAGAATATTTTCTTATATCTTGCAATGTCCAACTTTTGTAATTACCCTTTAGTATCGTCTCTGATGTGAGACGTGTACTGTTGGACACAGGCCTCCCTCATAGATCGACACAAGGACATACACATTTCTTCTGCTTCTGTTTAAAAAACCTTGTCAGTAGTAAAATCGCCCTGTATAGTGTACAGCTACATTGTGTTCAATACAGTCAGTTCTGTTCATCTAGTTAATAACAATACAAGGGGTGTAACACCCCGCCATTTGACTCGTCATTAGAAAGTTATTGTTCATCATTATCTATAGGTACTGCATACTTTACTGTAAATCTACATCTAACAGTATTTATTTAATAAAGGACATTTGATATTTTGGTCAAGAAGTCATTTATTCAATATATAATTAATTGTTAAAAACATTCTGTAAAAAACTTAGGTCTAGAAATATACTACTATATACACATGAAAACTAAACTAAAAAAAAAAAAAAATTAATACCTAATTGAAGAGACCGCCACTCAGAGCTTCCTGCTCGAAGGCTCCCATAACGCTAGCGGCGTTGCCACGCTGTATGGCGATTGAGAGCCTCTGCAGCAGAAAAGAGCCAGAGCGACGGTTCAACCCGCGGTCTATCAGGCGACGTCCTTTTTTTTGGATAAAGGCAGCTGCCTCCGATGCCCAAACACCCGAATTCTCAAAAGCTACTGGGATAAAAATATAATCTTTTTCCAGAGCTATGTACTTCGAGTGCTTGTGTTTAGTGGCATTTTCAGCCGCGGAAGCAGCTACCCGGGTCGTCGATGGCAGATGTGATGCTGCATAGGTGCTCACACACGTGGCATCCCATATCAAACATCGGCCCTTCTCCCAGGGTACCAGGGTTAAACCATCTGAGCGTTTGCCATCAGTGCGACTCAGCCCCGGTGGCTCCAAAACGCACGGAATATTGGCCGACACCAATGCCCTGCGAATTATATCATTCAGAGCGTGGTGCCGGGGAAACCTTCCAACACACCTTTGACAGTTTGACAGACCTTTGATATTTATTGAAAGTCTAGTTAACTATAATACCCTAAATTCATAAAATATTATCGAAACCAACAGTCCGCAGAAAAAGCACATAAATAAAACCTGTACGGAGACAGTGGTCATGCCAAAAATTTCAAGCTGTAGTAACACGGTTTAAGTAAAAAACAGGATACACGTTCACAATTTCATATGTGGACAACACGATTTCTTTGCCCATGCCACAGAGTATATAATACTTAACCAGCCGAATAACGACAAATATCTCTACCTAGGTACGCTAGAAGTTTTTTTTTATTACTACAGAATAAGGTATAACCTATCACTGCTGCGCTACAATACAAAAACACCATATGCGCGAATAAGGCTAATTCCACATTGCGATCTTCAGATAAGCCTCACCCACACCCACACCGTGACAGCAATGATTTTATTAGCGGAATCTAATAATTACTTTGTGTAGATGATAATCTAGCACATGCGCTGCGATTCGTGGGGTAGATAGGGGTGAAAGGAAGGCCAATTATAGCTGAGCTCTGTGTCGGTAAAATTTGTTTGTTGCGGAAGTTCAATGTTTTATTGTTGCAATGACAAGGTTTAAGTTTAAGTGAAAACTTTGCGACTGTTCTAAAAGATACAGGAATGCAGAAGTTAGTTTAAAGATGATGCGAGTATATAAATAAACGTAAATTTTTGGATGGAATCATAAAAATAACGATTTGACGATATATGTAATCAATATTTTTCCAGTTCGCAATCTCGACCGCAGTCTTTAGTATCGGCATATTTCAGCAGTCTTTGTATCGTCGTCCTATCTCGCTAGTGATCTGTCTACACATTGTTTCCCCTCTCTTGGAGAATTACTGTTCTCCAACTTTACAGGCCAGCTCACGACCACTTCAGCTTAGCAACTTGAGCGCCTACGTCTAGATAGTTAAAAATAATGATAATGAATACATTAGGGATATGAATTTATTTTTAACTATCTAGACGTAGGCGGTAACAGTAATTCTCCACGATTATTCGTATTCATTCATACCGCAAGAAAGATGACCACTATATTTTCAATTACCTAAAGTTTTATTAGACTCAATAAAAATAATATATATTTTCGGTTTGTTATTATTATGATACTTATTTAGGAACTTCCCATCTTTAGAATTAACACATCGCAGACCCTAATCTGTTTCTACGACTTAAATCGTCGGAACGAATCGCTAAGCTCTAAAGACTGCTAATTTCATGCGCGCACATGTTTTCTAAATCCGAACATAGACATGGGGGCTTTTTACAATTAAGTAAGTACATATTCTACAGCCGTGTGGTGGCTGCATAGAATTCCACCCGGCTTCTCTCTGGGTGTTGTAAAAGGCGGCTAAGGAACACCAAAAGAATGGGCATCAGCTTCCATAAACTATACACTCATAGTTCAGTCGCCAACCCGCTTGTCTGGCGGTTCGTGGCGATAACTTACGACAAACCCCCACAATGTTTGTCCTTGTCCTTGTGGCGATCAGTGGTGGATTCCTATTGTCTAGCAGTGGACGTCTTTTCGCTGAGATGAAGAAGTAGGTATTCCTGAGGTACTTACCTACATTTATCTAATTATGGCAAATGGCTAAGTATATGATCTACTCATAACATTACATAGAATATAAGTCAGTAGTCAGTAGTGTACTATTTTACTTTCAAGTGTTTTCCTCACAAAACCTTACAAAGTATGTACAATAGTAAGTGCAGAGATCTTTCCTTTTTTCTCTCGAAATCCTGAGTGATCGTAGAGGGGCCGTCACAATGGCATTTTGCGCCCATTCGCCGGAGAGATGCGGACTTGTTGCGTCGAACAACTACTATTTTTTTACTTCTCAAATATAATATTTAATTCCAAGGTGAGTGAAAATTTAAAATGTATTTATTTACTTTCATAAATATTATTCTTTACCGAGGTAACTAAGGTTTGTCTCTAATGCGATAGTGTTGAATTGAATTACAAAGGATAGTTGTGTTGATGAAAATGAAAATATTAAAAACGTTATCTAATTAAATTTTCTCAAACCGAACTTTACCTACTAACTTGGTCGTGAATTCATCGTAGCAACCCTTGAGGGAAGCAGCAGGGTAGGGTGCGTCCGCCGTCACCGTCAATCAATGAGAAACATAAATATGCTTTTAACAGGCCCGCGCCCGCGCCCGCGCGCCCAGCCGTTGTACCTACTGTCTTTACACTGCACGGTGAGGGACACTTTGACTTTATGACCGGAGTGAAATTTATAGAGAGCCTTTCTCTTACACTTATATAATAATCTACCTATACTTGTACATAAATTTATAAAGAAAAAAAAATTGATTGTTTGTTTGATAAATCGAATAGGCTCCGAAATTACTGGACCGATTTCAAAATATTATTTTTCTATTAGAATCCTACATTATCCTTGATGAATAAAGACAAACTAAATTTTCAAAAAAGTTACGGATTGATAAAAAAATGACATTGCTTGCGGTGACAAGTTCGCCCGATCAGTTAGTACTGCGGCGGTCTAGGACAGCGTAACACTTCCGATTTTTCTGTATTGCAAAATGGCTCTTGTTCTTTAGTAATACAGTCTAGGGCGCACCAGACAATTGACAAATCTGTTATCCCGTCATAGACCGCCACTGTACCATAAAATAGTTTGATTTCATAAATCCTAGGTTACAATGATAATAACACACGACCCTCAAAATCCAAGAGAAGATAGGTAATCAAAATCATTAATCAATTACGCATGATTAACTCAGTCAAATTTGGCATATGTCATCTCATCAACTAATGGCGTGCTATGTTGGCATATGCCGCGCTGTAGCGTGCGCGAGCGCAGTAGAGTTCGGCGCAACCAACTGCGCACGATTAAGGGATGTTTTGGGGTAGCGATTACTAACTATGGCTCGTTTACGACTAATTTGAATATTTTGTGTCTGTCTGTGGTTCAGTTGGTAGTGGTGCTGACTGTGTCTTAGGATGTCCAGCTTCGAGTCCCGACGGTACCGTAAATTGTTATGATGGATATCGATTAACAATTTTTTTTACCGACTTCAAAAAAGGAAGGCTATCAGTTTGACCTGTATGTATTGTATGTTTGTCCGCGATTGTCTCGAGTTTGGCTGAACCGATTTTGATTTGGTTTTCAGAAAAGTATTAGTTAAATTCAGGAGAAGGCTTTAGTGTCACAACCGACATCGAAAATAAAAAAGAGGAAGTTCTCAGTTTATGTATGTGTCAGAGTGTCAGATTATTGAAGACGGGTCTCTATTTTTTTAATGTAAAATTTTTGGGTCTGGATGTGTCTTTTCGGGTTTCATTATTGTGTTTATTATTCTGATTTTACGAAATAGATTGTTTATAACTTTGCATTAGTATAAGGATAATTAATCATACTAATATGGATCAGGATGAGGACCGTAGTGAGGAGAGGCCTATGTCCAGCAATGGGCTCTTACAGGCGATGATGATGATGATTATACCAATAGGTAAAAAGTAAACTAGTAAGGGTATTATTCAAACACAGGAAGACGCAGAGTAGGTAAGGAAATCTCTCACAAGATATTCAGACGACCTGACCTGATAAAGTACCTATGCAGGAGTACATTAGATAGGTATCTACATTAGATTTAAGAAGGTCAAGTAGAGGTATGTCTATGCCCAGGCCCTAAAAGGAAAACGAAATGAATTTTCTGCCTTCGTTAATGTTTTTTTTAAAGCATTGTTGTTATAGTAATTTCCGATTCTAAAAATGTATAGTTAATTTTCGATTATAACTCTGATAATAAAAACCATTCTATGGTAAAAATAGCAATACCAAATACAATGGTAGGGTAAACGCACCAGTAAGTGACAATGAGCTTACGAGAGCGTAAATTGTGACGAATATTGAACTGTCACCTAAGATCATTTCACCCATCCACCCGTAGCCTACTCTACTATATTGATAGGTACTCGTGGCTGGAAAAGTGTTAAGTGCAGATAAAACTGCTGGTTTTGTTCATATTTGATACCTTAAAAACTTAACAGCATTGACTAAGTTTATTTAGTTAACCAATTAGTTGTATTATATTATACTAGAGGCTGCCCCGCGGTTTTTCCCGCGCAGATTTCTCATAAACACGAAAATCCCGTTTTTTCCCGTTCCCGTGGGAATTTCGGAAAATCCCTTCTTAGTGCTCACCTACACTCCCCAAGGAACCCACGTGCCAATATTCAGCTTTCTACGCCCGGTAGTTTCGGCTCTGCGTTGTCTGTCAGTCAGCCAGTCAGTAACGGAAGAGTTTTATATATATTGATTCCTAAAGTGAAAGTACCCGATGTGTGATGCCCTCATTTGAAAAAAATAACTTTTACATATTCAGGAAGTCCGTTTCCGATATAACATGAAAACAAATAAGTATCAAAATTAATGCAAGTATGATGAAAGATTCATCATTTTTGAATGTGATGTTTTTTTTTTAGTTTAAGTAATAGGGTAGCCGCAATTCAATTATCGGTCATTATCAATTCGCCAGGGTTAATTTTTTTACATTTTTAATTTCTTACTGCTGTCATCATACAAAAATATCAAAAGGGTGCCATATTAAACAAATGAAGAAGGGTTAAAATTAAGTCCTAACTCAGTAGCCGTGAGCGGTTAGCAACGCCCGTCCATCAGAAGTATTAAGTTGCAATCAACTAATTAATTAGTATTTTAGTTGCATTGATATTATTTGAGCCTTACTAAACGTAGAGTTTGCCTCGTAGGAAATAGGAACCAAGCTTACATGGTCTACATATATAAACCGTGTAGCCCCGAGATTAAATACAAATTATCAATTAACTCCACGACAGTACAAGCAAGCAATGATTACGAGCAAAGTTAAAAAAGTCAACAATTATTTATTCAATATAGGATACAAGATATCACATAATGAAAGTCAATGAGACTATTTAATATATTGGTATTGATACCTAATTTCGTAAAGTATCCTATAATGCGAGAGGGAGAAGCGTGGTAGTTAAGGGTGCCCACCAATCGGCACAGACAAACAAATGTTGGCCTTGCCTTATAAGCATATTCATGTTATGTTATTTATATTTACAATTAGGTAGTTAAATAAAGAGCTACACTTTTTAGTAACACTGATCTTGAAACAAAACGAACTATGTCAAAACTACCTCTAATATTACATTGACCGTTACCGAACTACAGAAGTAGGCTCCATAATATCCCATTATTTTGCCTAGATAGCTACGCATACTTAAAAACAAAAGCTGACACATCAATATTCATCCCTCGATTATTTGTTTTACGTCATCACGCTGTGGCTCCAGTGGGGTGGGCAGCGATGCGAAGCCTGCGAGGCAATCAACGTCGCGAATATGTCGGGATAAGTCGACAATCTGGGCTGATTAGTGGAAGACCAAGCGGTGAGCTTATTGATTTCTTTGTTGCGTTTATTTCTGTAATAAAAAACTCGTAATTACCTATAAGAAAGAACGTGAAATTTTAAATCGGAAATACCGTATCGAAAGTGTATATCTGTATTTCTTTAATAATTATGTTATTATTCAAAACATCATTTAATTAACAAAGTCGCTTCCGCTGTATGTAGCTTGGTATATCTATACCATCTATACCAATATTATAAAGAGGAAAGATTTGTTTGTTTGTTTGTTTGTTTGTTTGTAACGAATAGGCTCCGGAAATACTGAACCGATTTGAAAAATTCTTTCACTGGTAGGAAGCTACATTAACCCCGAGTGTCATAGGCTATATTAGATTTTCAAAAAAATTAGGGATCCTTACCTAAACTCAAATAATGTAACCCAAGGTGCAATATTTTTTCCGTTGTTTACATATTTTGACAGGTGGTTTGTTGTTGTTGTTGGTTTTTTATTAACAAACATAGTCTATAGAGCCAAGTCTTTTGTAGTGTCTTATATTCTATGGCGTAACGAAGTAAGCCGGGAAAGCTCGTTATATGATCAACGGATTTTTCTGCGGTTTTTTTAAATAGAAAGAGTGATTAATGAGAAAGGTTTATGTTTATTCCTGCACAACATAGTAATAGGTTACGCGGTACGAGTTCTCTGGGTCGACGAGTATTATAATAATGAATTAAAAGAAAAGATTTGATTGTTTGTTTGTTTATATTGAATTATGCTCCGAAAGTACTGAACCGTTTGGAAAAAATATTTCACTGTTGGCAAGCTACACTACCCCCAATCCCCATGACAGGCTAAAGATTATTCTTAAAAAAATCAGAACGCAAGGCAGGAAGTTCGCCGTGTCAGCTAGTAATGTATTATATTCACCCGGCGAACTTCGTACCGCCTAATCTATTAGTATTTTGCGCATGTATTATAATAACACACATAATAATAACACATCACACTCAGATCCCCTAACTAGGAAGAACCTGTATCTAGGGTGCCCGAAACACATACAGCGACGAACATCACACCCAGACCGAAAACAAACATCGATATTCATCATATCAATATTCGCCCCGCCCGGGAATCGAACCCGGGTGCACTCGCTTCTCAGTCCACATCACTGCCAACTGAGCTACGGAGCAGTCGAAGTACTACTTACTTGTAAACCTTTCTCTTGAATCACTCTATCTATTAAAAGAACCCCATCAAAATCCGTTGCGTAGTTTTAAAGATTTAAGAATACATGGGAACAGACGCGGGAAGCGACTTTTTTATACTGTGTATTAATTAGTCATCTCAGACGAAAGACTACACTTAAACAGAGTCTTCTCCCACAGATCGTTGTATGTAATGACGGTCATGTGCGTTTGCGATTCTCAATCATTTCACTCTAGAATCTAGATAAACGAAAGTATTCTACCAAAAGTGGCCTAATTAGAGCCCACAATCTTTCATTGCTCAAACGCCAATGAGGTAGGAAAGGATCTTCCAAACTGAGGATTCTCACCAAACTTTAAGATCTTGGGGTGAAAGATGTCAATTGACAAATTTCACGTTTTGCAATTCTAAAATCTATTGAAAAGCTATTTAGGATTACTTACTGCTTAGTATGGTAGTAACATTGACTTGCGCTAGTACATACAATAGTGGCTGTCAAAATAAGAGAATACAGCCTAAGGTAGAGTATTTTATTATCATATTCGTCTTGAAAATTAAATAGCGAGCTCTACATAACCTAAACTAGGTAGAGGCAGAGGAGAGGAACACTCTCTAATTTGAATAAGCCCAGGATATGAGGCCTCCACTCGGCCGGTATTGCTTCCGGGATCATTCGAGAGCTCAGCACACAGCGAGCGGCGACAATCTCAATTGATTCTATTGTTTTTAAGTTTTGTAATACAGTTAAATTTATATTATACGAGCTTTCCCGGCTTACTTCGTTACGCCATAGAATATAAGATAAGTACTACAAAAGACTTGGCTCTATAGACTATGTTCTTTTGACTGCCCAGAATGGCCGAATAGAAAACAAACAACAACAAACCACCTGTCAAAATATGTAAACAACGGAAAAAATATTGCACCATAGGTTACATTATTTCAGTTTAGGTAAGGATCCCTAATTTTTTTGAAAACCTATATAGCCTATGACACTCGGGGTTAGTGTAGCTTCCTACCAGTGAAATATTTTTTGAAATCGGTTCAGTATTTCCGGAGCCTATTCGTTACAAACAAACAAACAAACAAATCTTTCCTCTTTATAATATTGGTATAGACTAGTTATACTAGTCGACCCGGCGAACTTCATACAGCCTTACATATTGCTATGTTGTGCATGTATTATACATGTAAACCTTCCTCTTGAATCGATCTAGCGATAACAAAAAAGCATCAACTGTTGCGTATTAAAATAAATAAAAACTATCGCAGTACCATGTGTTTCATAGTCACACAACTCAAGTGTGTAACACAGAAGTCTTTGAAATCTCTTCGTGGATTAATATACAATCTATTCCAATATTATTTTTTTAGTTTTAGAGTTCTTTAGTAAATAATGAAAGGTGTTTGAATAGAAATAAGAGGCTTTTAAATAAGAGGCCTTTAATTTATTTTTCCTGTTAATAATTATAGATTGTCATATTTTACTTTATTTTAATTATTTAAGCTGCAGGTTTATGCGGTCTTTCATATAACTACATGCAACTTTTTAATGTCCTAGAAGAAATCACTTTTAGGCTATGATGCCCGGTCGCTATGGAATAAAAATTCGGAATGCTTTTTAAAACAAAAATTACACCAATTCGCTTTACAATATTTTAATTGTTGTTTAGTCGTGGCCGGTAGTGAGGACCACTCGATGGACAAAAAGCAAAGTCTTTCGTCGTTGGATAAATTTAAAGAGTCAATCACACCGCGATCGCCAATTCGCTTGCCAAGCGAGGAAGTGGTGGAGATTATTATGGCATACCCCGCACGATATTTTTCCTAGTAGGAATTTTTGGCCATTAATTAATGGACACCATTAATGGACATCTTTTCGTCTTAGATGATGATCATTATATAACAATTTCATATTGAACTGAGCAGCTACGTAGTCTTAGCACAATTTCAATTCCCACGGAAAGCACTGTTTTAGGATCAAAGAACCCGACTCTTCAGAGTTCCCTCGGAGATAACAGAATATGAGCTGTGCTCGATCTCGAGTGGTCCCATTAATAGAATGCTGTGTGTGGTGCGATATCAGAACTGTTTTAATGCAACTGTTGAAACGGTATCCACACTGTATTTGAGGATCCGCTACTTGAAAGTCGTTGACCCAATTGCTTATGTAAATATACAAGTAATATTTTCTGTGCATTTATATTATTTGTTAGTGAGTATAGCAAAACTCTCGAGAGAGCCTTCTTGTTTTTTTGATCAGCTAACAAAGAACATAACATAATCTCACGCCTTTTATTCGCCGAAGGGTTAGGCAGAGGCACCAGCTCAAGAGCTGGAACCACAGCAACAAGGGGCCAGCTTGTCGCCGCGGTTATAACGACCACTACCGCGGCCGGACCAACGGAGAAGAAAACAAAGAAGCTTGAAGTTTTAGTTTTTTTTGTGAAAACTTATTTTTCTTTCTTTATTAGAATCTAGTCTCAAAAGAATACAAACATCGAATTTATGTATAAATTTTTTTACAAAACCCATTTAAAGCCCTTATACAAAAAGCTCTAAATTAGAACCAATTTATTTCACAAGAGCATTATGATACATACAAAAACAGCACTCTAGAAAATAAGCCCATAAATGTATAGTCATCAAATAGTGTAACATTAACGTTCTTACAATGTGTGCCGCCGCAGCCGCCAAAGGGAAAATATTTTAAAATATTTTGACACCCAAATCGGAGTGACTTGCAAAGGGCACAGTTTGAGTGGGTTCTTCAGTCTTCAGTTGACTTCGGATGAAATGCAAGAAACAAGAGCAATTATATAATCAAACTAGAGGTTGCCCCGCAGTTTTTCCCGCGCAGATTTCTCATAAACACAAAAATCGTTTTTCCCGTTCCCATGGGAATTTCGGGAAATCCTTTCTTAGTGCTCACCTACGCTCCCTAAGGAACCTACATGCAAAATTTTAGCCCGCTACGCCCAGAAGTTTCGGCTCTGCGTTGTCTGTCAGTCAGTCAGTCAGTCAGTCAGTCAGTAACGGAAGAGTTTTATATATATTGACTAGAAGCTGCCCCGCGGTTTTTCCCGCGCAGATTTCTCATAAACACAAAATTACCGTTTTTTCCCGTTCCCGTAGGAATTTCGGGAAATCCCTTCTTAGTGCTTACCTACACTCCTTATGGAACCTACATGCAAAATTTCAGCCCGCTACGCCCAGTAGTTTCGGCTCTGCGTTGTCTGTCAGTCAGTCAGTCAGTCAGTAACGGAAGAGTTTTATATATATTGATTATTCTTTTAATATATAGGAGGTAGAGATCTGAAATTTTAGTATACCTTTTTAAGGTAGTAAAGTTTTTCATAATTTAGTCGATATAATTCAAAACCAACCAAGTCCAAACAGGCTGTTTTTCCGTAAAACGTGTTTGTTTTTTGCTCTGTCTGTGGTCTTAGCTGTCAGTAGTGGATATTGCTGGTTTTGAAAGATAACATTGTTTTTTAATTAAGATTGTTTTTTAATTAAGATTGTATGAAATCTATAGGGACTTGGTTGTTTCTGACATATTGGAATGAAACTTTTTGTTTTATTTTTATAGACATCAAAAAGTCGATAAGCTCAAACTAAATGTGACTTGATTGGTTTTGAAATCTACCGACTCAATTGACTAACACAAGTGGTATCAAAAAATCTCGATACATTATTTCGTCAAAGATAACCATTCCAAAAAATGAGAATACCTAGAAACTAGAGACGTAGATCTTTGAAATTACTTTGTAATTGTTGTTGTCTACATAGGTATAAAACGATAATAAAGAAAATAAATTTCTGATAATGCAACTTTGCTTTTAAAAGTAATTAAAAAGAAAATAAATAAAACTTTTTTCCAATAAACTGTAGAAACCATAGAAACCAATGCGGGCGACTGACAATATGACTGTCTCTTTTCCTCAGTGAAGCTCTATCTCTGTTCATTTGGACGTTTGATTTCTTGCGCATAAATCCTTTTTATTAATTTAAGCTACTGTAGGTAGTTTACTAGTTTAGAATAGTTTATTTTCCTATAGAACCTTTTAAAGGCTGTATTAGTACACTCTCAAATATTACAACAATAACAATTTTGTTTCGAAAACCAGCTTGCAGATCTGTGTGTGAAGCCTGTAATCAGTAGAAGACTTTCGGCTGAGATGATAATGATGAGCATTCTTGTTTCTTAGTTTCATATACTTCGTCATCATTAGTACGAAAGAGTCAAGTTACAAAAACCGCAAAAGCCTTAGGAAAGCTCCGCCCCCTACTTCTGGGGCGGGAGGCGTTTCCATTGGTCGATGGAATCAACTCGTGCGCATAACATATCTATACGCTAAAGCAATTTGTATATTCACCGCTGCTTACGATGATTTACTCCTGAATATTTTAAACTTTAGGGCCATTTTACACAAGTTCTGTTCCTTTCAGTCACAGAAAAGAAAGTAAGTATTACGTTTTATCTGCCCTTAAAGTTTCATGGGTTCTGAATGTCAAAAATGTTCCCTGAAATATGCTAAGATGGCTCCATAAATTTGTCTAAAACTTTCAGGTACATAATATATCGAACTTAAATTTTAGCATAGATACCTACACTTTATAAAATTAACATAATTTGCTGTAAGTATGTTTAATTTCTAAAGTTACAGTTTTCTTTATTGAATCAATTGATGAATCGATGATGGTTTTCTATAAAACGGTTTTACATTTGCTAAGCTCGTAAACGTTTCATCGTTTGTTATTAAAATTTAACAACCGCTGATAAATTTATTCAATACCTATAAATCTAAACAAACATCTATATTTACATAGCTAGTAAATAAAAAAAATGGGTTTATAGCCCTTACAGTAAAAGTAAAGTAAAGTAAAAAAAAAAAAAAGTATACACTTAATATAATACATTTTCCACTCCATGGAGCAGTGGGTAGAAAGTATATTGCGGCGCCGGAGCTCCGGTTTTCAGTCCCGGCAGGGCGAATATTGTAGGCGTTTATTAAATTACTTTGTATGTAATACTGGAAGAACATATTATCGCTGGGGCCTAAATGATGATGATGTTTCGAGCCTGTTCTACTTAGTAAAATCCTCTGAGTGTTATGTTTTTTTTGGTTCCTTTATTATCATTTCAACTTTCGAATTCTTCTTCAAAAATGTTGAATAATTTAAGACCGACTGGCATTTTTTTACAGGAAGCGATTGCGAAGTATAAAAAAGCTTTTAGGGTCCCCCAAAAATGGTTGTCAAAATATCTTCACGCCTCCGTCAGAGAGGGGTGGCTTGGCTTGCAACTTGCAACCATTCTTTAAGTTAAAAATTACATCGGCGCATGACGCAGTGAAATGGAAATGCGTTTATTTATCACTTGAATTGAATGTGTTAGAAATGTAAACATTGAAAAGGTTTATTATTTTGTTAGTTACCTAGATCGGACAGCGCATGGCGAAGAAATCAAGCTGAACCGACTTACCTGGGGTTAAGTAGTCCTGCATACTAACATTTTTAGGAGAAGGAGTTATTTCGTTTTGTAAGTGCGTAGTTTACAGAAAATTTACCCTGTTACCACAAAAAATGTTAGACCGGTCTAAATCGGCAATTTGTATGACATTAGTGATTTAAACTAGTGATTTAGACCAGGGTTAACTCTTTTTGTGGTAGAGCCGTAGAGCACAACACACTCAATATTATTTAAATTTCCTTCTTAAAGTTCTTCTAGCTCTCACTTACTAATTGTTTATTTTTTAATGTATTATAAAATATGTTGACACGTATTATTAGTATATAATTTAGAATAAAAGGTACTATACTAGGGTCCTCACCAACTGACTAGACGATCACCATTAAAAGGCCAAGTCTCTCTATTTCTTTTTTTTCTGTCGGCGATGGTGTATCCTTTTAAAGAACTGCCCATCGAAAAGGACAACACTTTTTTCTTGTTAAAGGCTAATTTGAGCAGAAATTATAGTTCTTAGATGTATTAGCGTAACCAAGGGCCACTTTCGACTTGAGAGAGATCTTTCGTCATGATTATAGGTAAATGGTAATAATTCAAAACCTTTTAAGGTGTTTTTTGTTAGGACGAAAACGAGAGGTTTTCCTTGTAAATAGAAGCACTTCAGTTTTAAACTAAACTATGTTTGACAAGTTCATCGTAAGAAAATATAATTTCCTTCTATGTTTATTATTTAAAGAGCTTAACTTGGTTGGGAATCGAACGTGAAGGGAACTCCGAAGTCACAGTTAAAACACTGCCACCTGAACCATGCAGGTGGTCGATATAGACACAAAGACAGGTATTACCCTGTAAAAGTAGGTACATGTCTTCTCTTCAGAACATTGTAGTTAGTATTCTAAGTATAAAATACATTCAGCTAAATGATGGTTACCAAAATAAGTAGTAATCCAAAATTACTTTAAAATAAGTCAGTGGGTGGGAGTCCCAACTTGGGACTTTGTGGGACTATGGTGACTGGATCGAAAATCGAAAATGCCTTTTTGTGTTAGTTGGTTGTTTAAATTTAAGAGGCAGTTTACAAAAAGAGGTTACTTATTTTATTTTAAAACACAACATTGCTGTTGGCCGAAAGAAACAATGGGCTCTATTTAAAAACAAAACGAGTTCTCATTTCAAACCATGCACTGGGATTGGTCAACGCTGCCGCTGCGAAGAATGGTGGACGTCAAAACGTCAGATCTGACAGCTCGATAGCGCGGGAAACTTCATAGGACTTGATAAAAATCGTGAGTAGAAAACAGATAAGAAATTGAATAAAAGTAATAGATTTGTACCTTTTGGATCAAAGAAAGTCGGAGCTCGGGTGCGCTCTGATATGGATCGTAATCTTTAGAGAAAGAAGCTATGTAAAATTGCAAATCATCGTTGTTCGGCCGCTTTACGGTGCTTAGAGATGTTTGTAGTTCGCACAAGTAAAGAGTCAAATGTTTCAAATCTCATTTGTTTCCACTTCCTGCGGGATCTTCAGGAATTCCTTCCACAGTTTTTATCGTTAGTATCTCATGAGGTTTTAAGCTGTATTCACATTAAACCTAAATATCGGGACTGACGGCGCTCTGAAGCAGAAGCTAAGCCATTTTTTTTTAAATTGGTTGAACGGCTCTAGGATCAAGCCCTTTTAATCCCCTCGTCACTTTACTTCACATAGCTAGCAGACAGACTAGCAGTCATCCATCCGGCTAATAACCATACCAAACCGTTGCTCAACATTGGTTATCGGTCAGGTCTGCATTTGACCGCTATATTTATATTGTTGTAAAATGTTACTTTTAAAAATATTAAAATAAAAATAAATAAATTAAAATATATTGACTAGGGAGTGACTCTACTTCATTAAACCGTGAAACTTCTTGTCACGTGTCCTTTTCGTCATGGTCACTCTTTCCCACGTCACACATACGCTAAGGTAATTTCACCCTTCGTGCAATAGTTTTAAAATGCTATTTCAATTGCACGTTTTGTGACAAGCACACGCCTATGCAGTTTTGTAAATTCGTCACGGTTTTCGTGAAACTTTTTGCGGTGGTTGCATAGGGAAAGTAACTCTACATGAGATATTTTGTTTTATGATTTACTTAAATATTTAATACTTTATGTTTTTTATCGTTATTTCTAGATAAGATGTATAGCTGCTAACTTACATGAATAATCCATTACATAAATTGTAAACTGCATCCCGATGAATAGACTTGCTGCATTAGGTAGGTAGGTACGACGTATAGTATATGGGTTTTTATACTACAGTTTTAATTTAACTTTTTTTTTCTAATACTTTTAGTATTAATAAAAATGTGGTAACTAACCAACAAGTCATGTATTTAACAGAAGTAGAGTACCCTTTATAGGATATATACCCAATTTATCTACGCTCAATCCATACTCAATACAATATGCTACGTAATGATGTTCTCACGCCGCGCCGCCATCGCCACCGCTCTGCCGCCACGAGCACGGAGAGAAGACAGTAGCTTTAATTATATTCATGGGAAACAGGGCACTAACTAACCCCCTAATAATTTTTACTCCCGACGCTCCTAACGCATAGGGAAGGAAAATACTAAACTCGAAGTTATTTGAACTCGATATGAAAGGACCAGCTGCCGTGCAGCCTCTCAATTAAATTTTTACACATACCTAATCATTATAACATTATAGGCTATGTGATATACTAATGAGGGTGTGAGGTCCCTGGAAGAAATCGCTTTTGGCGATAAGGTCGCTTGTTATTTTACTTACTTTTGTATCTTACTTTGTGTGCAATAAAGTGTTTTTTACTATAATGAATAAGCTATAATATTCTAAGTTGGCCGTATGGTAGAGCTGCATAGATGGTGCCTGTCAGTCAGGTTCCCTTAGCCGCCTACGACACGCATGGGAGGAGATGGGGGTTGACTTATTCTAGGCCGCACAACACGGTTACCCTATGATTGTGAGTAATGAATAAAATGAGTTATCGTGTAACCTCTATAAAATATTAGTTTATTAAGTGGTGCTAAATAATAATTTGTTACTATGTGTATAGGTAGAGGAACAAAACTAAAAACTAGGTACGTAGCTGTTACAATGAAAAATCGAAAAACAAACTATTCTCGTTAACCTACTTTCGAACAATGATGATTGCCACTGCCTTCTTTGTACAGAATACACTATCTGGCAAGTAAAGTCGCTCACAATAATAAAATAATGTCAAATTACGGCCTGGTGGCGGCCCGTGCATTAGTGTACAATAATTTAGTTAATTTCGGGGCTTCACGTTCCGGGGAAAGTCGAGGCGGTGTAGTTTGTGGCAAGGTTAGCTGAACGTTGTTTTAAAACGCAATAAATTGGTTGGTTATAATAAATTTTTAACTTTAGAAAATTAAAAACGTGATTCATTTGATTTTGTGGTTGAAGTTTACAGGATGTTCCTAACGTACAGAAACTAATCAAAGAAAATGTTTAAGCTCACCATACATCTCAAACCAACAGAAATCTCAAATGACAAAACAAAGCTATTCCATGAATTATTGGTTTACCAATTCGTAAAGATCGGTACCTATATTTTTCAATTAAAACCATGCCAGATGACAAAAGAAAATTGGTAAAGTATGTTTTTCATGGCAAACCCTAAAGGTTGACGATTAAAAAACAAGGGTTAGTATTCTTGGCAGGCACTGCACAAAGCCACACCTCTGTCAATTTCCTTAAAAGCCTCCGCTAATGGACGCGAGCCGTCATCAATACACTGTTTGCCGTGTTTCAAATAAATACTGTTTCATTCCAGTACGATGACGATGGAGAGCACTGTGCCAACCCTTAGCTTTCTATTTCAGTCAAAGAGACATCAACTTTAGAGTCGAGTAGCTCGAGTTCGAACGCTGATAAGTCGTTCCCGAGTACAGATTACCCTGGCTCAAGCCGTCCCAAACTCTGTCGAGCTTGAAGTCGGATCTCACACAGCCGAGTTCCGAGTTATTTTACTACTTATTTTAAGAGCCAGTCTAGTGTCATACTGTGACACATTTTTGATATTTTTCTTAGTTTAGAAGATATTAATTATTTTCGCGAATAAACTGACTCTAAATGTAAATACTGCTACTTTGGAATTATTAAAATACACATTGGTTTTGAAGGGAGGGTGCAGTTCAGGTTTAGGCTGAGTATATCAATTTGGAGCGGAGAACGATTTAAAGATACATTTTGACACCCCCCCCCCCCCCACCAAAATGTATCTTTAAATAGTTCTCCGCTCCAAATGGATATACACTTCTGTGTTCAGCCTAAGCATCTACTTTGCACCTGCACTGCACCCTCCCTTCCAAACCATGTGTACTTTAATAATGCCAAAGCAGTATTTACATTAGAGTAAGTAGTAAAGTAATGTTGCGACCACATTAATCCTCGCCCCCAAGTGAATGTGGTAATGACCTGCGAGGAACCGAACCCGCGCACCACAAGTGATTTCGCGTGTCATTGGTTTATGTTAATACTCATTTTGATAATATGGGGATAGTTCAATGCATTTTTTTGAATGTAAGTGTGTTTAATTTTTGGAAATAAATGTTCTATCATCTAATACACCACGGTAGATGGTAGTTTGCAGGAATGGCCAAAGAACGCAGAGTAGCGTTTTTAGTTTTAAAATGTTTACAGCATAATAACATTGCTAGCTCTCAGCGTAGCGATGTATGGCAAAACAACTCCACAAGGAAACGAAAATCAACATAACAATTCGGACAATTCTTCTTCTTCTTCTTCTTCAGTTGTGGGGGTAGAGAAGTGCCTGCACTTAGCTCGCGAACTTGGAGCCTTTGTGCATTTCCCCACATTTATAGGAGCCATCCGAGCTCATCAGCAAACTGCAGGATGAGGCCAGGATGCTCCAACAGCTCAGCTAGATGGTCAGCTGGGCCGAGAATGGACAACCTGGTTTCGATAGTGGCTGGACAGGCTAACAACATATGCTCCACCGTCTCATCCACTTCCATACAAGCCCTGCACAGAGGGCTGTCTGTCGCACCTATATTGTATAAATGCTTATTTAGTGAACAGTGTCCAGTAATTAGCCCTACAAGAGTGGTAAGACGTTTGCGGGACAGTTTTAATAAGTATCGTGTGAGCTTGAGATTGTTTGTAGGTACAAACGCTTTAGTTTGTCTACAGTCATCGCGATTCGCCCATTCCTCAGAATGGTCGATTGCTGTTGCCTGAAGAAGTTTTTGTCTTATTGTTTCTGGGGATATATTAACAAAAGGTTCGGGGCCAATTGGCACCATGTTTGCTCCTATTTTTGCCAACTTATCCGCCTCGACATTGCCTGGGTTGTCGTTATGACTTTTTGTCCATTGTAATGATATATGGTTTCCTTGTTGGGTACACAGCCTTTGTAGCTCTTGATGACAGTCCAGCAGTAGCTTGGACTTGGTCATTGGCTTACGCAAGGCGCATAGCACTGATGCACTGTCTGTGACAATGCGGATAGTGCTGTTTACCGTGTCCCTTAGATTTTGCACTGCATGAAGCACGCTCAGCAGTTCCGCTTGAAAAACGGTCGCGTCTTTGCCCATGCTTATAGAGTATTGAAAGTTAAGGTCCGGAGAGAATACTCCACCACCGCTGCCTTTTTTATTCTTTGCTCCATCTGTGTAAATGTTTATGTTATATTGGTTGTTACTATCATTTTGATTGTCATCTAAAATAATAGCATAATTTTTTCTACATATAATTGTTTTCATAATGCGATCACTGCCCATTAAAGAACAGGGAACTGATTTGTTGGCTATGCTTAAAATACGGCCGTGACCTGTAAGTGCTGTCTGTCTCGCCCAGAGGCCCAATGAGTCCAGCCTTATGGCAGCTGACTTGGCCTCTTGTTTTATGACCATGTCCAGCGGGGCCAGACCGAGCAGCACCTCCAGCGCTGCAGTGGGTGTTGACTTCATGCAGCCCGCAATGGACACGCATGCTAGTCTTTGAAATTGTCGCAGTTTGTCTTTTGTGGTGATCAGCTCTGTGCGCGGCCACCAGACGACTGCACCGTAGGTAAGTATAGGGCGCACTACTGACTGCTGTGTATAGCCACTTAAAAAGATACGGTTTTAGGCCCCATTTCTGTCCAACGAGTTTTTTACATTGAAAAAGTGAAATCGTTGCTTTGTTAAGAGTCATGTCTATGTGCTTGTTCCAGCTCAGTTTTTGGTCGAGCCAAACGCCCAAGTATTTGACCTCATCTTTTAGTTTTAGTGTTTCATTAAAGAGTTTGGGTGGGTGTATAGTACCCAGCTTTGTCTTTTTTGTGAATAGCACCATTTCAGTTTTGCTAGGATTTACAGACAAAGTATTTTCTGTGCACCAGTTTTCTATTATACGAAGAGCTATTTGCATTCTCTGAAATAATATATTTATAAACAAGCCACTTATCATTATAGCTACGTCATCCGCGTATGCTATAGTGTAGAAGCCGTTATTGTTTAATTTGCACAAGAGATCATTTACTACTATTATCCACAGAAGAGGGGATATAACCCCTCCTTGCGGACAGCCTTTCACGACTTTGCATTTTGTGGTGTCAGTTAAGGTTAACGACACTGTCCTTGTCTTTAGCATATTGTCGATCCACGAACTTATCATGGGATCTACGCCTAGATTTTTGAGATTGTTGCTTATGCTGGAAAACATAGTTTTATCAAAAGCGCCTTCTATATCTATGAATACCACTAAACATGATTGTTGATTTAATATTGAATTTTCTATTTTGTTTACCACCGCGTGAAGAGCTGATTCAGTAGATTTACCCGGTTGGTACGCATGTTGATTAGGGTGTATTGGGTTAGTTTTTAGCGGCCCATCCCTTATGTCTATATCGCATATTCTTTCTAGTGTTTTAAGTAAGAATGATGATAAACTTATTGCTCTGTAAGCTTTTGGCTGAGTGTAGTCCTCCTTCCCTGGTTTGGGCAGAAAAACCACTTTAATTTCCCTCCAACTTTTAGGTACATACCCTACCGCCAGACACGCTCTGAATATACATACAAGGCGAGGCGCTATTGCAGCTACCGCCCACTGAAGGAGGGCTGGTATCACGCCGTCAGGGCCGGGGGATTTAAATGGGAGAAATGAGTTTAGAGCCCATTCTACCTTTTCTTCTGTTATCATATTAGTGGCTGACACCCAGTTTTCGTTAGGAAGGGTCTGGGCATGCAAGAATTCATCGCGACTGCAGTCATCCCGGGCGAGCACGGTGCTGCCCGGGAAGTGTGTCTGCAGTAGCAGACTGCTTGTCTCTGTGTCACTTTTTGTGTAAGATCCATCTGGTTGTTTTAAGGACCCTAATTGGATATGTGTATCATTTGATACTATTTTTCGGACCCTGGAGGCTTCTGCTTCGTTTTGTATGGACCCACAGAAGTTTCTCCATGCCTCTTTATAATTAGATCTTGTTTTCTTTTTATAACAATTTCTTGCCGTTTGAAAAGCTTTCCAATCTTCCGGTCTTCTTGTGTTCTTTGCGTGGTTGAAAAGCTTTCGCAGGTTTGCTCTCATTTTTTCCAATGATTTGCACCACCAGTTATTTGGTGTTGGTTTTGGTGAAATGAGAGGGCAAGATTTTTCATAACTATCTATAATACATTTATTTAGATTTTCTACTGCATTTTCAATCGATACTACTGAGTTCAGGTTCCTAGGAGTTCCTAATGCATCGAGCCCCGTAGTTAGGCTTTGAATATATTCATTCTTGTTTGTTTTCCTAGGATTTCTAAATTTTCTTGGTTTCGGTACTACGGCTCCTAAGTTAAAGGTTACCCACCTGTGGTCCGAGCAGGACAGCTCTGGGGATACCCTCCAGCCCGTCACCTTTTCCCTGGCCAAAGTGTTTGTAATTGTGATATCTGGTATAGTTTGGGCTCGGGTTGTTACAAAAGTAGGCTCCGATCCTCTATTCAGTACACTTAAGTCGTAAGATAGTAAAAACTCAATAAGGTCCTTACCACGTTTATTTGTTTCCCTGCAACCCCATAGCGTGCCGTGTGCGTTTGCGTCGCAGCCTACTATGAGCGGGATCTTGTTATCACTACATTCCTTAACTAGAACCTCCAACTCGGGGAGAGGCACTGCCCCTTCTCCAGGAAAGTAAGCCGAGGCTATGAAAATTTCCTGGTACTGACCTTCTTCTCCCGTCATCAGTTTGACGACCGTGAGGTCGGGTGTGCTAAGGTGTGTGATTAGACTTGCTGTATAATATTTAGGTATAAATATAGCTGTTCTTACCTTATCATTGGTGTTACAGGTGTACATATTGCCGAACAAGTTATTAAAACTACATACCCGGTTCCGGTGTATTGTCGGCTCTTGTATTACCGGACAATTGTAACACGTATGATCTAGAAATAAGCTAGTAAATTTAAGCTAAATGCTAATGCAGCTTAAAACCGTCCCCCAAAAGTAGAAACCGCATAACATTTTAAGTTACA
Organism: Euspilapteryx auroguttella; assembly: GCA_951802225.1. Classification (NCBI taxonomy): domain Eukaryota; kingdom Metazoa; phylum Arthropoda; class Insecta; order Lepidoptera; family Gracillariidae; genus Euspilapteryx; species Euspilapteryx auroguttella. The sequence continues at coordinate 4,903,645 of OX637662.1, forward strand.
GTGAACATCGCAAAAATCTCTAATCTCATGAATATTGTGTATGTTTGTTTGACCAAGCGCGAGATCTGTGATGCACCCGCACCTGACTCCGCTTGTGGAAAACTGAAACTGGAAACTGAGCCATTAGCGGAATTGGTTGTAAATAAACATGGGGAGGATGGACGGACTTGGGAGTGAAAAATAATGTTGATAAGATAATAATAAATATACTTACTTACTTTTGAAAGTTATATATTTTTTGTGAGTTCTTTCAAACAATGTGCCTTAAAATAGAAGAGAAAAAACTTTCGAAAAACCATGGTCGAAATTTAAAGAAAACGTCTCCCTACTTACATATTGGTTTGATTAAAAAATCGTTCGACTCTTTTTGCTAATGAAAATATGTTGAATATGATCATAAAAACTGTGCCAATATTAAAATATTTTCATGGAAACAATATTTTTTTCTCTCGTTGTAATATTTAGTTAAAAATTCCTCAATCCGCTCCCCTACGGTCATACGTCAAACATGTCCGCTATCGATAGTATTAGCAGATTACCACCGCATGCTATAACACCATATTAGCTTAGCTTGGGGTGCACAGGGCATTATGAACTAATCCGCAAATTCATGATTTTCTTATAACTACAGTCTGTCGAGTCGAATTTACAAGTAAATTCTTCAATTAAGCTTATTTTCGTTTGTAAATCTATTTAGCAAATGACACATGGAAAAAAGCGTGTCCTTTAATTTTCTGTTTTTTTTTTAATCTAGGTAGTCAATACCTCCGATTTCAACATCATGAGGTCGGGTTCGGTTCTCGTCTCTAACATTGGTGTGATCTCGGTGTGGATGGATATACTACTGAATACTGTGTGAATATAGATGTCTGCATCATAGTGTGGGGGTTCTTGTACAGCGGCGGTCTACTGTCCCTATTTAATACTAGGCGTACAATTTTTGTCTATAATCTCGTGTGCCCTAGACTCTAACACCAAAGAAAAAGAGCTATTAATTTGCAATACAGAAAAACCGGAAGTATTACGCCATCCTAGGCCGCCACTGTACAATGTTTTTGTATGTTTTGGGCATCCTGTGATACGCTATTTATTAATTTCATTCATCTTTTTCGGTAAACAAGCAATCTTAACCCTTATTTTTATTAGGAGGACGCATTGCATCCGATCGACATCCACTGCTGGATATAGGACGCCCCCCACATTGCCACAAGGACAAGAAGAGGATATTGTGCAAGAAGTCATTCGTAATCACCAGACTTAGCACGCGGGTTGGCGTTCGCTGTAAGGTTCTTCAAGTATTTCAGCGAAGGATGGATGCTCTTAGTCGCCTTTTACGATACAAAAGAGAATAAATTATGAAAAATATCGCCGGATTCTTTATCATAAAATTGCGTAATCTTTTCCCTTGATTTTAGAAAGCTTCCGCCGCGGCACGGTAATGGCTGCTCACCGGAACTTGTGTTTTTTCCTCCGATGATAAATTGATTTGCGAATACTTCCGCTTCCGGTTCCAATGGAGGGATCAGCGATGATGAAAATAGATAAACTGTTGTTGTGGAAAACAGATTTTGAATTGTGGGCTCAGAGAGATTTATAATCGTTGTAGAATTTGATTTTATAAAATAAATAGTCGACCCGGCGAACTTCGTAGCGCCTAACCTATTGCTATGTTGCTCATGTATATTATACTTATAAACCTTCCTCTTCAATTTCTCTATCTATTTAAAAAAACCGCATCAAAATCCGTTGCATGGTTTTAAAGATATAAGCATACATAGGGACAGACGCGGGAAGCGACTTTGTTTTATACTATGTATTGATTACTTATTTGAGGCGGTAATTTCATTTTCAAGTTATTCTGTCCTCTCTGAATTTTATTACATAGCGGCAGTATTTGAATCGAGAAATCCAAAGAGAATTTGAGAATAATCGAACTGGTTAAACAAAAAATTACAAAACGGTAATGCCAGAAAATATACTTTGTAAACTATGGGCCCTAGAGTGGAAATTTATTTCTTAGAAAAAAGTAATTTAATAGCGAGTTTTATGATTTATTCAAAGATTCCTTTTATATTAAAATTGTATCCTTATTAAATATTACTTTACCATATAAAAACCGTACTGTTTAGAAATATTTTGTCAAAAATATTTAAATGTAGACTGCCATTTTGATTTCGTTGATGATGAACATTTCTAGGTTATCATTAAATATGTTAGGAGCAAAAATAAATTTACCCACAATTTACGCAATTCCAATTTCCTTCAACACAATGGATACAGCACCCCACGCAGCCCGACTAAACAAATCAGAATCAAAGAGTCCTCGCCTATCACTAAAATCAATTCCGATAATTATAGACCTACGCAAGGCGTATGATTGTGTGACCACATAGCACCTTGATTAAATTCACACTTTTTGTCGTGTTTTTCTATAATATTATCGTTATGGGAAGCGTCGCCCCCGCATTTGTTTATATTTCACACCCGTGCCCGAGTTTTTGATTAAAAAGCACTAGGGTGTGCCGCAAGGGTGCATCTTAGGCCATCTCTGTTATTGTTGTGCGTATGTCGCGGTGGGTTTTTTTAGTGTTTTTTCGTGTCACTTTCATTGATTAGATGGGTAGTATTGTTTGTTGAGATTGTAAAGTTTACGCTTACTGTGTTTCTATGGAGACATATAGTAATGATTGTGTTTATTTCTATCTAAGTATTATATTGAATATTATTAAAAACGAGCAATTTATTAATTCAAAGTTGAATAAAGTTTTTCAGTTTCTGCACTAAGAATAACTAACTCGTGTACTAAAAAAATGTTCTAAGTAAATAAAAAACAATTTATTTGGAGTTATTACAAAACTTTAAGATGGTCGCTGTCGACACGTGCTGACGAGCATTGCCAATTTGTTGGTCTAACTAGAACAAATATTGGGTATATGATTTACAATTATGCGCGATTAAGAGATGACGACAGTTTAGCTTTTTCTATTGTAAAATAAAAAAATATCTGTCTATCATAACAATATTCGCTCTCACCAGAAATTAAACCCGGATCAACAGTCAACATTACCTACTGCCAACTGAACTAGGGTAGCAGCATCAGTCAGACACACATCATTTTCGTTTAGATATTAAATTGAATAGGTTGTCGTTGACAGCTAAAACCGCAAAACTATTAGTGTTAGTGCCTAAACAAAATTAGGCCGCATTCACACACAGGAAACATTAGAGCCTCGTGCGCATGTTAGGACGTTGAAGTCTTGCTTCCGTTGTACTAACGAAGGGTGTAAGTTTTATTATTTGTTTGGTGGGCTCTTTTTATATAATGTTTACCGCAGAAAGCCAGAAATGAAAGCCAGGGTTTCAACTTAACTAAATTAATAATTAAAAATCGATGAAAATGACAGCAATCCAAAACCATTGCTTCTTTTTATTCAAGAAATACAAAAGAACTCCCCTAAGAAATGCAACAAGGTTTTCCAATGCTGTTATGAGTCATGGTCAACGAATTCGAGACGCCTAGGACAATCAACCTACGGAACGAACGAAGACTAGACTACGCTACGGAACCCTGGAATGATCACATTAATCTAATCAAGGGAAAACACAGTATCGCACGCCACGCACGCGCCGCGCCGACCCGCCACGCGGCGCTCGGTGTCCACAAATTATACCCTATTGTTTTGCAGACTGCATTCGGATGTTAAAGTTTTCAGTTTTATGAATGTGAAATAGTTTTTCTAGGGTACCTCCCTTCGACGATATGTTGCGCTTGAGTTGTATAAAAATGTAGTGTTCTAATGCTACGGTTTTGTTATATCACAGTGTTATACAAGCTCCATATGGCGTCAGTTTAGTTTAGTTCATGTATCAGTCAGTACAGATTGGACTTGACTCCACTTCAGTTTATACGGCAGTAGTATTCTTCGTTGGATTACGATTACTTAGCAAAATACTGAGTAACAAAGTACCAAATATATTTTTATTTCAATAGGCTTTCACATAATACGTATTAAAAAGTATTTAAAAATTAGGGTAAGTACGTACAATTAATTTCTGTGAGTGACGTAACAAAAGAGTTCGACTTCGAAACATAAGAATTACAATGCAAATTACATTTTTTTTAAATCTACTTGCAATTTGAGTACTTATCATTAAAAAAAAAGAAAATGGGTTCTATCGGAAAATTTCTATCAAACAATTCATTCGTCACAGGAAAATGGATATAAAAGTATGTAAAAGTTAAAATTATGTATGTAAATAGAACAGAAAAAAAAAGTTGTTTTTACTAACTTTCCCTCTATGTATCCAAATTTCCTCACCTTTTAAACCTTCCCTGGACTACTAAGAACATTTCAAGACCAAAATCAGCTAATTCGACCCGGCCGTTCTCGAGTTTTTGCGAGACTAACGAACCACGATTCATTTTTATATTTAAATAGATAAAGATAGAAGATTTAGTAAGGATCCCTAAAAAACCCTTTTCAATGATCAATCAGCCGGTAAGTTGTTCTTTTTGCATTTCACTGATTTAATTATTGAATAGAGAGCAAAGGTGATCCTTGTTGGGGTGTGTAGGGTAGGGAGGGGCAAAAATTATGAATACCTATTATAATATTATTATGATAATATTATTTTATGATTTTATTATAATGGATGATGTTCAATCATTGTTTCCATGTCAAAATGTTGTATTTGGTAAAATTTTAATTTTCTGCTTTATGTTTAGCTTTGAAAATAACGCACATTTTTTTATGCTCTTCGTTGTTCAGTAGGCTTAATTTATGTTCAACGTAATTCTGAATGTCCAGGTTCGACACCCGGCGAGAGCGAACATTACCACAGGATACCTTAGAGTACAAATTGAATCATCACATCATTGCTGGACAAAGCCCTCCCCCACAATTCACTACGATGACCGTCTCCGTGACCCCTATCCAGTGCAATTGCATTACTTTTACCAGGTCTTTTTACCACTTTGTGGAGGTCTGACTACTCTTCATCTGCCTGAGCGCAGTGCCATTGGACAACGTATTTGAAATATCATGTTTAGTAAAAAAGAAGTTTGTCAGTATAAAAAATGCACCCTGTTTGGTTATAAATTGAAATAAATGACGTGTGATCTAGTTACAAAGCACACAGTCATCTTTTTGTTATTATTTTGCAATTTAGGGGCAAATCTATTTTTCGAGTATAGTTCGCGACTAACAATTTTATACAAAAAAAGTTAATTGTTGGTTTTACTAACTTCCCCAAATTTTTTACATATTTTCTTACATTATAAACGTTCCCTGGACAACTACAAATAAATACTACAATCATTTCACAACCAAAATCAGCTAAATACGCCCGGCTGTTTTCGCGTTTTAGCAAGACTAACGAACGAAGATTCATTTTTAAATTACTAGACTAGAGGCTGCCCCGCGGTCTCACCCGCGCAGATTTCTCATAAACACAAAAATCCCGTTTCTTCCCGTTCCCGTGGGAATTTCGGGAAATCCCTTCTTAGTGCTCACTTACACTCCCTAAGGAACCCACGCAAAATTTCAGCCCGCTACGCCCAGTAGTTTCGGCTCTGCGTTGTCTGTCAGTCAGTCAGTCAGTCAGTCAGTAACGGAAGAGTTTTATATATATTGATTATATTTAAAAGCAGGCAGTTTGGTTTTTTACAATCCAGCAATTTGATTTGAGTGTGGTTTTATTGTAACCGTCTTAATGTTTTTCTTATAGGAATCTAATTTATTTTCTAAAGTATAATTTTTCAAACTTAAAACAGAAATAAAAAAAATTAAATAGGTATTTATTTTGTTTTTATTAGGAAATTACAAGTTTTTTTACTTTTACTTTACTATGAAATTCTAAAAAGTGTCAAGATTCATATTTTCGCTTCAATTGTTATAAAAAAAAACCTCAATGTGCTCTAACCCGCACTAAGGGTTCTTTGTTGACCCGACTACGGATCACCAAGAAGCGGCTCCTCGTGGTGACACATGGCTATAAAATCCGTATTATGGCCGCAAAACTACCATCGAAAATACCCTCGTATCCAGTTCAGTATAGGAAGGTAATAAACCTTTTTCACTTAACTACGGTCCGACACGTGTTATCAGTGGCTTTGTTTTTCTCCGTCTGTCTGTCTGAGTTTTTGTTTAACTTTTTTTTTAAGTCTGCCCTCGGGTCATGACGAATGAGCAATCAAAATATAAAAGTAGATATGTCTATTTTGCATAAAATTTGTATTAGCTGTAGGTAAATAAGTACCTAAGTACATTTAGAACATTTTAATATGTATCATATATATTCAATTTAGTTTTGTTTTTATAATAACCCATCACACGAATCTAACAAGGGAGAACCTGTATCTATAGGGTGCCTCGAACCCATACATTTCATATCACACCCAGATAAAATAAGTAATACCTACATAGTTTGATAATCTATACCAATATTATAAAAAGGAAAGATTTGTTTGTTTGTTACGAGTAGGCTCCGGAAATACTGAACCGATTTGAAAAATTCTTTCACTGGTAGGAAGCTACATTAACCCCGAGTGTCATAGGCTATATTAGATTTTCAAAAAATTACGGATCTTTACCTAAACTCAAATAATGTAACCCAATGTGCAATATTTTTTCCGTTGTTTACATATTTTGACAGGTGGTTTGTTGTTGTTGTTTGTTTTTTATTCGGCCATTCTGGGCAGTCAAAAGTACATAGTCTATAGAGCCAAGTATTTTGTAGTATCTTATATTCTATGGCGTAACGAAGTAAGCCGGGAAAGCTCGTTCATAATAAAAAAATTACCTACTTAGAAATTATTGGTGGAAACACTAAGGTACAGTTTTTTGTTGTTGAAAAACCGTGCAAACAAAAATACCTCGACCTTATCCTCTGGCAGAGATTTAACACAACATCGCGTCTCGTCTGATGCGATTAACATAATCCCCCTCTTCTGCAGGGTCGGTTCAGTTCAGTAGCGGTGTTACCTTACCGGGAGTTTCATTTATATTTTTTAAAGCTTGTGTTTGTTTTTTGTGTCTTATGGGCCAATAAATAGGTATTATAAATATAAATACATAATAATAAACGTATCACACTCATAGCCCCTAACTAGGAAGAACCTGTATCTAGGGTCCCCAAACATCTATAGACGAACATTACCCCAGTCTGGGAAACAAACATCAAGACTCATAAAACAATGTTCGTCCCACCGGGAATAGAATCCAGTGCACACCTGATTATGACCTATATAGACACAAGATATGTGTAAAAAATATAGGTACTGATCAAATAATATGTTCTTCCGAATACACTACGAGTTAATTTTTACAAAATTAACAAGTATGAATCAAGGGAAGTGAAAAACCCAAAACTAGTTTTTGATTTTAAAAGTAAGTATGTCTAAATATCAAAACCAAGTTAAAAAATGATAGTTACACTTGAAAATGATAAAGTCCAGAACATTACCAGACCACCGATAAGGCTGCGTACACACGGAGATAATAAAAACTGAAGCGCTTTGTAAACATGCACTTATCGTGCTTTTGTTTGAAAGCTTAATTTTGATAGTGACGCACCGCACCACACACTCATACATAAGTACATACGTGCTAATAAAGAGTACGCGCTAGGTTGTCCCAAGGCCCCCTGAAAAAAAAAAACTGAAAGTAAATTTCAATAATAAAAAAGATTGTTGGTATAAAAAATGTAAGAGTATAAGTATATCAAAATTTATGTAAGTACCTACTTCTACATTACTGACCCCTTCGTGGTCCAGGTCTGATTCACGACATCGGCGAACATTTTAATGCCTTTCATACCACGTTAATATAGATAACGATTTTTGTTTCTTGAATCTGATCGGGTGCGTGTTGTAGGTATGTCTTTGTACCTATAGATACAGGCTGAACTCAATCTAGTTAGGGGATCTGAGTGTGATGCGTCGGAATCTCCTCAATGCAGACCTATCTCTATTAGCTGATAGTCATAGCTATTATCAGAGCATGCCGATCTTAATCCCATACAAAATCACGTTAAAACGGCGCCAGCCAAGTGTTAAATGCCACCCTACTTTAAGAATGGAGGCTTGGCTTTCAGTTTACTCAAATACATTCTTTTTGTAAGTTTACTACTAATGTTTTATTATGAAGAGGATACATTTTTTGTTTGTTTGATTTAAGTATAATTATTTCGTATACCTATGTATGTTCTCCCACATAAGTAGCCATTCGCGTGAAGTTTTGCGAAATGGTTCGTAAACTTATTATGTTGAATTAATAAAAAAGATTAAGTTATATGAAAATTAAAAGAAATGGCGGAACTTTTGGTAACTTATAAAAATAACTTATAATTTTGATGAAGTGTCAAATGTGACCTATTAAAATGATTCTACTATAGTTATCTGCCTCTGTAGCTAAATCGTACTTACGTTCAGGTTACGGTTATGCAAAATGGATGAGATTCAGAACAATTAAAATTATTTAAAATGTAGTCGAAGTAACGTGCAGTCGCTAGCTCGCATGACATTTAGCTGTCAAAATAATCTTCTTAACTTTTTTTTTTACCGACAATGGGCAACACGCACTGTCAGTCCCACAGAACAAGGAAGATGCTCTCTCTCTCTAAATAGAAATCGTGAGTAGGCGGAGCCCGCGTGCCTATCATTAGCTCTGCAGTGCCTATGCGTAGTTTTGACAGATTTGATAAGCTCAGTTGCTTTATGCTTCTTGTAAACAAACCACCAGGAAAAATATGAAAAAAAACCCACTAAAATGCCAAATTGTGCTGTGTTGGAATGCAAAAATTAAAGTTGGGGTCTTAAAAGTACTAATTATGCCGTATCATTACATCGGTAAGTAATATTTCACTGTATTTTTAAATAAATTTGAAATTATACATGAACAAGAAAACAAAACCATAAGTGAGAAAATGAAAACACCCTAATTACGGAGCAGTAAAATTGCATTTTCATTGAAGCCTGTGACTGTGACTGTACCTTCTTAGCGTTCTTCTTTATCTATGGTATTAGACTCATGACTTTTTCTAGAACATTTTGACAACAGTATAATGGAAATCAGTTAGAGATTGCTCAACATGATGAAAATCTATCGATAATTTTCTATGATAAAAATCTATCGATAATAATAATTTTCAGTGAAAAAAAAAAATAGGTATTCGCTTCGACTTGAAAACCTCTACCTTTTTTTCGGTTTAAAATGTGATTTACTTTAAAGTTAAATTCTTGAATACGAATGAAATTATATGAATCTTTCAACTTAGACTCTTGCGTATGAACGAAATTATATTAGCATCATCATCATATAACAATAATGTTGTAATATGTAAAAAATAAAGTCGCTTTCCGCATCAGTTCTTAGGTATGTTTAAATCTTTAAAAATACAGCGGATTTTAATGCGGATTTTTTTAATAGATAGAGTGATTCAAGAGGAAGGTTTATAAGTATAAAACATGCACGTTCTAATAATAGGTTAGGTGGTACGAAGTTTGCCGGGTCGACTAGTATTGTATAAAGACAAGTCGTCACTCTTATAGTGTGCTATATTTTTTTTTTCTTTTCATTTATTTACAGCCTGTGTTACTGGATCACCTTGGGCCAAGCTCAGAACCTAAACACTTAAGGTGGTAACTCTCGCTATGGCGCGAAATTCAAATTTTTTCGTGTTTTTTATTTATTCTGGCGAAAGTATACATTTTTAATAAAGTTTAAATGAATTCGCGTATGTAAAAAACCATCTCCCACATTGCAATACAACGTTTTTGGAAGACAGACCTACAGATTTTGTGTCTAAGGGGTAAAAGGCCAAAAAACAAGTTCCTTGAATATACACAAAATCGGTAACTCTGTCTTTCAAAAACGATATTTCACAATGTGGGAAATAGGTTTTTGCGTACGCGAATTCATTTAAACTTTATTAAAAATGAATACTTTCGCCAAAATAATTAAAAAACGTGAAAAAATTTGAATTTCGCGCCATACCGTGAGTTACCGCCTTAAGCATAAACTTAAAGATGGAGCCATCATGAAAGCTTTTTAAGCTAAGAGGAGTTTCAATAAACAATACCTAGAGAAGAAAAAATGCTAAATATTATGTATTGAAAAAACCAAGATTAGTTAAGAGTTTAAGGCAAGTAATAAATAAGCAAGTACTTCGATATTAAATAAGATAAAATAATATAAATATAAAACCCATCTTGTTTTATTGGTCTATCTACCCATCCACCTAAATTGTTTACTTTGGTTAAAATAAAGCTTCATTTAAAGTACAGTACTTACTCCAAAATTAATAATGCGCATGCAGATTCGCTAATTGTCGATTTCACGGAAACACCTGAATCAAAAATCATAATTCTACTTAATTACGCATGCAGAAAATGCACTTAACCTCCTTAAATACATATAGTCTTCCGTCGCTTGGGAATACGACCGTTGTCGAACAGTGACGAAGATTTCTATGCGCAATATAACTTTTGCAGTACTGTGTTGAAGCCCACACCAAAGTGCCTACCAGCTACACATCGTATTATGTGCTCCTTTAAAGTGTGCAGAAACTGAACGCTATCTTAAGTGTTAAGTGCTACCTTCAAATAGTTTATATCGGTTCGACTCTAATTTTCGGCACGCATACTTTCTTCTTTGTAACTAAATTCAAAATTAATATAATTAAAACAACATCAAAGTATTTTTGGGTTTAATTTAAACTCCGAATGTCCACTACGAGACATAAATTGGCGACCGTGACAGGACGAAGAAATACAAATACGCTATCAAGAAAACTGTTCAGCTGGAACATTCCGGAACATTGCGTCATACCTACTTTGGTTCCTGCCCAATTTGAAGATCTTCCACATAAGCCGCTGAGGAACAGTCAGTGCGGCCACAAGACGGAGCATACCAAGCAGATCGGCGCAGTTGCAGCGAACGTTGTAGCAGACAATTGATGAAAGCAGAGGGCGTGACAAGGTCACCTGATCGGGCAGTGACGCAGCTAAAGCATCACCTCACAGCGTTGATTATCACAAAAGCTAAGTGCCCTGACTTTCACTTCGTCCCTAAATATCCTAAATACCTAATTATTTTACCCAAAGTCGTTCCACGTTCCTTCTTCTTCTCTCTTAAGAGCTGTGCTCTTGTCGGTGGAGCCTTCTCCATTCTACCCTGTTCCCCGCCAGCTTCTTGACCATCTGATACGACTCTGCACTGACTCGCTCCCTTATTTGGTCAAAGTAGCTTCCCCTTGGTCGTCCACGCTGTCTCTTTCCTTCAATCTTCCCTTCTATAATATTAGTTATGAGTGTGTCGTTTCGTATCAGATGGCCTATCATCTTTCCCCTTCTTATCTCTATGGTGTTCAAAATCATCCGCTTCTCTTCTACTCTTCTCAATACTTCTTCATTAGTGACTCTGTCCGTCCAACTTATTCCCTCCATTCTTCTCCAACACCACATTTCGAATGCCTCCAGTCTATCTCTATCTCTCTGGGTCAGTGTCCATGTCTCGCAACCGTATAGTGCAATGCTCCATATGTATGCTTTTATGAATTTTTTCCTAATTTTCTTGGTTATTCTGGCTTTGAATATGTGCTTTTTCTTATTATATTGAGTTTTAGCTATTGCTATTCTTGTTTTAATGTCGGTTGTGCATCTTGAATCATGTGTGATAATGCTTCCCAGGTATTTGAAAGATTTAACTTCTTCTAATGTGATGTCATTAAGTTTTATAGCTGTGTGGATTTTCGGGGTTTTAGATGTGGTTAATATTTTGGTTTTGCTTACATTTATTTTGAAACTAAATTTCTTGAATATTGTGTCCATAGAATCTAACATTTTCTGCAAACTGTGTCTGTTTTCGGCTAGTGCAGCAATATCGTCGGCAAATCTGATAAAATTTATTTGGTCCCCATTAATTTTAACACCCCCCTCTGCTGTTTCGTTTATCTCTTTTATCGCACATTCCATGAAGACATTGAATATCAGTGGCGACAATGGACACCCCTGTCTGACTCCTTGCCTGATCTTAGCTCTTCCTATTTCTTCTCCAAACCTTATTGATGTTTCTTGATTTCTGTAAAGTTCGTATATAATTCTTCGGTCTCTGTAGTCTAGATCGGCTTGCTTCAATGCATTCATCATCTTTTTCCAATCCACCTTGTCAAATGCTTTTTCTAAGTCTATGAATGCAATGTGTGTATCAATGTTGAGGTCCATTCTTCTATCTATTATCAGTCTTAATGCTATTATACCTTCCCTGGTTCCTTTTTGTCTTCTAAATCCGTATTGATCTTTTCCTATCCAGCATTCCGTTTTATTTCTTATTCTATTCTGCACTATTTTTAGTAAAATTTTCGAGGCCTGCGAAACAAGGCTTAAAGTTCTGTACTCTTCGCATCTAAGTGTGTTCAACTTTTTGGGTATGGTGACTGTTCTACTTATTTTAAAATCCTTTGGTATTTTTCCGCATTCATACATCTGTTTAATTACGCAATAGACTTCATCTATGAATACGTCACATCTAGCGTATTTTAACATTTCAATAAAAACATTGTCGTAACCCGCAGCTTTCCCATTTTGTATGCTATTAAGTGCAAAGTCAAATTCTTCTCTTATGATAGGTGGGCCCAGAATATCTTTCTCAACTGTCTGTTCATCTTCCAAATCATCTTCATTCAAACCATCTCCTTTGTATAACTCTTCTAAATATCTCCTCCACCTTTCCATTATATCTTTGTTGTCTATTTGAATTATCCCCTTTTCATCTAATATAGCTGTACTTTTAGTTTTATTAGTCTTGTCTAAGCGTTTTATAATGTTGTATGCTCTGTCGATGTTACCATTATTCATATACTTTTCTATTGTTTTGCAGTCTTCTAATATATCTCTCTCTTTACTTTCTCTGCACTTCAGTGTAATTCTATTGGTTAGTCTTTTGTATTCTACTATACTGTGTTCATCGTTTTTATTCCTCAACTTTCTCCGTTCCAGCATAAGATCTTTTATCTCTTCTGTCAGCCATTTTTTCCTTGGCAGTATTTTCTCTTTCTGTAGTGTTTCTTCTGCACTTGCTATCATTATTTCTTTAAGAGAATTCCATTTATTCTCTATATAATCTTCCTTATTACTATTGTATTCTTTACAGCTATCACTATATTTTACTTCTTTTAACTTATTTCCTAACTTATTGCTATATTGCACACTATATTGACTTTTGCTGTCCTTAATTTTAATGAGATCCAATTTCTTTGGTATATTCCTCTTACGTATTGCACGTTTTGCTCCACTAAAGAAATACTTGCTCAATAAAAGGTTGTGGTCGGTGTTGAGATCTGCTCCTGGTAATGTTTTACATACAGTAACCTGTGCCTTCTGGCTTTTTCCGACTAAAATGTAGTCGATTTGGTACCTTGCAATATCACCCGGCATCTTCCATGTGTATAGTCTTCGTTTAGGTTGTTTAAAAAGTGTATTTGTAATAGTTAGGTCATATTCTTTGCAAAATTGTACCAGTCGTTCCCCTCTAGCGTTTCTCTTTCCTAATCCGTACTTTCCTACAAAATCTTCTTCTGATCCTTCCCCTACTACTGCGTTTAAATCCCCCATTACTATAAGATTATCCTTTTCCTTTGTTTTGTCTATCAGAGTGTCTATTTGGTTGTAAATATCTTCCACTTCGTCATCGGGGTGACTTCCGGTGGGCATGTATACTTGAATGATAACTGTATATATTGAATCTATTTTAATTTTGATTGCGGTCAACCTATCATTACAATGTATGGTATTTTCAATGAACTTGCTCCATTCTTTATTAACAATAATCGCTGTCCCATTGGCTCCTTGTTGATCTCCTGTGTATATAACTCGATAATCTTCACTCCAGTAGTCTCCACTTCCTCCCCATCTTGTTTCGCTAATACCTAGTATGTCAATCTTAAGTCTATTCATCTCGTGCTTTAACTCTTCTAATTTTCCCGGTGACAGCATTGTCCTAACATTCCATGTTCCAATTTTGCAAGGGTTTCGCATAATGACGACCGGCGCAGCCTTGCCCCTGCACCTGCCGGACTCAGACCGCCACGGAATATTACATCGTGGAAGCCCGTTGTCAAGAACGTTACTACTGTTGTTGTACTTTTTCATCTTGGCTCCAATTTGAGGAAAATAGTGCAGTGGTTTCCTCCTTGCCTTCTGCACCGCAGTATACCAAACAGGGTTTGGTATAGTTCTCTTCAGAGCCGGTTTCGGACTTATTCCTCCCGCCTCTGAGAGATACTGACAGGTACTGCTGCCCTCTGCCAGGTTCCTAGTTGTCGTCCTAGTGACGTGCCTCGTCCGCCCAATCCGCCGTACCGATGATCTTCATCTCCGCCTTCATAGCCGTTGAGGTCTTCACCCGTAGCCCTGGGCAAGGGTACCGCGATATACCCCGCAGTGCTGGGTCCTTGACGGAATCTGGCGCATTTTTCAACATTGGCAACGCAATGAACGCATAGACTTAATTAAGTCTATGGTAAGGAGGTTTTTGGTGACAAGTGTGAAGATTATTTCGGCTGTATGGACTATGAACTTTTGCCTGCCTAAACTGAGCGAAAGAAAATACAGCAACAAGTCTATGGTCGGTAAAATCAACGACTGATGATTTTACCCAGTGTTGCCGTTTTAGCGCTTCAAATTTATTTAAAGTCTCGTGTTCTTATTTTTTTCCATTTTAGGTAAACATAAATGAATAATAAAAATATAAATAAAATTTAATAGGTGCTACAGTGCAACACAAAAATCTAGAAATTAAAAACTGGCAACACTGTATAGAAAATTTCAAAAATCCGACAAATTACGATACAGTGTTGCCACTTTTTAATTTCTAGATTTTTGTGTCGCACTTTATGAGGATATTTGCTCAATTTCTGAAGGAAAAAAAAAATATTCAAGTAATATTTACGGAACTTAGTGGAAAACTGGTGCAATTTTGGCAAAAATTTAGCGCATTTTAGCGGATTTCAGAACCCAAAATTTAGTAGGAATCTGGTGCATTTTTGGCATGAGTTTAGCGCATTTTTTTTTCTTTAAACGGCAACACTGCTGTTACGCCACTATACCTACTTACTAATCAAAAAATGATCTAAACCTATGAAAATATAGTAAATCTACATACTTACCTTAGTTTTATCATACACTCACTGCCTATCCCAGATAACTTCAATTAAAAAAAAATATAATAAAATTTAACTTTCAATACCTAGCTAGCTATAACTCCCTTGTAGTGTTTTTAGCAAAGATTCTCAAGTTTAATCAAATTTGCCGACAATTCCAGGCTAACTGGTGCTACTCAATCTGGAACAAGAGCTGTGTTTCGAACCCACCGTCGCCAGGCATAGGGACTACCAGCTTCCCAGACTACAAGCATCCGAACGAGTATCGTGAGCTAAATTAAATTTTCTATTATACTATTAAACTTTCAACTTTAAAAACTTTCAAAAAAGAAAATGTCTAAAGAATTAAAAGAGCTCTGTGTTAAACGTAGTTCTATAAAGGGCCAGATAACTAAATTTAAAAACTATTTAGATAAAATTGTTGCTAAGCCGCGGTTGTCAACTCTGGAGGTTGCGGAGCTCACTTTGAAGCTACGCAAATTTGAGAGTTTGTCCACTAAATTTGATGACCTGCAAAGTTCAATAGAGGTCATTAACAGCGGGTGTCTTGACGCGGAAATTGATGAGCGAGATGGCATTGAAAACGATTTAATAGTGTGCGTGGCCACCGCCAAGGGTATATTAACACAGCAAGATGAAAATTCCACATCCGAAGAGAGGGACAGGCGCGCATCTGTTTTTCGTGAAAGCGAATGCCATGGCGATCATAGTTCCGGAGTCAAGCTCCCTCAAATAACTATAGCAAAATTCGATGGTTCATTTTTCCGCTGGCTTGAATTTCGTGACACATTTACGAACTTAATTGATAAAAATGAACGCATTTCTCCTATTCATAAGTTCCATTATCTTATCTCATATCTCGAGGGAGATGCGGCTCGTATTATATCA
Organism: Euspilapteryx auroguttella; assembly: GCA_951802225.1. Classification (NCBI taxonomy): domain Eukaryota; kingdom Metazoa; phylum Arthropoda; class Insecta; order Lepidoptera; family Gracillariidae; genus Euspilapteryx; species Euspilapteryx auroguttella. The sequence continues at coordinate 4,919,692 of OX637662.1, forward strand.
AATATTGAAGTATCATCAGCCAATTATAGGGACGCTTGGTCATTGCTTTGTGACAGATACAATAATAAAAGGCTACTTATCAATCATCACTTAAAATCACTGTTTAGTACACAACAACAAACACGCGAAACTGATTACTCGCTTAGGTTCTTGGTAGATCATTTTACTAAAAACCTACGCGCATTGTCGAGCCTTGGTCAACCAACAACCCACTGGGATACCTTAATTATTTACATTATCTCGTCAAAACTCGATAATCGTACTCTTATGAAATGGGAAGAATTTAAAAACGATATTGAAGGTGATTTCCCAACTCTGGATCAGTTTAAAAGGTTTTTGATTGATCGAGCCGATGTTCTTGAATCTATGTACCGCAACAAACCTGACAGTAATACTAAATTTACTCCAAATCAAAATTCTGTTCACAAGCAATACACAAGTACGAAATCCTTTGTTGGCACTAATTACGATAATAGTAAACAATATAATTATTCATGCGTTATATGTAACCAAAACCACAAAATATACGACTGTCCTACATTTAAATCAAAAGGTTTGCAAGAACGATTCGCTGACGTAACTAAGTTTAAGTTATGTTCTAATTGCCTACGTCAAGGTCACGCTACTAATGAGTGTCGCATGGGTCCGTGCCGCGATTGTAAAAAAAGGCACAATACTTTGCTACATAATCAAAACAATATAAGCGCCAGCGCACACTGCAACACAGCTGCATCGGAAGGTGCCGACACTATTGCAAACTTTTCTATAGATCAAGGTATTAATAGTCGTGGTTTGTTATCTACAGCTATAATCGAGGTACGCAATCCTAATACAAATAAAATAGAAAGGGCTAGGGCTCTTTTTGATTGCGGCTCCGAATCATCTTTTATTACAAAAAAATTACAAGAAAGTTTAAACTTAAAAACTAATTCAATCGACCTTAAGGTAATTGGGATAGGCAACAATTCCACTAACAAGGTTAAACAGAGTTGCATTGCACAGCTAAAGTCAATGAACTCCCAATATTCTGTAACACTTTCATGTTATGTACTAGACGAAATAACAGGCGAGTTACCAAGAATTCCTATTGATACAAAAAATCTAAAACTACCACAAAATATACAATTAGCCGATCCTCAATTTGACCAGCCAGCCCCAATTCAAGTGCTTATAGGCGCAGATTTATTTTGGGACGTCCTAGAGTGTCAGCAAAAGTCACTCGGCCCAATGAATCCTAAACTACGTAAAACTAAATTTGGTTGGATAATTGGAGGACCAATGTATCTAAACACTAAAACTACAAAACAAATAAAATGCAACTATACCGCACTTGCCAATGATTCAGCTAAAGAATCAGAAGTGTACGATAATTTCAATAATCAAAAATTTTTTTACTCTAAAACTACTAATCAAATAAACTACAATCATAACGCACTTGCCAATGATTCAGCTAAAGAATCAGAAGTGTACGATAATTTTAATAATGAACTAAAAAAATTCTGGGAACTAGAAGAGCTCCCCAAAAAAACAATATTGACAGAACAAGAAATACTTTGCGAAAAACATTTTATGTCAAATGTTTCTCGCCTAAATAATGGCAGATTCTGTGTGCGGCTGCCTTTAGTCGACACTCCGGACTGCTTAGGTGATTCATATCACACCGCTAAAAAACGATTTTATAACTTAGAAAAACGATTTCGAAAAGATCCTAATTTAAAAATAGAATACAAAAAATTCATTCACGAGTATGGCGAATTAGGTCACCTTGAAGTGTCCCCCATACCTAAACCAGACCTATCTTATTTTTTATGCCACCATGCAGTTTTCAGAACAGAAAGTGAATCTACGAAAGTCCGAGTAGTATTTGACGGCTCAGCTCCCACTACTTCCGGCTATTCTGTCAACGACCTGCAAATGATCGGGCCTACTTTTCAGGATTCTTTGTTCTCCATATTGATAAGGGCTAGACAGTATCGGTACCTACTTTGTGGTGACATAGAAAAAATGTTCCGCCAGGTGTTGGTACCGGAAACGTCCGATAAAAACCTACAGCTGATCTTATGGAGAGACGATGAGTCCTTGCCCATCCAAACGTTACGACTAAATACTGTCACTTACGGGTTAGCAAGTGCCAGTTATTTGAGTACGCGGTGTCTTTGGCAGATTGGTCAGGATTGCGAGGATGAGTTTATTAAAACTATTATACAAAAGGATTTCATGTGTGACGATTTGATCACCGGATCGAATTGTCCTAACGAACTACAATATATACTAAATTCTGTTACTCAGACTCTAAAAAGGTATTGCTTCAATCTAAGAAAATTTAAAACTAATTTACCATCAATATTTGAAAATTCCACAGTTGATACACAAGAAAATTTAACGTTGAGCGAGTCCTCGAGTACTCTCGGACTGGGGTGGAGGCCTGATAGTGATTATTTATATTTTCCCGCCATTCAACCACCCCCTAGTACAAATATAACCAAAAGAATTATTTTATCACACTCTTTTAAACTATTTGACCCTCTTGGATTAGTCAGTCCTTGCATTATTCAACCAAAAATGTTAATACAAAAATTATGGCAACAAAAGATTGACTGGGACGAACCAGTACCAAAAGATATTGAGGCTGACTGGTCAGAGTTTATCAAACATATTCCAAGTGTAACTACACTACAAATACCTAGATCAGTGTTATGTTATTCTCCAAAAACAATAGAATTGCATTCTTTTAGTGACGCTTCTTTAGCTGGCTACGGAAGTTGCATCTATATACGGTCGATAAACGAAGAAAATGAGGTCACCGTTCGGCTACTGTGCTCAAAATCCAAGGTAGCTCCGATCAAACCGACGACTATACCTAGATTAGAACTCTGCGCTGCGTTGCTTTGCGCGCGACTATGCCAGACGGTCATACAATCTATTAGGTACAATTTCGATCGCTGCGTACACTGGTGCGACTCGAGCGTAGTACTCGCGTGGCTAAAGAGCCATCCTAATAAACTAAAAACATTCGTTGCAAACCGGGTTGGCGAAATTATTGAAACAACACAATCTTCGTCGTGGCGTTACGTACCTACTGAATGCAACCCAGCTGACATGATTTCTAGAGGAATGAATGCCTCTCAACTTTCACTATCAAAGCTTTGGTGGAATGGCCCTCAGTTCCTACTTAAGGACGAATCGCAATGGCCAAAACTCAATCCTAAAACGGAAGTTGAGGTGCTACCGGAAGTCAAGTCTGCTGCTGCAATATCAGTGGCTGCGACAGAGTCAATAATAGATTTTACGAAATTCTCAAAGTTAACTAAATTACAAAGAACACTAGCTTATGTCAAACGATTTATATTTAATTTGAAAAATATTAATACTAAACGCGTAGGTATCCTGACTACCGATGAACTTACTGAATCATTTTCTATTTTGTGCATAATAGCGCAACAACAATGTTTTCCGCAAGAATATAAGACACTAACTAAAAATTTACCATTAAGTATAAAATCAAAAATTTTAGCTCTTTCACCTTTTATAGATGAGCATGGTCTCATTAGGGTAGGAGGACGAATCGATGCCTCGAAATTTGCATTTGAAAAGAAGCATCCTATATTGCTAGATTCGTCGCATCAACTATGTAAGCTAATTTTCGAACACGAACACCTACGCAATCTCCATGCCGGGCCACAGCTCCTACTTGCTACGGTTAGAGAAACAGTTTGGCCTGTAAATGGCAGACACCTCGCTAGGCGCACAGTACATAAGTGCCCGCGATGCCGACGCGCACAAGGTAAAACTTTATGCCCAAAAATGGGTGATCTTCCATCACAACGCGTAACAGTCGACTACCCATTTAAGACAGTCGGAATAGATATGGGAGGTCCATTTTTAATTTTAAACCGAAAGGGACGCGGCTCTAAACTAATCAAATGCTACTTATGCCTATTCGTTTGTTTCCGCTTTAAATGTATTCACCTCGAAGCTGTAAGTGACTTATCAATGGAAGCATTCGTGATGACTCTTAGAAGGTTTGTGGCGCGTCGCGGCAAGCCAGCGGAAATATTCTGCGATAACGGCGGAAACTTTGTTTCCGCAGCTAAAGAATTACAATTATTTATAAAGAATAATGCTGAGTCCATAGCTGACTTTGCAGCTCAGCAAGGAGTTAAATTTTTGTTCAGTCCTAGCCGCGGCGCTCACTTCGGAGGGATCTGGGAAGCTGGTATTAAATCAGCTAAACACCACATCAAACGCGTAATGGGAAACAGCCATTTAACATTCGAAGAAATCAGTACTTTATTTGCACAAGTAGAGGCCATTTTAAACAGTCGCCCCTTGTGCCCATTATCCTCTTCACCAAACGATTTCCTTTTCCTTTCCCCAGGGCACTTCTTAATAGGAAGACCGCTAAATGCGCTGCCAGCACCAGCCCTGGAAGACAAAAAACTGAATCCTCTTCAGCGGCATGCCCGCCTAGAGCAGATACGCCAACACTTTTGGCAACGATGGCAGAAGGAGTACATCTCTGAGCTCCAACTGCGCACCAAATGGAAGACGAATACTGCCAAACTAAATATTGGAGACTTAGTCCTGTTGCACGAAGACTTCGTGCCGCCTTTATCCTGGAGACTCGGAAGAATACTACGATTGTTCCCGGGACCAGACGGAGTATCACGAGTTGCAGATGTCCAAACAACCAGAGGAGTGTTTCGTAGACCACTCGTACGTCTGTGCCCACTGCCTTCTGAGGAAGACTTTCAAGGTTGAAGACCTGCACCCTTCAACGGGGGGAGGATGTTGAAGCCCACACCAAAGTGCCTACCAGCTACACATCGTATTATGTGCTCCTTTAAAGTGTGCAGAAACTGAACGCTATCTTAAGTGTTAAGTGCTACCTTCAAATAGTTTATATCGGTTCGACTCTAATTTTCGGCACGCATACTTTCTTCTTTGTAACTAAATTCAAAATTAATATAATTAAAACAACATCAAAGTATTTTTGGGTTTAATTTAAACTCCGAATGTCCACTACGAGACAATTTTAGGTATATACAATTTTATAACTAAACACATTTTTATTTCTGAATCTCTATTTATGCGAAGCATAACTGTTGAATACAAAACGACATTGGAAATAAATAAAAATTAAACTGTACACTAAAATAAACTTTGTTCTATGAGCGACTGGTTTTTTCATATGATAATACCAATACATCGCCAATCACCAAGAAGGCCGTTTGCGTAGAATACCCATAGTTTTTCGTAAAAAAAAAGTAATTGTTAACTGTATGTAGCCATATGAAAGAAAGTTGTATATCGATAGGTTTTTCTCATCGACAAACTTTCTCCCGCAATATGCTACCCTAGCTTAGTTTTTCATTTTTCGACGTAGCCACCTAGTGTTTAGTAGCGGTAGTACAAAAGCTGTAGTTCCATCTAGCGTCGAATAGTAAAACTAGGAACAATGCATGAGGATTTTAAAGCAAAGAGGATGTATAGCTTTCTACCATGTCTTTGGAAAAACCTAATTTCATTCTTTTATCATATGTATGTCATCATTATCTTAAGTATTTCATAATTGTTATTTGATTTTGATCTTTGTTTATTTGTAAAAAAGGTTTATAGTCTACTTCAAAGTTTTGTGATGTAGATCTTTTCGGCTTTGTCGTTAATCACCAATGGTAGCTTGGATTTCATAGTGAGCGTTTGGTTTATATGTGTGAGTTTGGACACACTGGTTTCAGTACTAAAAGCTCATGATGCTATTTCTATTGTATTCTCTTGTTCTGTGGTCAGTCCTTTGTCGCGGCAACTACACAGTGATTTAAGTATAAAAGTATAGTGGAGTGTGGATAGTTGCGCTTTTCTTATAAAAAGGTGTTTTGTTATAAATTTGTTGTTTCTTTTGGAGCACCATACCAGCAGAAAGTTGCATGTAAAACTTGAATGAACTTAAAACTCTGTCTTTTTATAAAAAAATAAAAATTGTTTGTCGCTCAGCTGAGATGATGACCCATGAACTTCGCACCACCTAAAATTAAACTATGTAATGTTGTATTTATATTGGTATAACTAAATTGGTACCGACTTTTCATACAATCACAGGAAACCTAATATATAAAATTCAATGTGTATATTTACCAAACGAAGATTTACGACGAAACACACAAAATTAAAGACGAGTCGTGTGTATAGAAAATGAAGATGCCTACTACCGAAAGAGAATTAAGATCCAGAGAAAAATACCTATGAACGTTCGTCGTCGTAATAAAAAAATATCTTTATAATATAAGTGAAGACAGCAAAGTGAAAACCAGTGTTAATCTTTATTCTACACATTCTGTAGCAAAAATAATTAGCCCCAATCAATAAGACGTCCGTGACGTCACTACCGGTCAGCGGCTTCCGTTTCCGGTCCACCCCAACTTCCGCTACGTAGGATATTGAGAAATAAATAGCAAGCATGAGCATGGAGAATGGGGTCATTAATATTTACCTCTGTATATATTATTATATTTTTTTGTAATAAAATTATATCTTATTATTATTAGTACCAGTACATAGTAGGTTATAGAATATTTTTGAATCCTCTGAAATTTCATTGTATGACCATTTCTAAAAGTGTTTAAAAATTACATGATAGGTAGGTACAACGTTTAAAAACATTGTAGGTACTGTTTTCGCATTTGGTGACTAAACGGAACACCCGAAGGACGGGAAAAATCGTCTTTCGTTGAAAAGCTGAAGAGCCATACTGCGATCGCCAACCCTTATGTATACATTTGTTTACAGATTAGTTTTGTCACTGAACACTATGTATAGGGCTCTCATTTAGTTTACACAGTTCGGTAAGGCACCCCATGGACGCTCGTGAACACTACAGGCACTGACTGAAAACCAACGCTTTGGGTTTAATTAAAACCCAAAGAATAAAATAATTATGAATAAATAAATAAATTAAAACCCATAGCAAATGCTCAGACCTTTGCAATAGTGGCTTTGCAACGTTACGGTTTTGCTAATCGCTTTTTTTTTAATCAATATATATAAAACTCTTCCGTTACTGACTGACTGACAGACAACGCAGAGCCGAAACTACTGGGCGTACAAAGCTGAAATTTGGTATGTAGGTTCCTTAGGGAGGGAAAAAACCGGGATTTTTGTGTTTATGAGAAATCTGCGCGGGAAATACCGCGGAGCAGCCTCTAGTATAATATGATTGTATGACAATAAACGACTTATAATATATATAAAACTCTTCCGTTACTGACTGACTGACTGACTGACTGACTGACTGACTGACTGACAGACAACGCAGAGCCGAAACTACTGGGCGTAGCGGGCTGAAATTTTGCATGTAGGTTCCTTAGGGAGTGTAGGTGAGCACTAAGAAGGGATTTCCTGAAATTCCCACGGGAACGGGACAAAACGGTAATTTTGTGTTTATGAGAAATCTGCGCGGGAAAAACCGCGGGACAGCCTCTAGTACATTATATTTCTATTCCTTCTGCCAATCCAACAAAGACGTCTCTTGGATAAATAAATAAATGATTTTAACAGTGCAAAAAATCACAAATTAAATAGCACGGTGGTTACGTTATGTTGTAGGGTTATAAACGCTGACCCAAAGTCGACCTCCGTCACGGCACGGACAAGTGTCACAAGCTAAGAATGTCAATCAATTTACGAGCAAAAAATGCACCAAGGGTAATATTATGGCGCCAGAGCCAGACTGAAATAAAATTGGAAGAAAAAAATAAAACATTTGAAAAACGGATACACTTTAAAGTCCCACTGATAAGATGGTTTTAAGTGGGCAAGGATCTTTTAGAGGTAGGTATCTCTTCGTGGATTTTTCATTATTTTTTGGCTGTTTCACGAGTTGTATACCTATGTCGTAGTAAGATTTGATAATTTGGTTTTTTGCAAAAAAAACTAGGGATTTTGCGAAAACACGGATAATTTGATATAAGCATTACTTTTTTTCAATCATCCTGACAAAGCAGTTTTTTTACCTTTACTCTGATTGGCTAGATTATTGCTTGCTAGTAAACTCTTATTCTGATTGGTTCGTTAAAATATCCTTTGACGCTACAGAGAACCAATCAGAATAAAAGTTTACCAGCAAGCAATAATCTAGACAATCAGAGTTAAGGCAGGTTTCATAGTTTTCAATTATACTAGGTTTTTTGCAAAAAAAACTGCTTTATGTCAGGATGATGCCAGACAGCTTGATGCCAGACATATTTAGGGCGCAATTTTTTTGTATGAATAAATTCTATGAACAGACGGCGCTATGGTGACTGAAATTACTCGACTGACGAGTTATAGTTTGTATAGACCGACCGACAGACAAACGAAATATCGAGCGTTAATAGATATGTCATGTATACTGTAGAAACGTCTGTCAGTTAATAAGTAAAGGAGCCACTAATTGACTCAGACACCGCTCCACTCTTTAAGAGCTCGAACAATTATTGGACGGCTAAGTGCGTATTTAACAGATTGTTTTTAAATACCGAACTATTTCAATGTCATTTCAAACAGTAAATTTTTCGTTCTTGTGAAATTTTTGGGGTACAAATTACCTGTATATCCATCTCGTGATTCTAAGCCTAGAAACCCACCAAATTCAAGACATATCGGTTTTGGAGTTAAGGATCGGACCGAGTCGCGTATTTAAACGTTGTCAACCATACACTTGACATAACCATTGCAATATCTTCGCAATTTTCAAATCAATGGCAGGTTATGTTTAGTAACCAATGTTGAAAGAACATTAACATCCAATCACGTTAACATTTGTGTCATTTTCAAATACGCGACTCGGGACCCAGATATTAGTTTTGGAACCCTTTAGAAATTGTAAAGTTTACAAACGTTAGCATGTCTCCAGTATACGCATGAGGTGAGGGTCCCTAAATTTACGAGTTTCTTCGATAATTAACTGGGAACACTGACAGGAAAGTTCAAAACCAAAAATAAGTCGCTTGCAGTCTGTTTGTCGCTCTATGTATGTTTATATCTTTAAAAATACGCAACGTATTTTGATGCGGTTTTTTTAATAGACAGAGTTATTCACGAGGAAGGTTTATCTATACCAATATTATAAAGAGGAAAGATTTGTTTGTTTGTTTGTATGTTTGTTTGTTTGTAACGAATAGGCTCCGGAAATACTGAACCGATTTGAAAAATTATTTTACTGGTAGGAAGCTACATTAACCCCGAGTGTCATAGGCTGTATTAGATTTAAAAAAAAATTAGGGATCCTTACCTAAACTGAAATAATGTAACCCGAGGTGCAATATTTTTTCCGTAGTTTACATATTTTGACAGGTGGTTTTTTGTTGTTGTTTATTTTTTATTCTGCCATTGTGGGCAGTCAAAAGAACATAGTCTATAGAGCCAATTCTTTTGTAGTACTTATCTAATATTCTATGGCGTAACGAAGTAAGTCGGGAAAGCTCGTGTATATTATACACGCGTATTAAATATTTTATCTGTGCAATGACTTCGCTTCTAAAGGCGATTTCTTCCAAGAAAATCACAATTTGAACAAATGTAACTCCTTCAAAACGGCTTTAACAACAAAACGTGTCACAAACGAAAATCCGCCAATGGGAAGGAAGTGCTATCTTGCTCACATCTGCCGTTTCCTGAAGATAAAGTTATCTTCTAGATAAATTTATCTTTTTCTCTCTACTTAATGAGCTTTGCGCACATTTGGCGCCATTTTAACCTTTTTTCTATAAAAAAGGTCTTGTTATCTTTTACCTCACAAGCTGCTCAAAAGCTGTGTCAAAAGAGTCACACGTTCAGTCTGAAATCCCATCTTCTCAAAAGTTTACATTATATATTTTACTAGAGGCTGCCCCGCGGTTTTTCCCGCGCAGATTTCTCAAAAACACAAAAATCCCGTTTTTTTCCCGTTCCCGTGGGAATTTCGGGAATTCCCTTCTTAGTGCTTACCTATAATCCCTAAGGAACCTACATGCAAAATTTCAGCCCGCTGCGCCCAGTAGTTTCGGCTCTGCGTTGTCTGTCAGTCAGTCAGTCAGTCAGTCAGTAACGGATATATATATAAAACTCCTCCGTTACTGACTGACTGACTGACTGACAGACAACGCAAAGCCGAAACTACTGGGCGTAGCGGTCTGAAATTTTGCACGTGGGTTCCTTAGGGAGTGTAGGTGAGCACTAAGAAGGGATATCCCGAATTTTCCACGGTAACGGAAAAAACGGGACTTTTGTGTTTATGAGAAATGTGCGCGGGAAAAAGCGCGGGGCAGCCTCTAGTTAGTTTATAATTAAACATATTATTAATTCAGTACCTACATCCTGTATATGTAGTAGTGTCTATAACCTATATTATTATTAAAAAAATATGCCTATGTTTATCAAGGATAATGTAGGATTTTAATGTTGAACTAAATTTCTAAATCGGACCAGTAATTTCGAAGCATATTCGATTCAAACAAACAAACAATAAAATCTTTTCCCTGATATTGGTGTAAATAAATTTAAAATGCATAAATCGCCTTTTTATCGGAATTTATATAAATAGTAACATTAAACATTTACCCTCTTACCACAAAAGAGTTAGACCGGTCTAAATCGCGATTTTGTATGACGAATTACTGATTTAAACCTAGTCTAGTGATTTAGACCAGGTTTAACACTTTTTGTGGTAGAGCCGTTAAAGGTTACGTTCAAACCCTTTTATGCGAGGTTTATATTTTAAAACAAAATAAACGATGGGACATCTCAAAGTTTTTTTTGTAGCTACCTCTGAAATGTTGCTGCTTGTCAAAAATCACACAGAAATTTCGAATTTAAATTCGCAATCAGAAAATGAATCACGGTAACATTGCAAAAACAGTCGATGATTAATAAGAAACAAACCACCGCTGAATCAAACATAGCCATCGTCAGATTAAAAAAATAAAGAGAATGAAATACACAGCGGATCAAAAACCATAAATCATGCTCATTATATTCAAAACCGGATTATTTTTTACGGGAAAAAAATATTTTAAAAGCGGTAGGGGTTCGCCATATTGAGGGGCCCCGTCAATAAAGGCGGGAGAACAGGAACCCGATAGCCAATCGGCATGCGCTTTTACGATAGGCGTTTGGGATTTCACCAATGGGAGAAGAGGATGGGCCAAGCATGCGCATTCCGATCAATCCATGAAATAATACACGGCAGTGTGTGCCTGTCCTCTGACGCGAGGCAACGCGTTGCGACTCTTTTTATTTTATTAAAAAACAAAAAAAAACATGACGAAGTGCCTCTTCAAACAAAAATTTGTGCAATCTAGCTTACCTATAGTTTTGCCATTTTAGTGTATAATTTTTGTATTAAAAGTGAATCTTATTTTGGTGTTCTTATAAGAATTTCCGATTCATAAGTGATATAGCTGCTCTTCTGAGGCGGTTTGTTAGTCATCATCAGCTCATCATCATCATCAGGGATGGTGATGGCCAGCAGTGGCGGTGGTGGGCTGGTCCAGTCCCCACCAGACATGCTACATCATCACACGATGATGGACACTTCAGCACATGTGGAAATAATGCCCAGTGAGTTTTTGATTATACATTTTTTTGGCTATAGGCCTAAAATTGTGCTAAAAATTAGAAATGTATGGAGAATAGAACTTACACAAGAAGTAATTTTTTTTATTTCGGTTTTGTATTGGTTAAAATAATCTAATAATGATAATATTTGCAAATTATAAAATAATAATAAGTAAGTATAAATAACCCAAAAGTTGTAGAAAAAAAAAACAAAAAACAAATTAAAAAAAAAACAATATTTATTAGTTTAAAAAAATATTTGCCTGCTGAATTATTTGAACCTCTGCTGAAATCACATAATTCAGCAGGAAAACTTTAATAGTAAGTACTTTACGTTACATATTTCTAGAGCTAATAGTACACCTATCATTACTTAAATAAACAATAACCCTAAAAGCTCGGGCACTGACGCGCCTCTGTTCTACCGCAATCGGCATAAATCTTAGAAAGGAAAGGGGGGCTGGCTGCCAATGATAGATTTAAAGCGAAGGGTCCATCCACGCGGCCCCCGGGCATTATTTCTGCTAATGCAAGCGAGACCGGTCATTAGAGGGTTAAGCAAAGATAAGATTTATGCACAACTTTTCTAGTTTTCTTGATTTTCGCATTTTTTTCCCCCGTTATAAATTTATCTATGTAAGTAATAAATCGACCACCTCCAGTTCAGTTGGCAGTGATTGTAACTATGACATTGGAAGTCCAAATTCAATTCCGAGGGGAGGCGAACATTGTTATGAACTTTTAAAAATATCTAAGGATAACAAAATCCATGACTTGACTTTGTTGTTGACTGTTTGTGGGCCTCATTAGCCGACGTGCGCAAGTCTGAGTTTTTCAGTTTCTCTGCAACTCATAAAACTTATTCTTAGCTAAGAAAATTAACACGTACAGTGCAAAGGAGTTTAGAGATATTTGTATATTTATATATATTTTTTGATTACAACCAAAATAAAACATCAAAAATAAAATAAACTGAACAATGCAAACGGGGGCATTATTATTAAAAGTAATTATTCAAGGCTATAAATGGGTAGAGTTAAAAAGCTGTAAAATGATTTCTGCTATTATTGTAAAATCTATGTTTTAGATAGATAAGTTAGATACGGCGTTTTGTGTTTCTTTTGAAAAAAAACCTAAAAAATTAAAATTATGAAATATAACACGACAAATAAATAAAAAACCCAAAAAAAACTATAAAAAAAATAAGTTTACCCTCACGTCGCCATCGTCCGGTCGGCGCTGGTCTGAGAGACCACCTCAGTAATTTTTATTGAGGTGCGAACTGCAGTAGCTTCGCACCTAGCGTTGAACTAATGTTGGCTTTGAGCCTACACTGCTGCTTGCTTGGGTTTCCGACATGGGGAAAAAATCGACATGACAAAAATTTACTTATTTTAAAAATATACACCTGTCTGACCAGCGAGGTCGTATTTAACCTCACCCAGCACAATTATAGTGAAAACTCACAAAATTAAAACTATCAAATTTTGAGACAACATTGTCCCTTTAGTCATTCAAGAGGCTGTTGTAACGAAATCCACTGGCTTTTGTTATTTACAAGTAAGATTTGACGTTTAATAGCGTTAGGTGGACGTGAGGTACATATCGTCACCTTTATTTGACCAATGTCCCACGCTTATTCTTATTGCAATATGTACTGATCCCATCTAATTTGAATACTTACCCTTTACTTCATACATCTCCATTATTAATTTTCCCAGACTTTTCGAAGTTGACCAAGGTAAATTCTTCCTTTCGACATAAAATCCGAATCAATATGTCGGCAGCGGTCAAATATACCCGCCTACGTGTCGGCTCTTATGATTGTTGTATTATGGATCTTTATTGCTAGCTTATGGCTGGCTGTAAATTATTATATTTTTCGAGTTTTACTATTTTATTATAGCTGGTAACATCGATTATTAGGGTTCCGAAAAAAAAGGAACTTTATGGTAATACTCTACGTGTTCGTTTGTCTGACCGTCTGACCGTATGTCACATCAACAACCATGCTATGTGGTGTCAACACAGAATACCACCAAACCATCTCCTCTTGTGGGTGTCGTAACAGGCGACCAAAGCCAACCGTATCCAAGCATGGCGATATGGCAAAAAAACCCTCGCTATTCATCCTCGTAGTGATCTGTGGGAAAGGCCTATGTCCAACAGTGGACTAGCTAAGAAGAAGAAAAAGAAGTCACAACAACATCAACTCCTTGAGACCTCCGTTTTATAAGACAGTCAAACGAAAGTCGCGAGTAGATGCGAAAATAATATTTTCAAAAAATAGCTGTGATCATCCATCATCTAACCAATGACGATAATTCGATAACGTTTATATCAGTTTCCGTTAGTTCTAAGTATTATTTCTAATAACGGATGTCGCACTTGCTGCTATTTTTCTGTTATATTTTTTATGCTTTTTTGTGTTGGGTTGATCTCCACATCTTTTCTCATCGCCCTACCTAGGTAGAAGCTTTATCTAGGATGCCCGAACGAAAAGCAAATAAATACAACAAACTTAAGACCCAGAACACACATTGATGTTCATTATTGGCCGTGCCGCGATTTTATAAATATAGGAGACAAGTAATCGCTTATTGAAAGTCAATTATACTATCTAATTGGTATTGATACCTATTTGTTAAAGTATCCTATACTGTGAGAGGCAAGGTAGTTTAGGGTGCCCAACAGCGGGTCAGGCAAACTATCGATCTAAATCTAATCTAAAAACGTTCTTGCAGATAAAAGAGCAAATCCCCAAATAATAGCGGCATGCGGTATGTTATACCAACACAAATTTTCGACGTCGCTGGCTCCGTATCCAATACAAATCTCACTCTAAATTATATGGCATACAGATAAAAAAACAACCTTTCAATCGAAGATTACTTTAAGCAACTAAAAGATTAGTAAGATAGAAGAAGAAGGTAGACAAGAACCATAGAATTTAGTGTCCAATTTATTTGAATTACTAGCTGTGCCCCGCAGTGTTACCCGCGGTGTATTACTGCAGTAAAAAGTAGCATATGTGTTAATCCTGGGTGTCAGCTAACTCCATACCAAATTATATTCAAATCGCCCCAGTCGTTTAGACGTGAAGAAGTAACAAACATACGTGTATGTAACTTTCGCCTTTATAATGTTAGTGCGATAATCCTCTAGATATTTCGCTGCGCCTCGCCAGATGTTACCTGGGCCTTAACTATAAAAGCATTATCTGTTATCATAATTTCCGAAAAAATGCTTTCATATTATCACCCTTAGTAAAGTTAAAAAAAAACGATGAACATATGTTTTATAGATATTCCATTATAGATAGCCTATCACTAAAACATGTTCCATAATGCATTCACAACATTCGGTAGGCTTAGTACTACATGAAACCGTAACGCACAAATAATTTTCTATCGGTTTTTGAAAAGTATATGTTACTACAATAGAATGAACAAATACTGTCTGTCATTCCGTCACTCCAAAAAATTTGTCTACCAGGACCAGCCCACATAGACATAGACATAGACATCATTTATTGGTAATATACATATTAAAGTCACAATCTGGGATCACATCTGGGAAAGCTCGGCGAAAGTACCGGAGGTTAACGATTTGAACTAGTCCCTAAATTCAATGGCATAGTGTTGAAAAGCGAACGCGTGCCGTTTCTTAAAATAATATTCAATTGAAACCCTGTTTTCATCTGTAACTGTGATTATAAAATTCACCGCGCCTCGCCAGATGTGCGCTCGGCCTTATCCTCAAATTTCAAATAAAAAAAAAAATTAGCAGCATTAATAGTTGACCTAATCTATACCAATATTATAAAGAGGAAAGATTTGTTTGTTTGTTTGTTTGTTTGTAACGAATAGGCTCCAAAAATACTGAACCGATTTGAAAAATTCTTTCACTGGTAGGAAGCTACATTAACCCCGAGTGTCATAGGCTATATTAGATTTTCAAAAAAATTAGGGATACTTACCTAAACTCAAATAATGTAACCCAAGGTGCAATATTTTTTCCGTTGTTTACATATTTTGACAAGTGGTTTGTTGTTGTTGTTTGTTTTTTTACCAAGCCCATTCTGGGCAGGCAAAAGAACATAGTCTATAGAGCCAAGTCTTTTGTAGTATCTTATATTCTATGGCGTACCGAAGTAAGCCGGGAAAGCTCGTGCATTATAAAATAGTTAAAATAACTACACGTAATAATAAAGTGTATTGTGGTAAAACTTTCAATATTAAGGTGCTATTGCTTATGATGTCACACTTTTTTTCTCTCTAAATAAGAGTATCTATTAAATAAACCACATCCTCAACAACTTACCATTTGATTTTTATTTGAGTTTAGTTATTTTACTAAAATCAGGTTTTTAATCCCTAATTAATTATTTATTTGACAAAACTTACCTCGGGCGCCTTCTATGCTAGTGATGTGATCCAAATTCACATTTTATACCTAGTATCGATATTGTTTATGTTTAAAAAGTGATTAAGTTTAATAATACAGTATTGCTTTGTATGTGACGCTTTCGTGATGCTCAAATTCAAAAATGGTATAGGATGCTTTAAAAACATCCTAAAACTCAAAAAACTAAAGCTAGTACTCACAAAAATCGTACAGCAACGCTCTATAGGCTAATTTTTATCTACACTGGAAATTTCTCTGATTTATTGATTAATTCGAAATAAGTCATCGAAAAAGTCTACTTACTGTAGCTAAAATGTTTTTGTGTGTAAAATAAATGAGTTTTTTTTTGATAAACTGAAACTTCACTCAACAATTGATTGTTATAAGGTTTGCTGTGTATTTCGATTATTTAGTTTCTAGCTCAAATTATTTGGATTACATTAGATAATAATTTAAGATAATTTAACAATCGATATCGATAAATCCATAGCATCACATCTAATTTCCATACGGAAGTCGTCCGATCGCGCGATAAGATCAGAATCTCTTTGAGGCCGCCGCGCAAGAGTTATGGCCCTTTAAAGTATGTACTTGTTTCATCCCAGTACCACAAACAATCTTTAGGAAAAAATCTTTTTAGTTGATCTCAGCCTAACGAAAGTCGTCAAAAGTTGGTCACATGGGGTTTTTCTATAATCGCCACTCTTTGCAAGCGGGTTGGCGATCGCAGTATATATGACTCTTATATTTTTTTAATGAAGGACGCTGTTGCCTTAGTCGCCTTTTACGACACTCAAGTGAAGAGATATGGTATTCTATGCCGCCACGACAATGTCTTTGGTCGGAGCCCCTTAGTAATTCAAACCTGTGTCTAGTGTGACAAAGGCACGTGCCCAGACCGAGGTAACGAACAACGTTTTCCCATGCCGGGAATCGAATCTGGCCTCCAGTCACAGTCAACGTCATTGCTAACTAAACCACGCAGGCGGTTAATGGAAGTAGTGATCTCAAATCAAATGTTGCAAGGCCCAATAAATAATCCATCACAACAGGGTTAGATGTGTAAGTATGTAATGTACTCATATGTATAATTCTCATTTGAATTTTATGACTATGCACGTTTTGTTAGATATTTTACAACTAGCAGCGGCCCTAATTTTATAACTAACGAGCTGTCCCGGCTTACTTCGTTACGCCATAGAATATAATATACTACTAAAGACTTGGCTCTATAGACTATGTTCTTTTGACTGCCCAGAATAGCCGAATAAAAAACAAACAACAACAATAAACCACCAGTCAAAATATGTTAACAACGGAAAAAATATTGCACCTTGGTTAATATTATTTGAGTTTAAGTAAGGATCCCAAATTTTTTTGAAAATCTAATATAGCCTATGTCATTTGGGGATAGTGTAGCTTCCTACCAGTGAAAGAATTTTTGAAATCGGTTCAGTATTTCCGGAGCCTATTCGTTACAAATAAACAAACAAACAAATCTTTCCTCTTTATAATATTGGTATAGATTAAAATAATAACTATAGGTTCTTATTTATTTTATTATTGCCAAGGTGACTTATAAACGGACACGAACGAAACCAGCACCCGCCTGGCACCCGCGGGCGGCTCATAGCGGACACCTCGCGGACCAGTTCAAATTAGATTAAAACAAAAAAGAATAAGAAAGTAAAAGTCGGTTTCTACTAAAAATAACAGCACCAATAAAACCTTCTCTTATCGGAAATACGTAAATTCTGTCAATTACGACGGTGGAACGAGCCCGGATTTTCGCTTTTCGAAAAAAAAAATACAGAAAAAAAAACTTACGTCGCTACCTCTGGCGCCAACGGCAGATAAGAGAAAAAAAACTTTTTTTTCACTTGGGGACATATAGGTCTTTAATGGGGCAAAGGCGATAGCAGGCGAGGATTAAGGATTTTTGTCTTTAGAACCCGTTCGTTGACGTCACTCCTTATTGTTGAAAATAGTGTTAATAACTATTTTCTATACCTGCCGTATTTTATATAGATGTAGCTGTGTAGCCTTTATGTCATGCAACAAATATACCTATTGGTACAGCGTACAGCTCTGTATGTCTTGCCATGCAGTGTCTAAACTTTGAGGTAAAATGGATGCTAACCAAGATTTATACATAAATAACACAGGTAGGTACTCAAAAGAATGACTGTGTCAATTCAAGAAATTGTCAAGAAAATAATATTACTATGGTTATGGATTTTACCCCAAAATGTGGATAACTAAAATTAGCAAAAAAAAACTTTTTTTTGAAATATTAATAAGGGAACATTGACAATAATACTTAATGCAATTTCAAATAATTAAGTGAATAAAAGTTAATAATTTATTGCGATCATTTAGTACTAAGAAATGTAACATGCCATAACACTTACCTGAGTATTGCAATAACTTCTTAATTGTGTAGTATATTTCTCAATGTATAATATTAAAAGCCTCTAGTATTTTCATGACATCATATAAAAAAATCCGTATCTTTCCAAACAAAAAACACCAAAAACAACCCAACCCGCCGACGGGCGCCATCTTGAATTATCACCTTTACAAAAGGACATTAAAATAGATAAACCGAAATATTTTGCAGGTTCGTCACCACCTGACCACCATGGGCAATGGCAGAAATGAAGCTGTCGTGTTTATTTGACAGCTGTCATAGATGACAGATAAGATGTCTAATGGGCGTCGTGCGACTAATTGTTGTGACCCAGCCAGACCCAACAACGTTTAGTGAAGGGTTTTTGATTTTATTAATAACTTAACTGTATTTTAAACTGACAAGAAAACATTTGCTATTTGGTTAAATACTAAAATGAAGACTAACAGAAGCCAATTTAAAAACTTGTCAAGTTTGACCCAGTTTACCATTAAACATTTGAACAAATATGCCTTCTTAGGTTAAAATATTTATACTTACTTAAACTGGAATATCTTATACAAAATTAATAAATAAAATGCATTATTGAAATTTTGTACCAAGCAAATAATGGTTTAAAGAAAAACAACTTTTTAAACAACACTCGAAAATCGATAAAATCTGCTCTTTATTTTCATAAAGATATTTTACTAGATAGTTTTATTTAAACAAAGAATGTAACCGAAGTAAGTTTTTTTAATATATGAAATTTATTGTTGTGGATAATAAAACCCCTATCTTACAAACTTTAAAAGTAGGCTAGGCCAACCTCTGCAGATAATCATTATTATCATCTCAGCCTAAGACGTCCACTGCTGGACACAGGCCACCCGCACACCAGTCTTGCGCGAATCATCCACCTTAACAAGCTAAAGTATAATATAGCCCACCTACCAAATTTTCCTACTTTTCAACGTGTAATCGTATGCTGGATAACCAAAAGAAACTCGTTTTACATTTAAGACGAATGCAATGCAAGAATGTAAGACCCAAAAAAAAAAGCTGAGGCGCCATACCGTCAAATGTCGCGCCGACTGATATCCGGTCAGGAAAAAAAACTTTTGTTTTCTTTTTTTTTCTGGAGGACCGTTGATCCTTGTTTCTAAAATAACGTGTGCCAGAGTATTCAAATGATTTATTGGTCAGACTGCTTCTGTTTTTTTTTTTTTTTGCAATCATCTATCGTGCACTTACCCTATTTGACCTTTACCAGAAAAACTTTTAATTTAATAAAAAAAATTGTTTACCGAAAGCATATAACTTCCTATTATGGTGGTAGTCAAAATCACGTCCTTTTTAGAAAGCATTTTTCATTCGCATCAGAAAAAAGCTTATCGAAAGTACTTTCTTTGTCTGACCACCTAATTTATTGTTAGCTAAATAACAAAGGTAGCCTATAATTCAGCTTCCGTAACAATTGTAAACAATGTCTAGCCAATGAGAACTAAATCAAACTAACTGGTGTGGATCCACGCCGTCTCTCTTTCAGCAATGTCACGTACGTGCGTACTATACGGTGCGAAATATTTATCTAAAACAAATAATAAAGTGTGTTAATTCAATCAATGTTATTATCTACACCTCGATTAATCGATGTGTGTGGAAGATCAGCTTACAAAATTTTTAAAAGTTTCCCACGCAATGTGCAAAAAAATCGCAATCGCCTTAAAAAGAAGAAAACTAGGGCGAAATGTCCTCCTATTATGGCGGTAGTCAAAATCACGTCCTTATTCGGCGGAAATGTGTCTTCTGTAATTTAGCGTATTGTATTCATTCCGTCATCAAAGAAGACCATCGCCAAATAACTTTAAGAAAAGTCATGGATACAAATTTGTCGTTTTGTGGTAGCTAATAGTGATTTGTGAACGCATAGGTACCATAGCCATATTGTAAACGCGCTCATCATCTTTATCATATCCTTTAAGTCCCTCATCAGAAGCATAGGGCTTTAAGAACAGTTTTCCATTTTTCTCGGTTTTAGGCCACAGTTTCAAGCTTGTTTCAAGATTATTCCAAAAGCACAAACGCGCCGTTAGGTATTTTAATAAAAAAAACTTAAATCTGTTTTGTATTGGAAAAACCAGGGAAAAACAGTAAAACTACGTTCACATAATGGCTTAGGCGTTAAATTCAGCGGTTCAATTCACAACCTACATTTGCTAATACGAACGTATTTAAAAAAAAAATTAATATATAGCCCAGTGGCTAAGACTGATCACCATCCATACAAAGCAGGTAGTCAGTTATTTAACAATAACATAGAATAAAAACAATAATAATACGTTTTAATTCTGTCTCACGTCGGATTATAGGACGCGCGCTAAGTAGCTTAGAGGTGAAGGCTGGTGGTGCAGCGGGAGGGATCAGCTCAGTATTCAACAATAACAAAATTAAAGTTAACATTGGTTTAAACTAGAAACGCGTTTCTTTGCTTAGATTAGGTATGGTTATAAAAACTTTTTATAAAAAAATTAAACCGCCGAAAAAACTGAAAAGCATTAAATAATAGGAAAACATTTTCTATTAGGCCTTAATTTACTCACTTCTTAAAGTAATTTTGGATTACCAAGAAATTTTAAGTCGGCGCCACACCACACAAGCAAATTCATTATCTATGTAAAGCGCGATGCGCAGCGGCTTACGTTTTTCGGTTATTTCTTTGAATTTCAGGTAATTTAGTGATGTTTATTCGTTGATTCTGTGGCACCGACTCAAAATTTCTTGGTAATCCAAAATTACTTTAAGAAGTGAGTAAATTAAGGCCTAATAGAAAATGTTTTCCTATTATTTAATGCTTTTCAGTTTTTTCGGCGGTTTAATTTTTTTATAAAAAGTTTTTATTTCTTGCTTTTCAGTTTTTTTTGGGCTAATTTTTTTGACCCCAGCTAATCACCCTTCACAGAGTGGTCGCACCCCACAAGGTGGCCACACAACCTGGTGAAGGTTGAGGGACTAACAGGATCGATCACGACCGGTCGGTGAGGCGATTTGTGAGGGAGGCCTATGTCCAGCAGTGGACGTCTTTCGGCTGATTTTATTTCATTTCCAAAGATATTGTAGGTAGGTATCAAAAGTTATAATGTAACACGGAAATGCAACCTGTAAGTGGATAAATCAACCCGCCGACCAAAAAGTCACCCCTATTTTCCCACCCTTAGGGTGGGAATTTTAGTTCCAAATTTTTATGGGACCAACTTCAAGGTATACCCTGTCGATTAAAAAAAGAATTATTAAAATCGGTCCACTCAATAAAAAGTTATGCGTGATCATACATAAAAAAAAATAAAAAAAAAATATACGCGACGAATTGAGAACCTCCTCCTTTTTGTTTTTTCGTCGGTTAAAAATAGTTCACGAAAAATATACTAATTAGAAAAAAACATATTTTCTATAATATTGTGTTTAAGCCTTTTTTTTTATTTAACTTATTTTCACAACTTTATTTTATAACGAGCTTTCCCGGCTTACTTCGTTACGCCATATAATAAAAGATACTACAAAAGACTTGGCTCTATAGACTATGTTCTTTTGACTGCCCAGAATGGCCGAATAAAAAACAAACAACAACAACAAACCACCTGTCAAAATATGTAAACAACGGAAAAAATATTGCACCTTGGGTTATATTATTTGAGTTTAGGTAAGGATCCCTAATTTTTTTGAAAATCTTATATAGCCTATGACACTCGGGGTTAATGGAGCTTTTTACCAGTGAAAGAATTTTTCAAATCGGTTCAGTATTTCCGAAGCCTACATTTACTTACAAACAAACAAACAAATCTTTCCTCTTTATAATATTGGTATAGATGTCTAGCAGGGTGTGTTCGGCTAGAGAGTTTATATACTAACCCTGTAATTTATAAAAAGTTAAAAAACATTTTAGTTATTTGACGTATGTCAATTTAAACTGGATGACACGTATTTACCATACAACAAACCAGAGAAGTAGACCTCCAGTAAAGCTACTTAAAATGTACTGTATCTTTAAGAATAACACGGTAAATATCAATAAGTTTTATCTATTTTTTTATTTTAGTATCGTAGGTACCATAATACATAGTAGGAAAAGTAGCGGTCTAGGAGCGTAACAGATTTGTCTATGGTCTCATGCGTCCTAGACTATATTACCAAAGAACAAGAGCTATTTTGCATTAAAGAAAACCCGGAAGTGTTACGTTGTCCTTAGACCGTCACTGTACTTAATAAAAATTTATGCAATGGACGAGAATTTTTTTCCCTGTAACCCCACATTTTTTCCAAACAAACCACCGTTAGCTCCTTTACATTATTTATGGCAGATGATAGTTCTCTAGTAAGGTGATATTTTGAGTACCTAGAACTAAATTTTGAGTGCAGAAATATAATCTGGTTCTGGCTGCAAATAATCATCTTTATCACTCGGTGTGTCACCAACTGTACAGCTTAAGGCTTTGTTAAAAAAAATATCAAATAATCGACACATCGCGGCTACTGTAAGATACAGGCCTTTTTGAGTTTTTTTCATATTAGATTTATAATGCTCAAACCAAATGAGACCAAACGTCATTTAACCCTTTACCTAAAAAAATATATACGGTCAAAAAATGTAGGTACTCGGTAAGTAGGTACCTATAATGTGTCGACGTAGCTCTTATTTTGCATGATATTCACCTCACATCATAGATTTCCGTTATCTTTCCTAACTGTACTATTTAAATATATCTAAACACGTTGAACTTCGTACCGCCTTACAATAAAAGTTTATACAATGGAATATGAGTTATGAGCTATTCTAAAAATATATTCAATAGCAAATGTTCTTTAGAGGTAATGTGGGATCTAATGCTGAAATAATTTTCGTTTCAAATTCAAATCATTTATTGCTTTCATGTGTTCTTAAAAAATATTAGTCTCAACATGAAACCCTGTAAGGGCACTGCAAAAAATCTTAAACTAGGCCTTTAATTAACACAAAATAGCACAATTTTTGTTATAGTTATGTGAATCTAAACATTCAAAGGTTTCGGTCCAGTATCAGAGCCTGTTCGATTCAAACAAGTTTTCCTCTTCATCATTTGTCTACCTAGACTGTTTAATTTGTAATGTGACTGTGACTATTTAAAGCTGTCCTTTAGCCAAATAGGGATTTTTTTGATAATGTGACTTTTGTTTGTTTTTTTTTTAAGCACTTAAAAACGCTTAATGTCAAAACTACTGTGCAGACAGCTGTGTATGTGTTAACCTCAGAGTAAGGAAACCGCCGCTAGTGTAACCCAGAGAGCAGTCTTCCTTGTTCTGTGGCCCACCCCAAAGTACACCACCGATAAATTATTAAAAGTTAATCTTATTAATCAGTTTCCAATTCAATTCTCAAACCAATTCGTTTGTAGGTAACTGAATTCAATAATATATCAGCCGCAATTGTGGAGATACCATCTAATTTGACATCTACATTCAAATTATCATCGGGCGCCATCTTGGAATTTGAAAATAAAATAAGAATCGACCAGAAGTGTCATGAGATCGAAGATTATGTCCCCGTGGTGCTGGGAAGGAATAAATGATGAATCATTAAACCATTAAACTTTACTTGATATTGTTTTGAAAAAAAATATATGAAAACAATTTTTCTTTCTTTACACAACCAGCTGTTCATTCTCAAATTATGTTGAAGTAGAACGCAGCAAATGTGTCATTAAAAAATCTAAGTAAGATTATCTAGGGAGTCAACAACGCATATTTTTTATTTCGGCCATGGTAGAGTTAGAAGATATTAATTATTTATCGGAAGTTTACAATATTTTTTTATTGCTTTATTAACTAGCCGATCCGGCCAACTGCATGCGCCTTACAATAGAGAAATTCACACAATAATCCCATATTTTATTTAAGTAGATAAATATTATTTCAAACGAAGGTAGGTAGGTAGGTATTTAGCGGTCACTGCCAGCTAGCCCACCAATATACGGATCAACAATAAAATTACGAAAAATAAAACAAAAAATCAAAACCTTAACAAGTGCAAATAGACCGAACTCCGTACAACATATCGTAAAGCCTAAACTTCTTTGTAGCTTACTATTGATCATTTATTATTTTACAAAGAAAGAGCTTAAAAGAGCACGGGATTCTGACCCGTAATGCTTAAGCTTGTTGTACAAACATTTGTAAAGGACCGCTATTAGCAAGTACTACCGCGGCGGTTCCTTAGGTTTAATAGTTAGTACAAACAGATGGACAGACAGACAGACGGAAATAACCTATTGTTGTGTTATTTGTTTTGCCTCTGCTATGTGGGACGTGCAAGGCACAGTGATGTTATGATTAGTAGGCCTGTGATCTACAGTAGAATTGAGACAAATGGGTGGAGTGGAGGGTGCAGACTGGCTTGTGTGCCATGTCACCTGTCTCTGGACATGTTATACCTACCTATTGTTCGGACTGGGCAGTGCCTCTATGGACTGTTGTTTTCTACGCCTTTAATGATCCCCGCGACGCATATCTTCTTCTTCTATCTTCTATATCGAACAACTAGAGGCTGCCCCGCGGTTTCACTCGCGCAGATTTCTCATAAACACAAAAATCACATTTTTTCCCGTTCCCGTGGGAATTTCGGGAATTCCCTTCTTAGTGCTCACCTATACTCCCTAAGGAACCTACATGCAAAATTTCAGCCCGCTACGCCCAGTAGTTTCGGCTCTGCGTTGTCTGTCAGTCAGTCAGTCAGTCAGTCAGTCAGTCAGTCAGTCAGTCAGTCAGTCAGTCAGTAACGGAAGAGTTTTATATATATTGATTTAATTATCGAAAATTATACCCAGACCGGGAAACAATGTTCGCCCTTCCGGGAATCGAACCCGGTGCACCCGGGTCTCAGTCCACATTACTGCCAACTGAGCTACGGAGCAGTCCTATGAAAGACTAGAAAGCTCTACAGCTGAGATAAAATATATCTTGTTCGCAGTAATTTGGGCGCGAACTCGGGTTTGTGGTTAAGTAGACTCACGATCTACTGAGCTACTAGGTACTCTAGTCTGCATACCATCATGATGAAACCTCCGGGGTTCATTTGGCAGTAAGGTGACTTCGGAAGTCCAGGATCGAGCCGGGGGAACCATTGTTATGATTGTCTGAAATCAATTATTGTTTCCAAGGTCCTGTGTTGTATGTATGTAATTAATGTGTTTCAGGCACCCTAAATACAGGTTCTACCTAGTTAAGGGATTTAAGTGTGATGTTTTATTATATTTAAACTAGAGGCTGCCCCGCGGTATTACCCGCGCAGATTTCTCATAAACACAAAAATCCCGTTTTTTTCCGTTCCCGTGGGAATTTCGGGAAATCCTTTCTTAGTGCTCACCTACACTCCCTAAGGAACCTACATGCCAAATTTCAGCTTAGTACGCCCAGTAGTTTCGGCTCTGCGTTGTCTGTCAGTCAGTCAGTCAGTCAGTCAGTCAGTCAGTCAGTCAGTCAGTCAGTCAGTCAGTCAGTCAGTCAGTAACGGAAGAGTTTTATATATATTGATTGATGATACTTGTGCAGCCGTGGGAATATTTAATTGGAAAGTAATTTATCCTATTTAAAGCCGACTTATCTTTACATCGCAGACATCACATTCCAAGTCATTTTGACGTCTTATTTTGACTAAAGAATTTGATACTGATCTAAACTGATCTAGGCGGTAAATGCAAGAGCCTTGCTACCGTCAAATATGATACTTACACAGCAATTACTGATTGAATCGGCTATATGGAAGACCACAGCCCCCTCTCCTCCCATGGATAGGTGTCGTTACGGCCATAAAAGGAACTCCCGTAAGACAAGCAGCAAAGTCATAACATAACATCACTCACGGTCTTATTTTCCAAAGGGTTAGGCAGAGGCACTAGCTCATCAGAGCCGCTCCCACATTTAGCAAAGTCCTTCGTTGAAATTTTTGAAAAGCAACACCACAGAGCGAATGCCAACCTCTTGGCGTTTCTGGGGGAGGCCTATTTCCAGTAGTTAACGTCTTCGGGCTGAGATAACTACTAATTTAAAAGGCTATGCTTCGGTGGTTTGGTCCCTTAGAGCAAATGGATAACAGAAGATTTACGAAAGAAATTTACGTACAGAGCGAATTACGTTAGTTGGAACAAGTAGGCCACGGCGAACGTTTACTGACCAAGTTGGTAAAAAGAGGGCACGTGGAGAGTTCAAGAAAAAAACAAGCGTCTATGGAAACGGTTATGGTTGTTGAAGAACCGAAAGAAGTATCTCAGGATCGTTGCAAGTGCGTAGATATAAACGTCGTCCTTTCGAGTGTCTTTAGTCCTGGTCCTGCCCGTAAGTCGTGCACTATTTGCAGCCTTAAAAAAACCTTTCCCAGTGTGTCCCCCTTGTCCCACAAGAGGAGCACTAACAAAATATTTTCCTACTTATTTTTTAAAAGGTTCTTTACCGGCGCCGCCAAAGACGACCGCAATGCCGCCGCTGTTTATTTTATACCGAGTTTGTGCCGCATAAAAAAAAACATTGGTTTTTTGTTTTGTTGTATTTTAGCAGAATTATGCTTTTGTATGAGAAATATTTTAATATCCTTAAATATAATGCACCTATAGATAAAATAATTAATATATACTTACTCTTCGTTATTTAAAAAAACTTTCATATATTCTTTAAATCAAGGTGAAAATTGCTCGTTGAAGTCTTTTGTATTGAAATAGGTGTAGTTCTTTTTTTTACAACCTCAGGCTCAACCAAAAGTTTTTTTATTTTCACAGTATCGATTAAGTGGCACACCAGGAATTAGAAAAGACGATTGAAACTAAAAACACTTACAGTACACAGGAAAAAGCTCAGCCGCGTAAAAAAAGGATAAATCGGAAAAAATTACATTGAGCGCCCTAAGTCTTTCATTCGACAGTCTAACTAAACATAGCAATTTTAGTGTACCTAGGTATCCAAGAAAATCTAATAATTTCAAAACCTCAGATATCTGTCTAGAAATTCCGGTTACCTATTAGTCATTACCAATTAAGATAACTATAGAAGCACAAATAGCACAATCTGTTCTGTGCGCAGTGTAGTCCCTGCCTACCCCGCAGTCGTCGCCGCGCCGCCGTGAAGATAAGAACCGCTTTGTGCGCGCCGACACGCACGCAACTTGCTCTGCTAATAGGGTTGCCACCTACCTAATAATCCTTTATTATAATAACATATTTTTGAAATGAGATACGGAAATTGGTGTGACATGGCGCTTCTATACATAGTATAAAACAAAGTCGCTTCCCGCGTCTGTCCCTATGTATGCTTATATCATCAAAAACTATGCAACGGATTTTGATCCGGTGGTTTTGAAAGGATAGAGTAATTCAAGAGGAAGGTTTATATGTATAATACACGCACAACATAGAAATAGGTAAGGCGGTACAAAGTTCGCCGGGTCAACTAGTTGTAAATAAAACTAGAAGATTCGTGCATTAAATATTGGTAGAGCCAACTGTCGGCAAAAAAAATCTTTCTTAATATTGAAAAAACCTCAATATCAACGTCGTATTTTTTTATTGATTGACTAGAGGCTGCCCCGCGGTTTTTCCCGCGCAGATTTTTCATAAACAAAAAAATCCAGTTTTTACCCCGTTTCCGTGGGAATTTCGGGAAATCCCTTCTTAGTGCTCACCTACACTCCCTAAAGAACCTACATGCAAAATTTCAGCCCGCTACGCCCAGTAGTTTCGGCTCTGCGTTGTCTGTCAGTCAGTCAGTCAGTAACGGAAGAGTTTTATATATATTGATAAGTCTCTCTATATTAAGGTAGTACTTAAATCAAATTTGTACACTGACTTTATATACTGAACTAGTGGCTGCCCCGCGGTTTTTCCCGCGCAGATTTCTCATAAACACAAAATTCCCGTTTTTTCCCGTTCCCGTGGGAATTTCGGGAAATCCCTTCTTAGTGCTCACCTACACTCCCCAAGGAACCCACGTGCCAATTTTCAGCTTTCTACGCCCAGTAGTTTAGGCTCTGCGTTGTCTGTCAGTCAGTCAGTCAGTCAGTCAGTAACGGAAGAGTTTTATATATATTGATTATAGATTATTTCAACTTGTTGCATCGTAAATCAGTTAACGAGCTTGATTATAAATATCTATACCAATATTATAAAGAGGAAAGATTTGTTTGTTTGTTTGTTTGTAACGAATAGGCTCCGGAAATACTGAATTTGAAAAATGCTTTCACTGGTAGGAAGCTACACTATCCCCGAGTGTCATAGGCTATATTAAATTTTCAAAAAAATTAGGGATCCTTACTTAAACTCAAATAAAATAACCCAAGGTGCAATATTTTTTCCGTTGTTTACATATTTTGACAGGTGGTTTGTTGTTGTTGTTTGTTTTTTTATTCGCCCATTCTGGGCAGTCAAAAGAACATAGTCTATGGAGCGAAGTCTTTAGTAGTATCTTATATTCTATGGCGTAACGAAGTAAGCCGGTACAGCTCGTAATTTATATAGATGGTCATGACGTTTATAGAAATGCAACTACGATTGGCTGATACCTTTTCCACTTCCATTTCTGCTTTTCCCACTAAAAGTAAAGCTTTTCGTGGGTTAATTTATAAAATCTATTTTCGACAAAAAACTTATTTTCCATTTCAACTCTCCTGATGATGCTTAAAATAATATTTTTATTTCAATTCGATCAGTTGGCAACCCGCCGGTCGATGCAAGGCGGCCGACTCAGGCGCACCGATGCCCTGTATATTATTGACACAATAAATTCTAACGTCGACCTTACAGCATCCTCACACACACACACACACACACTTAAGTAAATTTTAGATCCCTGCAAAGCTAGTCTCAGGAGATGGAGTTTAAAGCGATTTCATAAGAATTTATAATAATTCCTCATAATAATAATAAGATAGATAGATAAACACTTTATCACACACAAGTAAGATATTAGGTGTACACTTTACATACATTATACAATTTCAAGGTACAAATAATTGAATTTCCATGCAACTTATCGCTAAAAGTGATTTCTTTCATGTAACCCACAATTCATCAATATATATAAAACTCTTTCGTTACTGCCTGACTGACTGACTGACTGACTGACTGACTGTCTGACTGACAGACTGACTGACAGACAACGCAGAGCCTAAACTACTGGGCGTAGAAAGCTGAAAATTGGCACGTGGGTTCCTTGGGGAGTGTAGGTGAGCACTAAGAAGGGATTTCCCGAAATTCCCACGGGAACGGGAAAAAACGGGATTTTTGTGTTTATGAGAAATCTGCGCGGGAAAAACCGCGGGGCAGCCTCTAGTTTATGATATAAGTACAATACCCATTTATAAACTTAACACAATCTCACGCCTCTTATTGCCCGAAGGGTTAGGCAGAGGTACCAGCTTATAAGAGCCGGAACCACGTATTGATTTTTGCTCGTATTGATTGATTGATGCGAAAATATTTCTGTCTGTCGCTGTGTAACGCAATCAGGCCTGAACTACTGAACTGATATGACTGAAAATAATGGGTAAATACTTTAATTCCAGAAATCCCACGGAAACGGCATTTTGAACATTGAAGGAAAAATGCGCGAGCGTAATAAGTAAATATATTTTTTTTAGTTTTGTTTGAGTAACAAAATCTACAATGTCATGGATATATCCATAATTATTTTTATCCTCTGCCTACCCAACCATCAGGTTTTTAATTAGAGACGCTTTAATTTTTGCATTCATGTCGGTAATTAATTTAATTTTATATTTTATTCGCTCAATAAACTTGGTGCATTTTAGCACCTTTTGTTTATTTTTAAAGGACGAATAAAAGTTTAGAGGATTTTCCGTTTGGTTATCCTTTAGATCCATATCTAATAGTACTTATACCCTTTTTGTTTTTATAATTGACCTTATTTAGGCCCAGCGCACATCTAGCAATACCAAGAGCAATAACAATCTGAAACGTATCTCGATATATTCGCCGTGACAAGTTATTGTATAGGTTATTTTTTCCGGTCCGATATGCAGTTAAATTTAAACTCTTTTACTAATACTTAGATATATAAAGAGTGCGCTTTTAAATTTAAATGCTTATCTTATTTTCGCATGTATCGCTACAATGTTTGGTCACGCTGCGCTGAAAAAGGTTATAAAGTAAGAATTTCAAAAAATTACCAACTAAACAATAACTCAAGAGATTTTATTGTCAAGATAAAGGTGTAATGACATTTGGTTCTGTTTTTAAAAGGTCGCGGACCTTGACTTAATCTTTGGAACAAAATGGGAAATTGTTTCCAATGACTTGGCAACCTTAATTTTTCATTGCAGAATAATGATAAAAATAAAAAAAATACTCATAGCTTTTATTTACTTCAAAAGTCTAAGTATAACTTATATAAGAGATGTGATAAGTAATAGTGTCTTACCTTAGATTGTCCTGTTAAGCTTAAAGCATTTAATTTTTATTTATTTAATTTATTATATAAGAGTGTTAAAATTTTAAAAAAATACTTTGGTAAATACTGCGATCGTTTTGATTCCCAAACAACTAAGGACTCATAAAAAAAAACAACTGGGTATTGTAGTGGGTACAGATCGGTACCCAAATTCCATAAAGTGTTGTTGTTTGTTGAATAAAGTGATTAAAATCAAAAGGTTAGATGTGGTCTAAATCGATGCTATGTTTAAATCACGGGGTTTTTCGGCGATTTCAGTATTTAAACACAAGTAACAATTTGAAAGTTTTACTAAAATAAATTGATAAAAACTAAAACAATTGTCTAAATTAAAATTAAATCTAAAAGCAAGAAGTATAATTGCAGGTTGTATCAAACTGTTTGTGAGAAGAAAGGGATATCATAGCCTAAAAGAGACAGAGAATAGCCTCGGCGCTCCTGCTTCTAAACAGCAAGGCAGGCCGCCCCGCCCACCTATAAAATATCGATCGGCCGACGCAAAACATATAATTTATTTATAATTTCTGACTTACGCCGCTTTTTTGATAGTCCTCTATGATGACTATTTCGATGTTAGGGTTCCGTACGTAGATGTTAAAATTGAGGCCTACTTACTTATCTATATATATAAAATTCAAAGGTGACTGACTGACTGACTGACTGACATAGTGATCTATCAACGCACAGCCCAAACCACTGGACGGATTGAGCTGAAATTTGGCATGCAGGTAGATGTTATGACGTAGGCATCCGCTAAGAAAGGATTTCCCGAAATTCCCTCAGGAACGGGAATTACGGGACTTTTTAGTTAGTATGAAAAATCTACATTATTCACTCAATAATCCACTTGAAATTTGGTGTACAGGTTCCTCAGTGAATGAAAGAGTTTTGAAAGAAAGGAATTTACAAATTCCCACGGGAACGGGATTTTTTTAAGTGAGAATGAAAAATCGACATCCTTGAGTGTATCGACGTGAAAATTGGTGTACAGGTTCCTTAGTAAATGTAGGAATGTTGAAAGAAAGTAATTTATAAAATTCCCACGGGAACGGGAATATCGGGACTTTTTTGTGTGAATGAAAAATCGACTTCCTTGAGTGTATCGACGTAAATTTGTGTACAGGTTCCTCAGTGGATGAAAGGGTTTTGAAGAAAGGAATTAACTAAATTCCCATGGGAACGGGGATTACCGGACTAATTATTTAGTATGGAAAATCGATTTCCTTGAGTATGTCAACGTGAAATTTGGTCTACAATAGTGTCTCTGTGGGGTCTTGAAAGAAAGAAAAATACTAAATTCCCACGGGAACGTAAAACGGGACTCTTTAGTTAGTATTTAAACAATGTATATATATTTTTTTATTTCGACGTAAAAATAGGATTAGGTAGTAGGATAGGATAGGGTTCTTCAGTGGGTGTAATTAGATTCAGAGTTATATTAAGAAAAGATTAACTAAAATTCACATGGTAACGGAACATTCCCAAAAATATAAAGCGCCTTAAAAATCTTCAACTTTTTTTTACTTGAGTAGGTACTTATATTAGGTATGTAGGAACGTATATCCAACTACTTTTACCAAACACGCTAATAAAAATGTTAGAAGTTTCAGTGTCTGAATGGTGGAGTGTAGAAAGGAATTTCTGGAGTTGCCACGGGTACTGAAATAAACAAAAATTAATACTGTAAATAGGTAGACATTTTAGGGGGTATGGGTGCGATCAGAAATGATGTCACCAAAATCCTGAGTCATAAATCAACCAGTAATTAACGTTTTTAATGAAAAAGCGCGTGCGAAGCTGCGGGCAAAAGCTAGTCTTAGTCTATAATGAAAAGTAAAAATGTTAAGTAATGTTAAAGTAAGTCTATATAATGTCTTTTTTTTATAAAACACGAGCGGTCCCGGCTTACTTCGTTACGCCATAGAATATAAGATACTACTGAAGACTTGGCTCTATAGACTTTGTTCTTTTGACTGCCCAGAATGGGCGAATAAAAAAAGAAATAACAACAACAAACCACCTGTCAAAATATGTAAACAACGGAAAAAATATTGCACCTTGGGTTACATTATTTGAGTTTAAGTAAGGATCCCTAATTTTTTTGAAAATCTAATATAGCCTATGTTACTCGGGGATAGTGTAGCTTCCTACCAGTGAAAGAATTTTTCAAATCGGTTCAGTATTTCCGGAGCCTATTCGTTACAAACAAACAAACAAATCTTTCCTCTTTATAATATTGGTATAGACTAGTGTGCGTGCACACCGCGGCTTTCCTAGAGCAGTTTTCCTCGCAAACTGCAAAATCCCAATTCTCCATTACCGTGGTATTTACGGTATAAAGGATTTTCTTTGTCTGCCCCGCGGTTATAAGCTTCTAAGCTACCTTCTCTTCCTATAAACCAATTTTCAGTCATATCTGTTCAGTAGTTAAGGCGTGATTGCATACACACAGACCGCCCATTGCAATCAATGTATTAGTTTAATAATGTTTTATTGTGTTCAGGTATTTAAATAATATTAAGTGCATTTCTATCATTCCCATACATTAAATTACACTGGAGTCTAACCGTCTTATTCATAAAAAGTTAAAGAACATTTTAGTTATTTGACGTATGTCAATTTAGACTGGATGTCACGTATTTACCATACAACAAACCAGAGAAGTAGACCTCCAGTAACGCTACTTAAAATCTACTGTATCTTTATGAATAAGACGGTAAGAGCTTACTCGGTGCGAAACTAGCGCTACTTTCGACAAATAATGAATATTTTCTAAACCATCGCAGAAATCAAAGATATGCGTCTTTGACTCCCTAGATTATCTTTCTTAGAATTCGTAAGGCCCTAGTGTGTAGCGTTTAGGTTCAAAATCTAAGAAATAACCCGTTCGTTGCCTAAAGTGGCCACTTAAGTTTCATAAGCGAATATTTCTAAGATAATTATTTATTCGTTGTCCCACAGAGAAGCTCCGGCTATCCCTCTGCGTGGGTTGTGGCGGGCAGATCCACGACCAGTACATCCTGCGCGTGGCCCCCGACCTGGAGTGGCACGCCGCCTGCCTCAAGTGCCAGGAGTGCCGGCAATTCCTCGACGAGTCCTGTACGTGCTTCGTCAGGGATGGGAAGACGTACTGCAAACGAGATTATACTAGGTAAGGGTTGTTTTTTAACCAACCTGACATTCTTAGTCAGTGTTTGAAGGCTACTCGGTATGATACTCGGACAGGTGGTTCCCTGGTTCTGATTATTCTGGTTGGAGCTGCCTTATGTTCAGTCGAACATATGTTTCACTGTCACAAAGTCAGAGCTTTACATAATGTCCGCTCCAAATTGATATAGATATCAAGTTCCAATTTCGAGACGGTAAAGTTTACGCTCGACAGTATGCGACTGCTGGAGCCTGGATGAACTGTTTACTCGAGAACGTCTTGTCCGTGTGCAAATTCGACCGAGTAGACTACAAACACTGATAGCGAATGTCAGCTTTATAAGCATTTTTCTTAGGTTTCGAGCCTGAAAGCTACATCTAAAAATGTATTTACCATCTTTTTTCTCGCAATCAATATATATAAAACTCTTCCGTTACTGACTGACTGACTGACAGACAACGCAGAGCCTAAACTACTGGGCGTAGCGGGCTGAAATTTTGCATGCAGGTTCCTTAGGGAATGTAGGTGAGCACTAAGAAAGGATTTCCCGAAATTCCCATGGGAACGGGAAAAAACGGATTTTTGTGTTTATGAGAAATCTGCGCGGGTGAAACCGCGGGGCAGCCTCTAGTAGTGTAATAGGACTCAATAGTTAGTCCACATCATACTTTCATCTTTAACCATTATAACACCAATTCAAAGCAAAACATTTTACCAAAAGGAATTAGTATTGTTTTCTCGCACCTATGTTTGTCTATCTGTCTGAAGCTCGCGAACCGATTGGCTTGCCGGGCGGCTGAACAAACATACAAACAGACGGACGACCACACAGCGGTTCCTATTACTGTTATTTATATAGATGTGTTTTTGCGCGTCTAACTCTATGTAGAGTCATAAAGGTAGAGGTTGTTTTTAGCTTATTATTTTTCCGCTCGAATTTCTTGAAAGTATGTTTTATTATGTCGTTTTATTTTTTTACTAGTGTTTAAATAAGCACTTTTTTTTTAAACCTCGCAAATTATTTCTACTGCTGTTTTCTAATCTATACCAATATTATAAAGAGGAAATATTTGTTTGTTTGTTTGTAACGAATAGGCTCCGGAAATACTGAACTGATTTAAAAAAATATTTCACTGGTAGGAAGCTACACTATCCCCGAGTGACATATAGGCTATATTAGATTTTCAAAAAAATTAGGGATCCTTACTTAAACTCAAATAATGTTACCCAAGGTGCAATATTTTTTCCGATGTTTACATATTTTGACAGGTGGTTTGTTCTTATTGTTTGTTTTTTATTCGCCCATTCTGGGCAGTCAAAAGAACATAGTCTATAGAGCCAAGTCTGTAGAGGTATCTTTATTCTATGGCGTAACGATGTAAGCCGGGATAGCTCGTGGATAATAAGATGTTCGACTTTCAAAAGATGCTGTAAATGTGACCGAAAAGGCCATTTTGAGTAGTTTTTCGATATTGCTCTGAAAAGGAAAACTCTTAGAGCGCACATAATGTGCAATGATTTTGGTAGTTCCAAGTTAAAATTTGTGATATTTAATAGTGTAAAGCAAAACCGATAAGTCACAAAAAAGGATTAAACCATCTAATTATTAAATTAACTAATTTATCTACAAATAAATTGGATAGAAATAACTTTAAATACATCGAGGTGGAACACCCGTTAACATCCGGCTGTCATTCAGTCAGTCGGACTGTCGGACGGTGGATTTTCAACCCTCGTGTGTGTAAACATAAGCTGTAATACTATCTAAGCAACTGAGTTTCAGGTTACGCTAATTGTAATCTTAAAATAGATGTAGATATCTTAATAATATGGTTGTCATCATCATCATCATCATCTTAGCCTAGAACGTACACTGTTGGACGTAGGCCTCCCCCACAGATTTATTATTGCCATAATCGCGACACTGGTGGGCGAGTTGGCGATCGCAGTGTGGCTTTCTCAAGTTTTTAAAGACGCTAATGCCCGTCCTTCGAATTGTACCTACCTTAGTACTTAGTAGTGGTGTTATATGTATTACTAAATAATTTTATCTATATTTTTTATTTGTGAGGTTTAGGTGCCTGTCTTTACCGTTGTTTATAATTTCACTCACAAACAGAGAAATCAATGGCGATGTTTACACACCCAACCCGAATAAAGCAATAGCGATCTCCTATCTCTCTGAAATAAAGCCAGACAAAATAAAAATAAAAAATATTAAGTTTCATTTAAATCATAACGAACTGTCAATCAAGATGGCGCCACGATGTTCTCTCAACAAACAAGTCTAAAACCAGAGAAATGTTTACTTTCTCCCTTTCTGCGCGGCCGTCACAGATATAGTGTAACACATAAACAAACAATCTCACAACGCATAGCTGGAGGCTGACCTAAGGCTGACTTTACTAACTTAACGATTGTGGGCTTATTGGTATGAAATTTCATAATGGATTTCAACAATATATATATTTAAGTTTACAACCATACTTATTATCAAAAATGCGAAGGTCACTATTTCTGTCCTTATTTAAATCTTTACCTCTTAAAATACTGAAACGAGTTGGCGGAAAAATTGTTTGGTAGGTTGTTTAGAACCATACACAGATGTAGGAAAAGTTTATTCCAAAAAAAACTACGGGAATGGAAATTACGGATTTCGCGTTGTTACATTTGGTAAAATATAAGTTTATATTAGTAAATCTCATACCTACACGTAGCCAGCACATCTATCTACCTAACCACCGTAATGTGCACTAAAAAAAGAGGTCATTTTTACAAAAATGGAAGCTCAATGTGCTGGCAACTAAACACGGAGTTTGGCGCTAAAGCAAACGTCATTTTGACAAGAACCGCGGCAAAGCGGTGCTTTTAGTAACCCGATACTATGACTGTGTTTGTAAAAGTTTGTTTGTTAAGGTTTGTCAAAGTATTTTTTTTGCTTTTGATTTACCTTTTTGAGCCGCTTTATTTACTTAATTTGAGGGCAAGGTCTGCCCCCACTAGTCAAGAAACAAAACACTAAAAAGACACTGC
Source organism: Euspilapteryx auroguttella (assembly GCA_951802225.1). Classification (NCBI taxonomy): domain Eukaryota; kingdom Metazoa; phylum Arthropoda; class Insecta; order Lepidoptera; family Gracillariidae; genus Euspilapteryx; species Euspilapteryx auroguttella. Next base: position 4,956,723 of record OX637662.1, read on the forward strand.
AAAAAAAAACAGTGGAGTAGGCACTCCAGGCCGTAAGGCCGTAGATAACGCCAGATTATCATTTTGCATGCGTTTTCGTACGTATTTTATTCCTGCTAAAGCGATTTGGGCGTCTCAGAAAGTTTGTGGGCTCAGATAAGTAGTTTCCATAGATAGAAAAATTATAATATCCCCAAAATGATGGAACTAATGGGTTTAAATTGACTTTGGAACCCCAAAATTTAAAACCAATTTTTTTGTTAATAGAGTTTGAATAAGTAAGTCTAATAACGAAGATAAAAAACACGGGAAACAAACACACTCAGCAACAACATTCGTAGCGGTGTAGATTACAAATTAGTTTGTAAGTATTTCAAACTTTTTTGGCTTTCCTTCGTTTCTTACAAAAACTACTGGAAAGGTGAACCATTCCTCTTTCTAAATTAGGCGGCTAAAAGCACCAGCGCTTTTTTTTAACTAGTGTACAAATTAGTTTGTAAGTATTATTATTGTTTTAGAACAATCAGCCATTATCATGGCTTTGAATATCCTGTTATATGTCTTTTTTAAGTGTTTTGGAAACCTTAGACTTGAAAGTGGAACTAATGGACTAAGTTTTGGAACCAAAAATCGGCATAAACCTTCTTATTTAGACTAGTATTTGAAAGAGGAATCATTCCATTGTTTTTTGTTTCGTTCCAGTAGTATGCTCCGACAATAGGTACTGGACCGATTATATTAGAATCCTACATTATCCCATCCCTGAGGAACAAAGGCTAGATAATATTCTCACAAATTCAGTATAGCTTATAGACTATGATAAATAATATTCTGTAAACTTATATTGTTAGGCGCTGTGAGGCGGTACGAAGTTCGCCGTGTCAACTATAGTTATTAAAACATGAAGTAGAAAAGTAGGCTTAGATCTGGCTCTATATCTCTTAAATCACCTGAAAAATAGAAATACATTCTGAAACAAACAGAAACCATAGAAAAGCGTAGATATAAACTCAAAAACCGATTTCCACACACCCGCCCGCGAACCACCCCTGCAGAGGCCGCTTCGATCCCCCCTTCAATTTGCTAAAAGCATAGACTATACCAACTTATAGGGATCTGCTACAGGGGTGGAGGCTTTAAGGGTGGTAGGATAGGGTTAGCAATGCTTTAATTTGGATTCAATTTATATTTATTTCGTGCTATTGAAAACTTAGTTTTTCATTATTTTGGTTAAATTTAGGTTTTGAAGAATAGTTTGTTCTTTTTACGATTTTAAAATTAAACAACTTTTTTTGACACTTTATTGCAAGATATCAAGTAAATTGATCGGAATGGGTGACCTTGTTTCTTAGCGCTGTTGAGTTAAGCCTTGATTCTACTTGTCAGCCTAAAATACGTCCTCTGCTGGACATAGGCAAGGATAAATAATGATAGACAAGGATGGTAGTAAATTAACTTTCAATAATAATAGTAACGCATTACACTCACTAGGTAGAACCTGTATCAAGGGTGCCCGAAATATATACAGAGAGAAACATTAAACCCAGACCGAAAACTAACATCGATATTGATTCATCATAACATAACGATGTTCGCCCTGCCGGGAATCGAACCCAGGTGCACACACGTCTCAGTCCATATTACTGCACACTGAGCTAAGGAGCTGTGTGATTTTGTAATTTAAGAAAATAAAACGTTATTGTTCCAGGTTATTTGGTACAAAATGCGACAAGTGTGGAGCTAATTTCAGTAAAAACGACTTCGTGATGCGCGCCAAGACGAAGATCTACCACATCGACTGCTTCCGGTGCTGCGCCTGCGCGAGACAACTCATACCTGGTACATCTATATCTATACTATTATACATAAGAGGAAGGATTTGATTGTTTGTTTGTTCGTTTCCATCCAATATGCTCTGGAACTACTGAACCGATTTGCCAAATTATTTCACTGTTGTAAAGCTACACTATCTCCGAGTGACATAGGCTATATTAAATTTTAGACAAAAAAATAGGCATCCTTACTTAACTCAAATAATGTAACCCAAGGTGCAAAAATGTTACATATTTTGAAAAAGTTAAAAGGTGAAACATGTAAAAGTTGGACCAATATAACACAGCTAGCTCGTGTTATATTGGTCCATGCAGCTATTAAATAAACATACAGAGCTCATAGTCGTATTCGACAACGTTGGCACGACATGGTAATGTGTTGCGGGATGCGGTTTATAGTAGAAAAGTAGCCACAGTTTCTCTAGTCTCTAGCTTCGTAATGACAATGGGATGACTGACCGACGGCTAGAACTGTGGCTAGAACTGTATCAAAAACGAATAGTCCATAAAATATCTAAGCCCAGAAAATTGCATAATGCTTGAAGAACAAAATGGTAAATGGGGCCTGGTAAAGGGTGTGCGATCTGTGAAGACCTTTCCAACTGTGTTTGTTTTTTTGCGGAAGATAATGATGCTTGTATTTTTTTTTCGTACCCAATATGATAAGATAAGTAAAAGTTTTCGAAAATAACATAATTGTTGGTTTCAGGTGATGAATTTGCGTTAAGAGAAGGTGGAGCGTTGTATTGCAGAGAAGATCACGATGTTTTAGAAAAGGTAAGCTATCTATAAAGCCTAAAATAATACTTATACACGTGAAATTTTGTGATAATGAGGATATTTGTAATACTTTCACACTATACCTGAAGATTAAATTATTTCCAGTCATTTATGCGTAATGCAAAGGGAAATAAATCCCTTATTTTTATACTGATGAATAAGTAAGTATACATCGATTAATATAACGAGAGACAGCACAATGTTACGGTAGGCGACACACTTTGACAATGTACGGGGAGCGAAAAAATATTACAGTAGCCGCCCAATGTTAGGAGGTGGCACAATGTTAATATTATTATTATCTTTATAAACAGAGTACAACAAGCAGCACAGGCACCGTGAACGCAGAGAGCAACAACAACACGACCCTCAGCAACAACAACTCGCACCATCCCCACGAACTGGGCTCGATGTCCGGTAAGTCATCTTCAAGTTGCAACCTTTGCAACGTCTGCGGCCGTAGATAACCGAACATTTGTTTAATATCTCTGTCACTTTTGTTCTCTTTTTTGACATCATATGCATCACCTCAAAACATTTTTCTCTCATTTACCTAGTTATTGAAAGAGGTCATAAGTGACAGAGAAACATTCGACAAATGGTCGATCATGTTACGGGGCCTGGTGCTAAGTTTACAATGCTACCCCTCTCTGTCCAGTGTCGTCTTCAAACACTACTATTTGTTAAATTTGGTATTAGTATGGCCAAGTAGCCATACTTAGTTTTAGGTAGTTACTTACTTAGGTGGGGAAATAAGAACAAAGTGCATGGTTGAAGTCAACAGCAGAGACCGGGAATAATCTCCAAATAGCTGGATGAATTGTAATTAAACTTTGAGATAGCTTTAAGGATCTGTTTTAAATGAAACCTATTTATTTTGGTGTTTTGGATCCTGTTAATTACCTAAAGCATTTCTAGTCTTAATATAATATGACGTATACATATGTAAAAGGTGTCGTAGGTAGAACGTAGGTAGACAATTAAAAAATAACCACAGGGCTATCAACACTTGCGAAGTTTCGACTAAACCAAAAGTACCGTAACTCGTTTTTTTGTCGACAATAGATAAGAATCGATTTGGTTCGAGTATCGAGATAAATTTGCGATTAAACAGTGATTGTCCCCTTTGGTGAGCCGCCATCAAACGCGCCGCGGCTTTCATGTGGCCGCTACTATGACAATCTGGTCTGGAAACGCGGGAAAGTTTATGTATTTTGCTGATTATTTGGGGGTCTGTATAATAATTAGTTACAGTGATTGCACTAACCCCCTGATCTTAAGATCTATATGTTTATATGTCTGAGATATAATACACCGTATTGTAATTATACAGCGAAACGAAACTTGATTAAAACCAACTTTAATAAAAATCGTTAATATTTCATTTAGCTTATAAAAATTTGCTATGTATGTACAATGTACATACTTTTAGTTGAAGATATTTTTTTGTTATAAAGAAGTTTTATGACAATTTCTTCTCGAAACCATTAGCGATAATACTTAAAGCCGTCCGAAGAGATGAACGAAAAAAGTTCCTCTGTATGCACTCGTTCGTAGTCAAAATATCAATTTGTGTTCGTACGGAACTCTATACCTACCGAGTTGTAACAGTTTCACTATTATCAGTAAAGTTGTAAGCAGTACTTGAGATATGCATACATTTCAGCAAAAACGCCGAAATCTTATTTTGATTGACAAGTTATTTTATCCGTTATCTTATTTACTATTACATTTGTTTGTATTATATACCGGGTGTTTCTAACAAGGCGGTAATAAATCAAAGGAGGGATTCTGCTCATCATACCTAACAACTTTCCCAAAGCAACATGGGTCGAAATCTCAAAAAAAATATCAGCTGTTCCATACATTGGTGCGATCAGCTGACGGGGTCAATGTACGGGACGGCTGATTTTCGTTTTGAGATTTCGACCCATGTTGCTTTGGAAAAGTTGTTAGGTATGGTGAGCTGAATACCTCCTTTGATTTATTACCGCCTTGTCAGAAAAACCCTGTATAACGCCTCCGTGGTGCAGTGGTCAGTAAAATGAAGCCCGGCGGAGGCAAAAATTGTTATGATTAATATTGATAATTCTCAATCAGTAATTCCAAAAAATCGATTGCTGTTCGTTTGTCTTTCTAAAACACGGGATCGACTGAATGGATTTAAATTATATTGGTTTTGATATGTTTGTCCATGCAAAGTTTAAACGGTGAGAAAATATGCAAAAGTCACTACTTATTTCACACGGGCGGAGTCGCGGGCACAGTTAGTTTAATGAACAAAATGTCTGGACAGTGGTCATCACATTTATATCCTTTAAATCCTCAATCAACACCTCGCAAGTCCTACCAATCAAGCAGAGTACTAATAAGTGATTCATAAAGGCATGCACGCACGAGAGCCGTTAAGTTTATAATCCATAGGATCTGACCGGGTGTGAACTGGACCCTAATATTGTATGCAAAGGATTACTAGTGGACTGTTAGACGGACACTGTTAAATTATTTGTAAAGGGAACGTCGAAGGGGTTCACTTGATACAGGTTTTTATTTTTCTACGTATAACATTTTTTTCCTGCACCTAAGTTATAATGATGATGTAAATACAAGAGTTTCATTCATTCAATTCAACCTGATAGACATCCACTGCTGGACATCCACAGATTGCCACAAGGACAAACATTGTGTAGGGTCACAGAGTTTATAATACTTAACTATGTAGGGTGTTTGCCGTATATAATTGCTACGAAGATCTCATCCTTCGGCTGTTCTCTAAGTTGTCTTTTACGACACCCACGGAAGGAGGCAAGGTGTTGGAAGTGTTCAGGCCACCACTATACGGTTTCTCAGTATAAGATATCACAGTTTTTAAAGTTCGTGAAGCTAGTATAGCAGCTGCGCTCCTTTAGAACTTTTTTGATAAAGTTGAAATTCCAAATTTCAGATTCGGGCAGCGAATCCGGTTCACACAAGAGCGGCCGAGCACGAGCGGCGTCCAACGCGGACGGCAAGCCGACCAGAGTGCGCACTGTGCTCAATGAAAAGCAGCTACATACGCTCAGGTGAGCACGGTTAGACTCCTTCTTACTATGTAGAGAGAAAGTGAGAGAGACACGTTTTGGTGAACGTAGAAGCACCAAATATTCCGCTAAATCAGACTGGAATAGTACGGTCTTATTGGTGGATTCAACGTCAAAATAGGCCAATTACAATGCTAGTTAACGCCATTACAACAAGTCAGTAACTAAATCAATTATTTTTCTTATCCTTTTATCTTATGCTGGAACATAGGGTTTAAGAATTTTCCTCTACTTTAAGCGGTCGCGAGTTAACAGTGTTTAACTCCTCCCTGTTAAGTCTCACGCACCCGAAGATTACCTGCACCGGTCCAAGCTGCTTCTTGCATCGTGGACCGGCGCCAGGTAATCTTTTGGCCGCCACTTTTGCGTAAGCCTAACTAACAATAGATACCTTATGTACAACTTTTCAGAAAAACCTTTAGGCAGTATGATTTTAATTTAATAATGAGACTATACCTTAAACGCCCAATGTAAGTTTAGTTCTCAGGGTAAGGTAAATCAAAAAAAATCGTCCCTTAAATTAAACATTCTTTTTCTTTCTCAGAACATGTTACGCAGCCAATCCTCGTCCAGACGCATTGATGAAGGAGCAGCTTGTAGAGATGACTGGCCTCAGTCCGCGAGTTATCAGGGTCTGGTTCCAGAACAAACGGTGCAAGGACAAGAAGAAAACTATACAGATGAAGATGCAGATGCAACAGGAGAAGGTGGTAATTTATCGGTTTTAGTATTTTATTATTATTGTTAGTAGTTAATTTTATTAGCAACTTGTATTGCAAGTAAGACGCAGAGTAAGCTGACTCTCCACAATGTGGTCAGATGACTTTGTAAAGGTTGCGGAAGTACACTAGATGAGGGTGGCTTAAGACCGATCGGTATGGCGATTTGTGGGGGAGGCCAATGTCAAGTAGTAACGATGATGATGATAATTTTACTTATCTACTTTTAAGTCGATGACAGTGTGGTCAAATAAAGAAAAGATATCAATGATATGGCGCCCAACGTGGGGCATGAAATCTTCATGCAGCATTACTTGAGAACTTCAATGATAATCATTGACATCTTGAACCATAAAACTAACATCAAAATGAAATGAACAGGAAGGCCGCCGGCTGGGCTACATGTCGATGGGAGTGCCGCTAGTGGCGGGCTCGCCGGTGCGGCACGAGGCGGCGGCCGCGCTCGAGGTCACCGCCTACCAGCCGCCGTGGAAGGCTCTCTCCGACTTCGCCTTGCACGCTGATCTGGACCGCGCGCCGCACCACTCTGCCGCCTTCCAGCATCTTGTTAATCAGGTATTGGATGTTTCTAACATATTGTAGTATCTTAGTAAATTATAGAAGTGTGAAGTATTCCTACCTCACCAACATAACTTTTGACTGCTTCCGCAGTTCACTTTGCAGTGATGTGGACTATATGACATGAAAGCACCATGTTCAATTCCCGGCGTCGACGATCATTTTTATAATGAATATCGATGTTTGTTTTACGAATTGGGAATATTTTTTCGTCTTTTTATGTGTTTCGGACAGGCAGTTGCGTGCTTTGGCTGTTCTCTGTGGTCGCCTTTTACCACACTAACGGGATGAAGGGTATACTATGCAGCCCTCACATAGCCAGTTGTCATTAGTATATGTTAATTATGTCTATTTGTTACCAGATGCACGGCTACGACATGACCCCGCTCGCGCCGCCGCGGCCGCACGAGGACAACTACGTCACCTACCTCGAGAGCGACGAGAGTCTGCCGCCGTCCCCCTAGTGCTGCCTCGCCTAACGTCGTGCCGCCAGTTGTAACAATGTAGCGCCACTTGTAACATTGTGCCGCTAGTTCCAACATTTAGGCGCCTCTTGTAACATGTTGTCTCCTCCTGTAATATTGTGTTGCCTCGTGTAACATTATGGCAGCAGTAAAGTTGTGTCATAGTGGTGGGTAATAAAATTAATAAGTAATCCAAGACCTGCATGCATGCATGCTTTTATAAAAGCAGGAGCAGCAATGGTTTTCGAATGCTGTCATTGTCATCGAATTTTAGATTTGAATGACATTGGAAACACAATTTATACTTACTGCGCATACATAACATAATACTTTAAAGCACATTGCAAAACGGTGATACTGTTAATCAAGTTGCGATTTTTAAGGCATTCTTGTACATTGTTCTAATTTATTCAATGTTGTAAATATTAAAAACGTGTAAATCAAAAATAGACAAAAAAAAATTGCTTAAAAAAAAAAACTAAACTTGCCAGCGAAATATTTTGGTTTCATTTAAAGTACTTTTATTTTATATTAAAATAAAAAATCTATTTACCTACGAATTTATTATAATATCAATGTGATGTTTTCCACTACATTTTTTTATAAGTTTTAAAATAGTTTCGATCGATAATTGTTTTTAAGAAATACGCAGATCTGTTTTTTTACCTATATTTATTTACAGTGTAAATAGTTGTATATTAATCTTAAAGTTAAATAAAATAATATACATATTTAAATACATTGTTATAGGTCCAGTGGCGGACTAGGACGGCGTAACACTTCCGGTTTTTTATTCCTATTGCAGAATGGCTTTTTGTTCTTTGGTATTACAGTCAAGGTCGCGGGTGCACGAGAATAGATAAAAGTGTTACGCCTTCCTAGTCCGCCACTGTACATGATTAATATCTTACTATAATAGTAAGGATTTAAAATTTTCTAAGCATAACCATTACATTATGTACAGTGGCGGACACGGACGGCGTAACACTTCCGGTTTTTCTGTATTGCAAAATAGGTCTTGTTCTTTGGTAATACAGTCTAGGGCTGATGAAACCATAGACAAATCTGTTACGGCCTCCTAGTCCGCCACTGTTCAATTTTCACTTACAATACCGCGTCGCGCCTTGCCAGGTGCGTGCTGTGCTGAGTCTTGAGACTACCTAATTACCTAGTTGTAACTGTAACAAAGGCGTATTATCTGTATTTATTTACCTGTCATAGACCTATAAGAGAGTTTTCCAATGAAAGGTAAAGAAATAGTATTCTAATAATTACTCATATTAAAGCAATATATAAGTGGCATTTAAATAAATAAACAGATCGTCTTTTGTTGTCTGTCGTAGGCTTTTATCACTAAAAAGAGTTGTAAATACAATAATGTAAATATTTTTTTTATAAGTCCTACTTCAAAATATCTGCTTAAACCTAAACTTGTAAAAAACGTGTTCATTTATTTGTGTTTATCACAATTTTACACACAATAATTAGGTACTTACCATCTATTTAGTAAGTAGTTAATAAATAATGTAATTAGGTATACATATAGGTACCTACCTACAATTTACCCTAGAGATTGTGCTACGTAATAATATTAAATTAATAATAAAACATTCTAAAATTAAAAAACCGTTTTTAATTTATGCTACTGGGCGCTATGAATTTCTTCTTAGCACGCGACATTCATGAGAAAAAAATAGGACCGTAGAAAAGTATGCACGTGGAGAACTAATAAAATTATATTAAAATTGTTTTTTCTTGTACTTGTATTGAAAAACATTTTATTAGGAGGCTATACAAAGTATAGTAGTATACAAAGTAGCTTCCCGCGCGTCAGTCTCTATGTATGCTTAAATCTGTAAAAGTACGCCCCCGATTTTGATGCGGGTTTTTTTAATAGATTCAATACGAAGGTTTATAAGTAAAATACATGCACAAGATAGTAATAGGTTAGGCGGTACGAAGTTCACCGGGTCGACTAGTTGAAAATAAAATAAAAACACAAAGAGAAATGAAATGAAATGAAATAACGCTTTATTGCCAACAACAATACAATTAAAATAAAACATCAAAATAATACAATCACAGTAAAATTTTGAATTTAAGGGAAAGGAGGCATGGGCGGCCTTATCGCTTAAAGCGATTTCTTCCAGGCAACCCTTACTGAATTACAGCAACAGGAATTTAAGGTAGACGTTTCAATTAAAACATTACATTTTGGTGACAAAATAATTAAAATGGCATTAAAAGAGCATTTTGCTTCTGTTAAGTTTCCGATACAAGTCAATAGATGGCGCTCAAAGTATTTGGTGTGAGTTTATGATAAATTTTTTTGCGATTCCCGTGGGATATTTAGGGATATTTTTGCTTGCTTAATGGGTACATTAACGATCTAGAGCGGCGTAACCCTTCTGGTTTGTCTGTATTGCAAAATAGCTCTTGTTATTTGGTAATACAGTCTAAAGCGCACGAGACCATAGACAAATCTGTTACGCAGTCTTGGATCGACACTCTGCCGCCACTGTACAGTCACGGACTAGGAGGCCGTAACAGATTTGTCTATGTTTTCGTCAGCCCTAGACTGTATTGCCAAAGAACAAGAGCTATTTTGCAATACAGAAAAACCGGAAGTGTTACGCCGATCGTTTCCGCCACTGTACCACAAAGATTTCTGAGTGTAGCGTTACCTACCTCACCTCACTGCTGTACCATAATAAATTTGTCATAATTTCAATACTCTACCTCAATAGTTTCTAATAAAAATAACGGCGTCAGCCCCCGCAGCACGACGGGCCATTTGTCGAATCTTTCTGTCACTTTTAATCGCTTTTGACATTTCAACGCGGGAAAATGTATGGAGACGATCCACAAAAGTGACAGATAGATACGACAATTTCGACAAATCGCAGAAAGACAGTGATAGCCTGTAAAATACGCCTACTTACAAATAACTTTTGTTTAAAAACTTGCAGTTATCTTTGCTAAAACTATAATCTAAAAATGACAGCTAGCTATAATCTAAAAATGTCCAAGATACTAATATCGAATATTATAGAAATAACCTCGTGGTCACCGGCTGCCACTGATTCGATTAGATATCATCGTTATTCAGCTTATCACAGACAAGCCAACCTCAAGACTTGACTGGTCATCAACAGTCATCATGCAAATAAGGCAAAAATAAGTAACGTAATCAATAATGTGAAACTTTACTTATGGCACAAAATTACTTGCTGTGCCCTATATTACTTAAATAACTTAGTAGGGTAAAACGTCCTATTACCGCGGTAGTCAAAATCACGTCCTATTACGGCTCTAATTTATCTTTTGCAATTTATGATTCGTTGTGACTGGGTATGGTAAAAGTGACTACATAGTGTCCAAGGGAAACTAACACGTAACTTATTACCCAGCACTCGTGCGTTTTAAATCGTATAAATTACTAAAATTAATTATTTTGTGTTACTTCAGCGAAGCGAGAAGCTGTTCCATACAAACGCAGACTGACTCGCTGTAGAACATTGAATTTTCAGACTTCGTTTTTAGTTCAAACAAACACTTTAAGATTATGTTACTATATTCGAATACTTTTTACATTCAAGTAGTCTTAGTTAATCAAGTTGATTTCTGTTTAAAATCAAATAAAACAAGTAAATATGCGTAAACAAAAGTCCGCCGTGTTAGGAAGGCTATTTGAGGGTACCGCCTATTACGGAGGGTACCATCGGTAATAGGAAAAACGCAGTGTCGGTAATTTATAAATTTAGTGGTATAATAAATATAATTTATGAACATTTCGTTATTTAAGTGTAATTTTCATTAGTTCTCAAGTATAAAACCAATTTTGGAGGTTCATGTTTTTTAACTAGAATCCTTGTTTTTGACGCTTAAAGTTGACGGTAAAATTTAAGTTTGTTAGAATATAGTGAAACCGAACATATGAGTTTAAATGAAGAAAAATAGTCTAATACAACGATTACTAACGATTTGAGAGTTTTATGGTAAATTCAGAGTGCTCTTATTTGTAAGTAATAAATTACACTACCGAAATATCTTTACATTATATTTCAGAATTAGGATATTAAAACTCAATAAATATTTTAGTACCTACCGTATTAGGCTGTAAGGAATCCCAACACGGTGTATGGAAATTACAGAGCTAATAATTTAACCGTATTATTCATAAAGATACCGTACATTTTAAAAAGCTTTACTACAGATCTACTTATTTGGTTTGTTGTATGGTAAATACGTGACATCCTGTCTAAATTGGCATACGTCAAATAACTAAAATGAACTTTAACTTTTTATGAATAACAGTGTAAGTAAATAATTAAAAAACGTATACAAAAATGTATACTAAGGTTAGGTTTATCGTATTTTTCCATCAATATAATAATTTACTTCTAGATTTTAACGCAACTTTGATACAAAACTGATTTGGTTGTTTTATTTATTATTGTATTTTGGTTTACTGTTTTGTTGTTGTTTTTTTTTGTGTTCCATTTAATTGCATGTTTGTGTCAATTTTGTTGTAAAAAAATGTATCTTTCTTTTATCTTAACTTTATCCGCTTGGGTGGAAATCCATTATCCATATTTTTTTACCGTTTAACTAAACCTTCACTGACTGCACCCCGCTGCTTCGCCAGTTAAATTTTGCTTCAAATATGTTTTATTTGTAAGGTTTCATTAAAATCTATTTCGTAGTTTTTACGTGAAAGAGTTACAGACATCCTTTATTACATACTTTGTTGTTTATAATATTAGTAGGTTTATTGAAACCCTTTTTCAAATTCAAGTTGGAGAAAAACGAACAGCAATTGTTTTATAACGAGGTTAAGGAGGTTATCAATTCGACCTGTATGTATGTTTGTATGCATGTTTGTCCGCGATTATTTCGATTTCGTCAAAACCGATTTTTACATAAGTATTTTTTAAATTCAGAAGAAGGGTTTTAGTACCTATTTTTAACCGATTTTAGAAAAGAGGAAGTTCTCAGTTAAGGTTTGTATCATTTTATTGATTAAGGTTTCGGGTACACAACTTAATGTACATTAACAACAAATATTAAAATAATGTTAATAAGCTAGCCAAATTCGCACAAATTACGCTTTTATGGGTATACCCTGCGCACATAAAAAACGATCTTAAAATGGTGGCCGTTGTATGGGCTGTCACTCTACTCAACTCTTCCCTCATACTAATATACGAGAGATAGCATTCGTTCGGCCGCCATTTTGAAATCGTTTCTTTATCAGCGCGGCTTATAAAAGGACGATTTGTCCCCATATTTAATTCAATCCGTTCCGTTGTGCAGAGAGATGGGAGAATGTAACGATGCCGTAGATTGATTTATTTATTGTTGTTTTGTTATTCGCCCGTTCAGGTCAGGACAAAGAACATAGTAGCCCATACAGCCAAACAGTCATTATTCGTGTTTCCTAAACTAATTATATTACTGGAAACTTCTTAGCGCGAGGCCGTTTATTAAATAGTCGATACACAAAATATTATCAAAATAGCCCCTTACTAGGAAGAACCTGTATTTATGTCTGTACATAAATACAGGTTCTTCCTACAGTGCCAGGATTGTAATTGTTATTGTGCCAGTAACAATTACAGCCATTGCATACCATTTTCTGATTGCACGGAACCATGAGCAAATGTTTCATCGTGCGTGTGTTGTCTGTCATCCCATACTCCGTAATAGGCTGTGCTTACCGCCGTAATGGGCTTCAAACTTTTTTTTGCCGCCGTAATAGGAATTCCGAATTGTCAGAAAAAATATTTATTTTAAATGAATTATCACACTAAAATAAACGAAACGACAACTGAAATAGAAAATATAATCGTCATGAGTGTCAAAAAAAAATTCAAATATCTGCTGACATATTTAGAAATTCTTAACTTCTTACCCTACTTTAAAATGTCGTCAAAACGCGCCGTAATAGGGCATGTTACCCTAATTAGATTATTATTTTTTGGTTTTCAGTTCTTTCAAGGTCGACCCGGCGAACTTTGTACCGCCTAATCTATAACTATGTAGTTTCCCGGTAAATTGTTCGATTTTTTCTCGCTTTAAAAACCATCCTAGGACTTCAACGAACATTTAAAGAAAATGGTAAAATTGGTCCAGGCGTTGTTGAGTTATGCGCTTAACAACACATTTTGCGAATCATTTTTATTTTATAGTTTTCAAAAATATGTAACGCGGTTTTTCCATCATTAAATTAGAGATTTATTATAGCCTCTCTAGCGACACTTATTACTTACAACGAAACCAACAGTCTACACTGTCCACAGGTGCACATACGAGATACGAGTCCGAATAACACAGAACACACTGTATAGAGACACCGTACCTACTGCACTGTACAGTTCCTATAGTTACACTGGATGAGGATCGCTCAAGAACTCTCAGTGTGGGGGAGGTCCATGTCCAGCAGTGGAGGTCTTTCGGCTGAGACAATAATGATGACTGTACAGAGACGGCCCTCATGTCCATGCCACACAGCAAAACTCTATGTGCATGTGCGTTAGTTTCCCAAGAGAGTCCATCAGTTCAAGCGTCTAGTAACTCTATATCTGGATATCTGTATTGTATGGCGATCAGTCAACTAAATACATATCATTTAGTATCACGCGGGCAAAGCGAGAGGCCAGTCGGTCGTTGTGTTTTTGTTTCGGTTACTAAACAAAATAATAATCGTTATTCGTTTGAATTTAAAATATGGATAGTTCAAGTGATAAAGGGTCAATGAAGAAGAAGGATGGAAGAGTACCGGTGCGTATCTAATAAATTAATGAAAATATTGATTTATTTCAGGCAATATTCACATCGCGTTTTATATATGCCAAACAACTCAGTAAAAAATTAATCTATTTTTAACCGACGAAAAAACAAAAAGGAGGAGGTTCTCAATTCGTCGCGTATTTTTTTTTTTTATGTATGATCACGCATAACTTTTTACTGTGTGGACCGATTTTGATAATTCTTTTTTTAATCGACAGGGTATACCTTGAAGTTGGTCCCATAAAAATTTGGAAATAAAATTTCCACCCTAAGGGTGGGAAAATAGGGGTGACTTTTTGGTCGGCGGGTCGATTTATCCACTCACAGGTTGCATTTCCGTGTTACATTATAACTTTTGATACCTACTTACAATATCTTTGGAAATTAAATAAAATCAGCCAAAAGACGTCCACTGCTGGACATAGGCCTCCCTCACAAATCGCCTCACCGACCGGTCGTGATCGAACCTCATCCTGTTAGTCCCTCAACCTTCACCAGGTTGTGTGGCCACCTTGTGGGGTGCGACCACCCGGTGAAGTATGATTAGCTGGGGTCAAAAAATTAGCCCAAAAATAACCGAAAAGCAAAAAATAAAAACTTTTTATAAAAAAATTAAACCGCCGAAAAAACTGAAAAGCATTAAATAATAGGGAAACATTTTCTATTAGGCCTTAATTTACTCACTTCTTAAAGTAATTTTGGATTACCAAGACATTTTGAGTCGGTGCCACAGAATCAACGAATAAAGATCACTAAATTACCTGAAATTCAAAGAAATAACCGAAAAACGTATGCCGCTGCGCATCGCGCTTTACATAGATAATGAATTTGCTTGTGTGGTGTGGCGCCGACTTAAAATTTCTTGGTAATCCAAAATTACTTTAAGAAGTGAGTAAATTAAGGCCTAATAGAAAATGTTTCCCTATTATTTAATGCTTTTCAGTTTTTTTGGCGGTTTAATTTTTTTATAAAAAGTTTTTTAACAAGTATATTAGACGTTTTCTCGTTGACGCGTGGACGGAATCGGCAGGCAGTCGACCTCGTCGGAACTTCCGAAACACGACGCCCTGCGGCCACGGTCAGACCCCCTATTGCGGCCGCTTTTGCAATATTGCTTTTCGTCCTCTTTACGTTTTTTTTTTTTATTGACTTTAATCTAGAAAACACTCCAGAGGACGTTAAGCAATATTGCAAAAGCGGCCATAATAATACCCCAGTAGAGGTGTGGGAAAAAAACTCTCACCAGAAACTTATTAAAACTGAATTAAAGAAATGACTGAACGACGATTCTTATTTCATTTTTGTGCGAATCTTGAATAATAAACGGTCAATCCAGCTCAGTTAGCACTTTTTACACCCTAATGAGATAAGTTTTCTGAGTTCAAGTAAGTCATACCTTCATGTTGCTTAAAATAAAGGCTTTGGACACCTTTGGACCTGAAATGTAAACAATAAGTACCTTGTGGCGATCACCGATCACAATAAATTTGCAAAGGTCGCAGTGGCATGGGCTGTTAAAGTCCTGCATAGCCACAAGTCTAATAATAAAATGGTGTAAACATATTGGCAGGTTGCTGATTCGGAGAACCAATTTTCCTACCTCGTTGGCTTGTGATACGAAAGGCTTGCCAATTATGTAAATCCGAGCATGCATGCTCAGTGCATGTAAATGTAACAACCGCAATAAAATGTAACACATAGCTCTGTACACAAGCGCACGCGCGTTTTTCCGCTGACTGATTTCAAAAACGCAACTTGGTACTTTTTTTTTACCTACGTGTTTTTAATCAGCGTTTTTTTCTGCGTTGTAGTACTTACGTACTATTAGTACGGGAGAAACCGTAATGCGTGTTCATATGTTTGGCGTTTTCAGTCCTTTAAAAAACCGCTCGCGTTTAATCGCAGTGCGTGCTCAGCCTTAGCCTTATTATGCGACCGGTATTACAAAAACAAGATAAACAATCTACAAAAACAAACAAGTAAAACAACTTGATTAATAAATTTGGTAAAAGTATTTAAATGTAAAGTTTCAGGAGGATTGGTTAGGGGTGGCACTGCTGGATAGAGTGAAGTGGAGTAAAAGGGTGGAGGCCTTTGCCCAGCCGTGGTATTAACTTCGTATTAATACCAGTTCCTTGAAGATATTGATACTTCTGTATTTATTTATATGTTTTTAAGTCATTGACATTATTTCAGTAAAATGTTCAGAGGCATATATGTATAGGTAGTTAGATTTATCTTAGCATATTAATATCCTGCTGTTGTATATGTATAAAAACATTATTTAATACTACCGCATAGAAGCGACCGAAAATATTACAATACATAATTGTACTCCGATAAATTTTATATGACAATTATTGCACTTGTAAAATTATTTACTACTTCTAATAAAAGTTGAGTTCAACTACCTTTTTTTTGACTAATAAATAATTTAGTTCCGGGATTTTTTTGAGTTACAAAATTTACTTTTTAAACTCCGACTGTATTCGACAACGGCGAAAGCTGTGCTCATCTCAGACTCAAACTCTCATGCGTCAATGGGAGGACAGACCGACAGTACTAACGAGGAGTTGGAGGTACAGGTCCCGCCACGTAACTTTAGCTCTGAGAAAGTTAAAGAGGGGATTACTGCGCATGTGTACAAAATAAACGAACGAACAGAACGACTATAGAACGAAAATAAGGGGACGATTAGTATCATTGCGTGGACGCAGCACGGTTAAAATAGCCAATAGAGCGCAAGCGAGCGATGCACAATCCGCCCCACCCCCCCTGTAATTTCCTATGACACTTGATTTTTTATTTCTGCGCAAGGTCAAAGACAAAGTTACATGGTTAGACCTGTAGGAGGTAGGCTCCATCAGGCTCCATCATAGGTGGAAATGGCACAGCAGTGACATCTAGCGGCGTCGGTAATGGAAGAAAACAATATCTCTCAATATCAAAAGACTTTTGGAATAAAAATTTATAAGTAACGTTATGCATCTTCTTTGATAACAGTAAATTTGAGTACCTAGGTATTAACAGGTATAGATAAAGTCGGTTAATTTTCTCTAAATCTTAAGCGGGGATTAGCAAAATTCGATATAAAGGACCATAAAATGATAATTTGTTGATAAATTTGTTGGTTATTATGTTTTTTGCCAATTATAAATGTTTTATTGGTTAGTGTAATAAAAACTACGAACAAAACTGTCCGTAAAATAATATAGTGTTGTGTGAAAATTGAATGTAAATAAAACGGTCATTTTTAACTATGCACAAAGAATACAGTGTTATTAATAGGAAAAGAAAAGTGAGGACTTTTTTCGACTTTGCTATTTAACTTAGTTTAAAAGTTTAGTTTTCGGGTATGGACCGTGAAACTATTAATGTTACCTATTGGAATTATTATTTTACTAGTCGACCTGGCGAACTTCGTACCGCCTAACCTATTACTATTTTGTGCATGTATTATACTTATAAACCTTCCTCTTGAATTACTCTATCTATTAAAAAAAACCGCATCAAAATCCGTTGCATATTTTTAAAGATATAAGCATACATAGGGACAGACGCGGGAAACGACTTCATTTTATTCTATGTATTGATATTGATATTGATGTGTTATTTTTGAAAAAAACCTACGTATGCTAAAACACAAGTAAAAGTAAAAGTTCTATAGTTATCTGTGAAGATTCTAGCGCCAAATCGGTACCTTTAAAGTAATCAATATATATAAAACTCTTCCGTTACTGACTGACTGACAGACAACGCAGAGCCGAAACTACTGGGCGTAGAAAACTGAAAATTGGCACGTGGGTTCCTTGGGGAGTGTAGGTGAGCACTAAGAAGGGATTTCCCGAAATTCCCACGGGAACGGGAAAAAACGGGATTTTTGTCTTTATGAGAAATCTGCGCGGGAATAACCGCGGGGCAGCCTCTAGTATACCATAAAGTATCCCCTATCTCTTAAGTTATAGGTACTTATACCCCTTACTTTAAACTTTTACCGTATTGTTATCAGTTTTCAACTTAAATGTATCTTCTCCATGTTTCAGACCGCTATATTGTACGCCGGCGTTCAAACCGACGAGCCTGATGAAAAACCCTGGAAGCGGGTCTAGCATTCACTTACTTCTACTGTCTATGTCTCATTTTGGGTGATTGGTTGTGTGTTGGTTGGTTGATGGTATTGTATCTTCTATGTAACCTATTTTAGTAATCGTATGTTCAATCATCTTCAGTGCTTTAATGTGTATGCTTCTACTGTGTCATGTGCGGTAGGGTATTGTAACTTTTTGTCTGGTTTCTATGTCTTGTCCTTTCTTTTTTGGAATAACATTATAAACATTATTATAATTAGTAAAAACCAGGGTTTAACGAATAAAATTACTGGAAAAAAAAACAATCTGGTCATCATAAAAGACGAATACTTACTTATAATAAGCTTTCATAGACATTAACAATTACTTTTCATACAAAAGTAATCAGAAACATATGTAAAGCAATACTCTCAACATAGGGCGGGTTGCAGGCAGACAGAGCTTAATATTTATTAAAATTAATAAAAGAAAAACATGGATTAATAACAATTAAAGGTACAAGATATTTAAGGATACAAGTTTGCACTAAATGTCTCTTTATCTTGACTTTCAAATATAAATCTATAGGTAAGTATATAAAAACAAAAACCTAGTGATATAAAATGTAGAGCCTATAAGAGTCCACTTCGCCGCGCCTCACCTTACGTGCGTTGGATCTAAATCAACTCTGTAAGAAATCGCTTACTCGCTGTTTAAACAATGACATAAGGCATTTACATTTTTAGGTTTCCTTAAGACAACTACAGGTGCTGATAAATAAGTACGTTTATTATGGTACCTATCGAAATGGATGGAATTGGTTTGTTGTTCGTAGGAATTGGTAGAGAATTACATCGCAAAAAGTTACAGGGTAGGGGGCTGAAATCCAGAATAATGTTTTACTTATCTAAATAAATATTAGTATATTACCTATTTATTGAATTTAATACAATTTATCTACACATATTTACAGTTACTATTTAGTAATAATTTATTTAAATTTAACACAAAAAGTAAGGATGAATCAATCAGAAGAAATAAATAAAAAAACCTACCGCACATACTTGCTTTTGTTTTGTATTTGTAAGAGTTTAAATACTATTTTTTTCCTTACAATTTCTTTATAGTAAGTATTTATCAGTTAATTTAAGAATAGAAAGTTTACATGCCTCATTGTTTCTCAAATTAATCGCTTTGTTAATATTTTAAAGAAGAATCTAACAGCTAAGGTAACTAGATATGCAAGTCGATAAGAGATAATCTTGCTTTCGAAAATTAACAATGCCCTTTTATAGACAATTTTCTGTAGGTATTATCTGTTCGTCGACATGACTAGAATAGAAGTTTAACCAAAGGTGTGAATGGTAAATACGATTTTTTAAACCTATAGGTATACCTTCTAAGTATATATTGATAAAGTACGTAAAATTCCAAAAAGTAAAGTTTTCAAGGCGTTTGTCCGTCGTGGTCTTATCTGATAAAATATTGACTTTTATTTGAATCACGCTGGAGTTCGCATTCTTTCATAGTTAAAATACGAATACTCACCAAGTAGTCTTTACTACAGAAATGTTTGAATGTTCAATCATAAAATTTTTAAAGTAGGTATATACCTACTTATCTAGGTTTGATTTTTTAAACGAGCTGAGCGGAAAGCAAAGCACATATTTGCAGTGGTTGTAAATTCATTTCATCAAATAACTTTCTTCGCATGCTTGGGTTGTGTCTGTTTTTTTAATTGCAAAACACTAATTCTTACTATTATCAAAATGTACTGAGGTTTTGATCTATAAATAAAGATCATTGAAATAATTTTGGGTAGAAACTCAAGTCTAACCTTTTGCTACAAAAACCTATTTTAATACCGCCTTGCCGCCGCCGCGAACTTCATACCGCCTTTTATTTTTTAGGCGGGGTTATGTGGGGTTCGCACCCACTAAAACCCCGCCGGTGTCCATCTCGGCTGTTTGCAAGGGGGTCACGGGAGATCTCTCGAACTTTGTGTTCAGCTCCGCGACCCCCTCCAGCATTGGCTGAGTAGCCTCTTCACGGGGGGACAGGTGCTGACGAGTACCCTGCAGCCTGCAGCCCCGGGGGGAGCCGTAGGGTTATGTGGGGTTCGCACCCACTAAAACCCAGTTGTTAGCAAGGGGGTCACGGGTGATCTTTCGATCGTTATGTTCAACTCCGCGACCCATGCATGTACAGTCACGGACTAGGAGGCCGTAACAGATTTGTCTATGGTTTCGTCAGCCCTAGACTGTATTTCCAAAGAACAAGAGCTAATTTGCAATACAGAAAAACCGGAAGTGTTACGCCGATCGTGTCCGCCACTGTACTATACATATAAACCTTCGTCTTGAATCACTTTATCTATTTAAAAACGCATCAAAATCAGTTGCGTAGTTTTAAAGATATAAGCATATTATAGACACAGAGAAAGCTACTTTGTTTTTAACCGACTTCATAAAAGGAGGTTATCAGTTTGACCTGTATATATCTATGTATATATGTATGTTTGTCCGCGATTATTTCGCGTTTGGCTGAACCGATTTTGATGAGGATTAACATAAGTATTTTTTACATTCAGGAGAAGGTTTTATTACCTATTTTATCCGACTTAGAAAAAGAGGAAGTGCTCAGTTGATGTATGTGTCACTTTATTGAAGGTTATTAATTATTTCTAAGAATGTATTGATGTATTGATAAGCGGCACACATCTTATCACTAAATAACATAGGGTAGACTTTTTAATGTAATCAGAGATTTCGGGGATTCCTGAATCCCCGAAAGAGTCCTTCCCCGAGAGTCCCCGCTCTGATGAAAGAGGGGCTAAGTTATTATTTTTGTTTTAATAACGATTACAATAAATCATTCAGCGAATATTGCACTCACTGAAGCTAGCAGATTTGTATCATATCTTCATGTTATTTTAAATTGATAACTCTATGTTTTCAGAAATATTTGGACATCAGCAAAAAGGGGACACATCTTTATGAGCCAGTTAAATCGGTAAGATCAACAAGGGTCATATTATGTCCATATTAAGGTCTATTACACTTTTGAAACATTTGGTAGGCATCTTTAATCTTTCGGTTAAGTTCTTCTGCAAATCGCATCAATGCTGATTTAATCACGCAAGGAAACATTGCCCTATTAGTGACTTTGAGATTTTTGAGTAGGCCCACATAGTTTGACCTGTCTCGTACCTGAAGTTATCACTGGAAACACAGATTGATCGTAGACATGCGCTAAAATGGACGAGAATCTATGTACTCATTTTTTTTATATTTCAGGTGTCCTCGACACTTCTCCTCGTGATCCTTGGAGGATACCTTCTGTTGGGTTATCTTACACATATAGCAGAGGAGAGTGCGCCTTCACCTATCAAGGAATCAGACTTGAGAACAGATGTAAGCTAAATAAGTCGTGCCAGTTACACCATTTAGAACTCAAAACATCGTTGGATTTCTCAACATTAGAAATAGCAGTTTATATATAGCATACTTACACCCTGTTTATTTTCAGGACTCGACAACATTTAGTGAAGAGGTAGCATGGCGATACCTGTACACTATAGTTGGAGATCAGCCCAGGGTTGGAGGGACGACGTACCACCTGGCTAAGGCCAGGGAACTTAAGGAACTAGTCGATTCCGTTGCTTCTAGTGGTCGGCAGACCATTTATACTGATTGGCAGTTTGTTTCCGGTAAATATACTTTACCTCATCTCCTCCCCAATGACGGGCAGCTGCAAACTTCGTTGAGATACTAAAATTGCTTTTATTTTTCTAATCTTGTCTTCTCAACCAAAATACGTCCATAAGGCCTAGCCTAGGCCTTTCCCACAGATAGCCTCAAGAAATAATATTAGATTATGGGGTTCTTCCATAATCCAAAGCTTGGCAGGTTTGTTGACATCGCATTATAGCTATTTAAATTTTACAACGAAGAACACTGCTGCCCATTCTTAGTCTGTTCTCTTAGTCGCCTTTAACCACACCCATGGGAAGCGAGGGGGTGGTGGTATTCTATTCCGCCACCACACGGCCACGTGGTCTCTTCTAATTACTTTAAAATGTCTTCTCAGGTGACTTCTGGATAGCATTTGAGAGGCCCAGCGTAAACGTGTACCAGAACGTGTCAAACATTATAGCGGTGCTGGAAGGAGAGAGTGGATTCCATAGCAATGGGACTATATCCTCATCCATACTTGTCAATTGTCATTACGACAGCGTTCCATATGCTTTGGGTAAGTAAGATATTTTTTTTGAAAAAGTACGGCAAAAGACAGACACACCCGCCATTGTCGAAGCTTGCCAGATATGCTGCTTATCCAATAGAAACGTTTTCTGACGGTCCCAGGATCCACGGGAGAACAACGAGATCAGAAAGAGGAAGAAAGAAATAGAGAGGGAGACGGACGGATGGACAAACGGAAAAGTCTCAGCTCAGTAACACGTTAATTAAAGTTCAATGTTGTGTTTCTAAAGATCATTCTCTGATAAACAAAGGTCTCCCCACAGATTGCCACAAGTCAATTCCTGGGCAGGTGGGTTGACGATCGCAGTGTGGCTCTTAAAGTAAGACGCTAATCTTTTGGCTGTTATCTTTTTCGTCTTTACGACACCCATAGGAGAAGATGGGGTAGTGGTTCTTTGATGTATGATACTGCTAAGTATTATAAAATGTGATTTATCTTTTGTATTTCAGGAGTGTCAGACGATGCCATATTCTGCGCTGTGATGATGGAGACCCTGTCTAAACTGTCGAGGAGACAGCAAAAACTGCGACACAACGTGATCTTCTTGTTCAACGGCGCAGAGGAGAGCTCTTTACATGTGAGCTAGTTATATTAATAGATATTGGACTCGCCACTCGAGAACTTTTCGGCCCCAGCGACACCAGTTCTTGGAGCTCTGTGCCCTGACCATTGCCACTAAAGTTTTGCAATTCTTTGGGCTATGTGTGACTTTAGTTAGTTTTTCTGCGTTTCATTTCTGATTCGATCACTCAGTGTAACTCCGTACAATATTAAAAATGAATATCATGTTTGTTTTCAGGGAAGTCACGGGTTTCTTCAGCATCCCTGGTCTAGAAATATGATAAACGTAATCAATCTAGACTCAGCGGGGATCAACGGAAAAGCTAATTTGTTTCAGGTGAGTGATACCAAATTGACTACCCACCAAATCAGTTTTTAATTCTGGCGATATGTGGGGAAAGCCAAGGCCGGAATATTTTCAACAGTGAACGTCTCTCGTCTAGTGGTATTAGTGCGCTGCCCACATAACATCCTTAAATACCTTAAAACTTTTTCCAGGTAACAGACCCCCGAATTCTGAGAATTTATAAGAATGTTGTCAAAAATCCGAGCGCTCAGTCGATGGGAGAGTTTTTGTTCTCGACCGGAGTTGTGCCTTCCGATACTGACTTCAGGGTTTGGCGGGACTTTGGTGATGTTCATGGTATTTATTTTTCATAGTGCTTTTCAACCCCTTCAAATAAGTAGAAAATGTGTGTAGGGTACCCGAAATACATACAGACACTTCCTCTAAAGATTTCTATAATTTTAGTGTTGTGGCATTATTATTATTATTATTTTAAAGAGACCCACCCGCCTTCAATAAATCGACACATACATTCTTCAAAACCTCCTGAATGTAACAAATACTTTTGTGAAAACCGCATCAAAATTGGTTTAGAAAAACTCGAGATAATCGCGGACAAACATACAAGTAAAACTGATTACGTTCTTTTTTTGAAGTCGGTTAAAAAGTGGTGGTAAAGTTGATGGATATCCATCATTTAGCATCACCAAATTGTTTGATGCCGAAGGCACAGTCAACATCACTGCCTACTGAACCACGTAGGTGGTAAAACTTTGAAGAGTGAAAGCGGATAAACACTGACTGACTTCTTTTTTACACAATAATGAATCTTCAATAGGTGTGGACATAGCGTTTGTAAAAGGAGCCCTCGTGTACCACACGCGCTACGACCACCCCGACATGGTGGAGGCCGGCACTATTCAGTACGCCGGAGACATGCTCCTTGCGCTGGTCACCGCCGTCGCTGATGATGCAACCTTGGATGAGACGGTAATTGAATAACTTAAAGGTGATATGCAAGACCACATTGGGCATCTTTTATGTATTTATTTCTTTTTTTTTTTTCTTCATAATGTACCAAATTGAGAAGTATTGAAATTGGTTGAGCCGTTCTTTCGTATTGTTGCAACCAGAAGAAATTTTGTATACCTCATGTTTAGTGGGTCGTCTGTATGGTGCTCTACTCGAGAACTTTTCGGCGCAGTAGACCATCCTTGTTCAATCGAGCATGACCATGTTCTTCGAGTGTGTATATGCCTGCCTTCCCATTGCCACTCAAGTTTCGAAATACCGCAGATCTATTTGTTAACCCCCGAACGAAAATTTCGAAAGGGGTGTTATAATTTTAACGTGTGTATCTGTCTTTCTGTGTATCTGTCTGTGGCATCGTAGAGCCCAAACAGCTGAACCGATTTCCGTTTAGTTTTTTTTGTATCATAGATAATTTCAGGCCGAGTGTTCTTAGCCATGTCTGATGAAGATCTGATCAGCCGTTTGAAGATGATCAGCTCTTAAATAATGGATGAGTGGATCTAAATAGCTTCCTTATGTCCGATCGATTTGAAATTTGGTACCATGTTACATCTATGATATAGAAAGTACTTGGTAAGGTAACCGTGACCTGATCAGCCGTTTGAAGATGATCAGCTCTTGAATAATTGATGAGAGGATCTAACCACCTTCCATTTGTCCTATCGATTTGAAATTTGGTTTCGTGTTGCTTCAATTAATATTAAAAGATAAGTTCTAGTTCTAGTTAAGTTGATGAGGGTTCTGACTGGGTCGGGGATTTTTAAATTTTTAAATTTGAGTTAGCCAATGCTAGGGGGGGTCGCGGAGAATTCCACAGGCTTACCCGCGACCCTCCTGCTATCAGCCGAGAAGGACACCGGCGGGGTTTTAGTGGGTGCGAACCCCACATAACACTGCGGCTCCCCCCGGGGCTGCAGGGTACTCGTTAGGAGTTTCCCCGCCTTAAAAAAAAAAGGTCTAAATCACTAGACTAGGTTTAATGCACTATTTTTTTTTTGTCATACAAATTGGCGTTTTTAGACCGGTCTAACTTTTTTGTGGTAAGGGGTAATGTGTTTAAATTACAAATTTCAAAACAGATCGAGCCTTCAGCGGCCGTGTACTACGACTATCTTCACTGGTTCATGGTGTCGTACTCGTACCAAATCTCTTACCTGGTGGACTGCACCTACGTCGTGATAGCTGCCGGCAGCGTGCTCTACTATATCTGGATTGTTGGGATGCGTAAGTATACAGATATAATATTTTCTGATTCGTACCATGCCTATGTTTCGAATACCGCCACCGCATCGCCTTCCATTGGTTGAAGAAGGTACTAAGCGAACATCCAAAGGATGTGAGCAACAGGGTCTTTCGTTAAAAATTTGCATACTGGGATCACACATGTGACGATTATGGCTTAAACAAAAATGTTTGTCCTTGTGGCGAATATGTTGTTACTTAAATTGTTATTTCTGCTATCTACAGACTGGACAACGGTACAGGAGCTTCTCTACTCAGCTCTGAGCAGGATAGTATCTCTAGCTGCAGGCTTGCTGATATCAGCCGTGCTTACACCCATCATGGTCGCCACTACAGGACAGCTCAGGTTTACTTTGCCTCACTTTAAATTGTACAAAAACACCAGAAACTAACTTCATAACGATACTAGAGGCTGCCCCGCGGTTTTTCCCGCGCGGATTTCACATAAACACAAAAATCCCGTTTTTTTCCCATTCCCGTGGGAATTTTGGGAAATCCCTTCTTAGTGCTCAACTACACTCCCCAAGGAACCAACGTGCCAATTTTCAGCTGTCTACGCCCAGTTGTTTCGGCTCTGCGTTGTCTGTCAGTCAGTCAGTCAGTAACGGAAGAGTTTTATATATATTGATTGATTCTGTTCTTCTTAATTTCAGGTATTTAAGCCACGTGTGGATAGTAGTACCGGTGTTCTGGCTGCCCTTCGTGATAACTGCCGTCGTGACGTCACAGATCTTCGACGCTTGGAGGGCGAAACGAGTAAGTAGATAACCTAGAACTTTTCGTTCTTCGAGGCCTTATTAGTCAGAACCAATACCCTTACCAGAACACTTCATAAACCTACCTAAGCTCGCTCTGCTGAGCTGATTCCACCAAAGTCTTAACTCTGTTCTTTTATTTCAGTGCGGTCTTAATCGGTCACTGCGAGCGGTCCAAGCGATGGCTGCTACTCGGGCTATCCTGATGGTTATTCTAATGATTATGATGACCATTCCAGCTATCGTCACTATGAGGTAGGAATCGGTACCTAGGATACATTATGTTTATGTCTAGACGCTTAATACTGCTGTACCGAATATCAATTTGATTGATAAAGTTTTTTAGCCGTTTTTTGTTTTCCTTTTTACAGATACGTAGTGGGTGTTCCCCTGATCATAATGTCGATGATGTCGCTAGTTTCACTTACAATCCTCAGGATGGTGAGAATGAAAGGTTAGGAAAATAATTATTGTCATCATTATATTTTTGGGCTCGAGTCCTTCGAAGACGGCCGATTGAACCGTTTCTATCATGGCAGTTGAAGGACGTCGCCTTAACTAAAAGACGTGTTCTGCCAAGTGGCAGAGGTTGTTTTCGCATGAATACTTTGCGAAAATAGGGCTTTAGGCTATTGTTGCTGTCGATAAATATAACAGGAGTGAGCTAGATTGTGCTTTATGTGTACTCAGCTAGAATAGTTTTTTTATTTAAACGACTCTAGGGAGCCTTCTAGGTTTTATGTGTGGTCTTCTAAGTCTTCTAAACTCTTTGAATGCCTTCAATACATAGTATAAAATAAAGTCGCTTCCCGCGTCTGTCCCTATGTATGCCTATATCTTTAAAACTAAGCAACGGATTTTGATGAGGTTTTTTTCATTAGATACAGTGATTCAAGAGGAAGGTTTATAAGTATAATACATGCACAAAATAGTAATAGGTTAGGCGGTACGAAGTTCGCCGGGTCGACTAGTTCAATAATAAAAACCTGTTCCCAGCGTGGCAGCACCTGCTGCTAGAGTTGTCTCTGTCGCTCCCGTCCGTGATGTTCCTGTACAGCATCTCTCTGCGGATCGACGCGTCGCTGCTGCCCGTGATGGGGCGCAACGGCTCCGACAGTCCTGACGTCACAGCTGCCATACTCAATGTGGGGATGGCCGCTTTGGTTGCTTGCTGTGTTGTAAGTACGAATGATGAATTAATTAAGATAAGATATTTCATTAAGAGCTATAGCACAGCTAAAGTAAAGGCACCCGAGAAAAAAAAAATCTTCTAAACCAAGGCAAATATCAAAAATGTTAAACAGTATTCCACTAGATAATGCAGCATAGTATTTTTAGGGCACTGTTGTATAGATTTTAGGTTAAATATCAAAGTAAGCTACTGTTTGTTGCCAAAAGTGGCCGTTTTTAGCAGAGAGTTTAACTCCTGTTCCGCAGCCAAAGAACAGCGGCGGCTGCGGCGCCGAAACAGTAGGACATTTTGTCGCAACGGTTTTGCCTTTAGTATTTAGCAGCGTAGTAGGTGCAAACAAATTAGTGTTAAATTTGTTAGGTACTAACTTACTTATTTCCGAATTTATTTTACAGTCTGGTATAGAGTTGCTGTTTTCCCGCAAGCGTCTCTGGTACGTGGCCGGCGCGGCCATGGCTGCCTGCGTCGTTATCACTTTCATACCGATGTCTCCTTACAACGCGGACGGGCCCGCCATTCAGAGGCATTACTGGTTTGTAAGTATGGAGCACCCACTTTAAACACAGGCCAAACCATGGGCTAGTGTGTTTTTATATGGATAACGACGAAATAGGACTAAAAGAACTGATCCTTATCGGGCAATGGGAAATATTTTCCCACCAAAAACGTGTTACGTAAACCTAATCGGGCAAAGGGATATTAAGTAAGTCCCATCCAAAAAAGGAGACTCTACCCTTAAGAACCCTCCCGAGTAATTCACTTACCAAGCTACTCTATCCTCAAAATACTAACTCTGCTCCTTCTACAATAGCATTCAGAAATGATCTCCTACAACTACGCTGGCGTCGTGACGGAGCGGACGTCCGGCATCGTCGTGACCAAGCTGGACGTGAACTCGCCCCTGTCAGTCCTGCCGGCTTTGCGGGAGAAGAATATCAACCTCAACTACAGGTATTGTGTAAAAACAATCAGAATCAGAATCCATATTACTGGAACTATAAACTGGAATAATAAAATCATACCACATTTAAATTACAGGACCGACTTCGATTTGGACTGTGAAAGATATACGTTCTGCAACTTGCCGCTGTTCCGACTTAGTTATTCAAAGCTTTTGTAAGTCATCTTTCTATTAATAAGAATTTGTTGAAGTTACAGCCTAAAATAGAAGTCAAGAATAGCAGCCATTGTGGTTTTGCAATGCTGATACCAATTATAATTATAAATTTATTTAAGAGACTTGACCCCCGGTAATAGCATACCGGGGGGCAGCAGTAGTTGGCAGGCCCACCAGCAGGTAAAGATTGTAGTCGTACACTGTAGGAGGGTCTCACAAGACCGGTCGGTGTGATGAAATGCGAAGGAGTCCTATGTCAGAGGGTATGGGTGAGATGAGATGATGTGATTTGTGTTTTCGTGTTCCAGGTCGCAGGCTCTACTGCTGTACACGGGTCCACCTGCAGCCTTCGATCCTCTGTCGTCAGTGAGGATGACTAACAGCTCGTGCGCTGGAGAAACTTGCACTATGTTCTTTGTTATGACTGGTAGGGAAATCATTTTCTACTTCTTCCTATTTCTTCAGTTTACTTACCACATAACGGCTAAACAGTTTTTTTTTTTGTTAGTTACATACAGATAATTATAAATTCGAAAGTAACTTTGTCTCGCTTTCACAGCGATCATTTACAGTCAGTGTTTGGAGAGTATGATACTTGGACAAGTAGTTCTAATTAATTAGTAAGTGTACTAATTACCCTCAGCTGTCTTATACTCCGTCGAGAATATTTTTCACTGTCACAAAGTCGGAACTCGACTTTGTATGAGTGCGAGTTCAAGCTGCGACACGACTGTGAATGTCAGTCTAAGCCTGAGAAGGGACAGGCAGGATACTTGGGATTTTGTGGTTTTAAGAGATATTGCGCCCATTGCAAATTAAACTCTGAATTAAATAAAATAACTTGTCCATTTTAGCCTCACATTCATTTCACCCCTAAGTATTATGAAGTTAGGGGTGAAATGTGAGGCTAAAATGGACAAGTTATTTTATTTAATTCAGAGTTTAATTTGCAATGGGCGCAATATCTCTCAAAAGCACAAAATCCCAAGTATCCTGTCCCTTTTCAGGCTTAGACTGACATTCACAGTATTATGAATTTAGGAGAAACTATGTTCGGCGGGTCAGCTAACTTAGTGCAGTAGAAGAATTTGGTACCTTGCTTTTTATACTTACCTACTTACATTTGCCCAATCTCCACTGGACACCAAAGGGGTGAAACAAATCGACGCCACAGACTTCCTCCCAGGTGCTCTGCGTGTGCTCCAGATCCTCCTATAAAGCGCGCTGCCACGTGTTATTAATGGGTCTGCCGATTCACCTTTTCCCGTTGCTATTAATACTGCATTACTTATATTTATTTAGATCCATACATACATACACATTCTTACGCCTTTTATTCCCCGAAGGATTACGCAGAGGCACCAGCTCAAGAGCCGGACCCACGTTTAGCCGAGTTATTTAGATCCACAAATGCATAATCTCTTTTCATTCCCTAGGCCCTCCACACAACTTGCTGACTCTATTCCCGCGGGAGCACGTCACTCTGACCGCCTGGTCCTTCGACTCCCCAGTGCTGCCGACCTTCGACTTCATCAACAGGCCACAGTATAACGTCATACAGGCTACAGGCACGTATAGTGAGCCCCTGCCTACGTTGGAGTTTTGGATTCGGTTACAGGTAAATCTTAGGTTATTATTACAGGTTGTTCTGATAAGACTTTAGTAAATCAAATGATACTCGTTATAATATCAATAATAAGCAACAAGGATCAAAATCTTAAACATGAATCAACTGTCACATACCTACGTCACGTAATTACATCACAACCCCTGACGAAAATTCAGAGGGGTGTTATAATTTTAACGTGTCTGTGGCATCGTAAAGCCCAAACGGATAAACCGATTTTCTTTTAGTTTTTTGTATCATAGATAATTCCAGTCAAGTGTTCTTAGGTTCTTAGCCATATTTTATCAATATATATAAAACTCTTCCGTTACTGACTGACTGACTGACTGACGGACAACGCAGAGCCGAAACTACTGGGCGTAGCGGGCTGAAATTTTGCATGTAGGTTCCTTAGGGAGTGCAGGTGAGCACTAAGAAGGGATTTCCCGAAATTCCCACGGGAACGGGAATAATCGGGAATATTGTGTTTATGAGAAATCAGCGCGGGAAAAACCGCGGGGCAGCCTCTAGTAATATATAAAACTCTTCCGTTACTGACTGACTGACTGACTGACTGACAGACAACGCAGAGCCGAAACTACTGGGCGTAGCGGGCTGAAATTTTGCATGTAGGTTCCTTAGGGAGTGCAGGTGAGCACTAAGAAGGGATTTCTCGAAATCCCACGGGAACGGGAATAAACGGGAATTTTGTGTTTATGAGAAATCTGCGCGGGAAAAACCGCGGGGCAGCCTCTAGTATTTTATAAAGATCAGATCAGCGGTTTAAATTTTGGTTTCGGTAGATAATAATAGCTAACTAGCTTCTTTATGTCCGATCGATTTGTAATTTGGTACCATGTTACATCAAAGATATTGAAGGTATATGGTAAGCTAACCATGACCTGATCAGCCGTTTGAAGATGATCAGCTCTTAAATAGTGGATGAGAGGATCTAACTACGATTTTAAATTAATACTGTGTTACTTTAATGATAAGTATTGAAAGTATAAGGTTATGTAACCATGACCCTTTAAAAATGATCAGCTGTAGTTCTAGTTTAGTTGATAAGGATCTAGTTTAGAGGATCTGACTCGGTCTTGGGTATTTTAAATTTTGTTTTTTTAACAGTTTGCTTGTGTTGTGACCCACAGGTGCCACTATCGCTGCAGTCCCAGCCAGTGATAGACGTCTCGCACCACGCGCACAAGATACACCACCCGGACGACTACACGCAGGAGTACAGAGCCATCCTCGAGGCGATGCCTGAATACTTCAATGTGGCCACGTTCATGTCTGTTAGGACTAACTACGAGTTTTAGCGTGCCTAATACTCAATATTAGATTATATGCGCAGAGATAAGGGATAAGGCCGCCTTGTAAAGAGGTGGGAAGTACCATTCAAACACATCCATGTGGGTGGTGCACACACTACAGCCTATAAGTTTTTATCCGGATAGATGCATAGGTGCATAGATATAAGACACTTTATTGCATTCAATCAACTAAAAACATTAATTTTAATGGGCGGCCCTATCGCTTACAGCAATTTCTTCCAGCCAAACTGTAATGTAAAAAAAAACTGATAAGTACCTACTCTTTATTCAAATACGAGCTTTCCCGGCTTACTTCGTTACGCCATAGAATATAAGATACTACAAAAGACTTGGCTCTATAGACTATGTTCTTTGACTGCCCAGAATGGCCGAATAAAAACAAACAACAACAACAAACCACCTTTTTTTTTTTTTTTTTAGGCGGGGAAACTCCTAACGAGTACCCTGCGACCCCGGGGTGAGTCGCAGGGTTATGTGGGGTTCGCACCCACTAAAACCCCGCCGGTGTCCATCTCGGCTGTTGGCAAGGGGGTCACGGGTGATCTTTCGATCGTTATGTTCAACTCCGCGACAACAACAAACCACCTGTCAAAATATGTAAACAACGGAAAAAATGTTGCACCTTGGGTTATATTATTTGAGTTTAGGTAAGGATTCCTAATTTTTTTGAAAATCTAATATAGCCTATGACACTCGGGGTTAATGTAGCTTCCGACCAGTGAAAGAATTTTTCAAATCGGTTCAGTATTTCCGGAGCCTATTCGTTACAAACAAACAAACAAACAAACAAATCTTTCCTCTTTATAATATTGGTATAGATGTACGAAGAATTAATCCTAAGTACAATTTAGGTTACCCATCCCATCAACATAATCAAGTAAGGTAAGTTATGTGTAAGTATAGATATACGTTATTTTAGGGGTTTTATTGTTGAGCCCAGTAATAGTAGCACAACCAATCCAAATATTTATGATTAAGTTATTTATTTGTATTAGTATATTTTCTTATAGGTAAGTTATCGTAAATAAAAACAGTTTTTAATAAAAAAATAATGGTGTTTATTTTGCGTCTCCATCAAAACTCAGTCTTCTGTAGGATGCTTATTAAAAATACATTAATTTGTTTTTTTTTTTTAGTATTTTCAATGAGCATAGTTTAATTCAATAAAATAACAAGAAATAAACCTGTTTTTAACACTTATTTCTATCTTATTTCATATAATAATTAATATATTTAAAGGATTTTATTTAAAACAAAATTTATTAACAGAACTCTTCAATTTTGATTTAAGATCCTTTGCTTTTTTGCAAACACAGTTTTTTATAAAATGAAAAGATAATTTCAAGCTACCAAATAAACATTTATTCCCACTAACTTAAAAACATTGTCCACTGTCCGTACAAATACATTTATTAAGTTATTTATAAAAAAAAACTAGTGAGCAAAAAATAATGTGTTCCTATATAAGCATCTACTAATGTTTCTCATAATTCGGTTATGTTTTAAAACAACGGTTCACTCATCAAGCCTAACTACAGCAAAACGTTTCCATAAAATACAATCGCACCACTATTGTTTTTTCCTGACAATTGCGAGAACAAATTTAACTTATAAACTTCTATGCATTTCAACTCAATTAATCATAAAAAAATATTCTCCGATACTTCCAAAATATTTTATTTCTACTTTACTGTTATTTATTTAAATAGAAAAATGTGCTTCAAATACTGTTTTGTAATCGCCTTTGTTTAGAAATGTTTTTGCCATTTGTGATTCTTCAAAACGATAATTACCGTGACATGTTTGACAGTCGCGAAATGAGTAAAGTTATGCGAAAATCATGGAAGTAAGACTAAGGGAAAATACAGAACAAAAAAGGGAACTTCTAATGTTGGTCGTTTACTTGTTTGTTTTAAGTGTGATTGTGTGTTTCAAAGTTTAAAAAAAAAACATAATGGTCTTAAAACAGCAGAAACGGTAAACAAATATCGTAACATAACTTCGAGTATACACAGGTTGTTTCCGACGACAAATCAATAACAATTTAAAATAGTTATTCAACTTACCACACATAACAATGTTATAAACGATACACATTGTACGTTACATGGAAAAACTCCTACCTATTACAATAAACACAATAGTAATTTATAATTAAAACAACACTGAAAAAACCCATCATTTTATAAATTTCATTGAATGCGTAACGTCCGTACCAAAATTATTTATAAATGAAATGGATAGGTATACAATTTAAATTCTTTGTTTTCGCATACAAACATTTGGTATAAACCGTCGTAGCACTTAGCGTGACAAGGTGCGTGACAAAGCTTTTGTGACAGAAAGAGGCGAACCCGCTCCAACGTACTAGTGTGAGCGGCACAGAACGTGAGGCTCTCGCGACGTTCTTGATAGCTATGAAAATTAAAAGAATTTTGACATGTGATACTAATTATGTGTAAAGCGTGACATAACGCTTTTCATTTTCATAGACATTTAGAACGCCAATAAGCCTAGGTTTCTAGTTACCCTAGTAAGCAGTAGTGATTGTCTTGACGTATTTAAGTCTTAATTAATTGATACCTACAAATTTTTCGACCTGACGAATAATCTTTAGACACTGTATTCTACTACTTTACTAGTAACATATTTTACAAAATTATATTTAATTAAATTGCAAAAAGAATACACAAAAATTTGAAAATAGTGAGTGCATCTATTCCACACATCTAAATTAAACACCACTCGCGTGTATTAAATACACAATGAGACAATGTTTTCAAATAGTAAAAACTATAAACACAATTTATATAGACCTACATATTTTTGAGGCGAAGCTTAGCTAAAAAGTGAAATTTTACATAATTGCATGCCTTTATTATAACACCCCTCTCTGAATTTTTCGTTCGGGGGTTTAAAGTATCGTTATCAAATCGCAAGAGAAATAAGTTCGCCAAAAAATTATAATTCTGCCAATCGTGGTTCTGGCGGAATCACCCAGCGTCGCATCGCATGCTTGCAGCATATGCTGAGCCAGTAGCATTTAACACCCACATCTCTTACATTTAAGGTACAGACCTATTAATAGATTGTTTTATTTTAAACACTGTATTGATCTGTTGGTCGGTGCTGTGTGTGTGAATGAAGATATTACAGGTATATATTCTAAAAGAAATTTGCATACAAACAAGTAAGCTCTTAAAGTTAAATGTTTTAGAAACAACAGATGGATCTAATCTTACCATTATTATTTCGAAATATTACCGTTCTACAACAATTATTTATACTATACGATAATAAATTAATTACTTACAAAGAAGATGAGAGATTACAAATTTTCGTTGTTAAACAATGAACAATGTACGGTCGCGATCTCTTTGTAATTTTAGTTTAAATAAGAAAGGCGTCACATTCAAAATAGGTACAACACACACAACACAATATTACCCGCGGATAGTGGCTTTACTGAGCCACCAGTGGCTTAATGTACGCCCGCTCTAACAAACTAAACTAACTAAAATTCTTGGGTCACAGAAACAAAATTATTAAAAACTTAAGCAAATCTCAGACAAAGGAGTAAAACTTTTAACTAAGTGACCACATTAGGACACAATATTAGAACTAAAATGGTAGTGGTAGTAGAATTTGGCGAGGCGCGGCGAAGATACCGAGAGGGAAACTATTAAAATTTGGTATCTAAAGACTATACTATACAGTGAACTTACTCCTATTATAGTGAACAACAAAACATGTAGCTTAAAATGATCTATGTTAAGTTTTTTAATATCAAAAGATAAAAAAAATAAACACAAGATGAATAGTTTAATCAAATACATACTATCAATTAATACAGCGTGTTTCTGACTAATAAATTTAATAAAGGATTCAGCTCACCATACCTTACAACATTCTTGAGAAAATTTGGTCAGAATCTCGAAAAATGTATAGGGCTGTCTCATAAATTGACTCTGTCAGCTGATCAATACAATGTATAGGTACAGCTTATTTTTGTTTTTAGATTTCGACCCATTTTGCTTGGAGAAAGTTATCAAACATGGGGAGCTGAATCTTTTCTTTATATTATTACCGACTTATCAGAAACAGCCTGTATGTAAAAAGACAACATTTGCTTTTATAATAACAAAAATACTTTTAGTAAGTACACTTACAGGTAACTAGCTGACCTGACCACTTTAATATGACTTACAATAGACATTTGCACAATATCCACATCAAGTAATAGCTAATGTGCTAATCTGGTGTAAAATCTAACAAACTGTAAAGTTTTATCAAATTCCGAACAGCAGTTATTGTTTTTCAAGAAATGTAGTTAGCGTATTATATATTTAGTTAGTATCATCAATATCAATACATAGTATAAAATGAAGTCGCTTCCCGCGTCTGTCCCTATGTATGCTTATATCTTTAAAAATATGCAACGGATTTTGATGCGGTTTGTTTTAATAAATAGAGTGATCCAAGAGGAAGGTTTATAAGTATAATACATGCACAAAATAGTAATAGGTTAGGCGGTACGAAGTTCGCCGGGTCGACTAGTTTATTATAAAATCCTCTCCCAATACAGCTTGTCACTGCGAGGGAGTATGCAATAAAACTTTTACAACAGAAGATTAACTTACATTATAACGTAAAACTTGAAAAAAAAATTAAGACAAGACCTTTGTCTACTGACACACTAAGTCATTTTAGAACAAAAAAAAGAATATACGGTTTAGAAATAACAGACTAATCTATCCTATTCAACATAGGTATTATGATTAAATAATCTTAACGGAGAGCCGGCTAGCCGCGACCATCTTATTGTTGAACTTCTTCTTGAACGTTTCAGCGGCCGTCGTTGTCTTGAACACAATCTTGGCTGATCTCTCTTCTTTATCCAACACTAATATCTGCAAAATCCAATCCGTAACGAACCTCTGTTATACAGCTCTTTATTGATTACTTAGATATAGTTTCTTAAACAACTAATTAAGGCTAAACATGCCTGTAGTGTTACAAAAGTGCTTTTTAAAAAAAAAAGCACGGAAGACACTTTAAGATTAAATGATATTAGATCATACTTTTAGAAATTGGTTTTATAAATTGTGGTAGCCGAATAACTTAATAAGTGTGTACTTATACTTTTATTTAAGGCCTATTGTAGTCGTTAGGACTAATAAAAATAATATAACAAAGCTCTCGAAAGAGCCTTTACAAGTGGGATTTGTCCTCTCAGTCACCTCTCAAAGGACGTTACAGGAATATATAGTTCACATACCACTTGTTATTATTACTATTTGCCTCGTTCTTCTTAATTGTTCTGTAATTTAAAGTTTTTTGCTGTCCAATTTCCAAAAATACTCTCTCATACCAAAAATTAAATAAGAAAAATGTTACAGCCTTATTTAAACAACTTTTTCAACAATACTTTTAACTCCGTATTTTAATTTTTAGTTAAATTATAAACACATTATTGAACATTGTTCCTATTTATTTTAATATACATAAACTTATATACTATCAAATCGTGAATTTGTTGTAAAAATAACAAGTGAGTGATGGATTTGAAACATATTTTTCATCATCACAGTATACAAATTATAAATATTCATCTACAATAAGTATTTATTTTCATAATCGACCTAATAACGCCAAAACACGTATAAACGTCTTTAAAATAGGTATACATACAAGTTTCGAGTACAAGGTAATCGTATTAATATAATACGCATATATTATGTACAGAACCAACCTAAATCATATCACATACAAAAATACTAGAACTCTATTCACTGATATAAATTGCGCAAGAGCACATTCGTTTTGTATTCTACAATCAACATTATTAAAATTATGATAGATGTATACATAAACATATAGAAATAGAAACAAATAATAATAATAATGGAGTTCCTTAAAGGCTTAAATCTAAATCACAGACAAAATCACAGCATATTATACAGTCTATACTTAACCAATATCATTTAGGTTCGGCAGTGCAAATGAACGAAACTCTATCTCGGCTGGGGGTAGGTAAGAATGAGTAGGTATAAAGTACCTGCGTACATATAAAGCACAACCTAGCTCGCCCCTGTTATATTTACCAACAGCGATAATAGCCTAGAGACCATTCCTGAATAGCTTTCATACGAAAATGAACCATGTCACTTTGCGAGAGCGTGTATTTAACCGACTTCAAAAAAAAAAGGAGGTTATCAGTTTGACCTGTATGTTTGTATGTATGTTTGTCCGCGATTATCTCGCGTTTGGCTGAACCGATTTTGATGCGGTTTTCAGTAATGTATTTGTTACATTCAGGAGAAGGTTTTAGTTCCCTTTTTTTTACCGACTTCGAAAAAGAGAAAGTTCTCAGATTATGTTTGTGTCAGTTCGTTGAAGGCTCTTTTTGTAAAAAAGAAATTATTTTATTTATTTAGTTTAACCGTTTCAATCATGGCCATTCACAGATTAGGCCGAGTACATATTGAAAGTTACGATTACGAATTATTATTTTTTAACCCCCGAACGAAAAATTCAGAGAGGGGTGTTATTCTATACCAATATTATAAAGAGGAAAGATTTGTTTGTTTGTTACGAATAGGCTCCGGAAATACTGAACCGATTTGAAAAATTATTTCACTGAAAGGAAGCTACACTATCCCCGAGTGACATAAGCTATATTAGATTTTCAAAATAATTAGGGATCCTTACTTAAACTCGAATAATACGCTTACTCAGTCCACATCACTGCCAACTGAGCCACGGAGCACAAACAGACAATATTATATATATACATCGGAATATAATACAATCTCACGCCCCTATTCTCGGAAGGGGTGGGCAGAGGCACCAGCTTCGTGTTTGGCTGAGTTTATATTTACACTATCGTGACAAGTGGCCGGCTTGTCGCCGCGGTTATAACGACCCTTCAATATCCTATGGTACTTAGTAATTCCCTACGAATAACAATACTCAAGAAGCATAACTAGCCCAATAAAATGCTTACACGGAAAGGAAGCCGCGGTGGGAGGGGCTTAAGTTACGTTCATCATGCTGTTAAAAAGTAAAGAAACATTTGCACTACCAAACCAACAAATACACATTATAAAGTCAAAAATCGTGACACAAAATTCAAAAAGTTATTAAACCTTAACAAAATTACCTGAACATCCGTGCCAGCGAGCGTACGTAGCCTTGTATCGGTCATACCGTGCGGCAAGTTTTCCACCCGAGCCGATAAAGCTGCCACCGAACTGGAGGCCAGCGAATCCTCTTCGTCATCGCTGTGGTATTCGATTTCGGTGTCGTCTAGTTTTTTGACGACGACCTTGTCGTTGATGGCGGTGCGCACGGCTCGGCTGAAGATGCCGATGTTGGCGACGGTCGGGTTCGCTTTCTGACCGTCTGTCTGTTTCTGAACGCGGCGCTGTAGCACTACGCGCCGCGAGAAGGGTTTAGATTTCGGTTCCTCTTCTTCGGGCTATTGACAAGAGGTTATGAAACATACCTATAATTATTGAGTGTTACTGAAAATCCCAATCGGTTTAGAAGATTAGACATGAACGCGTAATACACAGACATACAGACATACTTTAAGTTGGAAATACTAGTTAACGCGAAAGACGTTTGAAACGACTGACAGTTGTGTCAAACGTCTTAAAAGCGCCAAGTTTATATTAGAGAAGTTAAATGGTAGTAGCAGAAATAATTTCATATTATTAATACAAGCGCGTCTTACCTCTTTCTCTTTGTTAGCAAATATTATTCGCTGTCGCATTTTTAACTGCGTCATTTCAATTTCTGCTTTAGCCTGCAATATGGAAAAAATCAAATTATTTAATTTTATAATTTGCATTGTTTAAACGATAGTGTCGTGTGGTTGGGCATAGAAACCCACCCTATATCCACCCTTGAGTTTCGTAAAAGGCCACAAAGGGAACGCCCGAAGGACGAGCAGCTTAAAGAGCCTGCGATCGCCAAAATTAATGTCCTGGATACGATCTGAGGGAGGGGGCGGTCCAACAGTGGACGTCTCTCGGCTAAGAAAATGATAATAGATACACTACAATGACATTCAACTGACAAGTCTAGGAGCAATATAAACTCGTATTATTAATGTTACCTTAGCAGCTTTAGTATCTTTTTTCTCGACTTTGGTTGAACTGGTCACCACAGCCTTGCGCGGAGGTGTTTTGTCTGTAACAATAAAATACAACTCTTATTAACATACATTAAAGAAAGCTGTATAAGTACCTAAACATTAATTTAACTGTGAATTATTAAAAGTTCGTTAAACTGTCAATCTGTCAATAAGTCAGACTGTTAGTCATTCAATGAGTCACTCATTAAGGTTGTAACTTTTAGTTACAGAGAATTCTGTCTGTCAAAATTAACTATATATAATACGAGCTGTCCCGGCTTACTTCGTTACGCCATAGAATACAAGATACTACTAAAGACTTTGCTCTATACTATGTTCTTTTGACTGCCCAGAATAGGCGAATAAAAAACAAACAACAACAACAAACCACCTGTCAAAATATGTAAACAACGGAAAAAATATTGCACCTTGGGTTACAATGTTTGAGTTTAGGTAAGGATCCCTATTTTTTTTGAAAATCTAATATAGCCTATGACACTCGGGGTTAATGTAGCTTCCTACCAGTCAAAGAATTTTTCAAATCGGTTCAGTATTTCCGGAGCCTATTCGTTACAAACAAACAAACAAACAAACAAACAAACAAATCTTTCCTCTTTATAATATTGGTATAGATATAGTTATTAATTTCAATCAGTCAGGATCAGTCCGTCAATTTTTTTATTTGACGTCGACTGACGTATTACATGTATTCATTGGCTATACAGTGCCAACCAGCAAAATTTCCTGGTACTAACTGTCAAAAATAAAAACCCCTCATAAGTCTTATCTATACCAATAATAAAGAGGAAAGATTTGATTGTTTGTTTGTTTGCATCAAATATACCAATAATAAAGAGTAAAGATTTGATTGTTTGTTTGTTTGTTTGCATCGAATAGGCTCCGGAAACACTAAACAGATTAGAAAAATTATTTCACTGTTCGGAAGCTACACTATCCCCGAGTGACATAGGCTATATTAAATTTAAAAAAAATAATAGGAATTCTTACGTAAACTCAAATAATGTAACCCAATTTTGCAATTTTGTTTCCGTTGTTTACATATTTTGACAGGTGGTTTGTTGTTGTTGTTTGTTTTTTATTCGCCCATTCTGGACAGTTCTAAAAGGACAAAGTCTATAGAGCCAAGTCTTTAGTAGTATCTAAAGCGTAACGAAGTAAGCCGGGACAGGTCGTGTGTAACAAGTGAGCGCCTACCTCGCTTGATATCCTCCTTGTTGTTGAAGACGATGCGTTGCTTGGGCGCGCGCGGCTCGGGCTTCGTCTCTTGTTTCGGCGGCAGTTTGCTGCGGAGGTCCGCTTTAGGTTTCGGTGGTTCCGCCGCCCTATTGAAGACGAATGACGATCGTTAATATTACTAAACTTCGCTATGGTTTGTTTTTTCCGGGCCACTTGTCATCCTATTCACGGTTACTTTTTTATCGTGGAGGGAAATTAAGCACACGGTAGGCATAGTTATACAGGACTAATTTCTGAAAACAAAATTTAAAAAATAATGATTTGTTCTCACTTAAAATACTTCGAAAGTGTTTGTAAAAAATACTAAAAACGATGTTTAGTATCAGAGCAATGATCTACGGTGGCTTAGCTCGTGCCAGACGAGTCAGGGGGTGGAGGGCAATGCGCAGGGGGTAAAAAAGGCGTCCATTGGCCTTAAATAAGTTTTTTTTTTATTTCTATCTACTGGGTGTTTCTGACAAGGCGGTAATAAATCAAAAGAGGGATTCTGCTTACCATAACTAACAACTTTCCCAAAGCAACATGGGAAAAAATCTCAAAAAAAATAACAGCTGTTTCATACATTGGTTCGATCAGCTGACGGGGTCAATGTACGGGACGGCTGATTTTTGTTTAAAGATTTCGACCCATGTTGCTTTGGGAAAGTTGTTAGGTATGGTGAGCAGAATCCCTCCTTTGATTTATTACCGCCTTGTCAGAAACACCCTGTATATTACAGGATGTAAATGGCAAGTCGGCAATAATTTAAGGTGTAAGTTGGCATGCTGACGGAAACACCTGTTTGGCCGCGGCAGTTGACGCGGTCTCCGGACTCTGTCTTTGGTCTCGGTTACGCGCACGCGCACTTTCAAAAACATTTTTTAAGCCACATGGGTCAAATCTTAAAAACCAAAAATCTAAAGTATTAAACAGAAACGATCGTAGTTTAAAAAAAAATACTTCATTTAAGAGCCAAAAGTTTTGTTAACTCACAAAATATTAGGACTGATTTTATTTGCCATTTGTTTGTGATGTTATTTTGTCTAATCGTGGTAGTAACACAACCAAACATCTCAAAATAGTTCAACAATAATATTCAAGAAGACTAACTTGTCATCGCGCGCCTTCTCCTTGAACCGGCCCGAGTCGTCGTCCGACAGGATGTCGTCGATGTCGTCCAGGATGAGGTCCAGCTCGTCGTCCGACTCCGTGCGCGCCGCGGCCGGCGCCCGGGCCGGCAGCGGCGGGGTCAACGCCCGCAGCGGCGAGCGCTTTACTGCTGTAGGAGGGATTACACATTGTATCATTTATACTGGGTGTAACATTATTTTATTTCTAAATGTTTTTCTTGGTGATAGAGGAATTACACACTGTAACACTACACTACTACATAGGATAACACTATATTAAAAGCAGTCATGTTTGCCGAGTGTCCTATAATGGACAAATTCAGTATAGAACAAGCATCTCTAAAAACTAAATCCGAGCTCGGCAATTGCGCTAGCGTAGCGCGTGTTTGTACCGATCGGTACACTTAATAATTTACTTCCACGCAATTTTTCTGGTACTGACATATAAGCATAACTGGTACATTATGCAATTTTGGTACTATCACGGCCACATGTAACAATGCTTTTCCACAGATCTGCCCTCATATTACGGCTGCATTTACAATATTGCTTTTTGTCCTGTTTGAGTGTTTTGTATTGACTTTAACACTCTAGCTAGAGGATGAAAAGCATTATTGCAAATGTAGCCATTATAGTACTTCTGTACTCAGTCGAGCGAAAGTAATAACTGTTAATGTAAAGTTTACATAGTAAACTGACCTTCAACTTTTTCCTTTTCCGCCTTATAAGTTTCTCTCGGGGGGGTTAGATTCTCCACCTCGGGCGATCTCTCTCTCATTGGCGATTCCCGTTTCGGTTCCGGTTTCTTTACCGGTTCCGGTTTCTTTACTGGTTCCGGTTTGTTTGCCGGTGCCGGCA
Organism: Euspilapteryx auroguttella; assembly: GCA_951802225.1. NCBI lineage: Eukaryota > Metazoa > Arthropoda > Insecta > Lepidoptera > Gracillariidae > Euspilapteryx > Euspilapteryx auroguttella. Next base: position 4,999,767 of record OX637662.1, read on the forward strand.
CCATTTTGGGGTTTTCCGGTTGCGGTGGTGATTGGGTGTTGTTGTTCACTTGGTCGCGCTCCGGGCGTTCTTTGTCTTCGCGTTCACGATCCCTGTTTAGATTATAATTTATTATTAAATTAATAAAAAAATACATTATAATAAACATATAATTATGTACTGGTCAATTACATCCTGTATTTGCTGTTTATACTATCAGTTTTTTAATATTTTACAAAAAAAAATGTAGTATAATTAAAGAGGAGGGATTCAGTTTAACCTATACCTAAAAACTTTCCCAATGCAATATGGGTCAAAAATCATCTGTACCGTAAGCTGATTGAACCAAATGTATGGAACAGCTGATTATCTTTGAGATGTTACTTGGGGAAAGTTTGTAGGTATGGTGAGCTGAATCGCTCCTTTGATTTATTACCGTCGTGTCAGAAACATTAGGGCTGAAATGCACAGTCAGTGTTTTGGAGGCTACTCGCTCGAATTTCAACTCGGACAAGACATTCTCGAGTACAGAACAAATATTAATATAATTCACTGTCTCGAAGTCGGAACTAGATTATCTATTTCAATTTGGAGGGTAGAACGATTAAAAGTAACATTTAAACACTTTGTGAGTGCTACTTCCGTACTGCGACGCGGCTGTGAACGTGAGCCTAGACTGAGATGCACCAGTAACCTGTTGGTGTTGGCCTGCTGGCGGTGCGCGGCGGCGTTCCTCCGGCGCCGCAGCTCCTTGGCTCTCAGGACTCGCTCGCGCATGCTCTCCTGCTCGCGCACACGACGGCGGTATTCGCTGTCCTGCAGAAACAATATAGCACTATCTTAGATAGTACAAAGCAATTATTGCCAGCAATAACAATTTTCAAAGTAAAAAGATTAGACGGGGTCAGCAGCGGCTGTCTTGTTAAGATTGGTGTACCTCAGGGTTCAATATTGGGTCCTTTCCTGTTTTTAGTCTAGTATAATCCCCTATGTGTTCACATCACATCGTACAAACCTTATCGTCGTCGGGGTGTTGTTATGTGTATATTAGGACTTTTACTGTTCCTGTAAGATATGAACGTACCTCGTCTCCCGGAGGGGTGATGGCAGCTTGTTAGAGCATGATACCTATATGGGATCATTACCTGTTCCTCTAAGATCTTAACCTGCCTGGTCTCCGGGCGGGGTGTTGTTGGCGGCCGCTCACTTGTTCCTATGCGGGGTTCCTCAGGGCCCTATATTGGGTCCCTGACAGTTCCTAGTCTAACTAACCTCGTCTCCGGGCGGGGTGTTGTTGTCGGCAGGCTTCCCTCGTGGCGGGGAGAGGCGCGCGCGGCGCGGGGAGGGGGAGCGCCGCGGGGGGGAGGCGCGCCGCGGGGAGGGGGAACGCATCCTGGGGCCAGAGAATACCAACTATTACTCATGGTACAATAATATACTGCGCTTGGTACTCTCTTCCGAGTCGGAAGTTCCGACCACGTCACTGAAACAAGCTGTCAACGGCTTAAAAACAAGTACCTATCTGTGTATTTGTCTGTGGCATAGTAGCGCCCAAACCGATGAACCGATTTTCAATTAGTTTCTTTTTTAATCATACCTAATTTTATACCGAGTGTTCTAAGCCATGTTTCATGACAATCTGTTCAGCCGTTTGGAGATTATCAGCTCTTTTCTAGTTGCTGAGGGGATCCAATTAACTTTCTTGTGTCCAATCGATTCGAAATTTGGTCCCGTGTTACATCAATGATATTGAAAGTATATGGTAATGTAACCATGCCTTGATCAGCCGTCTGAAGATGATAGCTTTTTAATATTTGATGAGAGGAACTAACTTGGTGGGGAGGTTTTTTATTTTTTTTATTTTGGTTATAGTAAAAGCATGTCGCCGAGCCCGGCTGATTTACCGGTACTTACCAACCGCCGCACGTACTTGCAGATTCATACCTAAAATAGGAAGCTTTTACCGCCTTTTTAGAAATATCCCGGTGGGCTGGGCTTAGGTTACGGACATCATGCCGCGTCAGTTCCTAGAGGCATCTTGAGTCGTTTGGCTGCAGCGTCGGGAGCATATTACTGTGTTTTTGGGTATTTCTGACCGTGTTTTATCTTTACAAATATGCCTTGGTGCTTTACAAAGTGTTGTAGAAGCCATAAAGACAAAAAAAAAACTTATATCACCTTTAAATAAATATTTAGTAAAATAAACTTGACCGCCATCTAGTAGCGATAATATGTATCAGTCAAAAGCAGGGGGCTAGCTCGCTGCTTTGTCGACAGACGCGAGCGAAGCGGCGAATAGCGTGCAAACTTGTCTATGAGAATGTGTGAGTGTTTGTTGCAATAGGAGTTACTTTGTGAGCGTAAGTAGAACCAAAATCGAAGCGGTTTGTAGGAGAGTTACGCTTCCTGAGTATTGTTGTTCGTAGGTTATTCCATACATTTGTTCGATAAGCTGGCCGGGTCAATCAATATACTTTTTTGCTTTGAGATTTCTACCCATGATTATTTGAAAAAGTAGTTTGCTCTAGTCTAGTGAATTAAATTAGCCCCATAATTTATGACCGATTGTCAAAACCATAACTGCCGTTTTAGGGTTGATAATGTAAAAATAATTGTCAGTATAATCAATATATATAAAACTCTTCCGTTACTTACTGACTGACTGACTGACTGACTGACTGACTGACTGACTGACAGACAACGTAGAGCCGAAACTACTGGGCGTAGCGGGCTGAAAATTTGCATGTAGGTTCCTTAAGGAGTGTAGGTGAGCACTAAGAAAGGATTTCCCGATATTCCGACGGGAACGGGATAAAAACGGGATTTTTGTGTTTATGAGAAATCTGCGCGGGAAAAACCGCGGGGCAACCTCTAGTTAATAAATAAACCAGTTGATTGTTTTGTTTTTGGATACATACCTCCGTCTCAAGCCGGCCCTGTTGGCATCGATGAACATCTGCTGGCGGCGCGAGAGCTCGTCCTCGTGCGAGCGAGAGGTCCGCGCCAGGTCGTTCTCTATCTCTATCGTTGTGTTCTCTATGTACCTGGGGACGACGTGACGTTTTTATTGTAACTCACTGGCATACCATGGCGGGGCGACGTTGCTGGCTACGATTTTTTATTGAAATGTACAGAAAATAACTCACTTGGCGACAGTTTGGCAACGTTGCCAATTTGTTAGTGAGTTAGAGTAGAGGCCTAAGTTATTTCTTACTAGCTGACCCGGCAAACTTCTTAGCGCCATAGAATATCAGTTTACACGATTAATATTATGATACTGAAGACTTGGCTGTATGAACCATGTTTATTTCAATGCCCAGAATGAACGCATAAAAATGAAATCCAAAATGTCTGATCTAAAAATACCTAACCAAGAATGACAGGAAAATGGATAGAATTCCAGATTTTCTTACCGTTAAACCTTCCCTAATTTACGACAAACATTTCTATACACAAACGAACCACGATTTTTTGTTTTTATTTAGAAGATATAATATTTTAAGTTAATTATTATTATTATTACTAGCCTATGTTATCCCACTGCTGGGCAAAGGCCTCTTTCCCCTCCTTCCATACTTCCCTGTCCTGCAGTGGTAACATGACGAAAATTTTGTCGACTTTGTCGTATCTATCTGTCACTTTTGTCGATCGTCTCCATACATTTTCCCGCATTTAAATGTCAAAAGCGATTAAAAGTGACAGTTAGATTCGACAAATAGTCCGTCATGCTGCGGGGGCTGGGCAGATTCCCACCAGTCCCTATCGAGTGCTCCCAATTCGTCGCTCCATCGCTTCCTGGGGCGACCACGTCGTCTCTTGGCGTGTCTCGGGACCCACTCAGTTTTTAAGTTAAGGCGGTAAGTCACGGTATGGCGCGAAATTCAAAATTTTTCGCGTTTTTTAATTATTCTGGCGAAAGTATTAATTTTTAATAAAGTTTTAATGAATTCGCGTATGTAAAAAACCATTTCTCACATTGTAATACAACGTTTTTCGAAGACAGACCTACTAATTTTGTGTCTAAGGACCTAACTTGATTTTTGGCCTTTATGTCCTTAGGCACAAAATCAGTAGGTCTGTTTTTTAAAAACGTTGTATTACAATTTGGCAAATGGTTTTTTACATACTCGAATTCATTGAAACTTTTAAAAATATGTATACTTTCGCCAGAATAAATAAAAAACACGAAAAAATTTGAATTTCGCGCCATAGCGAGAGTTACCACCTTAATGTTATACTATTATTTCTTATTGTATTGAAAATATTACCTCTGCGGCGACCGTCTCTGTGTTTTCTTAGCGGCCGCCCGGGCCAAAGCGTTCCTTTGTTCAGCGATGAACCTCTCTGCCGCTTCGTCTAAGTCCTTCACTGGTCCTAAAATAATTAAATTTACACATAAAAAAGTTTGCTTTTGAGCATTTTATAGGAGGGATTAAGCTCACAAAAACACAAATCAAAGTAAGATAAATATTAAGTATTGACTTCATAAAACGCGAATCATTATAATTAAGGTGGTAACTCTCGCTATGGCGCGAAATTCAATTTTTTTCGTGTTTTTTATTTATTCTGGCGAAAGTATACATATTTTTAAAAGTTTAAATGAATTCGCGTATGTAAAAAACCATTTGCCAAATTGTAATACAACGTTTTTAGAAGACAGACCTACTGATTTTGTGCCTAAGGACATAAAGGCCAAAAATCAAGTTAGGTCCTTAGACACAAAATTAGTAGGTCTGTCTTCGAAAAACGTTGTATTACATTGTGAGAAATGGTTTTTTACATACGCGAATTCATTAAAACTTTATTAAAAATGAATACTTTCGCCAGAATAATTAAAAAACGCGAAAAATTTTGAATTTCGCGCCATACCGTGACTTACCGCCTTAATGGGAAAAAAATACATACAAATAATAGGTTGCATGTTTGTGTCGTGAGGGCGCGTTCCCACTATGTTGCGTCACGACACATTGTGGTCGTAGAATTTAAAAATAAAAAAAAGTGTGATGTATTATTAATGCAGTACGGCTTTATATCGTCACGGTATAATGGGAAAGCGCCATAATGGATATGCAAAGAAAGCTGTAAAACACACATTTAATTAGTACAAATTAGCGGACAGCAACATTTCCTAAATCGCCTCATTAAAGTTTGTTGAAAAGTTATTCAAAGAATACATAAAAGTGCAGGTACAGAACTTCTGTGTCCGTACTTTTATGTATTCTGTGATCCTTTTACTTTGTTACAGAACAATTGTTTAAACTGTACATTCCCAAACTCTTTGTCTTAAAGGTAACTTTCAAAATTTAACTGGTTGCGGTTACTTTGGAAGAAACTTAAATAGTGCGATACGGAAAAAGGTAGTTGACCGCTAATTATGTTATAGTGATACTGCACAGCTAAATGAAGGCCACTGAGACGTGATAAAAAAGGTAAACAAGCATACAGGGGTAAGAAACTTTTTTTTCTGGAGAAACAAATAAATACGTATTGTTTCTGACACAATTAAAAAAGGAATAAACATTTTCACGACGCTCCAAATGTTGAATAGCTTCTGAACTGTCAGATGTCCAGCTGCAGTAGAACATTGCACGACGTTATTGCAAATGAGAGACAACATAGAGTTACTTTTCACATGGTCGGGCAGTGTAACTCGTAACGGTCGGGTTATTTACGTTTTTCATCTCGTCTCGGTGGCCTCTTAAACGTAAGGTAATTTAATTACCGAATTTATCTTCCAACCGCGGGCTCAGCGGCGGAGATTTCTGTATCCTTGTCGGTATGTATGTTAGACCTACGACATACATTATTATTACTTAACTGACCCAAATACTTGAATCTTCACTGTCACTTAACGTATAGTAGAAAATAAGTTTCAACTATCAGGGAATAGGTATATATATAATATCACATGGACATAACACACAACTGTAGAATCTTCTTTCGTGCATGTCTTTAACATTTTCATAAAAATAAAAAGAGAGAGTTGCTGATTACTGAGGATTCTATTAGAGTTGCATGTTGCATAGCATATTACCAGAACAAGGATATTGCACAAAAGTTACACAAATATAAGTTTATGTAGCAATATAACTAACTGCCTTTTTTTATTTTTAGGCTATTTTGTAAAATATATATAAATAAATATAATTATATGCACATACCTTCAACCGGTGCCTGGAAATTGCCTTTGAAGTGTGGGTTGATAAGAACTTTCTTCCCCGCCAAGCCGCCAGGCGGCAGCACAGGCGGAAGTTGCAGCGGCAACATCCTCACTTCCGGTTCCTGCATTGGCTCATTTATTGGCGGCCTTGGCCCAGCATTGGGCCCATGGTTCGGCCCAAACGGCCTATTGAACCGTTGAAATTGGAAATGATTCGGAGGACCGAAATTAGGTTGGTTGAAACGTTGTTGGAAAGGAAAACGTTCCATTGGTCGAAAAGGCCTCATGTTCACATCTTGCGGCATTTGCGGTGCTATTTGAGACATTTCCGGCCGTAAAGGCCTCATTGGCCGCATGGGCCGTAATTCTGAACCCATGGGCCGTAATTGTGGCCGCATGTGCCGTAATTCTGGCCGCATATGCCGCATCTCTGGTCGCATTTGCCTCATTTCGGGTCTCATGTGTGGATGCATTGGGGCCAATTCCGGTCGCATTGGGGGCATGTGTGGGGGCATATTGGGCCGCTGTTGATTCGGTGGTGGGAACTGGGGACGGTTTTGAATGAAGACACCCTGAAATTAGAATTTTGTTTGTACCTAATACATTTCACATTTGTAGACGAGCTGCACCATAACATTTTCAGTTTTTTTGAAGAAGGGGACGGAGAGACAGACATTAGCGAAACTACTGAGGGTTCCTTGATTGACAATGAAACCCATAACTACCAACTTTAACTTCACAAAATACCGCCACCCCATCTCCTCCCGTGGGTGTCGTAAAAGGCGACTAAGAATTGAAATACAAGGAGCCTCAATGCGATCGCCAACGCGCCTGCCAAGCGTGGTTTTGCCCTCGTGGCATTCTGTGAGGGAGACCTATGTCAGAGATGAAGTAATAACTAGATGGGTAAAGAAAGTAAATCTCACAGGTCGGTGGTCGGGGCGGCGGTAGACGCGGTGCCGCGACGCCCGCGCCCGCGGCCCGTAGCCGGGGACTATCACTTTATCTGAAACAAAATACATATGTATTCATACTAACAATGATAACACCTCACACTCCACTTAAAGCTCACTAGGGTTAAACCTGCAACTAGGCAAACAAATACAATAAAAGGACAAGTTCGAGTCAGGGCCTGCGCTAATGGATACAGACATGTAGTGGTTAGAATAAATCTGTGAAATAAATCCGATTATCCATACTAATATAATAAATGCGAAAGTAAATCTGTCTGTCTTGCTTTTACAGCAAAAATACTAAATCGATCTAAGTAAATGAAATGTGATAGTGTATTCTGAGAAAGGATATAGTATAAGGCCACTAATTATCCTGCAAATCAAAGCTGGAGAAAGCGCACTAGTAGTATATTAATTTGACCTACTTTAAAGCTCACAGAGATACTTACAAAGAACAAAACAATGCCTTACCTAAAGAGTCCGGTATGTCTCTGATCTGGGGCGTCCGCTGCACGCCCGGTTGTCGTTCAGAAACGAATCTCTCTCGCGGTTCACCGTCTTTTAATGAAACAAGTGTAAATACTAACATCACACTCTGAGTCTCTATAAATAAGTAGTATAGAGTTTTATCATACCAATGTTTTAGGCAAACTTACTAGGGCTACATTTAGATGAAATGTAAAATGTTATCTGGCAAAGTTGCTACCTTGGGGTAACATTCAGACTTTCAGATAACCTGAAATTTTTCCCAAAGATTCTCTTGAATATTTTTGGGATAGAGCTTGGTCCTTTGAGAGTAGTGCAAGAGGACGTATACAACTCAGAACCACCATAAAAATATATGGGTATGGGTAGATCCAACTGAAACTTTTCTAGTCAAAAGCCCACTTCTGTCAGGTTCTTCCTGGATGTCTTTGAAAGCCCCATATTGTCATGATGATAAATCTATTCCAATATTAAAAAGAGGAAAGATTTGTTTGTTTGTTTGTTTGTCACGAATAGGCTCCGGAAATACTGAACCGATTTGAAAAATTCTTTCACTGGTAGGAAGCTACACTATCCCCGAGTGTCGTAGGCTATATAATATTTACAAAAAAAATTAGGATCCTTACTTAAACTCAAATAATGTAACCCAAGAGGCAATATTTTTCCGTTGTTTACATATTTTGTCAATTTTTGTTTGTATGTTGTTGTTTGTTTTTTTATTCGTCCATTCTGGGCAGTCCAAAGAATATAGTCTATAGAGCCACATCTTTAGTAGTATCTCTCTCGTCAGTAGATATTATGATGAAAGAGTATAAAGAGTAAACATACAAAGCATGCATTTATAATATTAGTGGAAAGAAGCATACATTATGATATGTAAAAACTTACTAGATACTGGTACATTCATTTCCGATGGCACTATTTGCGGCAATTCCATAGGAGCTGCTGGCTGCAATGAAGGCACAGTTTTAGTATTAAAGTCAATTCAATTATTAAAGTAAAATAAACTCGAATAGCTGATGATGTATTAAAAATGCTTATTTATTTGGATTTGACTCCACTTCATTATAATAACAATAATAACACATCACACTCAGAGCACCTAACTAGGAAAAACCTGTATCTAGGGTGCCCAAAACAAATACAAAGTACACCCAGACCGGGAAACAAATATTGATATTCCTCATAACAATGTTCAACCTGTTGGGAATCAAACCCAAGTGCACACGCACCTCAGTTCACTCAGTGTTAAGTTTACAATTATGTTTATCTCTAAACTGGTAGCAGTGAGTGAACAACAGTCACTTTTGAACAAGCCAAAATACTGTCAATGTTGTATTATAGAGTGGGTCAGATGGGGTGGCAAAGCTACAGGTATATAAAGTAAAAAATTACAATAGCTGGTGGTACCGCATGCTCGACTTCATATGCAGGTTCATATGGTGCGTACGCACGCTGCTCTGGCATCATCGGCATTGGAGGGACATTTGGTACCTCCACTATGATGTTTGGAACAACACATTCTGGTTCTGGCATGAATTGCTCTGGTGGAAGCTGAAATTGTAATACATGTTCATATATTTCAATACCTGATTGAGAAAATACAAAATGAAAAATAAAATTAAGTTTTTGCCAGTATTGGTTTGACACAATTGCCTCTATTCTGAGGTAATTTGCTCTGAGGATGCCAGTCCAACAGTAGACGATTGCGATGATGACAAATAGATAGGGATTTCAACAATGATTTAGAACTAAAACAACCCACCAACCTTTTCACACAGATTTAGGTCACATCACATAAACACGGTGCATTTACCGCATTCCTTCAAAGACAGAAGCTTTTTATCTTTCGAAAATTGTTAAATTATTTACCGTATTGGAGTAATCAATAGAATGCGGAGGGTATTCAGGTGCGACCACCTGTCCGTGATTCTCGAAATATGGCACGACAGATGATGGTGGAACATTTTGTGATACAGCTCCTTCGTAATCATCAGCCAGGAGCTGCTCTTCTTCCTCATTACCGAGGTTGTAGTCCGCTAAGCTCTGATCACCCAAATCGTCAGCTAATAAATCATCACTGTGAACATAAACTTGTTTGTTTGATCGAATTGAAACTAGCACGCGTAAACTTTCAGAACACAAATTCTGGATTATATTGCTAAAGTGGAGACAAATTTTTGATTCAGATATTAGAATGGCAAATTTATGTAGAAATTCAATACTTTTTTGTATCGATTTGCTAAGTAATTAATGCAAAAACAAGGAAAATTAATAAAAAACTCACTGGTCCGACATTTTGAGGTTCAGTCCACAGACCAACTAGAGGTCCAGTGGGGTGCCTATATTACGCAGCCACGTATTACGCACCCCGATAATGCCCGGCCGTGGATTACGCAGCCAATAATTGGTGTACATGCACACGGAATCTTGGTTGCGAAATACATGGACGGTATTTATCGAGGGGGACAAAATAAAACGCGTCCAAGTATTACGCAGCCACGTATTGCCCGGCCAATAATGTCCGGCCGTGGATTACGCAGCCAATAATTGGTGTACATGGACACGGATTATTGGGTGGTCCGCAGGCAATATTACGCAGCCAATAAAACGACGCCAATACAGATTAACATTTTATATTAGGGCTCTGTCACACTCGAACGAAACACAGAGAATTTGTCTTTTATTTTATTTCACTCACATGGATAGGCAAAGGGATCTAGCACATACGGCCACATCTTGTTATTTTTTAAAAAGGGAGGTTCTCAGTTTGACCTGTATGAATGTTTGACCGTAATTATAATATATCATGGCTATCCGATTTCGATGCGGTTCTCAGAAAAGTATTTCTCACATACGGTTACAAGATTTTGATGTTTAATCTTCGACTTCTGTCGAAAAGGAAGTTCTCATTTATTAGGGTGTCAGTTTATTGAAAGCGGGTCCATGAGTTGTAATAACTACGTTGTAATAATACGCACAGTAAGTACGCTATTGATATAGTTCAATGAGGCGGTCCTTTTTTTAATAGGAAGTCTTTAGGCGTCTTGCTTTTGTCTGTTAATTTATCTTATTTAGATGCATAATAGTCCATACAGAGTAATTATACAGTATTATTTTTAACCGACGCCAAAAAAGCAGGTTCTTGACGAAATTTTCATACATATATTTTGCTTTTACTATAAATACGAGGTTCCTTCAACAAACATGGTCAAACTAATCTCGAAAAAAATCCTTGATAATATTGCATTATGCTTAAAATTTTTGCATTGTAAGCAGCTGGGTAAAAGTAAAAAAAAATGTACATAGGTGAAAAAAGTGAATGTCCTCAACGTTTTGAAGCATAACAAAGAGCTGGTGGAAATACCGTTTAAAAAGTGATGTAGACTAAATGTCAATGCCATATTTATTAAATTTACATATATTTTTATTTTATTTCAAAGTAAAAGAATGTTAATTACTTCGGTAGGTAGCCTACCTTACCTACTTAGCCTTAGAGCCTTCAATCAAGACCTAAATTAAGAGCCAGTTTACCGCGATGCTAGCGCTATTCTCGAAAAAAATTTATATCTTCTAAATTAAGGCAAATATCAAAGTATGACACAAGATAATCTTGCTTAGTATTTTTTGAGCACATTAAAGTAGTCCTAACTTAAAAAAAACAAAATTATACACAGATTGTTGCTAAAAGTGGCCACTTTTAATAATAATAATAATAAATTTATTTAATGAAAGAAACTTAGAAACTTAGAAATAAACATGCTTAATTTAACGCAGAGTTATGAACTTAATTAGTTAAATTAAAATGAGGCTGATCCCTCAAATAGAGTAAATCTGTGCCAGAGGGACCAGTGCTCATTACAGAACATATCATAGCTTGTGATACTGATTGTGGGGGTTAAATCAAGTTATACAATAAATAATTTATACCTAAATATAGCCTAAATAGATATATAATATGCTAAGAAATATAAATGTATAGAAATATAAATACAGCGCAGTGCATGGTAGAAAGTTAAATTGTGGTTACTCATAATTGTTTTTATAGGTCATATGTTTTATGCAGATATGCGTAGTAAGTTTTCAGTTTCTTCGTAAGTTAGATGTAGAAGCCAATTCGTCAATGATTTTTTAAGGGAGTATTTATTGAGGTACAAAATATCCAGTAGTTTATGAGCTTTGTTATAGAGTTTATTTTAGCAAAACTCTGTAGCTTTCTTTGGTATTTAATTTAAAAGATGCCTACAGTTCCCTAAAAATACAAGGCTAGTGTCATACAGTGCCACATTTTTGATATTTGCCTTAGTTTAGAAGACATAAATTTTTTTCGCGAATGGCGCTAGCATCGCGGTAGACTAGCTCTTAAGGTGGTAACTCTCGGTATGGCGCGAAATTCATATTATTTCACGTTTTTTATTCATTCTGGCGAAAGTATTCATTTTTTTAAAGTTTGAATAAATTTGCGTATGTAAAATACTATCTCCCACTTTGAAATATAACGTTTTTGGAAGATAGACCACTGATTTTGTGTCTAAGGACTAAAAGGCCAAAAACCAATTTCAGTCCTTCGACAAAAAAGAATTATCTCCGGAACGCCTATAGCTATTGGTTTGAAATTTTGCCAAAAATTAACCCTCAATTGGTCCACCAGAATGAGAGGTTTTCAATTTGACAGATCAGAAGAAAAAACAAGTTTTATTACGCTGCTATCAGATGGCGCTCTGCCAGAAGCAATAGGTCAAGATAAAATAAATGATTGAATAGCTTAAAATAAAACTTAAAAAAATAATAACTAGCTTAAAATAAAAAATAAAACTTGAAAAATTTTAACTGAGGCAGTGACGGAGTGGGTGAAATTAATATTTATACTTAGCAAAAATGATCCAATCCAATCCATAGAGTCAGTCAATACTCGATCTCCAATTTCTCTGATATTGCTGTAGTACCGCCATCTACGGGCGTATTATGAAACTTTTTTTTTTCTTTTCTGTCACTTTGAAAACCCCTCATTATAATCACTTCGAACTAGGGTTTCTTGGGTTTCTTTGAAGAAGTACCTACGTTAAAATCTTGTTTTTCTTTTCTATACATTGCGATCCGTGTACAGTTGTGAACAGAATAATTGATAAACATTGGTAGTAACCGGTTACCTAATAGATATTTTTTTCTTATGTATGTACTGTAGTAGTGGGTCGTCGCGACATTTTGCGTAAACGAACCGCAGCCGTTTCTTTGTCGACGAAAATTAGTCGACGAAACAGTTGCAGCTGCAGCCGGTTTGAAGTTGACCGAAGCGACACGTTCTCGTCGACGTCTCGTCGAAGCGTCGATTGTTCGTTTTAGAAAGGCTGCTTAATTTATGCAAGTCGCCCGAACAGTTATGTTATACTAAGGCTACCCAACGTTTTCACCCGCGCAGATTTCTATAAAATTTATCAATTTCAAAATAATAATAATACCTACCACCACAAAGAATAAATTAATGGGTTTATTTTAGAGCACTATAAAATTAATATTATATTATTAATAAAATAAATGTCAACCTTTTACCTCAAAACAAACTAGGTTCAAGTTTATTATTTATTTATTTTAACCATAAAAAGATCTTTTTAAAAATAGTTAAACAATTCTCTGCTTATACCTAAATAAATAAAAAAGTAATCAGTATAGTTTTTTTTTTAATATTAAAATTAATATTTTTTTCACTGCTTTCACATCTTAACGCGGTCGATCGATTTCGATTTCAAAGTCCAAATAATTGTCGACTCTATTTCCTTCATTTTGAGGAAGAGAAAGAATGATGTTTAGAATTAGTTCGTTCTGCAAACATGAACGAGAAGATGACCAGCGAATCGTTTACATTTCGTTTGCCCAAGGTTTGACCATCTCACCAAATGAATGATTTTTATATAAAAGAAAATATACTGAACAAAAATGGTTTTGGCCCTCACCATACTCCATAAATTACTTATAATTGTTTGAGTCAGAACTGAATCAGTTTAAAAAAATCACATTACTAATTAGTTTTTTTTATTAAAAGTATTCCTGAAAACTAGAACTAGATATCGGTCCAAATCTGTTATTATCCTATCTAACTTTCTAAAAACATGTCCCAAAGAAAATAATTTATAAATAAATGATAGTTGGTACCTATTTTTTTTAAACTTATCTATAGTATTTTATTTCATACTAGTCGAGCTGGCAAACTTAGTACTGCCTAACAATGTTGTGCACGTATATACATATAAACCTTTTTCTTGAATTACTATCTAAACAAAACCGCATCAATATCTGTTGCGTAGTTTTAAAGATCTAAGGATGCATACATGCATACATAGAGACAGCAGGAAGCAACTTTGTTTTATACTAAATTATGTAGTGATTATATGTCCCTATTTTATACTCAAATATTCCTTGCTGTTTTTATTTATGAATAATGTACAAGTCCTAATACACACACAAACACAATAGACAATATCAATACCTACCTGTTATTTTATTTAGCATATTTGATTTTGCATAATGGTTACTAGTGTAGGCCCGTTTGTTTCCTAAGGTAATAGTTGTTGTAAAAGGCATCCATGTACCCCAAAGTTCTTTTCATGTACTATATAATTTTAATTACCTACCTACACGCATACCCCATTTTATACAGTAGATGGTGACAGTGACATGGTATGGAAGAGATGGCAGCAGTTCTAGGGTCAAGGCAACTTCAGCACGCTCCAGCTATGCATGTAGAAACCATTGATTTTATGCCAACAAGGGTAGTGCCCTGCTTAGGTTTTAGGGTTAATTAGTAAACAGCCGGTTATGTTTGTTCTCCAAGCTATTCTAGGTTGTCAGTGTGGATAGTTGGTTGATAGTTTTGGTTTATCTAACTAAGCCTAACTTTTAAGTAAGTATACCTATATTCTGTTAAGTACACGAAACCTTAGGATCAAAACTAACATTATGGCACTAAACACGGTCTTGGAGTCTGACAGAGTTCACATTACACCAACCAGCGATTCCTTGTACAGTATAAGTATACAATCGCTGGATGGTGTGGATACTGCCACTAAAATTCTGCTGAAACGAAATTTTAAAAACAACATTTTGATCAGAGTTTTGATTGTAGCAAGCTTACAAGATTCTAACATAAACAAACGGATGGATCTTATCTTAGCATCGATCAATCAATAATAAACAAGGTTTGTCTATTTTTTGTGACGAGTGGGACAGAGCCTCAGAATAATAATAATACAAGAACAAGCCTATACAGTCAATCACTCAGTGCGCAGTGGAGACAGATGAGCTATACATACCTATAGAGATATGTGTGTGACAGCTAGGGATGTTAATCAACTACTTACGTGCCAATTAACGAGATGTCGATAAGTTCTTTGCATTGGGTGCATAAGTAAGTATACTTACCGGTTTTCTTTTGCATCTAATACTTTACGCAGAAGAAATCTTGCGGGAAAGCTAGTTGATTCATAGTTGATTTAGTTGATGTATTTTTTTTTACAAATAATGTTTTTTAGAAGCATTTATTTAAATTGCATTGCAATGTATGTATGAATGATTGTTCGCATGAAATCTTACAACTCAATTTTGAAGCAGATATCTTTAAGGTGGTAACTCTCGGTATGGCGCAAAATTCAAATTTTTGAACTTAATCAAAAATGAATACTTTTGCCAGAATAATTAAAAAAAGCGAAAAAAATTGAATTTCACGCCATACCGAGAGTTACCACCTTAAGCTATAGAGATGAAATTTTGTTTATTGTTGATGAAAGATTGTTCTTCGTCAGTACTGATAGTTTAGCTCTCTCTTCTTCCGCGTAGGTATGTAAAAAGATTGTATTTAAAAGAATTCGCGAATGTAAAAAACCAGCTCCCACATACTAATCGTTATTATCACATACTATCGTTTTTGAAAGACAGAGTTACTGATTTTGTGTATATTTAAGAAACTTGATATTTGGTCTTTCACCCTATACAATACATACACAAAATCAGTAGGTCTGTCTTCCAAAACCGTTGCAACGTTCCAATGTGGGAAACGGTTTTTTTAGATACGCAAAGTCATTTAAAATTTATTAATAATTTCCTTTTTACAAAAAGAGACCCCCGCCTTCAATAAAATAGGTACAACCGGACTAGGAGGCCGTAACAGATTTGTCTATGGTTTCGTCACTGTATTACCAAAGAACAAGAGCTATTTTGCAATACAGAAAAACCGGAAGTGTTACGCCGATCGTGTCCACCACTGTACTAAAACCTTTTCCTGAATGTAACAAATACTTTTGTGAAAACCACATCTAAATCGGTTCAGCCAAACTCGAGATAATCGCGGACAAACATACATACATACATAAAAACATACATACAAGTCAAACTGATAACCTCCTTTTTTGAAGTCGGTTAAAAACGAATACTTTCGTCATAATAAATAAAAAACACAAAGATTTATGAATTTTGCGCCATACCGAGAGTTTCCACCTTAAATCCGCCCGGCCGGCTAGTTTTAGCGAGAAAACAAACCCCGATTGATTTTTATATCTTATAGTAGATAGAAGCTAGAAGATTATCATAAGATTTTAGTGTTACAGTTACATTACTATACTGTGCAGATTATAAACATTTGATAAAAAAACATCGACTCTAACGTTGGTCGCGGCACATCACTAAAATCTCGAGTGGGGAGCCAGTGGGGAGTGTGGTTAGGTGCGGTGTGGAGGCGGGCTTGTGAGTGCCCGCCTCTCACGTCTCCTTCAACCCCGCGATTATTGAATTGTTTTTATAAAAATAAGTATGAAAATCGACTTCCCGGTGAAATGTAATACTTGATTTCGATTTGGTTTGTTTTCTGGTATAATTTTTGCAACAATCAACTGCACATTTCACCATAGTGACGGCGAAATACGAACAAAATCTCTCCAGGACCGCACGGTGCAAGTAATCATCACAGACTATAGACGCTCGCGGCGGGAACGCCTTTTTGTTCTCACCTGTGTCTACTGTTCCCACTTGGATGTACTCCCTCTATAGCTGTAATATGTATACTCTAAGGACAGAGCTCTAATAGCGATGTTAATCTGTATTGGCGTCGTTTTATCGGGCTGCGTTTTATTGCCTGCGGACCACCCAATAAAACGCATCCACGTATTCCGCAGCCAATAATTGGTGTACAATGTACACCAATTATTGGCTGCGTAATCCACGGCCGGACAATATCGAGGTGCGTAAACTATTACGCAGGCAATAATGCCCGGCCGTGGATTACGCAGCCAATAATTGGTGTACATTGTACACCAATTATTGGCTGCGGAATACGTGGATGCGTTTTATCGGGCTGCGATTTATCATGGCTGCGAATTATTGTTTACCGTGACAGGCAGCGCGCGGACAGGTTTTAACTTTTTTTTTTTTTTTTTACCTTGTAATTTGCAGTTGTGTTTGGTCAAAAGTTTTTCTGAGTCTACGCGCAGGATCTGTGCGCGAGACACTGCCCGTACCCATAGACAAAGTAAAACGCTGTACATACTGTCTAAATTCAATCATTTAGACCTTCAATCACTCATTTATGTCAGTGTTCTAAATGACAACCGCATCAAACATTTTAATCAGTCAATCTGTCAGTCTAATACAGTAGTGTCAGTCTTGTCCATAAACATTCAGAACCATAGACAAAGTAGATCACAGAACGATTGGTCATTATGTTTTTCATTCATTGGTTCTTACATTCATTCTTATGTTCATTCATTCATTCTGTGTAAAAAAGTGATGTCCGCTGTATATGAAAAAAGCGTGTGCAGAATAAAATAAAAAAGAAGACAGAGTTGTAAAAGGAGTTTTTATTATAAAATATGCATCCCTCACTCAGGCCACATACCAAATTCAATTCTATACCAATATTCTAAATAGAAATATTTGTTTGTTTGTTTGTAACGAACAGGCTCCGGAAATACTGAACCGATTTGAAAAATTATTTCACTGGTAGGAAGCTACACTATCCCCCCGAGTGACATAGGCTAAGATTTTCGAGAAAAAAAATGGGATCGTTACTTAAACTCAAATAATGTAACGCAAGGTGCAATATTTTTTCCGTTGTTTACATATATTTTGACAGGTGGTTTGTGTTGTTGTTGTTGTCTTTTTTTTTATTCTCCCTTTCTGGGCAGTCAAAAGAACATAGTCTATAGAGCCAAGTCTTTAGTAGTAACTTATATTCTATGGCGTAACGAAGTAAGCCGGGACAGCTCGTGATAGATAATATTTTCAAAACTAAACAAACAAAATAGCCGCTGCCGGTAAAAATAATAATTCAGAAAGGTGTACTCAATCTGCCCGCACCAACATAGAAAACCAAAAAATCGCACTGCCTCCCTTACACACCTATAAGATTACGTTTTGTGCGAAAGAGTAAGAAGGCGCCTCGTACCATAGACAAAGTAGAAACACTACAACTCGAAACTAGAATAGGAAGCGCAGCGTCGCTAGTAACTATCCTCTAATCTGTGGCGTTTTAAAATCTGTAGGTAGGTGACATCATAGGTACATCGTGAAATAATATTTCTAGACTAGATCCTGAGACTAGATCTAAAGGTGTTAACGTGCCTACATACTTACCTGCCTAATTACTTTCAATAGTGATACATAAATAAGTTTGTATAAATTGGTTTTCTGTGGCTGTTAGTGTGCTAGCGTGTTGGGTTATACAATACATAACTTTGTGAAAAACTGTGTAGTAGTAGGAAAACCTTAATATAATAGACAAAGAAAATTAAGGCATTTTACCCGTTTTGATAATTAATAATAAATACCACCCTCGCATTTCAGTTTCAGTGAGATAGCGCTAATAAATAAAATAGGAAAACGAACAAAAAACAAATCTACACACGACTTGGCTGTATGTACTACGTTTCTTTGCCTGCCCAGAGTTTGCAAATATGCGAATACAATATTAGGTTTTTTTTTTTAGTTTTTAAATCGTAGCGGTGCGTTGTTGCCAGACTTAATTAGGTACTTGTCTCTTTCAGTCATTCGCATTGCCAGTAAGTTAATAAGAGACAGAAACATTTGTTCAACATAAATATATGAATAAAAAGCGTAAAACACTCATAAACAGATTTTGTTTTACAGAACCATATGATTACCATTCATATCATATCTCTAAATTTTCTTTATTTATTGTAAAACGTGTTGCAAATTTACTTTTCTCTTTTAAAAATGGCCAAAACTAAATTAACAGCCTATACCATATTTGACAGGTTTTTTTTTTTAACTCATAATGCTGTACAAAGGTATTTAGAAATTATGGAATACAGCTTATGGTTTATTATTTTATAATTATAACGGGGACTATTTAAACTACAGGCGTGAGATGAGAACACACACCCGCCCACCTAACTTGTAAACCTAAACGTGTAAAAACTATCATAGTTTGTGATAACTAAATAAGTATTCTATCTTGATTCGCCCTTCACTGCACCGGATCTTTTCCTTATCTTCCATTAATATTACCAATATACGATTCAAGCAGTTACACAAATAAATTAAATAACAAGAAAACACCAGTATCACTCATACTAATGCTGCATTACATTTCGTAAATATTCTTCAAGTATTAGAACCTGCATCTAGACATACGTTTAAAAACTATAGTCTAGTAAAAAGGTATTTATGTAGTCTAATTGATAACAAAATAAAGCCGTAATATTTAAAGAATGCAATAACACAGCTCAAAGCTGTAAAAAGGAATTACCCTCTCCTGTGTACAGCCATTATACAGCAGCAAGGATATTTTATCAGTTTAAAGTGTTAAAAGAAACAAAGAGTTTTAGTGTAGCGTTTAAATACGCAGCTTTAATTCTTTTAGTTTACATTTAGTATTTTATACAGTTGATATAAAGTTTTTCCTTTAAAAAACTTTAAAAAGTAACCTTATAAAGTTATAATCATCACTTGATACTTTTGTGTACATCTGTTTATGGACTGATATCTTTAAATAAGTTGTATAAATGTTGCCACGTATTCTTAACTTAATGTTTAGAAGTTTATTCTAAACAATTTTTTTTTTTTTCCACTTCATTTATCCCTTTAGGGAAAGGCAATGGTACTAGACCGTACAGCCATGTCTTCAATAAGTATTTTCTGCATTTCGTGTAAAAAGGCCAAAGCCAAGTCTTCAGTGTATTTTTCCATAATCAAGTAGATATTTCAAGGCCAAAGCCATGTCTTAAATTTATATAATTTTCTTGTCAATAATATTAAAAGGCCTAAGCCATGTCTCTTCAGTGTTTCATTTAATGGTCATATCCTTGAGTGAGTTTCGTTTCCTTTCTAGTTGAGTATTAGTCAAATCAAGTATTGTCAAATCCAGTAGTGTCAAATCCATTTTAAATCTTTTCAATAGTGTTGCATATGTATTTGTATATGCTAACGTAACTATTCTTATTTTCTAAGAGTTCATGTGTAGATCGCGGGATATTTTCTGGGGTTTTATAAATTTCCAGTAATTCATCAATAAAAATTAATCTTTGCATATTAAATTCTGTGCATTCAAAAAATATATGATCTAGTGTTTGATCTTTCTGATCATTGCAATATGTACACTGGGGAGAATTTATTATTTTCATGCGACTTAAATGCGCTTTAAATTTACAGTGACCAAATCTAAGCCGAGTTAGTGTAGTAAGAAAATTTCTACCTCGGTAAAATGTTGAGCTTGTGAACCAGGGCTTTTTACCAACAACAGGGTTTATTCTAGCATAAAATGTTCCTTTGAATTTAAGAGTCTCTTGCCAATCACACATCCATTTCTCATGCATCTTCTGTTTAAGCACAGCCAATAAATCAGACACTGGTATGGCAACATCAGTGACCCTGCCGCCTACATAATCACTGACCGTTCTTGCCAATTTATCCACTTTTTCATTTCCAATGACACCAACGTGAGATGGACACCACATAAAACTTACTTCTGTTCCTCTATTGTTTAACTTTAGCCACATGCTTTTGATATCATGAATAATGTAGTTAGTGTTAGCACTTAGAGAGTTGTTCTGAATAGCTTTAAGAACACTCATACTGTCAGTTACTAAAAGCCAATTTTCTTGAAGATCCGTTTCACGTTCATAGATAAATTTCATTGCATAAGATATTGCCTGTGCCTCTGCAGAATAAATTGTGTATGTTTTTGGAAGTTTGAAAGCATATCCGATTTTGAGGTGAGGTACATAAAAAGCCATTGATACACTATCAGATGTTTTGGAACCATCAGTGTAAATGCAGTGATATTGAGAATACGATGCAAGTATCATGTTAACTTCTTCCTTCGTTTTTAAGTCTTCTTGCATAAATATCTTCATGGGACAAAATTTGCTTCTATAGTCTCCAACGTAACATGGCCAATTGGTTGTATCTTTATGAAGTCTGTATTGCTGATCTTATTCTAGTATTTCAGAAAAATCATGAAGAATATAAGGGACTTTAGAGGCTAAGGATGGGTGCATTCTATGCATAGAAATTAACTGTTTTACTAAACTATTATTAACGATGGTAAAAAGCTTGATAAGAAATTTTGACTTTAAAAAGTGAAATCTGAGTTTAAGCGGAGGGATGTTACATTCTATTTGTAAAGAGTTTATAGGCGTTGTTCTCATAGCTCCTGTAATGAGTCTAAGATTATGGTTTTGTAAAATGTCCAGTTTATCTACTAATTCTTTATTTGCAGAAAAGCTCAAAAAACCATATTCAAAATGTGAACGAACAAGAGATTTATACAAAACTAACAGTACCTTTGGATCACTGCCCCAGTGGGTAGCGGCCAATGATTTTAATACGTTATAAGCTTTTGAAGCTCTAGCAATCAAATAATCGACATATTTTTTCCAGGACATGTTACTTGTGAAGATAACGCCAAGAAATTTAACCTGAGACACAATGGGTATAACAGTTTTATCGTAAATAACTTTAACATTTGAGGTTCCAACCCTGTTAAAAACAACCACTTTAGACTTCTCCACACTTATATCTAGATTTAGGTATTTAAAGTAAATATTTAACTCAACAAGGGCAAGGTTTATGTTATTGACACATTTATTCATATCATTTTCAGCAGCATAAACCACTAAATCATCTGCAAATTGCAGATTTCGGACTTTATTACCTAAAATTAGATTTAACTTGCTTATGTACAGGATGAAAATTAAAGGACTTAATATGCCGCCTTGGCACACACCTTTATGAGATAGTCTGGGGCCAACGATTTCTTTGTTAAATTTAACAAACACCTGTCTACCGTGTAAAAAATTAAATATCCAAGAAATAATTTTCATAGGAATACCATTTTTTTCTAATTCTAAACACAAAATATTATGATTAACATTATTAAATGCTCCAACAATATCAAAGAAGACACCAATAAAAGCTCTATCTGTTTTGACCGCATCATATATGTCAACTTGTAGTTGTGTTAGACTCTCACGCCCGGAACGTCCTTTACGAAATCCAAACTGATTTGACGGCAGTAGCTTATTACTCTCAATAAAAAACTCAAGCCTTTGCTTTATTAGTTGCTCAAAAATTTTACCCATACAAGATGTAAGCGCAATAGGCCTATATGAGTCAGCAATATCTTTTTCTTTGTTTGGTTTTAAAATGGGAATCAAACAATCTTTTTTCCAATCACAGGGAATTTTTGAGTCACTCCACAAAAGGTTAAAAATAAATAAAACTGTATTTTTACTTTCGGCTGTTAAATATTTGAGCATTTTATAGGGGATCCCGTCAAGACCATAAGCCGTATCACGCCTAGACCTAACTGCTGATTCAAATTCTACAAGAGTAAACGGTTCAGTTAAGAAATTTGTATCATTACTCAAATTTTCATCACGGAGATGTGGAGGGGCCTCGACAGTATCTGGTGTATATTTTTTCAAAAAATCTTCGACCCATTCTCTATTACTTTGACTTTTAGGATCAACATAAGTTTTATTAAACTTTTTCATCATTTTCCAAATGTAAGACATAGGTGTAGTTCTATTAAATGATTCACACAAAGCTTGCCAACTTAACTTTCTTTCAATTTTTAAAATACGTTTTTTAAGAGCTTGAAACTTTTTAAATGTTATAAAATTTAATTCAGTTGGATTTCGTTTGAATTCTAAGTAAGCATTTTTTGAGTCTGTAACAGCTTGAGTACATTTAAGATTCCACCAGGGCAATGGTATTCTACATTTAGAAGTATTCTTTGAAGACGTGTTATTTCCATTAAATTTATCATGAGTAACGGATATAGAATGTTCAATAGCTTTGTTAAGAACTGCAATTAACTTATCGTATAAGGCTAAAGAATCAGAGCCTACGTTTTCACTAATTTTTTTTAACAAAATGTCTGCATGAGACGAATATGTTTTCCAATCAACTTTATTAAAATTAAATCGTAAAGAATTTTTAGGCAAAGGATCAAGAGGAAAAGGGTTACTAACTAATATTTTAGTCAAAACAGGAAAATGATAACTACCTAACGGATCATTATCTAACACTGACCATTCACATAATAAAGATAAAGAGGGGGAAACAATAGTTAAATCTAAGGCATTTTGCTTCCATAAAGGAGTGCCTACTGTAGTCATTTGGCCTTCATTTAAACAGACTAGATTTTGTTCATCTATGCTTTGAGCAATATCTCTACCTCTAGCATTAATAGTATCACAACCCCAACTTGTGTGATATGCATTAAAGTCGCCAGCTATAAAAACTGGGCCAGGTAAACTTTTAATTAAAGAATGGAATTTACTTTTTAGAAATATGGTGCTTTTAGGGCAATAAATGCTTACTATAGAAAATTCCTTATTATTATATGTAACTCGAGCTGCAATATTTTGTAATGAATCATCACTAACGGTGGGAATTAAATTGTATTTTAAACTACTATGAATTAATATGGCAACACCATTGTGAGCATTACCTGAATCGAGTCTTAGAATATTATAACCTAAAATGTTAAAATTATGTTTTGGCCTTAGCCAAGTTTCACAAATGATAGCGATATGAATATTATTATGTTTTAAAAAATGTGTAAAAACAAGTCGATTAGATGAAATACTCTGAGCATTCCATTGGCATATATTTAATTGATCCATGAGGTAGGTACGTTAATTTTGTTTTCTGTTTTTAAGTGTTTCCAGAAGAACACTTTTGATGTTTTCAGTATTGACTTTTTGACTGTTTTTAGTATCAGTGAAAATCTTAACAAAGGACTCAACAATTAAACTAAGAATTTGTTCGGAGTTTAAAAGGGATGCAAACTGGTCAGATGGACTAATTTTAAGTGGAGGGAATGATTTTTCTCTTCCTAGCATGTCAGCATATGTACTCTTATTTTCAAGTTTTTTCTTGTTCTCTTCAATTTTTTGTTTCTTTACAGGGCATGCTGAAGAAATGGCAATATGATTGCCATTACAGTGACAACAAGCAGCATCCTTTGAGTCAACGTCACAGACTTTAAAATTGTGATTTTTGCCACAAACTGAGCATCTTTCTTGGTTCTTACAAAATTTAGCTATATGTCCATACCTTAGGCATCGCAGGCACTGCTTAACTGGAGGGATGTAAGGCCTCACCTCGAAGCGCCACTTGTTGAGGTCGACGCTCTCCGGCAAAACTGGGCATGAAAAAGTTATTGATACTGTTTTAGTTGGTTGTAGTTGCATGTTACCATTATCTTGTTTAACTCTTCTCATAAAGCGTCGGATGCTAACTATGTTCTTAGTGCTGGTAATATTCTGATATATTTGTTCATTAGAAAAGTCAATAGGAACGTGCTGTATAACTCCGGTAGTCTCAGTGGCTGCGGCAGGGATACTGGCTTTTAGTTTATTGTGATCTAAAAACTTTTTATTTGTTAGAGCCTGGTTGGCTAGACCAGGTCTTTCAAATATTGCGCCTATTTTGAAACGATTAATTCGTTGTAGCTGTTTTATACCCTTATTGAATCGGCTCAGGATGTTGGACAGAGACATCATATCCCTGTCACCTATGGCTTTTTCTGGCTCTGTGCTTTCAAAAAAAAACAATATACTCAAATTGACCACCGTCTTCTGGATAAACTCGAGTGTAGTCAGGAATTAAAAATGCTTTGTACTTATCCTTCTCCACTTTCTCAGACTCGCTTTCCGAGTCCGTCGTCATCTCCCCAGCAGAACTCACAGCAACGCCTTCTTTTTTCTTCCTTTTTTTCCCCGTTTTCCCCATTTTAATTAAGTAATTTAGATAGTTTTAAACCAATTAAATAATTAAATAAAATTTTTTTTTCAAAAAAGACCGCCTTTTCAATTCACCGTTCCCGCCCTTATTCTAAACAAATGACTGACATTCAAAGTTTTTTTAAAAATAATAATGATAGTTTTGCAATTCTATTGCCTGTTTTTTTTTTAAAGTAAGTACATTGGTATAGTTAGGTATATACTTTGTCATTTCACTTTATTTTTTATTTACCTACATGTATGTTTTTTAACCCCCGAACGAAAAATTCAGAGAGGGGTGTTATAATTTTAACGTGTGTATCTGTCTGTCTCTCTGTCTCTGTCTCTGTCTGTGTATCTGTCTGTGGCATCGTAGAGCCCAAACGGCTGAAGCGATTTTCGTTTAGTTTTTTTTGTATCATAGATAATTTCAGGCCGAGTGTTCTTAGCCATGTCTGATGAAGATCTGAACAGCGGTTTGAAGATGATCAGCTCTTGAATAATGGATGAGAGGATCTAACTAGCTTCCTTATGACCGATCGATTTAAAATTTGGTACCATGTTACAACTATGTTATAGAAAGTATATGGTAAGGTAACCATGACCTGATCTGCCGTTTGAAGAAGATCAGCTCTTGAATAATCGATGAGAGTATCTAACTAGCTTCCATATGTCCGATCGAGTTGAAATTTGGTACCATGTTACATCCATGATATTGAAAGTATATGTTAAGGTACCCATGACCTGATCTGCCGTTTGAAGATGATCAGCTCTTGAATAATGGATGAGAGGATCAAACTAGCTTCCTCATGTCCGATCGAGTTGAAATTTGGTACCAGGTTACATCTATGATATTGAAAGTATATTTAAAGGTAACCATGACCTGATCTGCCGTTCAAAGATTATCAGCTCTTGAATAATGGATGAGAGGATCTAACTAGCTTCCTTATGTCCGATCGAGTTGAAATTTGGTACCATGTTACATCTATACCAATATTATAAAGAGGAAAGATTTGTTTGTTTGTAACAAATAGGCTCCGGAAATACTGAACCGATTTGAAAAATTCTTACACTGGTAGGAAGCTACATTAACCCCGAGTGTCATAGGCTATATTAGATTTTCAAAAAAATTAGGGATCCTTACCTAAACTCAAATAATATAACCCAAGGTGCAATATTTGTTTACATATTTTGAAAGGTGGTTTGTTGTTGTTGTATGTTTTTTATTCGGCCATGCTGGGCAGTCAAAAGAACATAGTCTATAGAGCCAAGTTTTTTGTAGTATCTTATATTGTATGGCGTAACGAAGTAAGCCGGGAAAGCTCGTCTATGATATAGAAAGTATTTGGTAAGGTAAACATGACCTGATCATCCGTTTGAAGATGATCAGCTCTTGAATAATGGATGAGAGGATCTAACTAGCATCCTTATGTCCGATCGAGTTGAAAATTGGTACCATTTTACATCTATGATATAGAAAGCCGCACTGTTCTTTCAAGCAAACGGAGTGTGGATATACCCTCGCATTTTACTGACGCGGACGCAATCAACGACTACTTCTTAAATGTACCTGGACGGACAGACATAAAAATATCTGACCTGACCTATTATGAGTATCACAGACATGAGAAAGCTACGACCTTTTCAATAGACACTGTTTCACCAGATGCAATTTTGAAAATTGTAACGGGAATCAAGACTAATGCAAAAGGCGTAGACTCGATTGACATTGACATGATTTTATTAACTCTACCGACTACTCTGCCTGCATTAACAGCTATTGTTAACCAGAGCATTTTGACCAATACTTTTCCGACTGAATGGAAGCTTGCAAAGGTTTCACCTCTTCCAAAAATACCAAATCCTGTCCTTATTTCCAAACTCCGTCCAATTAGTATTCTGCGTTGCATGTCGAAGATAATAGAGAGTGTAGTGTGCAATCAGCTTTCGAAATATCTGGAGGAAAATGGCTTGCTGCCAGAGTTGCAATCTGGCTTTCGAAAGGGACGTGGAACGGCTACTGCTTTGCTGGACGTCGTAGACAACGTGCTCTCCGCGCTTGATGAGGGTCGGAGCACAATTCTGCTACTGCTAGATTTTTCTAGAGCTTTCGATTGCATTAGCATCCCCCTCCTTTTATCCAAGATGTCGTTCTATGGATTTGACAGCTCTGCTGTTAAGTGGTTTGGTGATTATTTAACGGGTCGTTCGCAAATTGTAGGGTTACAAAAATCTAATGGTACAGTGGCGGACACGGTCGGCGTAACACTTACGGTTTTTCTGTATTGCAAAATAGCTCTTGTTCTTTGGTAATACAGTCTAGGGCTGACGAAACCATAGACAAATCTGTTACGGCCTCCTAGTCCGTGACTGTACAACGCAATTTTCGATGTCTAAAATGCTCTCAAGAGGAGTTCCCCAGGGATCCATTCTTGGACCACTTTTATTTATAACTAGCTTTCCGCCCGCAGCTTCGCAAGCGCTGTTTATAATAAAAGTAAATAATTGGTTGATTTGTTTCTCAGAAATATAGGGAAATCTTTTGTAATCGCACCAAAGCCCTAATGAAATCATAAAAAAGCCTTTCCAACAGTATAATTGGTTTTTCCAGTTCCCGTAGTATCTTCACGAATTCATGTCTTTGCTAGACTTATATTCCATATGTTTCTATCTTGAGATGTTTGGGCTGAAAACTTAAATACTCATTGTTCCCTTTTCCATTTCAGGATATCATTCATTAATGTCACCCTGTATTGTATAAACAAACTAACCTATATGTTTCATCTCTGAGGCTAAGCTCTGAGCCTTCACTAAAAATAAACAAACTAACCTATATGTTTCATCTCTGAGGCTAAGATCTGAGGCTTCACTCAAATTCCAGTTCTAGTGTACCCTAATTAGGTCTACTCAGATTCATCATCATCTCCGTCCCAACAGATTGTCGTTCATTGCTGTAAATTTGTCATTCGACAAAAAGTTACGGGCCCCTACAGGTTGCCATTAATTACCTTTCTTGCGCGACCCTTATCCAGTTTACTAACATCGCTTTTTTTTCATACAAACTGTTACATTCTGTATAACCTGCAAAAACTATAAAACACCTACCATATTACTTTATAAGGCAACCTCATGTTCGCCATACATATTGTATTAAGGACTCCAGGACTAATAAATCCAGTTATAATATCATATTTATTTGATGTTTAAGTAGGTATTATAAGGAGCTTATTTTGAAAATTTTAAGTTAGTGTCATTACTTTAGATTTTAGCAAAAAAAAAACTGTTTTACCCTGAACTCAGGGGCAATAAAAATAACCATTTATGAGGTTTGTTATGTAAAGAGAATCTTTAGCATAAATTTCAACTTTCTAATCGCAGCAGTTTAGAGTCTGAAACAAACTGTTACATCCTGTATACGGCGGCTCAGTTAAGTTATCCCCATATCCCGTCTTTGTGAGACGTTAGGTTTTTCATACAAACCTTAACACCCTGTATCATGGCTTACAGGACTAATTAACGCAGTTTTGATATTATATTTCATGTTGTTATATAAAAAGGACCTTATTTTGAACATTTTGAGTCTCTAGTGTAATTAGTTTAGATTTTAGCAAAAATCATATTTCACCCTGTATAAGAACTCAGGGGCAAGATATAAAAAAACTAAAACCATTTATGATGTTTGTAATGCAATGACAATATACAGTGTAAATTTCAACTTTCTAAACCCAGCAGTTTAGGAGTTTCATACAAACTGTTACACCCTGTATACGGCGTCCCGGTTAAGTTATCCCAAAATCCCGTCTTAGTGGGTGCCTACGTCACGTAAGGAAGCTACTGTCCAAATATCATCTTTCTATCTTCAGCGGTTTCGGCTGGGCGATGATGAGTGAGTGAGTGAGTGAGTGAGTGAGTAGATCAGTGGTATTTGGATTTTATATATTTACTAGTCGACCCGGCGAACTTCGTGCCGCCTAACCTGTTGCT
Organism: Euspilapteryx auroguttella; assembly: GCA_951802225.1. Lineage (NCBI taxonomy): Eukaryota > Metazoa > Arthropoda > Insecta > Lepidoptera > Gracillariidae > Euspilapteryx > Euspilapteryx auroguttella. The sequence goes on from OX637662.1 coordinate 5,028,566, forward strand.
ATTTTGTGCGTGTATTGTACTTATAAACCTTCCTCTTGAATCGCTCTATCTATTAAAAAAAACCGCATCAAAATCCGTTGCATAGTTTTAAAGATTTAAGCATACATAGGGACAGACGCGGAAAGCGACTTCATTTTATACTATGTATTGATAATAATATAATAATGTATAGCGCCGATATTTCGAACTTTATTGAACACTAGAGGCCGCCCCGCGGTTTTTCCTGCGCAGATTTCTCATAAACACAAAAATCCCGTTTTTTTCTGTTCCTGTGGGAATTTCGGGAAATCCCTTCTTAGTGCTCATCTAAACTCCCCAAGGAACTCACGTGCCAATTTTCAGCTTTCTACGCCCAGTAGTTTCGGCTCTGCGTTGTCTGTCAGTCAGTCAGTCAGTAACGGAAGAGTTTTATATATATTGACTAGAGGCTGCCCCGCGGTTTTTCCCGCGCAGATTTCTCATAAACACAAAATTCCCGTTTTTTTCCGTTCCTGTGGGAATTTCGGGAAATCCCTTCTTAGTGCTCACCTACACTCCCTAAGGAACCTACATTCAAAATTTCAGCCCGCTACGCCCAGTAGTTTCGGCTCTGCGTTGTCTGTCAGTCAGTCAGTCAGTCAGTCAGTCAGTAACGGAAGAGTTTTATATATATTGACTAGAGGCTGCCCCGCGGTTTTTCCCGCGCAGATTTCTCATAAACACAAAATTCCCGTTTTTTCCCGTTCCCGTGGGAATTTCGGGAAATCCCTTCTTAGTGCTCACTTACACTCCCTAAGGAACCTACATGCAAAATTTCAGCCCGCTACGCCCAGTAGTTTCGGCTCTGCGTTGTCTGTCAGTCAGTCAGTCAGTCAGTCAGTCAGTAACGGAAGAGTTTTATATATATTGATTGTTACTTTATGCTGACGACGTACAACTTTATTCATCTGTTTTACCGAAAGTGGCAGGTACATTGTCGGGCTTAATAAATAAGGAATTAGATGACATTGCACGGTGGTCCCTTCGAAACGGCCTGGTACTTAATCCCACCAAATCCAAGTATCTCGTACTGGGCACAAAGCTTCAAATCCATGAGACGGTGCAGGCCCTTTCCGCCAATAATATAGCTATTTTGGGCGAACCAGTACAAAGGGTGGTAGAAGCAAGGAACCTCGGACTGCTGATGGATGGCGAGTTACATTTTGAGAACCACATCGCAAGCATTGTAGGTAATTGCTTCTATCGTCTTAAGATTCTTTATAATATTCGTGATTACCTTAGAACTGATTTGCGTGTCAGTCTATGTGAATCACTGATATTATCAAGATTAAACTACTGCGATGTCGTTTATGGTGGCTGTATCCTTGGTCGGACAAAAAGAATACAGCGTGTACAAAACGCATGTGCACGTTTTTGTTTCCGTGTCCCTCCTAGATCCCACATTACTCCGTACTTGAACGCCGCTAAACTCCTTAACATGGAAGCTCGTCGGGAACTTCGCCTAGCCACACTTCTGTTTGGTGTTATTCGCTCCAAAACTCCTGCCTACTTGTATAAAAAAATGGAATGGTCGTCGAGGCTGCGTCAGGTGCACAGAACCAGGCTGCGCGTCCCAAAACATCGAACGATGGCTTTCCGCGGAAGTTTCAGGTACGCGGCGACCATGTGCTGGAATAATATCCCTCCCCCCGTCCGTGAAGCCTCAAGTAGGTATACCTTTGTGCGTAAGCTCAGGGTATACTTGATTGATCAGCAGAGACTTTAAACTCCTTTCACTGTATTCCCCTATTCCAGTGCCTTGCCGCTGACCACGCTGACCGAGACGTGACGACTTGTAGTCGCATTAAAAGTATTGATTATAAGTATGTATTAATATAACCTGTTATATTATCGTACTAGAGGCTGCCCCGCGGTTTTTCCCGTGCAGATTTCTAATAAACACAAAATTCCCGTTTTTTCCCGTTCCCGTGGGAATTTCGGTAATCTCTTCTTAGTGCTCACCTACACTCCCCAAGGAACCCACGTGCGAATTTTCAGCTTTCTACGCCCAGTAGTTTCGGCTCTGCGTTGTCTGTCAGTCAGTCAGTCAGTCAGTAACGGAAGAGTTTTATATATATTGATTGTATGTAGTTTATTTATGTTAGGTACACAATTTAAAATAGTATGTATGTAGTGTATTTTTTTTTCCATGGGCGAGTATAGTAGACACACGCACACGCAAAGAACGCTTGTACGTCACTGCTGGCACTGACTGAAAATCAGCGCTGTTGGTGAAAGCCTCCAGCAAATGCTGAGCCAGTGCCATTTTGCAGCAACTGCGACACACCATTATCAACAGTTTTTCTTTGTTTATTATTTTTATTTAGATCTGTTTTTGTTTATTTTATATTTAGTCACAACTTTTTTTGTTGATTTTACTTTTTATTGAGTTTATTTTTCTTTGTATACTTAGATTTTGTTATACTTTATCATTTAGTCAATGGTTTTTGTGAATAAATAAAAATTTCTTTCCTTCTTTCTTTCTTAAGTATATGTTAAGGCAACCATGATATTTTTAAGATGATTAGCTCTCGTTCTACTTAAGTTGATGAGGGGTCTGACTGGGTCGGGGGTTTTTAAAATTTTAAATTTGAGTCATTGTCAATTTGCTAAATTAGTTTTCCGTGGCTATTATTGTGCTAGTGTGGTGGAATTAGTGTAATAATGTGTCCTTTATGGAAAAGAGTGTAGTGAAGTGAGAAATAAAGGTTGCCGCTCTCGAATAATTCTGATCGATGTCCCGTGAAGTAGTCGGTGTGAACATTGAAATGTGAGACCACCCTCACATTTCAATGGGTTAGGTTAAGATCCTAGGATAATATAACTCAAATTTAAAAACCCTCGACCCAGTCAGACCCCTCATCAACTTAACTAGAACTAGAGCTAATCATCTTAAAAATATCATGGTTACCTTAACATATACTTTCAATATCGTTAGTAACACTGGTACCAAATTTTTAATTGATAGGACAAATGGAAGGTGGTTAGATCCTCTCATCCATTATTCAAGAGCTGATCATCTTCAAACGGCAGATCAGGTAATAATCTCTTCTTAGTGCTCACCTACACTCCCCAAGGAACCCACGTGCGAATTTTCAGCTTTCTACGCCCAGTAGTTTCGGCTCTGCGTTGTCTGTCAGTCAGTCAGTCAGTCAGTAACGGAAGAGTTTTATATATATTGATTGTATGTAGTTTATTTATGTTAGGTACACAATTTAAAATAGTATGTATGTAGTGTATTTTTTTTTCCATGGGCGAGTATAGTAGACACACGCACACGCAAAGAACGCTTGTACGTCACTGCTGGCACTGACTGAAAATCAGCGCTGTTGGTGAAAGCCTCCAGCAAATGCTGAGCCAGTGCCATTTTGCAGCAACTGCGACACACCATTATCAACAGTTTTTCTTTGTTTATTATTTTTATTTAGATCTGTTTTTGTTTATTTTATATTTAGTCACAACTTTTTTTGTTGATTTTACTTTTTATTGAGTTTATTTTTCTTTGTATACTTAGATTTTGTTATACTTTATCATTTAGTCAATGGTTTTTGTGAATAAATAAAAATTTCTTTCCTTCTTTCTTTCTTAAGTATATGTTAAGGCAACCATGATATTTTTAAGATGATTAGCTCTCGTTCTACTTAAGTTGATGAGGGGTCTGACTGGGTCGGGGGTTTTTAAAATTTTAAATTTGAGTCATTGTCAATTTGCTAAATTAGTTTTCCGTGGCTATTATTGTGCTAGTGTGGTGGAATTAGTGTAATAATGTGTCCTTTATGGAAAAGAGTGTAGTGAAGTGAGAAATAAAGGTTGCCGCTCTCGAATAATTCTGATCGATGTCCCGTGAAGTAGTCGGTGTGAACATTGAAATGTGAGACCACCCTCACATTTCAATGGGTTAGGTTAAGATCCTAGGATAATATAACTCAAATTTAAAAACCCTCGACCCAGTCAGACCCCTCATCAACTTAACTAGAACTAGAGCTAATCATCTTAAAAATATCATGGTTACCTTAACATATACTTTCAATATCGTTAGTAACACTGGTACCAAATTTTTAATTGATAGGACAAATGGAAGGTGGTTAGATCCTCTCATCCATTATTCAAGAGCTGATCATCTTCAAACGGCAGATCAGGTCATGGTTACCTTACCATATACTTTCTATATCATAGATGTAACATGGTACCAAATTTCAACTCGATCGGACATAAGGAAGCTAGTTAGATCCTCTCATCTATTATTCAAGGGCTGATCATCTTCAAACGGCAGATCAGGTCAATCATGGTTACCTTACCAAATACTTTCTATATCATAGATGTAACATGGTACCAAATTTCAAATCGATCGGACATAAGGAAGCTAGTTAGATCCTCTCATCCATTTTTCAAGAGCTGATCATCTTCAAACGGCAGATCAGGTCATGGTTACCTTAACATATACTTTCAATATCATAGATGTAACATGGTACCAAATTTCAACTCGATCGGGCATAAGGAAGCTAGTTAGATCCAGTCATTCATTATTCAAGAGCTGATCATCTTCAAACGACAGATCAGGTCATGGTTGCCTTACCAAATACTTTCTATAACATAGATGTAACATGGTACCAAATTTCAAATCGATTGGACATAAGAAAGCTAGTTAGATCCTCTCATCCATTATTCAAGCTGATCAGATCTTCATCAGACATGGCTAAGAACACTCGGCCTGAAATTATCTATAATACAAAAAAAACTAAACGAAAATCGGTTCCGCCGTTTGGGCTCTACGATGCCACAGACAGATACACAGACAGACAGAGAGACAGATAAATAAAATAATATATATTATATATATTATTTTATTATATATATATATATATATATAGTGTGTCCGGGGAAGTTATAACATAATTTTAAGGGTGTATTCTATGATCAATTTCATCGATGAAAACACCCCATATGGGGGGTCGCAGCCTCACCCCCCCCTCAGTATGATGTTTTTAATTTTTTTTTTGCAAAAGTCGACCCCGCCTACTTTTAAATTCACAGTTAAAGATCTAAGGCTCACAGAACCTTCATTAAGGTCTTGATCGAAGGCTTAGTAGTTAGGCTACCTAAGTTACTAACAAAATAACTAAGTGTTGCTTTTACTTTTTTTTTAAAGATGATAAACCAAAAAAAAAAATTTTTTTTTTGTGCATTTTTTACGGTTTTTCCAATTTTCCACAAAAAAATGCAGATACTTTTTTTTATTTTTTGTGTTTTATTGTTAGCTTTTGAGTTGTTCTCCAAATTGGTATTAGATTCATTTCTCTACGTCTATTACTTCAGAAATTATCAACTACCAAAAAGACCCTTCGCTTTTACCTTTTAATTTAAGATTTCAGTTTTACCCACTTTTATTAAAAAATAAAGTCAAATTTTAATTATTTTGTTAGTTGTTTTGGTTGCCTACCTACCTTAGCCTTCGTACAAGACCTAAATTATGAGTCCTTTTACGCGAACAGTGGCGCCACTCTAAAAAAAAAATATTTTCTAAAGTAAGGCTTTTTTTCAGAAAAAAGTGCTCCTTTGTGCATAAAATCTTGGTTCCTAGTATTTCATTTAGTATTTAAAATAATATCTAGGTTTAGAATGTTTATGGAATACTGTTTTTTGCTAAAAGTTTCCACTTAAGGTTAATACTGTTTCAGTATTACTGTTTGTTCCTAAAAGTAGCTAAAAGTGTCTACTTTTAGCAAAAAACAGTATTCCATAAACATTTTAAACCTAGATATTATTTTAAATACTAAAAAAAATACTAGGGACCAAGATTTTATGCACAAGGGAACACTTTTTTCTGAAAAAAAGCCTTACTTTAGAAAATATTATTTTTTCTAGAGTGAGGATGTTAATCAACTACTTACGTGCCAATTATCGAGATGTCGATAAGTTCTTTGTATTGGGTGCATAAGTATACTTACCGGTTTTCTTTTGCATCTAATACTTTACGCAGAAGAAATCTTGCGGGAAAGCTAGTTGATTTCACTACATACACAGTATAAAACAAAGTAGCTTCCCGCGTGTCTGTCCCTATGTATGCTTAAATCTTTTAAACTTTGCATCAGATTTTAATGCGTTTTTTTTAGTAGATAGAGTTATTCAAGAGAAAGGTTTATAAGTATAATCAATATATATAAAACTCTTCCGTTACAAAATGGCACTGACAGACAACGCAGATTACGCAGAGCCGAAACTACTGGTCGTAGCGGGCTGAAATTTTGCATGTAGGTTCCTTAGGGAGTGTAGGTGAGCACTAAGAAGGGATTTCCCGAAATTCCCACGGGAACGGGACAAAACGGGAATTTTGTGTTTATGAGGAATCTGCGCGGGAAAAACCGCGGGGCAGCCTCTAGTACAAGCATAACATAGTAGGATAGGCGGTACGAAATTCGCCGGGTATAGTATATAAAAAAAAAAGTTTTGTTTAAGTAATTTTTTTATTAACAATTAATGTTTTTTAAAAGCATTTATTTAACTTGCATTGCAATGTATGTATTAATGTTTGTTCGGATTAAATCTTACAACTTAATTTAGAAGCAGATATCTTTAAGCTATTGATATGAAATTTTGTTCAAAAATTTGTTTATTATTGATGAAAGATTGTGTTTCGCCAGTACTGATAGTTCAGCTCCCTCTTCTTCCGCGTAGGTATGTAAAAAACAGTTTTCCACAATGTAATAAAACGTTTTCGGAAGACAGAGTTACTGATTTTGTGTATAGGGAAGGGGTAAGAGGCCAAAAATAAAGATCGTAGAATATACATAAAATCGGTACTTCACTCTGTCTTTCAAAACGATATATCTCAATGTGGGAGATGATTTTTTTACATACACTAAGTCATTGAAACTTTATTGAAAATGAATGCTTTCGTCAGAATAATTAAAAACCTCAAAAAAATTATAATTTGCACCTTTCCCAAGAGCTACCCCCGGTTGATGGTCTATATCTATAGCATATTCTTATACTGCAAGTATACAAGGAATCAATAAATTGTATGATGATGTTATAGGTTGATAGAAAAGTTCTAAACAAAAAGTTTATTTTATGCTTGATTTTAAATAGTACAATATAATACAAAGGCGTAAAGTAATGTAATAAGTATGAGGGTTTCATTCAAGCTCGAAACCAAGTGCTGTAAGAGTGTCAAGGGTTTAAATCTTTAACAAGCGAGGGTTATAACAAAACCCGAAGCTGAATATCTTTACGCCAGAGTATAAATCTACAAAAAGCAGATACCTAGGTTCCTACCTTATTCTACTACAAAATGCATTTCAGTACATTCTTAATGTATAAAAATTTTTGTTCAACCAGCTGTAAGCCAAAATTCAATAAAGTGAACTGAGCGGGTGGAATGAAAAAGTTTTTTTTTTCAGTGAGACACTATTTCTTCTACTGGCCACTAAAAAGGGTTAGCTTATTAAAAAGCTGTCTTTTAGTTGTCTGGACATTCGACTTTCGAACTAAATATTTAACGCGTATATCAATATATTTTTGAATAACAGCTCTTATCAAATGCAGTAAATGATTGCTGCATGGTTCTTGTTCAAACAAATGAGCGTGAAGAACATGAAATATGTCTGTTCCTATGAATAACTTGAGCGTTTTAGTGACCATGCTTCGAGGATCACAATCTGCTACCTTTTTCGAATTTATATTTCTTTTTACTATTTTTTCAGCGGCATTACACAAGGTAATCACGTCCTCAGATGGATAGGTAAGCCCTCCTCTATTTTTAAATAATATAAAGAATTATATTGTGTAGGTACCTTCGCTACTAAAGCTGACAAACAGTCAGTGCAGTCTATTTTAGACAGTAAATGCCTTGTGACATATCCAGCAATATATGGGATGATAAACTGTGAAACATATGATTGCTCCACCTCTGTGGGTAAATTTAAGTTATCCACAAAATCACTCATGAATTGTTCGTCAACCATAACATCTTCCTCTTTTGAAGCTGACCTGTGTCCTTTAGTCGTTAGGTTGATGTGATCAGCGGACGAAGAACATGTTAAAAGAGTAATTTTTTCTAATGATGTACAATTGCCAGAAAAAATTTCTTTTAGTTCCATATGTACCAAAAGCTTCTTGTAGGTAGCTCTAAACTGAGAGGCCGACGGATTGTTGTTAAAGCCACCGTGAGATCGTATAACTGAAAAGAGAATCTCCAGATGATCTTGGCTTAATTTGTACATAGCCAAAAACTTTAATGTTTTTTCTTTATGCACGAGCCTGTCGTACAATTTTTTCATGCTCTCAATGCACACACAAAGACCAAGAAATCCAATTTTGTTTCTTGAATGCACAATCTTTTGATTTTCGTTTGGGAACAGCAACGTTTGTAGATATGTTTTGGTATTTTCCAGAAACTCCATATACTTTGTCTCATTATTCTCATTAATTGGAGCTTTAAAGTCGGTTCCGGGAAATTTTCTTGAATTAAGAATATCAAACAGATTGTTAATCACATGAATGAAATTCACCGTTGCGGCAGAGTTGGTAAAATTCAACAAACGTAGCTTTTGATCACAAAAATCAATGGCGTTTGCAACACTAGCGCTTAATAATTGTACTGCTAGTTTCACTTTCATAACTTGATTCTTAAAATCAATGTGTCTTGATGTTAATTTATTAGCAAGGTGAAATTTTTCATTTTCCTGCAATGTATTTAGCTCAATAAAATATTGCCATTTGATAAGGCCTCCGTTGTTATCTTGAAACACCTTTTTACTTTCTAAGGAGTTTCTGACAAGTTTGATCATATGGCAAGGATCAAGAAATATATAAATAGGCTGTTCTGTGTCAGGGTGCGGAAAGTATGTTTTAAACTGTCCTAAATCAAATGAACAGCCAAGTTCGCGGGCCATTGCCATGTTTGCCGGACAACCGTCGAATGTCATCGATACAACTTCTATTCCAACCTCGTGGCAATTGGAAAGGCACATGTTAACCAAATTTGCCCTTTGTTCTCCTGTAACGCCATCCACCAGAAAATATCCAACAGGTATTTTCCATCGTCCGTTCACCGCAACCAAAAGAAATACCAGGGCTTGAGTACACAATACGGATGTATCTCCAGGCACGTCGATTCCTGCTCCAAAATCCACATACCCATGCACTTTGTTGCCATCAAACTCTTTAAGTTTGCGTATGGACATTTCATCAATAACTAAATTACATAAAATTTTATTTTCGGTTGCCTTTACTTTTTCGCGAAGAGCATTGAATGCTTCCGTAGTAAAACCTGGACTAGCATCAATGCATTGATACCATTTTCGAATTGTACTTGGGTGTGGCAGGCATGTGTTAAATGTACTTCTTACGTAGGAGTAGGCCTTTGGAGAATAAAAATGGAGAGTAAGCGCAAATGTTCGTAGCTCTGGTGAATATTCCTTGCCTTTTCTAATCATTCTCTTAATGAGAGCTGCTGCAGAAACTCCGCATGCATCTAAAAGGTCAACTTGCTCTTGAGTGATTAATCTCTTTTCTTGCAACTCGTTAAGTACTTGCGACAACTCAACTACTTTCTTTTTTAAACGCCGACGTGTTGCGTGGAGGGCTTTGTATCGTAATCGGCGACGAGTAGCTACTTCTTTCAATCGAACAATTTCTTTTTTCAATTTCCGTTTTCTTGGGGTGTCTCCTACATTTGGAAGAAATGAATTTAGAGGCACTTCTGTGTCGACGTGCATATCATTTGAAGTAGATGGTTCAATTGACTCTACTTCAGTCAAATTATGATCTGTTGATTGACCAAGAAAGAGTGATGGGATAGCGGTACTTGTTAATTTGCGTAATCCTTTTGCTGTTTCATAGAAATTGGAATCAGCAAAGTGTACTGAACAAACTTTATTCCAGATGTTTGGTTCGAAATTTGTTTTTTTTAACGCTGTAATCCACTTCTTCGTTACGTTTTGGTCTTTTGGAAAACTGAAAGAGAAGAAATCGTTACACTTGTTGGGTAAGTATTAAGGGACTTAGGGTTTTGCCCTTAAATACACACGGGGCACGATAGTTGTTTACGCGATCCTGAACTTTGACTGCTCCGTAGCTCAGTTGGCAGTGATGTGGACTGAGTAAACGTGTGCACCCGGGTTCGATTCCCGGGCGGGGCGAATATTGATATGATGAATATCGATGTTTGTGTCCGGTCTGGGTGTGATGTTCGTCTCTGTGTGTGTTTCGGGCACCCTAGATACAGGTTCTTCCTAGTTAGGGGCTCTGAGTGTGATGTGATGTGTTGTTGATGTGAACGGTCAGCGGTGGTAAATAGGTTCTCACAAATTTAATAAATTTAATTTATGTTTTACCACGAGCTTTTCCCGCTTACTTCGTTACGCCATAGAATATAGATACTTCTAAAGACTTGGCTCTGTAGACTATGTTCTTTTGACTGCCCAGAATGGGCGAATAAAAAAACTAACAACAACAACAAACCACCTGTCAAAATATGTAAACTACGGAAAACTATTGCACCTTGGGTTACATTATTTGAGTTTAAGTAAGGATCCCTAATTTTTTTTAAATCTAATATAGCCTATGTCACTCGGGGATAGTGTAGCTTCCTACCAGTGAAAGATTTTTTTAAATCGGTTCAGTATTTCCGGAGCCTATTCGTTACAAACAAACAAATCTTTCCTCTTTATAATATTGGTATAGATTTATTCCGAACTATAACCTTATTAAGTGACTGTTTGGACAATATTTGTATTTTTTGTGTGGACAATATTCTGTTCAAGATTCATCTATACCAATATTATAAAGAGGAAAGATTTGTTTGTTTGTTTGTTTGTTTGTAACGAATAGGCTCCGGAAATACTGAACCGATTTGAAAAATTCTTTCACTGGTAGGAAGCTACATTAACCCCGAGTGTCATAGGCTATATTAAATTTTCAAAAAAATATGGATCCTTACCTAAACTCAAATAATGTAACCCAAGGTGCAATATTTTTTCCGTTGTTTACATATTTTGGGTGTGCATCTTTACCATCCAAGTTTTACACGGCCAAGTTTTGTACAGCAGGGTCGTTCGTGTCATTCACTAAAAACTTGGCTGGTAAAAGCCCTGTCGTGCAAAACCTTTACGGCAAAAACTTCCTGTACGTCCGAGAAGTTTTTCACGACACAGTCTTTCGTGTTACCACTAAAAACTTGGACGGTAAAAACTTGTCGTACAAAACCTTCCGGACATAACAAAGACAATTTCTATGCGTATAGACCCTATTTGAAATACATCGTTTTGGTTGGTCGGCACTAAATTTATATTGACCAATCAGGAAGAAGAAATGATTTACACAAATCAGAATTAAATTTTCAATGAGAACAAAAGATTATTGTCAATCAGTCTCAGTCAATCAACCAAACAGAAAGAAGATAAACACTACCGATTTAAGAGAGCCCACTCTAGCAATATTTAAGTGTTATTTAAAAAAGGAGCGAAAATAAGTTTTAGCATCGTTATATTGGCACCGTTGACTATTGTATTTATTAAACGACTTCAAAAAAGGAGGTTATCAGTTTGACCTGTATGTATGTATATTTGTCCGCGATTATCTCGCGTTTGGCTGAACCGATTTTAATGCGGTTTCCAGATATGTATTCGTTACATTTAGGAGAAGGTTTTTGTACCTATTTAAACGACTTCGAAAAAGAGAAGTTCTCAGTTTATGTATGTTTCTCTTTGTAAAAAAGAAATTATTGTTAATTATTTTAACATTTGATGAATAAAATTCAAAAAAAAATTATTGTTATGTTGTTTTTAAATTAATGAAACCTGTAATCATTTATACACTACTAATTTGTGCCAGCGGGACATTTCCATACAATACATACAAATATGTATACATTACTAAGGAACGTTTCTAGCGTAGCGAATATCACGGCCGGATAAATGATCACTGGATGCAATTATTTTGCTATTTCTGTATGGAATAAAAACTTCACTGTACGTTTATAATTATTCGTTTCGTTTTCGTGTAGTATTTCATTTCAGTTTACCATTTTGAACTAAATAAAACAATTAAATTATTTTAATGCACTTGTTTTATACATTATAGTATGCTTGCATAAAAGAATAAGAGAAAAGGAATAAGAAGAAGAATAGAAAAATATAACTTAAAATGTTGAAAATAAAAAAAAAAAAACAAAAATTTAAAGGAAAACGACACAGTTTCTCATACTGAAAGCCTCATGTTCGCGACAACTACGGCTTACCTATATACCGGTTATTCTGACAAGGTGGTAATAAATCAAAGGAGGGCTTTAGCTCACCATAACTAACAACTTTCCCAAAGCAACATAAGTCGAAATCTCAAAAAAAAATACCAGCTGTTCCATACATTGATCAGCTGACGGGGTCAATGTACGGGACAGCTGATTTTTGTTTTGAGATATCGATCCAGGTTGCTTTGGGAAAGTTGTTAAGTATGGTGAGCTGAATCCTTCCTTTGATTTATAACCGCTTTGTCAGAACCGCTTTACCACTAAAAACTTGGACGGTAAAAACTTGTCGTACAAAACCTTCCGGACATAACAAAGACAATTTCTATGCGTATAGACCCTATTTGAAATACATCGTTTTGGTTGGTCGGCACTAAATTTATATTGACCAATCAGGAAGAAGAAATGATTTACACAAATCAGAATTAAATTTTCAATGAGAACAAAAGATTATTGTCAATCAGTCTCAGTCAATCAACCAAACAGAAAGAAGATAAACACTACCGATTTAAGAGAGCCCACTCTAGCAATATTTAAGTGTTATTTAAAAAAGGAGCGAAAATAAGTTTTAGCATCGTTATATTGGCACCGTTGACTATTGTATTTATTAAACGACTTCAAAAAAGGAGGTTATCAGTTTGACCTGTATGTATGTATATTTGTCCGCGATTATCTCGCGTTTGGCTGAACCGATTTTAATGCGGTTTCCAGATATGTATTCGTTACATTTAGGAGAAGGTTTTTGTACCTATTTAAACGACTTCGAAAAAGAGAAGTTCTCAGTTTATGTATGTTTCTCTTTGTAAAAAAGAAATTATTGTTAATTATTTTAACATTTGATGAATAAAATTCAAAAAAAAATTATTGTTATGTTGTTTTTAAATTAATGAAACCTGTAATCATTTATACACTACTAATTTGTGCCAGCGGGACATTTCCATACAATACATACAAATATGTATACATTACTAAGGAACGTTTCTAGCGTAGCGAATATCACGGCCGGATAAATGATCACTGGATGCAATTATTTTGCTATTTCTGTATGGAATAAAAACTTCACTGTACGTTTATAATTATTCGTTTCGTTTTCGTGTAGTATTTCATTTCAGTTTACCATTTTGAACTAAATAAAACAATTAAATTATTTTAATGCACTTGTTATTATACATTATAGTATGCTTGTTTAAAAGAATAAGAGAAAAGGAATAAGAAGAAGAATAGAAAAATATAACTTAAAATATTGAAAATTAAAAAAAAAAAAAAAAAATTAAAGGAAAACGACACAGTTTCTCATACTGAAAGCCTCATGTTCGCGACAACTACGGCTTACCTATATACCGGTTGTTCTGACAAGGTGGTAATAAATCAAAGGAGGGCTTTAGCTCACCATAACTAACAACTTTCCCAAAGCAACATAAGTCGAAATCTCAAAAAAAAATACCAGCTGTTCCATACATTGATCAGCTGGCGGGGTCAATGTACGGGACAGCTGATTTTTGTTTTGAGATATCGATCCATGTTGCTTTGGGAAAGTTGTTAAGTATGGTGAGCTGAATCCTTTTTTGATTTATAACCGCTTTGTCAGAAACACCCGGTATATTGTAAATCAATTATTACATAGTATAAAATAAAGTCTCTTCCCGCGTCTGTCCCTATGTATACTTATATCCTTAAAAGTATGCAACGGATTTTGATGAGGTTTTTTTTATTAGAAAGAGGAATTCAAGAGGAAGGTTTATAAGTTTATTACATGCACAAGCTAGTAATAGGTTAGGCGGTACGAAGTTGGCCATGTCGACTAGCAGATTATAACTTTAGCCTTCAAAAGTATAAATATAGAGCATTAAATAGATAAGTAAGATAGTTTATAAAATGGTGGTTATTAAAAAAAAAAGGTTCAAGGTAACCGGTTGGTTGGTAAAGGTTTTGGAAATACTAGAAGGTACATAAACCTTATAGGAAACCTATGTAATAGATACTTAAATGCTTAAAATAATAATATAATAAACGAGCTTTCCCGGCTTACTTCGTTACGCCATAGAATATAAGAGACTACAAAAGACTTGGCTCTATAGACTATGTTCTTTTGACTGCTCAGAATGGCTCAATAAAAAACAAACAATAACAACAAACCACCTGTCAAAATAAAATATGTAAACAACGGAAAAAATATTACACCTTGGGTTATATTATTTAAGTTTAGGTAAGGATCCTTAATTTTTTTGAAAATATAATATAGCCTATGACACTCGTGGTTAATGTAGCTTCCTACCAGTGAAAGAATTTTTCAAATCGGTTCAGTATTTCCGGAGCCTATTCGTTACAAACAAACAAACAAACAAATCTTTCCTCTTTATAATATTGGTATATTCGTTACAAACAAACAAACAAACAAATCTTTCCTCTTTATAATATTGGTATAGATTGAATATTTAGATTTTGGAAATAAGATAGTTAGAATCAGTCTAAATAACAACATTAGAAAGATGGCCACCTGAATCGCGTGGGTGAGATGACATACCTGTCTCTATACAGTATTCGGGCTGATCTGTCCGTTATCTGTGGCAAACCAAGTTAAGTCTTATGTAAATAATATAGTAAAATAATAATAGCAAAAACGGTGGGTCTATATCCAGCGGGAACATAATTTATTTTGTAAATATTTTTTATACTAAAACTAGAGGCTGCCCCGCGGTATCACCCGCGCAGGCTTCTTATAAACACATAAATTCCTTTTTTTTTTCCGTTCCAATGGGAATTTAGGGAAATTATTTCTTAGTACTGCCATACACTATCCGAGAAACCCACGTGCAAAATTTCAGCCCGCTACGCCCAGTAGTTTCGGCTCTACGTTGTATGTCAGTCAGTCAGTAACCGAAGAGTTTTATATATATATATTGATTGATGTACCTTATAATTTGTTCTAAATAAATAATAAAGATATCATTTGTTCAATGTTATTTGCTGAAATATTTGTAGTTTATAGAAACCTATAGGCAGCGGGAAACTTTTTTATCCGAATACGAATCTTTTTAAAGCCTAGTTTAATAATTAGTGCTATACAAGCTATACACACAATTTACAAAACAAATACAAAATCCATTTAAATATTAACCTATTAACGTAAGCTTTGTTAGTTTGAAAAATCTGTTCCCAGAGGGAATTAATTTTATTTTAATACGAATCGTTTTGAAAACTATCTAAATATAAATTAAATTAGTGCTTTGCAAATTATGCACTTGACTACGTACATTACTATGAAATTTAAATATTAAGGTGTCAGTGGTGCCAAAACAGCGATACTAAAAAAAATTTCGCTCCCTCGGATATAAAAAACATATCCCACCCTAACTATCTCATAAAACGGTTAGTGCTTATCTTCTCTGTGAACAAAATGTAAACAAACAAACAATGTCTGATCCTCAGACTCTGAAGGGAACGCAGAACAACGTTGGAAACCAAGAAAAATGTATTTCTTTTATTCTCTTCCCAACCACCTGAACACAATTAGTAGGTACTGCCCTGGATCGTTCAAGCAGTTACCTCTCTTCTCTAAGAAAAAAAGATCGATCCATCGCGAGCTGAAAGCCACAGAACATTATATACTCTGCCGAGCTGAAAGCGCGCCGTGAAGATGGATACGGGTTTTGATCTCTTTACGAGTCAAGGTAATACCTAACTAATGTTTCGTTAATTAGTATGGAATGCCAATATTTTCGCAAGCTTTAATTGCTCATAGATAGTGACTTCATTTCTACATTAATAACGAAGTAAAGAACGCCCAAACGCAAACTAACATCACATTTGTACAGTTTAACTAGTTGTTTTAATCTGATCTACAAGTAATTTTTTACTATTTTCAGTTTCCTGTACGATGATGTTCTCCAACTTTTAAGGTGATGGTTATCAGTCAAACATTGAAGAATTTGATGAAGACGATGAGGAAATGCATCCTTAGTTTCTTGGAAAACATGTAGTGAAAAACATTCCACTGAATAAGATCCACTGACTCTAGAGGATTTTTTATACCAGCCTTGTATGATTTTGGTTTTACCAGATACATTAATCTCCAAGCTAGATATGTATTGATTGTGAAGTAGGGTATGTTCCTAATATTTTCTATTGTTTATGACAACGAAAGAATATCTGATTGTATTTTGTTGCTAGATGTAACATTTTATAGAATTCAAATGTTCTTATTCTGTCAATAACATCTGTTTTTTGCATATAAAATTATAATATTTGGCATTACAGTGATGTTGTTTGTAATTGACTGTCATTTTCAGGATTATTGTTTTAATGTTGGTTCTGAAACCACGTGTTTTGTAAGCGGGCTTTAAAACAATAATTGAATAAACTTATAATAACCGTACAACGTTGCCGGGCTTTATGCCCACCCTTTTAATCTAATTTGTGAACTTAACATTGGCAAAATACTCCACTGAAGTGGAGTCAAGTCCATTACATTAAAATAATAATAATAAATGTCATTTTCAGCTCAGTTAGAAGTGATTTGAACTGAGACGTGGAAATACTGGGTTTGATCCCCGCAGGGCAAACATTGTTATGATGAAATAGATTTTAGTTTCCCGGTCTAGGTTGCTGTACCAGGGTGTTCTAAAACTCGTAAGTACCTGCCTACAATAAAATTGTTTGTTTTGTTCTTTTCTATCATTCTAAATTTTAGTATCGTTTCCACATAATTCTATTCAAACAGCAAATAATGGCATAAAATAGGTAAGTAATAAGTACGATAGACAGATTCTTTCCTAGCTCATAATGTATCATTGATTCAGTGAAAAGTACTTATTGTAAAGTATATGGGGCGGACTAACCATATCTTCTGAAACACGGAACTGATGATTAGCAACAAGCCTTAAAGATTCTAGCATTCCTCAGGGGATCAAACGCACACCACGGGATTAGGTAACAAACTATTATGGAGAAAGAACAAGACAGTACCTTGTGCCTACTATATTAAATGAATTACCTGTTTCATTGCGAACTCTAGAAAGTGTATCAAAGAAAACATACAAAAAATATTTAATAGATGAGCTTTTTAATCAACTAGTTAACACTTAATTACCTTAACTAACTTTAAGAATTGTAAAAGGATTGATTATTAATTATTAGGTAACTAATGTATTTAATTTAGAGAGCACTCTCTGCCAACAAACTGCTCTGTAGTTTGGCGGATATTATGTTTAGTATTTTCTTGTAAATGTTGAAATGAATAAACGCTTTATTTATTTATTTTTTAGGTCATTATGACAAACATACTTATTTTACAAACATAATAATGGCTTTAAAAGTACAGTAACCATTAACAACAATAAACAAAAATCTTAATTATTCATATTAATTTCAGGTTTGCCGAACCCGGAGAGACAACCAGACAGATTCCGCACATGGTTGTATAGTATTTTCAACCGACTTCAAAAAAGGAGGTTATTAGTTGGACCTGTATGTATGTATGTTTGTCCGCGATTATCTCGCGTTTGGCTGAACCGATTTTGATGCGGTTTTCGGATAAGTATTTGTTACATTCAGGAGAAGGTTTTAGTACCTATTTGAACCGACTTCGACAAAGAGGAAGTGCTCAGTTGATGTATGTGTCAGTGTATATTAAAGGCGGGTTCCATTTTTGTAAAAAATAAATTATATTGGTGATATTTTGGCACTAGACAACTAAAAAATATTCAAATACAGAAAAGTTTGCCATTCTCACCTTGAATCGCAATACAACAAACCTCAAGCAAACATGAAAACATGGTGTAGGCACACGAATAGAATTTTAAAAGGTAAACGCTGTGATTATATAGATGACGAGCTTTCCCGGCTTACTTCGTTACGCCATAGAATATAAGATATTACAAAAGACTTGGCTCTATAGACTATGTTCTTTTGCCCGCCCAGAATGGCCGAATAAAAAAACAAACAACAACAACAAACCACCTGTCAAAATATGTAAACAACGGAAAAAATATTACAGAAAAAAAGCGCGGGAAACTTCGATCGAGGCGGACGAACTTTTTCGGCTCTAAATTTTAAATATTAATTTTGGATCAGGTTGTGTACATTTTATGTATATATTAGCTTAAATAAGTATATTTTCTTCTATTTGGTAAGTGTTAGAGTATAAGGTGTACATATAGTAAGTATTTATTTTAGTATAAGCCCTTTGGGGGGCGAAGCCCAATCATGGCGGATCCTCACGAGGATCCGGGAGGAGGAGTACCTGATGTTTCCTGTAACGTAACTGTTTACGACTCCTCAGCTTCCGTAGATACCGACTCATCCATTAGATCTCGAAAACGGGCTAAAATTCACCGAGTTTGTAAGCACTGCAATAGGAAAAGGTCAAAACGTAATGGCGGGAACTCAGACGGCAATAAAGATTTTTGCAATTGTAGTCTTACTGTAATTAAAAATGTGCCAAAGACAGTAGTTGAAGTGGATAAAAACTCGAGAACGATGGATATCGATGCAAACTTGCCACCACCACAGCCAACAGTAGTCAACAGCAATACTGCGCAACCTACCCCGGTGGGAAGAAAGACCTTCGTCCAAACTGACCTCTCACCTTACACAATTCACATACAAAAGGAACAGAGCTCCACCAATGATTCAACTTCTTTACATCCAGTAACATTCGGTAAATTTTTGAAAAGAAATCCTTTCAATAACGTCATTAACGGAAGTGTAAAGAGAATAGGTAGGAATAGAATTTCAATGGCATTTTCCAAAGCTGAAGATGCCAACTCTTTCCTAAACCATCCCAGTCTAGCAGCAAACAAATACAAGGCTTTCATTCCAACCTCAGTTGTGACACGTATGGGCATTGTCAAAGGTGTTCCTAACGACTGGTCAGAAGAAGAGATTGTTGAAAATGTCTCTGTACCAGTAGGATGTGGTAAGATTTTAAAGGTTCGCAGACTTAATTACAAATCTATTGTTGAGGGTGTCGTTACTTGGAAACCGTCCCAATCTGTAGTATTAACAATTGATGGTCAGGTTCTTCCTAAAAGGATTTTCATGTGCTACAACGCTCTACCAGTGGATCTATACATTTACCCAACAATAGGATGATCAAACGAGCTCACCTGAGTGAAGTTCGATCATTATTGTACGAAGGCTTTGTATGAAGATGTATATTGTTAAACATGCAGCTTCTCCGAGTTGCTTGGCACCTTACGCGCTTTAAATCCTTCCCTATACTAAAAAAAAAAACTACAATATTGATTGTCTATGGTCAAGCTGTCAAACGTCATTCTTTAGAGCCTTATTGAGCTTGATGACTGACTCACAACTTGGGTTACTTACAAATTGTAAAGGGCGGGCGGGACAATATACATCTTCATACAAAGCCTTCGTACAATAATGATCGAACTTCACTCAGGTGAGCTCGTTTGATCATCCTATTGTACATCGGCTTTGTATTCGATGTATATTGTTAAACATGCAGATGTTCAGAGCCAATAATAATATCTAAAACAAAAGTTGTGAGGCTTCTATCGAAGATAACCCCTTCTAATATAGGAAAGGACAAACAGATTTGTTTGAAAACTTAATTAAGTTGTTTTATATATCCTTAGTAAAGGAACATGAAAATTTAATAGTACATATAAGAAAATTTAATAAAGTTAAATGTAATATCAAATGTAATCAAAACAGGGCGTATTAATACCGCTTCTTAACTAAAACAAAAAGATATCACATGAATAGAGTTGTATTATGTGAACCTCTACATAGTTCAAGACCTACTGGTTTAGTCAACTGTCTGTCTAATGACACACCTTTAGACTTGGTGGTTGCTAGATGGCTTGTGTTTGTCCTGCAAACACCTTAACTTTCAAATTTAAAATTAAATTATTCTACATAGGATACAAGGTGTCTCTTATTTCAAGTCTCATATCATTATATTTATTAATATAGTATCCTATTCGCAAGAGGCGCAGGCAAAAAACAGTCCCCAAAAGGACAGACCAGTCCGCATAGCAAAACATTGTACGTAGCTACGTCATGCTACACGAGCCAGACAGCACCCTGCCGCGGCACGCCTTCGATCAGACCCATCATCGAAGCCAACGATGGAAGCCGCCAGGAGACGCACCCAAACAAGATCATCTTATTTAAAAGATTTTACTCCCTTTTTACCCCAAAATAGCAAAATATTTTTGGTCCAGCATCCTATAATATTGTTGATGAGGTCACAGATTTGTGTCGTTTTTTGAAAGAATTAACAATGGGTTTTTTACGAATGTTTTCTCAAAATCACAGAAGTTTTACAGAACAGAAGTTTTTTCACGTTCA
Organism: Euspilapteryx auroguttella; assembly: GCA_951802225.1. NCBI lineage: Eukaryota > Metazoa > Arthropoda > Insecta > Lepidoptera > Gracillariidae > Euspilapteryx > Euspilapteryx auroguttella. The sequence goes on from OX637662.1 coordinate 5,049,147, forward strand.
AAAGCTTTGATTAATTTAATTTGGTTTACAAAAAATCTAAGACTCAATGTCTTAACAATATCAGTATAACTTTATGTATATTGAAGTCTGTATTTATTTAGTTCTAGTACTTTACTTTTTAAAAGTTAATACTTGTTCTGTGTAGCAGTAGCTACTTAAAGCTTGTAACATGACTAGTAAGTTAATACTTGTTCTGCGTAGCAGTAGCTACTTAAAGCTAGTAACATGACTAGTAAGTTAATACTTGTTCTGTGTAGCAGTAACTACTTAAAGCTAGTAACATGACTAGTAAGTCAATATTTGTTCTGTGTAGCAGTAGCTACTTAAAGCTAGTAACATGTTTTTTAACTGTCATTCACATTCACATTCAATACTTTAATCATATCTCATGTTTATTTATTAATACTTTAATCATATCTTATATTTATTTATAAATAAATAAACAATGACATTAATATGGCAATGGTGGTAGGTCTTCATAATATAATCATCATCCCCTATTTTAGAGCCACCATTCAACATAAAATCAAATTTATAAAAATTTGAAGCACCTGAATTAACATTCTTAGGAGGAATGTCCATTTATATGGAACAAAAAACAAAGAATGGATCATTGTTATTTTAATTATTGTATTGAGTTTGCTCAATGCTCACCGCTGAGGACTCAATTATAATTACTACAAATGACAGTAGTGGTACTGATATTTTAAGCCGGCATTGCTGGAGCATATCTCTCTGTTTCTATATTATCTGACAATGAAGCAGGTCTCTGAAAGGTGAAGATAATAATTAAGAAAGGTTTCTTTCAGGGTGTTGCAAAAACTAAAAAATAATCCATAACAGAGAACCAAAGTTGTGATGACCATCATTATGCTGGTAACATAGTTAACACTAGATACAGTAAATCAACATTCCAGGATTTTTGTTCCAGTTTCCAAAATTCACCCATGCATAGCAAGAAGCTGGACAAGCTTCTACTAATGTTACATATGAAGTGTCAAAAGTAAGTAAATTGCGAAAATTTTTAGGTTTTGCTGGGCATAAGAATACTGAATTTAAGATGTTTGACTAATTGAATCATTGTAATAATGAAAAGAGTTATTAAAAACTTGCAGCCTAAAGAAGCGAAAAGAAAAGGTTTGTCAGAATCATAGCAAGTAGAAATTAATTTTCTCTGCCTACCCCTATGGAAACAGGCGTAGCGATAAGTATGTTTGTACCTATGTATTATGTATGTACATATCAATGTACATAATATATGAACATTTATAGAAAGTGTTTGGTCTAAACAGCTTGTAAGTACTCAAAAAACACACAACTGTTACAAATACCCCTTGCTGGCTCAAAAAACTTGGTACACATTTGTACCCAAATTCCATGTATTACATTCTAATGCTGTGAGCGTAGCAAATATGAGAGTAAATGTGATAATTAGATGTGATAATTTTTGTTAACTCTTCATGCATTTGCATTTGTCTGTACATAATATGTATTTGCATAAAATTATATTTTTTCCATATATTTATAGAATAGATTTAAAAATTTACAAAATAAAGGCTTTATTGATGTAAGAAAGCAAAAAACCACTTTCATTATTTAAAGTGAAACTGTACACATCCATAAGGATGTGTCTGGAACTCATGTAAATGTAAAAATCTTAATCTTAAATTATTTAAACCTCTAAATGTCCTGTGCAATAAACTGTACATAGTTTGTATGCGTTTGAGGGTAAGTATACATTCGACGTGTAAATATAACACTGTTATAAACTGATGAAATATTTCAAATAAAATAAACCATGATCACCGTTTTGGTACTTAGACATGATTTTTATATAACTGACTGGCTTGACTGTCACACTTTTAACAATCTGATTAAATTTTTGACTATATCCAGTACTTAATTTATTTAATGATGGTACTGTGAGTAATGTTAAAATATTTTCAATGGTTTTAATTTAACCATAATACTGTGTTCTTGAATAAATTTTCAGAGTGTATTGATGGTACTCTGGGCAATGTTAAAATATTTTAAATGGTTTTAAATTAAACATATTACTGAGTTCTTGGACAGATTTTAAGATTCTATTGAATGAAAAGGTGTAGTTATACCCTTAACATACAGAACCCAAAATAAACAAATTATAACACAGATTTTTCCTTTAGCTTAGGAAAAAAGTGGAAATAAGCTTGCCACCATGGCTTACCTCTATTTGTCAGAAGGAGCATGCCGCTTAGACAGGGCTGCGTCTGGGTCGTTAGGCTGTTGCCTGCGAAACCCTATGGTGGTTCTAGTATTGGTAGTTCCTGGCTACCAGGGGTTTCATGGGTTTTCCCCATACAGCAGTGCAAACCAATATGGTAGTAATGGGATGGCCTGATAAAGTTTTCCCATTCAGGGTTTGCAGGTGGCTTTTGCATATTGATTTTTGCATTGTGGTGACTAAATTGTCATTGTTGCAATCTTCTGTTGAAGATCATGGCCAAAATAAGGAACTTGTCCCGCAGTACATCATTGACTAGATTCAAAGAATGGTTTATCTAGATTAGACATGGTAAAATTTATTCTTGCTTTTGTTTGAATAGAATGCAAGACAGAAAAGATCCTGACTGCATCGCAGTGGGGATATAAGTTTCAGCTGGTCTATGTTTTAACTTACTTTTAGTGTTGTAAGAATTTTTCCATAGCATGGCGGGTCCCAAAACAAATTGATTTTGTTTATTTTCAATTTCTTATACTTAGTTTTCTGGGAAAAACTCGTCCAAAAGTTAAGTTTTAGCTTATTTCTTTGGGCCAAATTAAGGTTGTTGGGGAAGTAGGTGTATCTTCCTCAGTGTCACTGATTGAACCTGAATGTTATGCCTACCTGTGTGGTAGTACATTGGTAGTATTAACTTGCTACGGAGAAGATAAGTTATCTCCTTCCTTTGCTCTATTGGCATTTGTGCCACATGTTGATTGTGATCCATCTGAGTAAATCTTTGTGATTTGACACTTAAGAAATTGTAGAGCACATCCATGTATCTCGTACACAGCCTGTGTCTTGTTCAGAAGACAAAAAATATTTTGAAGACAAAAAATATTTTGCCGCCAAAATGTCTGCGCATCGCGTGCGCGTGCTTCGCCCTTATCAAACCAATAAACGGCTGCTTTGCCAACGAGCACGTCGATATATCGCGTATATCACCCGTGTCAATGTGAAAGGGCTTGTTTGTAAAGGCATGCGCCAACAAACACGTCGGTATATCGCGTATACCACCCGTGTCAATAGAAAGGGCTTGTTTGAAAAAACATGCCAACATGACACATTGTGTGTGTCATATGAGGTCATTGGTACGTAACCAATGTAATTTTTAATTATACCAGAAGAATTCTCATCCTGCAGATCCTGCTTCGAGAAACTTCCGAAGCTGACGTCCTTGTTGCAGGTTTTTTATTTCCCTGCATTCCACAATTTTCGGATCTTGTTCCGATATATTTCGAGTTTCCTGTCCTTTGACTTATGTTTTTGTACACATTTTCGTGTAGTTTTGCTGTTATTTTCACTTATTTTAATAAATCGAAACTATTTTTTACTAAAAAACAAAGCGCCGGTAACCACGCGAACACAAAGAATGACGTTTGACAGCTTGACCATAGACAATCAATATTGTAGTTTTTTTTTTTAGTATAGGGAAGGATTTAAAGCGCGTAAGGTGCCAAGCAACTCGGAGAAGCTGCATGTTTAACAATATACATCGAATACAAAGCCGATGTACAATCCAATGTTACAACTGCTGCAGGTTTGGGCACACCCAATCCCAATGCCGAGGTAAGCCTAGGTGTTACAAGTGCGGCTTGGAACACTCTGGGGGGTCATGTAATCCAGATGAAGAGGCTATTCATTGCCTTAACTGTTCAGGGAACCATTTTGCTACCAATAAGATCTGTCCAGAAAATGCCAGGCAAAAACAAATCAAAATGACTATGGCTCAATCTTGTCTGTCTTACTCTGAAGCAGCAAAAATGCATCCTCCTGTAGTAAAACCCTTTGCTGAAGTGCTAATGTCATCTCCACCTGTAAAAGATAATAAATTTCCAACTAGGTCACAAACTCAACCTTCCTCCCACTCTAGCCCTACTCATTCTTATAAAAAGACTGTTTTCATTCAGCCAAAAAAGCCCACTCTTACAAACAAAAGTTATGACCAAGAAATTCATAAAAATATAAATAGGGACTATAACATGCCTAGTCACTCTGGTGATGGCAGTGCATTACAATCAAACTTAAATAAAGAGGACAATGAGCTAACCATTAACAACATATTAGAGATGTTCCTTAACTTTTTAACTGAATCAAATATTTCCTTACCGTCCCACGTTGCCTCTTTTATTCAACTTTTCAAACTTTTTACTAACAAAAATGGATCCCAAAACTACAGCAGTAGTAATTCAATGGAATTGCCAGAGTGCAATTTCTAAGAAAAGTGAAATTTTCTATTTAATTAATAAGTTTAATCCATTTATATTTTGTTTACAAGAAACTTGGTTTAAAGCTTCTTACAGCTTTAAGACACCAGGTTATGCCTGTATCAGAGAGGACAGGTCAGATGGGTATGGCGGGATAGCCATGCTCATTAAAAAATCATATTCATTTGTACATTTTCCCATTAATCATAGTAATAACTTTTCAATTATTGCCGCATCTGTAAATAGCATTTGTTATGTTTTGTTGTACATACCTTATCCATCTCCTAGTATTTTCAATGAAATTGACAATATTTTACAGTCTCTTCCAAAACCTTATGTCCTCATGGGGGATTTCAACTCACATCATCACTCTTTCGGTTCATCAAAATCAGACAAAAATGGGGAATCAGTACTAGAGTTATTAGATAAGCATAATTTGTGTTTACTGAACACAGGAATACCAACCCGCCGCACATCTCCTGATCAAAATAAAAGTGCTGTAGATCTTTCTATTTGTACACCTAGTCTAGCTTCTTCTTTGTCATGGAATACTATTGATTCCACACATGGCAGTGATCACTTCCCAATACTTATTTCCTTCCCTTTTAAATGCAAACCACTTACCAGTCACAAACCTCTATTGCGACACAAAATTACACCTGATTCTGAGTGGCCTATATATGTAAATACTATTAAAACTAAATTATCTTTATCACCCTCAATAGATTCCTCTAGAGATTCTGAAAAATTGGACCATTTTGCTAATTGTTTAATAGACGCAGCTGATGAGGTTTTTCCATTGAAAAAAAATAATAAAAACTTTATACCTTCTCCTCCCTGGTGGGATGAAGAGTGCACAGCCGCAGTTAAAAGAAGAAAAGAATTTGAACTTATTTATAAAAATAATATGTGCCAAACAAATTTAAACAATTTATTGAACATTCAAAACAAAACAAAAAAACTGTTTAAATCCAAAAAGTTACAAAGTTGGAGGCAATTTTGTGAGTCAATTAATCCAGGGGTTCGGGCATCCGAAGTATGGAGTAAAATAAGAAGGTTCCGCACTGGTGTGGCTCCAGATAACACCGCAATCCAATGTTTATCTCATAAAGAGGCTAACATCTTTCTTGATAAGTTGGCTCCTCCATCGGTAACGCTTCCACCTCCAGTTGTACCAGTAAGTTCTTTCATTAGCACAACTCAAATAAATTCACCTTTTACTTTAGCGGAACTTCAAGGGATCTTAAGTAAGCCCAAAAACTCTTGTCCTGGTTTGGATGGAATTCCATATTCTTTCATCTCTCATCTCAGTGACGATATTTTGCAACATTTTGTAGATTTAGTAAATTCATTGATGTTGACAGGTGACATTCCCTCTTCATGGCAAAATCATTTGGTGTTGCCACTTCTTAAAACAGGGAAATCCCCAGGTCTGGGTTTATCGTGCCGCCCAATAGTTCTTTCTTCAGTGCTACTCAAATTAACTGAACATCTAGTCAAAAATCGATTGGAATGGTTTTTAGAAAATAATGAGGTTTTATCTAAAACTCAATTTGGGTTTCGGAAGGGTAAGGGCACCATAGACTGTATCAGTCTGATAGTGACGGATATTCAGATTGCCTTTTCGATTAATAGATCTATTGTTGCTTGCTTTTTAGATGTTGAGTCAGCTTATGACAACGTAGTTATCTCTATTCTAGCTGATAAGTTAAAGTTTCTCCAGGTGCCCCAGTTTATGATTAACTTTATTATTCGTATATTGAGTGATAGAAATATAAATTTACGAGTTGGTGATGAAGTTTTACATCGGGTGGTACGTAGGGGCTTACCCCAGGGTTCGGTACTGAGCCCACTCTTATATAATGTATATACTAGTGATTTAGATAAAGTTATTGGAAAATCTGTATCTATAGTACAATATGCCGATGACATAGCGCTATATTGTTCAAGCAAATCCATAGATTCCTCTTGCAATTTAATTAATTCTGCTATTGATAGACTGGGGAGTTGGATGTCTAATCATGGGCTCAGTCTTTCACCATCGAAAAGTTGTGCAGTTCTATTCACTAAAATGACCTTTCCACCACCTATTGATATTAATTATAATAATGTTTCCTTTCAAGTAAAGAGTAATTTTAAGTACCTAGGAGTGGTGCTTGATTCCAAGCTCTCTGGGACGGCTCATTGTAACTATGTTTTAGCAAAATGCGAAAGTAATTTGAATATTCTCAGGTGTTTGGCAGGTGTTTGGTGGGGCAGTCATCCCTTTTATTTGAAACTTTTATACAACGCTATTATAAGAAGTTTGTTAGACTACGGCACTTTTCTTTTAGAACCAGGAAATGTAACAGCCTTCAAAAAATTAGACATTTTACAAAATAAAGCTATGAGAATCATAACTGGAGCAATGAAATCCAGTCCTATTAATGCTTTACAGGTAGAGAGTGGTAATCCTCCGTTACCTCTTAGGCGTCAGTTTTTAGCTGACAAGTTTTACATTCGCTGTCTTCAAAATGAACAACATCCTCTCCATAAAAAACTTGAAACATTAAATAATCTTCAAGATACTGTTTATTCTCGTCGAAAACATTCTTTACTTGTAACTAGTTACCGTAAAAACATGTCCTTCTCTGCCCCTATTTATAACAACCAATCTATTTTTTATTTCAGTTTGGAATCTTTGATTTTGATTCCAAATGTTACGCTTAATTTAGACATAGAAAAAGATGATGTAAGGGCTAACACTAAATTTAATGCTTTGATTCAAGAACGTTGGCCTAAATGGCATCAAATATATACAGACGCATCTAAGTATACCACTTTGAGTAACGTAGGAGTTGGTGTTTTTCACTCCGATTACAATATTGTGGAAAAAATTAAATTACCTCTGGAAACTTCTGTTTACACAGGAGAGTGCTATGGTCTTTTTAAGGCTGTAGAGTATGTTCTTCTGGCCAAGTTAAGAAGAAGTCTAATTATTTCTGATTCTAGGAGTGCTCTTCAAGCACTTGAAAGGTTCCCGTTGTTAGGGAAACCGACGCAAATAATTTTAAACATTAGGGCTAAATTGATGGAGTGTACCGCTAAAGGTTTTCTTATAAATTTTGTGTGGATTCCAAGTCATTGTGGTATTACTGGTAACGAAAAAGTTGACTCTATTGCTAATGAAGCTGTATCTTCAGGTGATCTGTTTCCTTTTAAGATTTTTGTTCAAGACTTGCAAGCTATACCCAAGAGGAACCTATTAGAATCTTGGAATGAAGACATAGCTCAGTCATCTGTAACTAAAGGAACTCGCTACTTCCGAATACAGAACAGCATTCCTAGTAAGCCTTGGTTTTCAAAATCGGGGCTTAGTAGGAAGGTAATTAGCATCATAATCCGCATGAGGCTCGGTCACGTTTGTACTAAGGCCCATCTTACAAGACTCAACATTTTAAGGGACGCTAGTTGTGAGTGTGGTGATGATTTTGCTGATATCAATCACATATTTTTCTCTTGCCCGATAAATGACCGTAACCGCTTTATGAAATCTCTTTCCCAGTCTGGCGTACCTTTTCCAATTGACATTTCTACTTTGCTTACACTTTTTAATGAGAAACCAGAAATGTATAATATAATTGCTGATTTTATTATAAAAAATAATATAAAAATTTAGTTTACTATTTTAGTTAAGTATTTAGTATATTTATATGATTTATGTATATTTAAAAATCTACCTACCTTCCTGATCCTCCAAAATTCCTTCCGGTTTATTTTATCGCGATAAGTTTCCCCGTTTTTACTGGAAGAATGGCAAATGGGCAACACTGAGCTCTATGCCAAAAACCAAAAAAAAAAAAAAAAAAAAAAAAAATATTACACCTTGGCTTACATTATTTGAGTTTAGGTAAGGATCCCTAATTTTTTTGAAAATCTAATATAGCCTATGACACTCGGGGTTAATGTAGCTTCCTACCAGTGAAAGAATTTTTCAAATCGGTTCAGTATTTCCGGAGCCTATTCGTTACAAACAAACAAACAAACAAACAAATCTTTCCTCTTTATAATATTGGTATAGATTTTCAAAAAATTGCAAATGATTATTATACCAAAAGAAGAAAATAATAAATATTGTTAATTAAATATAGAATTTTCATTTTAAATTAAGTTTGAGTTACATTTATTGAAATTATTGTAAGATAATAAGCATGCAAACATCTAATGTTGAGATTAATCTGTAAAGCGAGATAGTAGTAAAATGTAAACTTGGCTGTCAGCTTGTGCAATTAATCTTAACCTAAAAAGGATGTTTACATGAAAAAAATACCTACATAGGTACCAACTAGCTAGGTGCGGTAGGTACCTATCTAAAGGATATAATATGTTGTATGACGTGGTTTGGAGAATTACCCCTTGGGGCGCTGACGTCTAAAATGCAGACTCGCATAATTTATTTGTATGTATTCAATATTATCATTAAGGGTAGGGATCCAAAGGGTAAGTTCTAAAATAATTTTCTCTACATATTTTTATTTTTTTATATTATTTACAAGTTGTTTTTTCTAATTTTTTTAATGTAATTTTATTTATTAAGTTAAGTCCTGTCACCTACCAGTAATTTTTCTGAAGATCCATTCACAACAATAAAACACAAAGTGCCACATCATCACTGCACTATAATGAAGGTGGAGGCAATACAGAAATCAATGAATGAGTGAGTTCCATGTGCAGCAGTTCTCTTCAGCTCTTCCAGAGCAAGTTGCAGCAGGCGCCAGCAACCCCACATCACACATACATCTTTAGTTGCCACAGAGTTTACCGTATTCCGCACCTTTGTTCTCTCTGCAATATCGACACTGCAAAGGCAAATTGATTTGCTTGTTCGACAGCAGGATCAGCAGGAGACCCAGCGACGACACAAGATTCTGCTCATACATGGCGTGCCTGAAGAGAAGGATGAGGACCCTTTAGCTGTGCTGACAACCATTCTCGAAGGCAAGTTGCAGTTGCCCGTTGCGGCTGGAGATCTGAAGCGGTGTCACAGGCTTGGAGGTACGTCAAAAAGCCGGCCCCTGGTAGTAAAATTTTCCAGCACGACGTCTTCATGGCGGCTAGGCAGCGACATGGCGTAAAGAACGCCTGGACACGCAACGGCGTAGTGTTCGTATTAGCACCGGACGGCTCTCGCCATAGCGTAGTCAATCTGGCTGAACTCGACGCGATTCCAGCTCCAGCTGCCCCAGCGGCGGATGATACTGCTGCTGCTCCATCGACAACTGCAAAGACCCAAGCCACTAAGCAGGGCGTGAAGGTGAAGTCGCAGAGACCTCGGCAAAAACGGCCTACGTAATTTTTCAATTGTTTTGTGCTACTGTGTTCTTAGATACATAATGTATTTTCATTTTTCATTAATTATTTGCCTCCCGTCTTTTTTCTTGTTTTCGTTTTTTCGTTACGTTTGTTTGATTGATTGGAAGTTAGGTTTCATGTTTCATGGTTTCACCACGTTTCACTGAACTGATCAGTCACAGTTCAATCCCGAGGTTCAATCAATCAATCGAATATTACCGTTTCGTTCCACTTCCACTCTGAGGTTCCACTGTTCCACTCTATGCATTTTCTCATGATTTTCTCTAAGGCAAATTTTTTAAAACCTAAAACCTCAGAATAATAATAATACAAGAACAAGCCTATACAAGTCAATTACTCAGTGCGCAGCGTAGACAGATGAGCTAGCTAGGGATATAAAGGAGCGATTACATTTCTCCTGAATCAGTATCTGAATTAGCAACCTAATTAGCTTCCTTTTTAGGAAACTATTTAGGCAGCGTAGTTTGCTATCACACCTTTTCTTAGTCAGTCGCGATCAAAGCAGTGTTGCCACCTTAGTGGATTTTCCACTAAATCTGGTGGTTTGGTTGGATTGGAACCCCCATTTAGTGGCTTTTTTTTTTTCATTTATTGGCTAGTGGTTTTTAAAGCGGATTATGAGAATTATCTTAAAATAAAATAAAAACTACTATTTAGCTATATTTTTACTTTCTAAATAAAAACCTTTATATTTTTTAATTTTTTTCGAGGGGGTTAATTTTCATTAAATCAATATATATAAAACTCTTCCGTTACTGACTGACTGACAGACTGACAGACAACGCAGAGCCGAAACTACTGGGCGTAGAAAGCTGAAAATTGGCACGTGGGTTCCTTGGGGAGTGTAGGTGAGCACTAAGGGATTTCCCGAAATTCCCACGGGAACGGGAATTTTGTGTTTATGAGAAATCTGCGCGGGAAAAACCGCGGGGCGACCTCTAGTTTTTAATAAAGTTTAAAGTGATTCTCGTAATTGAAAAACCATCTCCTATATTGTAATATATCGTTTTTGAAAGACAGAGTTGCCGATTTTTGTGTATTTACAAGGGACTTGATTTTTTTGCCTTCGAACCTTTAAACACAAATCAGTAGGTCTCTCTTCCAAAAACGTTGTATTACAATGTTGAAAACGGTTTTTTTCATACGAAAGAGCCGAAAAAGCCGAAACTACTGGGCGTAGAAAGCTGAAAATTGGCACGTGGGTTCCTTGGGGAGTGTAGGTGAGCACTAAGGGATTTCCCGAAATTCCCACGGGAACGGGAATTTTGTGTTTATGAGAAATCTGCGCGGGAAAAACCGCGGGGCGACCTCTAGTTTTTAATAAAGTTTAAAGTGATTCTCGTAATTGAAAAACCATCTCCTATATTGTAATATATCGTTTTTGAAAGACAGAGTTGCCGATTTTTGTGTATTTACAAGGGACTTGATTTTTTTGCCTTCGAACCTTTAAACACAAATCAGTAGGTCTCTCTTCCAAAAACGTTGTATTACAATGTTGAAAACGGTTTTTTTCATACGCGAAGTAATTTAAAATTTATTAAAAACGAATGCTTTTGTCATAATTTCATAATAAATAAAAAACGCAAAAAAAATTGAATTTCGCGCCATACCGAGAGTTACTACCTTAATCATCAATATATATAAAACTCTTCCGTTACTGACTGACTGACTGACTGACTGACAGACAACGCAGAGCCGAAACTACTGGGCGTAGAAAGCTGAAAATTGGCACGTGGGTTTCTTAAGGAGTGTAGGTGAGCACTAAGAAGGGATTTCCCAAAATTCCCACGGGAATGGGAAAAAACGGGATTATTGTGTTTATGAGAAATCTGCGCGGGAAAAACCGCGGGGCAGCCTCTAGTGTTTTATAATCTTAGTGAGAATTTTAGCGGTTTTTAGAGAGGGACATCTTATTGTAAGTGGTGTTCTGGTGGTTTGAGGAGTGATGGGTTACTCAGTAATTTAAAATGAGGATTGAGGAAATGAGGTCCTCATTTTGAGGTGAGGCATTTCAACCCAAAAACAGGCCCAAACCTTCCCGCTGTGGGACTAATCTTACAAGTATTAATAGACATAATAATAATAATTTTATTAACTATAAAACACAGTTTTCTGATCTTAATTATAAATTACAAATTGATATTTTGCAGGTAGATTTAGATATATATGCAAAGGTTATGTTTAAATAGAAAAGAGAATAATTTTTAATTAGTTTTAGTTTAAATTGTGATTGCAATACCTATGTTACCCAATACCTACATAATTGAAATTAAAAATAATTTTGAATTCATGGGCTAAGTAGCACTCTGCCTGTCGTGGTACTTGCTTGAACGTACTGTGCCTATTTATAAATTTGCCTATATTGACTCATTGTAAAATGACATAGGATTTTTCTAAATACGAAACATACTAATTTATGGATAGAGTTCCTGCGCTCGTCAACACCCTAAAACATCTTACCACAACGGGTTTTGTTAATTGAAATGCTTAAACCCTTGCCATAAGCCCAGATTTCCCGTCAGTTTACCTTTATTTTCAAGGTTTGTTTATTATTGTTATGCTCTCGAATCACAATACACTTCTACGACACACACAAGGAACTTCCATCATTCAAATGCTCAAGATTTTGGTTTATTTTTCATTTTGGAATAGTGAGACGCCTCACTCCTCACGAGCCGTTTTACGAGTTTTATACGAGGTGCACAGGTGTCCTCACTCACATCACTGTAACGAGCCCCCTCAAATGAGGGAGTAACTCATCACTTGAGGAACCTTATCTGGCGGATTGATATTTCATCCGTTGGCAACACTGGAGCCAGGACGTCTTTGTTCTTAGTCGGTGGCTAAATCGGAAGCTAGCTCCCTTAATGCAATTACACTGTCCTGAATCAGGACTGACTGAATTCAGAGACTGATTTAGGAAAGGTGTAATAGCCCCTTAACTATCAACTACTTACGTGCCAATCAACGAGATGTCGAAAAGTTTTTTGCATTGGGTGCATAAGTATTACTTACCGGTTTTTTTTTTGCATCTAATACTTTAAGCAGAAGAAATCTTGCGGGGAAGCTAGTTGATTTATAAAATAAAAATAAAAAACGTTTTGTTTTTTTTTATTAACAATTAAAGTTTTTTAAAAGCATTTATTTAAATTGCATTGCAATCATGTATGAATGATTGTTCGGATGAAATCTTACATCTTACTCAATTTTGAAGCAGATATCTTTGTTCGCGCCTTACGTGCGCGACCAATGCGTACTTTCAAGCAATATTTGCATAGAAAACTAATCAGGCGCTTAGCTCATTTTATGTCATACGAGCTGTCCCGGCTTACTTCGTTACGCCATAGAATATAACATACTACAAAAGACTTGGCTCTATAGACTATGTTCTTTTGACTGCCCAGAATGGCCGAATAAAAAAACAAACAACAACAACAAACCACCTGTCAAAATATGTAAACAACGGAAAAAATATTGCACCTTGGATTACATTATTTGAGTTTAGGTAAGGATCCCTAATTTTTTTGAAAGTCTTATATAGCCTATGACACTCGGGGTTAGTGTAGCTTCCTACCAGTGAAAGAATTTTTCAAATCGGTTCAGTATTTCCGGAGCCTATTCGTTACAAACAAACAAACAAACAAACAAACAGATCTTTCCTTTTTATAATATTGGTATAGACTACGCGCCGTCAAAGCAAGACAGGTCGCCCATCTTCAACTTGCGAACCCCTCTTCCTCGCGACACACCCTATCGAGACGAACGCCTTCTGCGTTCTTAAATTAATTTAATTATAATAAAATACTTAAACCTAAAGTGAAACTTAAACTATTGTATAATAAATAACTTAGAAAGTGATCTATAGTGTCTTGATATACGGGGCGGGAAGGAGCAAATCACTTAAATAAGCAAAAAGGAACCATCAAATCACTAATTTCGTCTGAGGACGAAACAATCTTTAAGGTGGTAACTCTCGGTATGGCGCGAATTTTTTTTTTTTAACTTTATTAAATTTATTACTTTTGCCAGAATAATTAAAAAAATTGAATTTCGCACCATACCGAGAGTTACCACCTTAAGCTATTGAGATGAAATTTTGTTCAAAATTTTGTTTATTGTTGATGAAAGATTTTTCTTCGCCAGTACCTACTGATAGTTTAGCTCTCTCTTCTTCCGCATAGGTATGTAAAAAAGTTAAAAAGAATTCGCGTTTGTAAAAAACCAAGCCCCTACATTTTAATATATTATCGTTTTTGAAAGACAGAGTTACCGATTTAACCGAAATTCCGAAACGCTACCGCGTATGCGCCCGCTAAATCTCTGGCAATCGTAGTTTGCGGCGCCTACAAGACAGGTTTACACCTAGTGTAAGGTCGCTGGTAACTAATTTATACGCTCACTGTTAAAACGTTAAAACTACCCCACTTTAATTTCTAAAGTTTATTTTTAAGTCGTATGTAAAATTTTTTGTATGTAGGTAATAATTATATTTTAGCAGTGTTTAAAAGCATTATTTGGTTAACGAAATAAACATTTTTCATTTTTTTTTCACTTTAATTTTTAAGCAAAATAAGGAGCGGTTTCGGTTTTTCATACAAACTTTAACAACCTGTATAATGGCTTACAGGACTAATTAACGCAGTTTTGATATCATATTTCATGTTGTTATATAAAAAGGACCTTATTTCGATTACAAGTCTCTAGTGTAATTAGTTTAGATTTTAGCAAAAATCATATTTCACCCTGTATAAGAACTAAGGGGCAAAATATAAAAAACTAAAACCATTTATGATGTTTGTAATACAATGACAATATACAGTGTGAATTTTAACTCTCTAAACCCAGCAGTTTAGGAGTTTCATTCAAACTGTTACACCCTGTATACGGCGTCCCGGTTAAGTTATCCCAAAATCCCGTCTTAGTGGGTGCCTACGTCACGTAAGGAAGCTACTGTCCAAATTTTATCTTTCTATTTTCAGCTGTTTCGGCTGGGCGATGATGAGTGAGTGAGTAGATCAGTGGTATTTTGATTGTATATACAGTGTGTCCGGGGAAGTTATAACATAATTTTAAACACCCCATATGGGGGGTCGCAGCCTCTTCCCCCCCTCAGTATGATGTTTTTAATTTTTTTTTTTTTTGCAAAAGTCGACCCCTACTTTTAAATTCACAGTTAAAGATCTAAGGCTCACAGAACCTTCATTAAGGTCTTGATCGAAGGCTAAGTAGTTAGGCTACCTAAGTTACTAACAAAATAACCAAGTGTTTTTTTATTTTATTATTTGATTGGTGGCTATGCAGGGCTTTCAACACAGCCTCCGCCGTCGGATGCTGGTGAGCATCTCTTCGTGGAGGTTCTCCTGTCGAACGTCAAGGTATTGTTGGGTGCCTTCTATAGTCCATCCTGCTCTAATAATTACTTCGCCTCATTTGAGAGTCTCATAATAATTTAATCCCTTCCTACAGTCATTCTATTATAATGGGTGCTGTTAAATACATGTTTGTTAAAAAATTACTCCCGATCTAATTCAGTAAAATCAATTGTCAATTCTTGAAATATGCATATACTACCACTGGATGCGACGCATCATTTTCCAAACTGTGTCCCGTCTCTTCTTGATCTTATGCTACTATCTTCTCCCCACCATGTTGGTTTTCATGGGCAGTGACCGGCTGACGCTTTCTCTTACCACGATATGGTTTTCCTATCGTACGAACTCCGATCTCCGAAAGCAAAAGCCAAAATTCTTTTTCAACGCAATTTTCGTGGCATAGACAGGGAACGTTTTCTAGAAGATGCACGACAAGTGGACTGGATTGTGATCGGAAACGCGGCAGACGTTGACAAGCAAATCTCCTTGTTCAATTCTCTTCTCACTAAACTTTGCGACGTTCACGCTCCCATTCGAGCCATTAAGGTAAAGCACCTTCCTGTGGTTAACGGAAGAATTAAAGTCGCTCTTGGTTCGCAAGGCTCGTGCCAAGACCAAACTAAGATCTGACCCATCCGATGCAGACAAAGACAAGTATAAGTCTCTACGAAATCGCTGCAATAAGATGTGTAGGGACGCCCCAAGGCATCATATCCACAACTCAATTGAAAAAGGTGACCCAGCGAAAGTCTGGAAATTTCTTAGGACTTTAGGAGTTGGAAGTTCACCAAAACTCACTTCCTAATGATTTAAACGTTACCGAATTAAACAAACACTTTTCCTCGTCTTCAAAATTTGATGGTCCTTTGAAAACGCAAACGTTAAATCACATTTCCTTAATTCCGACTCCTGACTTTGCTCCTTTTTCATTCCTTCAGTTTACTGATGAGTCTGTTAAGAGGAGCATTCTCCAAATTACTTCAAATGCTATTGGCAGTGACGACGTGTCCGTCTCTGTGGAAAAATGCATCAGTCACTCCGTTGCCTAAAATAAATAAACCATCTTTACTGACAGACTACAGACCAATTTCGATTCTTCATTTCCTTTCAAAAGTTCTCGAACGCCTTGTTTATAACCAGCTTAGCTCTTTTCTTTCTAGTCATAACCTTCTTAACCCTTTTCAATCTGGATTTCGACTTGGTCACAGCACTGTGACAGCACTTACGAAAATTACAGACGATATCCGATGGGGCATGGACAGTGGTCAGGTTACGGACTTTAGCAATGCTTTTAATTCAGTCGATTTTGACATTCTCCAAGCTTTGTTAGGTTCTTTCAATATTTCTTCTGACGTCATCAACTGGTTCAGGTCCTATCTGCAGGATTTGGATTTCAAAATGATTGTCATTTTCGTAATCAGCGCCCTCAAAAACCTATTAAACGACACCCATATTGATTTTTCACGAAAAAATTATGTCTGACAACTTTAATTTCAAAATGATTGTCATTTTTGTTCTCAGCGCCACAAAAACCTATAACTCGATACCCATAACGATTTTTCAAAAAAATTATGCCCGCCATCTTGGATTTCAAAATGATTGTAAATTTCGTTATCAGCGCCCCCGAAAACCTATTAAACGACACCCATATCGATTTAAAAAAAAAATTATGTCCGCCATCTTGGATTTCAAAATGATTGTCATTTTTGTTATCAGTTCCCCAAAAACCTATTAAACGACACCCATATCGATTTTTCACGAAAACATTTTGTCCACCATCTTGAATTTCAAAATGATTGTCATTTTCGTTATCAGTGCCCCCAAAAACCTATTAAACGACACCCATATCGATTTTTCACGAAAAAATTTTGTCCACCATCTTGGAATTCAAAATGATTGTCATTTTCGTTATCAGCACCCCCAAAAACCTATTAAACGACACATATATCGATTTTTCACGCAAAAATGTATGTCCGCCATCTTGGATTTTAAAATGATTGTCATTTTCGATATCAGCGACCCCAAAAATCAATTTAACGACACCCATATCGATTTTTCGCGAAAAAATTTTGTCTAACATCTTGGATTTCAAAATGATTGTCATTTTCGTTATCAGCGCCCCCAAAAACCTATTAAACGACACCTATATCGATTTTTCACGCAATAATTTTGTCCACCATCTTGAATTTCAAAATGATTGTCATTTTCGTTATCAGCACCCCCAAAAACCTATTAAACGACACCTATATCGATTTATCACGCAAAAATGTACGTCCGCCATCTTGGATTTTAAAATGATTGTCATTTTCGTTATCAGCGACCCCAAAAATCAATTTAACGACACCCATATCGATTTTTCGCAAAAAAATTTTTGTCTAACATCTTGGATTTCAAAATGATTGTCATTTTCGTTATCAGCGCCCCCAAAAACCTATTAAACGACACCTATATCGATTTTTCACGCAATAATTTTGTCCACCATCTTGGATTTCAAAATGATTGTCATTTTTGTTATCAGTTCCCCAAAAACCTATTAAACGACACCCATATCGATTTTTCACGAAAAAATTTTGTCCACCATCTTGAATTTCAAAATGATTGTCATTTTCGTTATCAGTGCCCCCAAAAACCTATTAAACCACACCCATATCGATTTTTCACGAAAAAATTTGTCCACCATCTTGGAATTCAAAATGATTGTCATTTTCGTTATCAGCACCCCCAAAAACCTATTAAACGACACCTATATCGATTTTTCACGCAAAAATGTATGTCCGCCATCTTGGATTTTAAAATGATTGTCATTTTCGTTATCAGCGACCCCAAAAATCTATTTAACGACACCCATATCGATTTTTCACGCAATAATTTTGTCCACCATCTTGGATTTCAAAGTGATTGTCATTTTCGTTATCAGCGCCCCGAAAACCTACTAAACGACACCCATATTGATTTTTCACGAAAAAAATATGTCTGACAACTTTAATTTCAAAATAATTGTCATTTTCGTTATCAGCACCCCCAAAAACCTATTAAACGACACGCATATAAAGCATAACGCATTTTGCATGCGCAAATAAAGATTTGTCTATGTCTATGTCTATGTCTATGTCCATATCGATTTAAAAAAAAAAATAACTGACCGCCATCTTGGATTTTAAAATGATTGTCATTTTCGTTATTAGCGCCCCCAAAAACCTATCAAACGGCACCCATAATTTGATTTTTCACGAAAATTTTTTGTCCGCCATCTTGGATTTCAAAATGATTGTCATTTTCGTTATCAGCGACCCTAAAAACCTATTAAACGACACCCATATCGATTTTTCACGAAAAAATTTTGTTCACTATCTTGAATTTCAAAATGATTGTTTTTTTCGTTATCCCCCAAAAACCTATCATACGACACCGATATTGATTTTTCACGAAAATTTTTTGTCCGCCATCTTGGATTTTAAAATGATTGTCATTTTCGTTATCAGCGCCCCCAAAAACCTATAAAACGACACCCATATTGATTTTCACGAAAAAATTTTGTCCGCCATCTTGGATTTCAATATGATTGTCATTTTCGTTATCAGCGCCCCCAAAAACCTAATAAACGACACCCATATCGATATTTCACGAAAAAAATTTGTCCACCATCTTGAATTTCAAAATTATTGTCATTTTCGTTATCAGCACCCCTAAAAACCTATTAAACGACACCCATATCGATTTTTCGAAAAGAAAACTGACTGCCATGTTGGATTTTAAAATGATTGTCATTTTCGTTATCAGCGCCCCCAAAAACCTATAAAACGACACCCATATTGATTTTCACGAAAAAAATTTGTCCGCCATCTTGGATTTCAATATGATTGTCATTTTCGTTATCAGCGCCTCCAAACACCTAATGAACGACACCCATATCAATATTTCACGAAAAAATTTTGTCCACCATCTTGGATTTCAAAAATATTGTCATTTTCGTTATCAGCGCCCCCAAAAACCTATTAAACGACACCCATATCTATTTAAAAAAAAAATGTGCGCCATCTTGAATTTCAAAATGATTGTCATTTGCGTTATCAGCGCCCCCAAAAACCTATTTAACGACACCCGTATCGATATTTCAAAAAAAGAAATGTGCACCATCTTGGATTTCAAAATGATTGTCATTTTCGTTATCAGCGCCCCCAACAACCTATCAAACGACATCCATATTGATTTTTCACGAAAAGATCTTGTCCGCCATCTTATATTTCAAAATGATTATCATTTTCGTTATCAGCGCCCCTTAAACCTATAAAACGACACCCATATCGATATTTTAAAACAAAAATTGTCCGCCATCTTGAATTTCAAAATAATTGTCATTTTCGTTATCAGCGCCCTCAAAAACCTATTAAACGACACCCCTATCGATATTTCAAAAAAAAAATCTGCCATCTTGAATTTCAAAATGATTTCATTTTCGTTATCAGCGACCCCAAAAACCTATCAAACGACACCCATATTGATTTTTCACGAAAAAAATTTGTCCGCCATCTTGGATTTCAAAATGATTGTCATTTTCGTTATCAGCGCCCTCAAAAACCTATTAAACGACACCCATATTGATTTTTCACGAAAAATTTTTGTCCGCCATCTTGGA
This sequence comes from Euspilapteryx auroguttella, assembly GCA_951802225.1. NCBI lineage: Eukaryota > Metazoa > Arthropoda > Insecta > Lepidoptera > Gracillariidae > Euspilapteryx > Euspilapteryx auroguttella. The sequence goes on from OX637662.1 coordinate 5,068,956, forward strand.
TTTCAAAATGATTGTCATTTTCGTTATCAGCGACCCCAAAAACCTATTAAGCGACACCCATATCGATTTTTCACGAAAAAATTTTGTCCACCATCTTAACTTTTAAAATGATTGTCATTTGCGTTATCAGCGCCCCCAAAAACCTATTTAACGACACCCACATCGATTTTTCAAAAAAAAACTGACCGCCATCTTGGATTCTAAAATGATTGTCATTTTCGTTATCAGCACCCCAAAAACCTATCAAACTACAATCATATTTATTTTTCTGGCCCGAAAAGCGACAGAATGGCTACCAAAAGACGCGAAGAGGCACCGTGGTCGCCCGAAAAAGAGATGGAGCGATGAGCTGCATGAGCTGAGAGCAGTAGACAAAAACTGGTGGCAGACCGCGCAAGAACGCGATGAGTGGAAGAAGGGGAGAGAGGCCTTTGCCCAGCAGTGGGACAGTACAGGCTCGTAATAATAATAATAATAAGTCTACACATACAAAGTGGCGCCCCCATTATTTTCTAGTTATCTGTGCCAAGCTGTATGTAATGAATGTAGGTACCTATTGGTTTAAAATCAAAATAGTAATATTATTAATCTTAAGGTTTAATAAATTGCTTCCTTTGCCTGCAAAAAAAAATGCAACTGACCATAGACACGTAAGCCTAATAATTTTGTAAATGAAAACAAAGCTAGACAATATGATTGATGTGCCGAGCGTTGTGATTGGTCCAAATATAATCCAATTTGTTACGGAAGGGACACCAACGACACCTCTGTACAGCCGGGTATGAACGACACGTACGTGAAAAACTTGGATGTGCAAAACTTGTCGTACAAAACTCTGTCGTACAAAACTTGGGTGGTAACGACACCTTCGTGCAAGTTTTGTACGGCCTGTTCATGCGCGTCAATGTTTTTGCCATCCAAGTTTTACGTAGCCATGTACACAAAAAACTTGGCTGTGCAAAACTTGGCTGTGCAAAACCCGCACTCCATATTTTGACAGGTTTTGTTGTTGTTGTTTGTTTTTTTATCAAGCCCATCATGGGCAGGCAAAAGAACATAGTCTATAGAGCCAAGTCTTTTGTAGTATCTTATATTCTATGGCGTAACGAAGTAAGCCGGGAAAGCTCGTTTTTAATATAGTAGAAAATCTAGCTGACCCGAGAAACTTCGAATCGCCTTATAATAAGTTTACACGATTATTATACTACTGAGGACTGGGCTGTATGGACTATGTTCTTTTGCCTGCCGAGAATGGCTTATAAACAAAACAACAAACAAATTCAATAAAATTTGGCTTATTATTCTGGCGATATTATTTATCAATCAATATATATAAAACTCTTCCGTTACTGACTGACTGACTGACAGACAACGCAGAGCCGAAACTACTGGGCGTAGCGGGCTGAAATTTTGAATGTAGGTTCCTTAGGGAGTGCAGGTGAGCACTAAGAAGGGATTTCCCGAAATTCCCACGGGAACGGGAATAATCGGGAATTTTGTGTTTATGAGAAAACTGCGCAGGAAAAACCGCGGGGCAGCCTCTAGTACATAGTATAAAACAAAGTCGCTTTTCGCGTCTGTCCCTATGTATGCTTAAGGTGGTAACTCTCGCTATGGCGCGAAGTTCAAATTTTTCGTGTTTTTTATTTATTCTATTTATTTAAACTTTATTAAAAATGAATACTTTCGCCAAAATAATTAAAAAACGTGAAAAAGTTTGAGTTTCGCGCCATACCGTGAGTTACCGCCTTAAATCTTTAAAACTATGCAACGGATTTTGATGCTTGTTTAAAGATAGAGTTTTTATTTCTTTTGACTGCCCAGAATGGGCGATTAAAATACAAACAACCACACCAAACCAACTGTCAAAATATGTAAACAACGAAAAAAAAATTGCACCTTGGGTTACATTATTCGTGTTTAAGTAAGGATCCCTAATTTTTTTTTAAATCTAAAAATCTAATAATAACCTTTATCACTCGGGGAAAGTGTAGCTTCCCAACAGTGAACGAATTTTTCAAATCGGTTCAGTATTTCCGGAGCCTATTCGATGCAAACAAACTTTCCTCTATTAAACGAATCTTTCCTCTTTATTATTAGTATAGATTTCTTTTTTACAAAAAGGCGGAGGCCTTCAATAAAATATGTTCCAAAACCTTCTCCTAAATAAAACAAATACTTTTGTGAAAACCGCATCAAAATTGGTTTAGCCAAACTCGAGATAATCGCGGAATCGCGGACAAGCATACAAACAGATCAAACTTATAACCTCCTTTTTTGAAGTCGGTTAAAAACGAATACTTTCGTCATAATAAAAAAATAATTTCTTTTTTAAAAAAAGAGACCCGCCTTCAATAATTTGACACATACATAAAACTGAGAACTCCCTCTTTTCTGAAGGCGGTTAAATTGGTACTAAAACCTTCTCCTGAATGTAACAAATACTTTTGTGAAAACCGCATTAAAATCGGTTTACCCAAACTCGAGATAATCGCGGCCAAACATACATACATACAGACGTACAAACATACATACATACAAGTCAAACTGATAACGTTTCTTTTCCTTTTTTGAAGTCGGTTAAAAACCCGAAGATTTATGAATTTTGCGCGATACCGAGAGTTACCACCTTAAATCCGCCCGGCCAGCTCGAGTTTTAGCGAGAAAACAAACTCCGATTGATTTTTATATCCTTTAGTAGATAGAAGATCATCATAAGATTTTAGTGTTATAGTTACATTACTATACCGTGCAGTTAACTTTTCAAATATGATAAAAAAATATCGACTCTGACGTTGGTCGCGGCACATCACTAAAATCTCGAGTGGAGAGCAAGTGGGGAGTGTGGTGAGGTGCGGTGTGGAGGCGAGCTTGTGCGTGCCCGCCTCTCACGTCTCCTTCAACCCCGCGATTATTGAATTGTTTTTATAAATTTAAGTATGAAAATCGACTTACCGATGAAATGTAATACTTGATTTCGATTTGGTGTGTTTTCTGGTATCATTTTTACAACAATCAACTGCACATTTCACCATATTGACGGCAAAATACAAACAAAATCTCTCCAGGAACGCACGGTGCAAGCAATCATCACAGACTAAAGACGCTCGCGGCGGGAACGCCTTTTTGTTCTCACCTGTGTCTACTGTTCCCACTTGGATGTACTCCCTCTATAGCTGTAATGTATACTCTAAGTAAAAAAAGTAGTATCTCTAGTCTCTAGTTGGTCTGTGGTTTTGAGGTTATGGTTATGCGTATGCGGGTTCGTGATTGTTGTTATTTTTTTTATTAATTTTCATTAAATTATACAAGAAAATCATATGAATATGACTGATTCGGAGGGCGAAATAGAGTGCCTGGATGAGGATGCTGATATTGTGTACCAATGTATGAAGTTTGCCTCCGAAAACAAGGAACACCATGAAGTTACCACCGGACCCTACAAGGAAGGTCTTCTTCAAGAGCAATCGTCTGAAAAACGGAAAAGATTAACTTACGAAGACGACGACTCCGACTACGATCCATCAGAGGAACGCCCGCCAGCACCGAAGCGGCGAAGTATGCAGACGAGACAGTCCGTAAAATTCAACAAAATCCCGCCCCTAAAACGACCTACCGACCAAACAGTCGACCGTTCAAAGCGTCCAAACCTGACGCCAGACCCCATAATCCGCAGAAAACAGATGGAAATCATCATCCCTGACTTCGAAGATCCTCTCTGCTTGCCCGTCAAAGCTGTTGTTAGAGATAACCTTGATGCAAGTCAGTTAAATAAATGGAACAACCAGTGCATCACTCAAATGAGGGAACGGTCCAATTGCATGAAGACATCAAAAGGTGATGCTGTCTCTTCAAGCAGAACTGTTGTTTTAAGAACTGTAACTAATAGATTCAGAGGTTAGTAAAATAAATTATTTATCAACACCTTGTGCTACTTTGAAAACATAGTACCTACTTACAACAAAATTTAGCAAGAACCACCCACACCAACTAGTTAGGAACCAATATTCATAATCCCATTAGCACTTATACTACAGAGGAGGTAACACGTACTACTAGCCTATATACTGGAAGGAACCCATAAAATGAAGTTGCTAAATTATTGCCGTGCAAGCAACCTCAATTTCTTAGAATGTGTAATTTTTAGTAGTGTTGTGTATAAATATATATGAACTAGAGGCTGCCCCGCGGTTTCACTTGCGCAGATTTCTCATAAACACAAAAATACAGATTTTTCCCGTTCCCATGAGAATTTCGGGAAATCATTTCTTAGTGCTCACCTACACTCCCCCCACATTAGAGATAAGCGAATGCGAGTGATTCATTCGAATGAAACATTCGAATACTTGAATTATTCAATTGTGTAAAGTGTCAATTCGAAATATTTGAATGCGAAAAATTCATTTGAATCCATATTTAATTCGAATTATTTGTTTTATTTGAATTGGTTAGAAATGCCCTTATTATGTAGGTATTTTATGTATGTGCATGACTTATTTATTACTGTAACCCTCTTCACAATTCATCAAATAGGATATTATGCGAAAATCAGAATTATCTTCATATTTTTTTTTGTGAAAAAAGAACAAATTGTACATTATGTACATACTAGTAACATGAAAATAGTAGTACTTAATACATTCGTGTATCCTTCAAAATGTAATAAAAATGTACTTATTATACATTTCCATACCATAAATTCATTTGAATTATCGTTCGGAAAAACCCATTCAATGCCGAAATTTCATTTGAATGAAAAAAAATCATTTGGATGACGAAAATTCATTCGAATTCCCTTTATTGCAACATTCGAATAGTTTAGTTTACGGGCGAGTTTCCGCAATTTGACAGCTATCGTGCCTATTTTGCGTACACTCAAATAATTCGATTGTTGATTATTTCAACAAACGCCCATCTCTAACCTACATACAAAATTTCAACCCGCTACGCCCAGTAGTTTCGGCTCTGCGTTGTCTGTCAGTCAGTCAGTAACGGAAGAGTTTTATATATGTTACGGTAAATGTGAATAATGCGGTAATTATGCATAATTACCGGTTATTATTAATAATTCCCGGCACTTTCGGTAAATGTAATAAAAACCACTGAATTAATCACATTTACCGGTAATTATTAATAATTCCCAGTCCCCATTAGTAAATGTAATAAAATACGTTTATATTCATCAGTTTTGAGTGTTTATTTTAAGCTAAGAAAAGAAAATTGTTTAGATTTTTTTTGTAAAAATGTTAATGAACAAAATTTTTAGACAACAAAATGAAATAAAAAAACGCTGCAACTCTTCGTATTTCACTCTTCTCAACTCTATTGTGTTTATTGAATAAAAATAAAATCATTTTTAAACTCTTATTATTATAATAATAACTCTTAAGAATAGAATTAACGAATAATCAGTCAAAAATTGGTAGAACTAAAATAATGAAAATCAGTAAAACAATAATATAAGCGGTCAAACAGACGACCGCCGCGCATTTAATGCAAATTTTATCGTTCCACTGTACTCTTGTTAGTAACACCTTGGACCTAATTATTACGAGAGGACTGTGTTCATTGCCAAAAAAATCGGGTAATTCTCAAGAAAAAACGAATGCGCAAAAAGAGCGAAAACATTTAGCAAAATTGTTTCCCACCTCCACAACCTGCGGCGCCACTTTCTATGCGACAAAAAACAAATGCTCCATCTAGTCGATTGTCTATTTGCAAAATGTTTTTCCTGTTGGCGACTGGATGGCGCATTTGTTTTTTTTTCGCATATAAAGTGGCGCCGCAGGTTGTGGAGGTGGGAAATAGAGCTTTCTTGCGAATAACGCGATTTTGTTTAGCCATGACAATTCTGAACATCGCACATGACGTCGTCGCGGCGGTGCGGCGGCGGCGCGGTGGCAGCGCAGGTGTCGGCGTCGTTTGTTTGAGCGCTTTCGTAGAGCGAATAAAAAAAAAGAAATTAAACACTTCAGAAAAGAATTAACGAATAATCAGCCAAAAATTTGTAAAACTTAAACAATTAAAATAAGTAAATTAATTATCTAGGGATTCGGTGCGCGAATATAATATAAAAAAGAGAATTTAAACTCTTATGATTAGAATTAACGCATTCAGTCAAAAATTAGTAAAACCGTAAAACTAAAACAATGAAAATCAGAATAATAATAATTTTGGGGATTTGGTGAGCAAATAAAATAAAAATAATAATTTAAACTCTTATTAATAGAATTAACGAGTAATCAGTCAAAAATTTTTAAAAATAAAACAATGAATAACAATAATGTACGATATTCTGTGAGCGAATATAATAAAAAAAAAAAATATCAACTATTTTAGAGCTGATCATCTTCAAACGGCAGATCAGGTCATGGTCACCTCACCATATACTTTCAAAATCATTGAAGTAACACTGTACCAAATTTTAAATCGATAGGACAAATGGAAGGTAGTTAGATCTTCTCACCCATTATACAAGAGCTGATCATATTCAAACGGCCGATCAGGTCATGGTTACCTTACCATTTATTTATTTATTCGTATGGCTGCACTGAATACGCTAGTACTATGCTAGTACTAGCATGTCAAAGGCAAATGTCCAGGTTTCTTAGCCAGTTGGCTGCGTCGGCCGGAAGAGTGACGAAGTCATCAGCGTCGCCGGGGTAAGCTTGCCGGGGGCAGTCGCGCGCGATGTGCTCCGCGGTCTGGAACTCCGCGCCACAGTCGCAGCGGGGAGACTCGGTCCAGCCGCACATGTGCTTGTACTGCGCGCTTCGCCCATGGCCCGTACGGATCATGTTTAGGGTGCACCACTGGCGGCGAGGTAGCTCAGCGCCCGGGAGCGATTCGCCAGACCTTACCATATACTTTCAATATCATTGAAGTAACACTGTACCAAATTTTAAATCGATAGGACAAATGGAAGGTAGTTAGATCCTCTCATCCATTATTCAAGAGCTGATCATCTTCAAACGGCCGATCAGGTCATGGTTACCTTACCATATACTTTCAATCATAAGATCAGATCAGATCTTCAAGAGACATGGCTAAGAACACTCGGGCTGAAATTATCTATGATACAAAAAAACTAAACGAAAATCGATTCAGCCGTTTGAACTCTACGATGCCACTGATAGTTACACAGACAGACAGATACACACGTTAAAATTATAACATCCCTCTGATGTTTTCGTCCGGGGCTAAAAATAAAGTAGCATCGAATTATCGGAAAACTGATATTGTAGATAATATCGCAGCTAATATATTAAATCGAAATCAAACACACAGATATTATAGAATACTTATCAAATATTTACCTCCTAAAAATAACTCGTTAAAAATATCGATATTGGAACCACCTTGCATCTCTATGTAGGTGCCTAGCTAGGGAGCTAGGGCCCTACGTAGGGAGCTAGGGCGGTCGGGACCGCCTAGCCGCCTGGCGGTGGGGTCCTTACTCCAAATATGTTATTACACTACCTCGCCACTACCAGTCGGGAGCTAGGCGTCAGCCAATATAATAGGGGCTTTAAGCTTGTGTCAACATTTACCTCGGTTGCATGGAAATTATGCATAATTACCGGTCAATGTGAATAATTTATCACATTGACCGCGTGCGTTGGTAATTATTAATAATAACCGGTAATTATGCATAATTCCCGATTATTTACATTTACCTTAACATATATATTGATAACCTAAAACCTGTACCTAGGGTGCTCAGAACTAATAGAGAGATGAACAAGTAACCACAGATTAAGAAACAAACATTAATGTTATGATGAATAGTAATGTTTGTTTCTCAAGAACAAAAAAAGGATCTGCCTGTTGACAAACTGGTACTGGTCCACTCCACAAGAAGCAGCGTGAACTTAACTGGGAGAAGTTACCCGCGGTAGCTCAAGACCGTCAAACTTGGAGGAAAATTCTTGAAGCCCTATGGCCCTGCCATGGATACCAGGATCAGAAGAAGAAAAAGAATAACATTGATGTTTGTTTCCTGTCTTTGTACGAGTTATAAGCACCCTTGACACAGGTTCCACCTAGTTAAGGGTATAATGCTTAATCAATACATGGTATAAAACAAAATTGCTCTATGCATCCATCCCTATGTATGCTTAAATCTTTAAAACTATGCAACAGATTTTGATGCTTTTTTTTTAGATAGAGATTCAAGAGGAAGGTTTAAAATGTTTAATACATGCACCACATAGTAATAGGTTTGGCGGTTGTAGTTCATCGGTTTGACTACTAATTAATTATTATTATTACCAGGAAAGAATGAAGTAAATGTTCAAGTAAGAACAAGCATTAAGGATGAGTCTGGGCATCAGGAGTCGGAGGTGCTTAATTGCACGCTGCCCCGGTTTAGAGAGAAAAAAGAGCTCACATACTGGCTGACGGATCAACGAGTCAAGTCCAAGAAGGTTTGCTTTACTATACCTTCAACATCATATTTTGTTTTACATACACACACATACATATTGTCAGTCACCCCATTTGTCACACCCCATGTCCCATCCATGCCCATGCCCAGGGGTGGGCAGAGACAATGGTTTTTCTAAATTACCTTGATCTTCATTTTATTTGTTTCCATGTGATATGGTAAAATATGAAAGTGGATGCCTGGAAAAAATTGCTTTTAGCCATAAGATCGCCCATGGCATGCAAATTCAATTATTTCGTACCTTAAATTGTACATAATTAATTTGTGTGTTATAAGCACAGAGCATTATTAACTACATTATAAAGCTGAAGCAATTTTAAATAGGTAACAACAATGAATGAATATTTTGTATAATTCCAGTCTGGTACACCCACAACAAGGACAACAGTCATCCTGACCGCCGAGGAGGACAAGGACGACGAGAGGATGGTCGCCTACAACCTGGAGGATGCTACCACTGCGGTCTACTCGCTCATCGAGAATCCGTAAGGCAACTATAGTACCAATGGTGGCGCATACATTAGCAAAATAACGAATTAACTGGCCGTTTTTGTAAATAATCAATTGTTTTTCCGACCTATAAGTTTCAACGTTTTACTAATGTGTTTAGAAAATAATTGAAGACATTCTCTGGGTGCAAAACTTGTAAAAATTAGTTCCTTAATTTTTTTAAGGTTGTTTTTCAATTGAGGACGCCACTTCAGTAACGTAATTTACTCTAATGTAAATAATAGGAAACTGCAAGTACGCGCAGCGGCCGAAACGATTTTCGCATGAATGCTTTTCAGTAATGTGGTTTAGGGGTTTATGCTATTATTGTTGTAGCTAAATATAACACAGAAGCGAGCTAGATAGATTGTGCTTGATGTATATTGAGCTAGACTTTTTTTTAACAGACTTCATAAGAATTAAATTCTCAGTTTGATTGTATGTTTTTCTGCGATTATTTCGCGTGTTGTAGGATGCGGTTTGCGGAAAAATATTTGTTGCAACCGATTTCGTAAAAGAGGAAGTTCTGTGTTTATGCATATGTTAGTTTATCAAAGAAAGGTCCCATTTTTAACAGACTTCAAAAAAGAAGATTATCTGTTTGACCTGTGTGTATGTATGTATGTTAGTTTGTTTGTTTTATATATATGTATGTATGTTTGTCTGCGATTATCTCGCGTCTGGTTGAACCGATTTTTATGCGGTTTTCAGATAAGCATTTGTTCAGGAGAAGGTTTACGTACATATTTTAACCGACTTCGAAAAAGAGGAAGTGCTCTGTTAATGTATCTTTCAGTTTATTGAAGGCGGGTTCCTTTTGTGTAAAAAATAAATTATTGTAAAAAATAAATTATTTCAAAAGAAATCCAAGGAGTGGACTCTCTGTACTTAGTGCTGTAAAGGTAAGTATTCCGTTGTATGTTACAGTGAGAGTGAGACGGACTGCTCTAGTTCGCGCTACAAGCGGCACCTACTGGAGCGCGCCGCGTGTCGCTCGTGCGCGCGCTGCCACCAGGCCGCGCGCCGCCCCGCCGCCGCCGCGCGCCGCGCCTCCAGTCAGTATAGCGTATAGCCACAGCCACAGCCACAGCCTAGTCACTTATGTTACCCTGGTACTTTGACTGTTAGACAAGTTGGAATTCTGTTATGTTTCTAAAGGGAAAGTAATGCTATACTATAGAGTCTAATATGCTACCCAGGTATATTTACCATTATCTATCTTTTCTTCTATAGGCTTTTTGTGCGTTTTTGTAAGACTTTTTGTTAACTATCAGAGTAACATAGAGACCCTGACAGGGTGAAAGAAACTGTAATTTGAACGCCATAAAACACAGGTTCCTGCTACAAACCGCAACTTCTAGAGCGCGCTGCCCTGGTACTTATACATCTCTAGGTAGTAAGTACTGTTAGACTGCTAAATGTCAGAGGTACAGACGCACCACTTTTGCTACTATCTACTATGGTACTTAACCATTATCTTTAGGTACTTATAGACAGGGTGAAGCAGACTGTAAGTTATCGAGGACGAGCTTTCCCGGCTTACTTCGTTACGCCATAGAATATAAGATACTACAAAAGACTTGGCTCTATAGATTATGTTCTTTTAACAACAACAAACCACCTGTCAAAATATGTAAACAACGGAAATAACTCAAATTTAAAAATTTAAAAACACCCGACCCAGTCAGACCCCTCATCAACTTAAGTAGAACGAGAGCTAATCATCTTAAAAATATCATGGTTGCCTTAACATATACTTAAGAAAGAAAGAAGGAAATAATTTTTTATTTATTCACAAAAACCATTGACACACACATATACTTTCAATACCAATGAAGTAACACTGTATCAAATTTATAATTGATAGGACAAATGGAAGGTGGTTAGATCCTCTCATCTATTATTCAAGAACTGATCATCTTCAAACGGCAGATCAGGTCATGGTTACCTTAAAATATACTTTTAATATCATAGATGTAACATAGTACCAAATTTCAACTAGATCGGATATAAGGAAGCTAGTTAGATCCTCTCATCCATTATTCAAGAGCTGATCATCTTCAAACGGCAGATCATGTCATGGTTACCTTACCAAATTCTTTCTATATCATAGATGTAACATGGTACCAAATTTCAACTCGATCGGACATAAGGAAGCTAGTTAGATCCTCTCATCCATTATTCAAGAGCTGATCATCTTCAAACGGCAGATCAGGTCATGGTTACCTTACCAAATACTTTCTATATCAAAGACTAGCTGTCCCGGCTTACTTCGTTACGCCATAGAATTAAGATACTACAAAGACTTGGCTCTATAGACTATGTTCTTTTAACTCACCAGAATGGGCGAATAAAAAAAAAACAACAACAAACCACCTGTCAAAATATGTAAACAACGGAAAAAATATTGCACCTTGGGTTACATTATTTGAGTTTAAGTAAGGATCCCTAATTTTTTTGAAAATCTAATATAGCCTATGACACTCGGGGATAGTGTAGCTTCCTACCAGTGAAATAATTTTTCAAATCGGTTCATTATTTCCGGAGCCTATTCGTTACAAACAAACAAACAAACAAACAAATCTTTCCTCTTTATAATATTGGTACAGATGTAACATGGTACCAAATTTAAAATCGATCGGACATAGGGAAGCTAGTTAGATCCTCTCATCCATTATTCAAGAGCTGATCATCTTCAAACCGCTGATCAGATCTTCATCAGACATGGCTAAGAACACTCGGCCTGAAATTATCTATGATACAAAAAAAACTAGACGAAAATCGGTTCAGCCGTTTGGGCTCTACGATGCCACAGACAGATACACAGACAGACAGATACACACGTTGAAATTATAACACCCCTCTCTGAATTTTTCATTCGGGGGTTAAAAATATTGCAACTTGGGTTACATTATTTGAGTTTAGGTAAGGATCCCTAATTTTTTTGAAAATCTAATATAGCCTATGCCACTCGGGGTTAATGTAGCTTCCTAACAGTGAAAGAATTTTTCAAATCGGTTCTGTATTTCCGGAGCATATTCGTTACAAACTAACAAATCTTTCCTCTTTATAATATTGGTATAGATAAGACGCAAGTTCGCGCTATAGTGGGTTTGTTAACGACCAAAGGTAATATTTTCTGCATTAAAGCACGAAACTTAGCACACTTGTTGCTTATGTGGCCCAGACTGAGAATCGCCCGGGAGGGAGCGGGATACCCTTCTCTGGGGGGCGGGGGGAGGGGGTGAAGTTTGCTTCTACCGCGCGCGCTATCGATCCCTATTGCTGCTATTTTATAGCTACTAGGGCAAGTGTGGTGTCATTTTCGGATAATTTAAGGATGAGGAATCCATTTCTGGAACAATTTTTTTACATTTCTATACAAAAAAATTGGAATTTACCATAAAATAGATAATTGTCGACGCAAAAAAAAATCTTCTAATGACGATATTTTTTGAATGAGTATAGATATCAGCAAAATAAAAATATATTTGAAAAGCTGCATTCATGCAGTTTTCAAAAATATAGGGTTCGATATACTTTTTGTTTATATTTATGTGTTAAAAAAAATAGTAAACACTGCGCGGAAGAGGTTGTAAAAATATTTAATGCCTAATTTCGGTTTAAAAATTACTTGGTTACTTCAAATTACTACCAAATACAAAACAAGGTCATTCAGCCTGTGATAAGTAACAACTTTCTGTATTCAAACATAGGTTGTATAGGTACAAAAAAAATACAATTCTCATACATTATCTACCCAATTAGCTGACAAGTATGTATGAAACATATGAAATTTTTGTGCTTTTGCCACTGGGAAGAGTTGTTATTTACGATATCGCAAGACAGCTTGAGGAAGCGAGAGCATCAAAAGTGGACCTGCATAAGTCCCGACGGTGCACTTAAAAACGAGATATACTTCATCCATCATGTCGACATAAAACCGTATATTGAAAGATGTCTGTGAACAACGCGGTTAAAACCGGAAGCAATCACTGTTGGTACAGGACACATTGATATCAATGTTAAGCTCGAAAGGTCGCAACTGGTAAAGTCTACACTCAGACCGGCAAAACCGGCAGACCAAAACCCAAACTCGGAACTCTTTTAATTAGAACTCCAAAACCGTTTCGACTGCCTAGGGCGCAGCGTGGATGATGTAAATAAAGGGTTCTTGAGAAGTGTCACTGCGGTTGGAGGTAATTACTTACTACTAAGCACACTTGTTCTGATAGAGAAGAGGTGTGAAACGTCTCAGCAGACAACGGCACCGTGGAGGCATGCGGTTGGAGGTAAGTAACAACGACGTAGGATCTCATCATATCCGATCACGCAGGGAAACAGCTCTTTCCTTGTCCTTATCCTCCAGTGACCTTGTAATTTCTAATTAGGCCCGTTGTTTGCAGCCGTATCCCGGTTCCGTAAGTTACCACTGGTAACGCACATTGTTCAAAGACTTTTGTCTTGCTTGAGGCACCTCTTGCCTCAAGACAAAACTTGAACAGCATCGTTCAGTAAGCTTATTCAAGTTAAGCTAAGCATCCCGAACGATGCTCCCGAGTTGAAGTCGACGGACGAACAGTTTGTCCCAGGTATGTATTCTTTAACAACTTCGAGTGTATTTAGTGTATGGTAGTCATTATCTTTGATTTGGAGTGGATTGAATTGTTCCTACATGGGCGCTGAACATTATCTTTGTTATGTCCATGTCCATTCTAATACCAACTTGATCGGAAGCCCAACTGAGGTGAGGACATCGAGCATTGTACTAGATTCTTCGCGGTCTGTGCCATAACTAGTAACTAGTGAGTAATTTTGTCGCCGTTTATAATGATGCCTAGTTCCTTCCAGTCCAGAGTCTTGAAGACATCCTGGAATGCAGCGGTTAACAGTTTTCGGGGAATATGATTAGCGTATAATGAAATTGAAGAATTTCTGACGGGCCATAAACGCTGGTTTTACCACTTGCCTTCTGAAGTTCCGCTGTGATGAAAGAAAGAAACGAAAAAGAAGGAAATCATTTATTTACAGCAGCCTTTGTCACGCAAACATAACATAACATAACAATGAGACATACATTCAAACATATTTGATGCGACTTTACATGCAGTCTTGTTGTTTGTAAGATGTTGACGGCCGAGATGTCCTCGGTATAGTGTCGGGTCTATGTTGCTCTCGGGACCTTATCTTGACTGTCAGTGATGGGTTGTCGTGTCGACGTGTATAATAGAAGTTCTGTCCATAGAACTTCTCGAATTCCCCCACAATCTTAGGTGTGGATATAGTACTCTACCAACCATCCTCGGTCTTCAGCCATGCCTGGCTTTGCCGAAAAAATAGATCTCGAGCAAAATCTTTGGAGGCTTTGTTTCGGTCTATGGCTCTTCACCTTAATATTTTTTGTATAAAATCGCCTGATGTCTCTTGTAATTGATATAAAGATCTGTCTCTTCAGCTGCCTGCAGGCAAAGGCATCCGGTGCCGTTGTCTGCTAAGACGTATCACGCCTCTTCTCTATCAGATCAAGTGTGTTTAGTAGTAAGTAATTACCTCCAACCGCAGTGACACTTCTCAAGAACCCTTCATTTACATCATTCACGCTGCGCCCTAGGCAATCGAAACGGTTTTGGAGTTCTAATTAAAAGAGTTCCGAGTTTGGATTTTGGTCTGCCGGTTTTGCCGGTCTGAGTGTAGACTGTACCAGTTGCGACCTTTCGAGCTTAGAATTGATATCAATGTGTCCTGTACCAACAGTGATTGCTTCCGGTTCTAACCGCATTGATCACAGACATCTTTCAATATACGGTTATATGTCGACATGATGGATGAAGTCTATTTCTCTTTTTTGAGTGCACCGTCGAGACTTATGCAGGTCCACTTCCGATGCTCTCGCTTCCTTAAGCTGTCTTCCGATATCGTAAATAACAACTCTTTTCAGTGGCAAAAGCACAAAAAAATCCTTTGTTTCATACATACTTGTCAGCTAATTGGGTAGATAAATGTATGAGAAATGTATTTTTTTGTACCTATACAACCTATGTTTTTATACAGAAAGTTGTTATTTATCACAGGTTGAATGACCCTGTTCAGTATTTGGTAGTAATTTGAATTAACCAAGTAATTTTCAAACCGAAATTAGGCATTAAATATTTTAACATCCTCTTCCGCGCAGTGTTTACTTTTTTTTTAACACATAAATATAAACAAAAAGTATATCGAACCCTATATTTTTGAAAACTGCATGAATGCAGCTTTTCAAATATATTTTTATTTTGCTGATATCTATACTCATTCAAAAAATATCGTCATTAGAAGATTTTTTTTTGCGTCGACAATTATCTATTTTATGGTAAATTCCAATTTTTTTGTATAGAAATGTAAAAAAATTGTTCCAGAAATGGATTCCTCATCCTTAAGTTATCCGAAAATGACACCACACTTGCCCTAGTAGCTATAAAATAGCAGCAATAGGGATCGATAGCGCGCGCGGTAGAAGAAAACTTCACCCCCTCCCCCCGCCCCCCAGAGGGGGGTCTCCCGCTCCCTCCCGGGCGATTCTCAGTCTGGGCCACCTAAGCAACAACTGTGCCAAGTTTCATGCTTTAATGCAGAAAATATTGGTTCCCATACATTTATTGGACTTAACAAACCCACTACTACAGACGACAGGCTTCTGGAGCGCGCGCCGCGCCTCCAATCAGTATAGCCTAGTTACTCATGCTACCCTGGTACTTTAACTGTTAAACGTCATGGTGGAATTTTGTAGTGCAACCTGAGGACTTATTACGGCCACGTTTGCAAAATTGCTTTTCGTCCAGTTTGCGTTTTTTTTTGTATTGACTTTGACACTTTGAGGACCAAAAGCAATATTGCAAAAGCGGCTGTAATAGGCCCTCTGAAGGCAATTTAGTTTTAATAATTGTCAGGCTCAAAAAGTGGCAACACTGTATGAACCATTTTCTTATTTCTACTCTGTTGTACTCGTGAAAATATCGTCGTCACAATTCGTGAAAAAATAGTAAAACTGTGTATTTCTTTCACAGAAGACATGAGCTGTTGCATATGCAACCGCAACTTCGTCTCGATCTACAACTACCTGACTCACATGAAGACGCACTCCGCCGGCGAGGTCGCTCGCTACTCCAAAATTATTTCCAAAGCTCTGTCTGAAGTAAGTACTAATCTATCCATACTTATGCTATTACTAGTGGGCGCCCCGCGGCTTCGCCAGCGCATTTTTCCTTGTAACATCAAATTCCCAATTTTCCCGTAGGAATTTAGGCATAAATAAATACTTTTTATCAAAAAATTAAACCCCCGAAAAAACTGAAAAGCATTAAATAATAGAGTAACATTTTCATTCATGTAAATCACAACATGGCAATACAATCTGTGAGTGAACAATAAAGTCACTCCTATTTTTCCACCCTTAGTGTTGGAATTTTTCCAAATTTTTATGGGACCAACTTCAAGGTATACCCTGTCGATTAAAAAAAGAATTACCAAAATCGATTCACACAGTAAAAAGTTATGCGTGATCATACATAAAAAAATATATATACGCGACGAATTGAAAACCTCCTCCTTTTTGTTTTTTTGTCGGTTAAAAAGTTGCCTCCTTTCTCAGGCTCTAGACTAGACTATCCATATACCGAATTTCATTCAAATCGGTTCAGTAATTTTCTCAGAAAAACAAGACAGACAGACAAACGGACATACAGACAGAGAGTCTTACTTTCGCATTTATAATATTCTATAGTATGGATTATAAGTATGGTTAAACTAGCGCTTTGCCCGCTGCTCAGCCCGTGGAAGGATAAGTTTCTATAAACATCCCATTTTTCACGTCCGACTCTGACTTTTAGTTTAAAACCTGTAGAAAATATGTGTTTTAGTTAGAGGATTGTTAAATCCGATTCCGTCCGATGCCGTAAATGGAGATGCAGCTATAAACCTTCCTGTTGAATAACTCTATCTCTAACGATTTAAAAAAAACCGCTCCAAAATCCGTTACAGTTCGTGCCAGCCAGCTTAGTCCGCGCGCGGTTAAAAATGGGACTAATTAGCAATCTGTCAGTCAAATATCTTTTTGAATGGCGAGTGAAGTGTGAAGTACGTCAAGCTAGTTAAGCACGTATACAGTGGCGCCCCCAGCCGCGCGCAGACTGAGGTGGCGCGGACTCTACTTTTAAATTGTAATTTTGGTTATTAACCGACTTCAAAAAAGGAGGTTATCAATTTGACCTGTATGTATGTATGTTTGTTTGTCCGCAATTATCTCGCGTTTGGCTGAACCGATTTTGATGCGGTTTTCACAAAAGTATTTGTGACGTTCAGGAGAAGGATTTAGTAGGTACCTATTTGAACCGACTTGGAAAATGAGGAAGTGTTCAGTTAATGTATGTGTCAGTTTATTGAAAGCGGGTTCCTTTTTTGTAAAAAATAAATTATTTTAAACGATGTTATTCTTGTTGACAGGTCGTTGAATACCATTACAAGTGCCGCATATGTCAGCGCAAGTTTCCAGGAATAAAGCATTTGCGAAGTCATCTGAAGACACATAACAGTAAGTTGTAATTCAAATTCTAAACTAATGTATATATTTATAAAAATGCAGTCCTACTGTATTTGTTAAGAGCCAGTTTACCGCGATGCTAGCGCCATTCTCAAAAAAAATTATGTCTTCTAAACTAAGGCAAATATCAAAAATGTGGCACTGTATGACACTAGATAATGTAGCCTAGTATTTTTAGGGCCCTGTTGTATAGCTTTTAAGTTAAAGACCAAAGAAAGCTACAAAGTGTTGCAAAGCAACAATCTGTGTATAATTTTGTTCTTTTAAGTGAGGACTACTTTACTGTGCTCAAAAAATACTAGGTTACATTATCTAGTGTCATACTGTGCCACATTTTTGGTATTTGCCTTAGTTTACAAGATATAATTTTTTTTCGAGAATGGCGCTAGCATCGCGGTTAAATGGCTCTTAACTTATAACGGGAGAACGGCTAAACCGATATCGTTTATTCTTCTTTTGTAAGATTCGCTGATTGACTGCTCCGTGGCTCAGTCGGCAGTGATGTGGGTTCGATTCCCGGCGGGGCGAACATTGTTATGATGAATATATCGATGTTTGTTTCCGGTCTGGGTGTAATGTTCGTCTCTGTATATGTTTCGGGCACCCTAGATACAGGTTCTTCCTAGGTAGGGGCTCTGAGTGTAATGTGTTATTATTATTCCTTATACTTTGTAGTGTCCGTAGTCGTACCTACGAGCTACCGAAGGAAAAACATTACTCGCCCTTATTGTTCTTGCAATTCACCACTAGATGGCGTTAGGAGAATTGAGATTTTGCCGGATTACCTAGTCGACCCGGCGAACTTCGTACCGCCTATCCTATAACTATCTTGTGCACGTATTATACTTATAAACCTTCCTCTTGAATCTCACTCTATCTATTAAAAAAACCGCATCAAAATCCTTTGCATAATTTTAAAGATTTAAGCATACATAGGGACAGACGCGGGAAGCGGCTTTATTTTATACGAGCTTTCCCGGCTTACTTCGTTACGCCATAGAATATAAGATACTACAAAAGACTTGGCTCTATAGACTATGTTCTTTTGACTGCCCAGAATGGCCGAATTAAAAACAAACAAAACAACAAACCACCTTTCAAAATATGTAAACAACGGAAAAAATATTGCACCTTGGTTTACATTATTTGAGTTTAAGTAAGGATCCCTAATTTTTTTGAAAATCTTATATAGCCTATGACACTCGGGGTTAATGTAGCTTCCTACCAGTGAAAGAATTTTTCAAAACGGTTCAGTATTTCCGGAGCCTATTCGTTACAAACAAACAAACAAATCTTTCCTCTTTATAATATTGGTATAGACTATGTATTGATTATGCCAGTGTTAGTGTGGGTGTATGATTGTTTGATTCACTTTCATGCAAAAACTACTGATCATAATAAAATAACAAGATTGAATACACAACTAGAGCTCCTAACTAGGTAAAACCTGTATCTAAGGTGCTCGAAACACATTCAATTAAAAATTTTACTATGAACATGAAGGCGGTATGAATTTACGTGATTTCAGGCTTACATTTACATAATTATTTCGTTTGCGTGCATTTTAAACTAAATTGTTTCTCGTTTTTTCAGGTAATGAACCTTTTCTCTGTGAGATCGGAAATCATCTCGTAAAATAAGGTCAGACTTCATAAAACTAAGAAATTATTGCTCGATTTGTAAAATGTTAGGAATACTTTAACATTGGTGATTAATTGAAGTAAAAAGTTTGAGTTAATATAAGTTTTACTTTACCATATTGAATTAATTGGACAATAAAGATTTTAAGTATTACAAAATATTATTAATTATTTAATTTCATACTCCTTTCTTTATGTAAGACTTGTTAGAATCGCCCTGTATAAAAAGCAAGTGGTCACAGCAACGAATCAATATAATACTCAAAAAGCCTATGTTGACGTTATGACGCGGGCACCGCCACGGGGCCCGCGGCTTCGCCCGCGGCGGTGACCGCGTCGGCGCCCGCCAACGCGTCCCAGTTAACGGTTTCATACATTGCTATACGTTTGATTTAATCGCAGCACGCCCCGCTCGACGCCCCGCGTGATCCTAAATGCGGCCTTACGCCTACGAACTACAATATGAGAACAAGCGAGGGTTATAAAAAAATAGGTATAGCAGAGCTAAAGTAGCGCCCCACCCGCGAATAAAATTAATCAATATATATAAAACTCTTCCGTTACTGACTGACTGACTGACTGACTGACTGACTGACTGACTGACTGACTGACTGACTGACTGACTGACTGACTGACTGACTGACTGACTGACTGACTGACTGACTGACTGACTGACTGACTGACTGACTGACTGACTGACTGACTGACTGACTGACTGACTGACTGACTGACTGACTGACTGACTGACTGACTGACTGACTGACTGACTGACTGACTGACTGACTGACTGACTGACTGACTGACTGACTGACTGACTGACTGACTGACTGACTGACTGACTGACTGACTGACTGACTGACTGACTGACTGACTGACTGACTGACTGACTGACTGACTGACTGACTGACTGACTGACTGACTGACTGACTGACTGACTGACTGACTGACTGACTGACTGACTGACTGACTGACTGACTGACTGACTGACTGACTGACTGACTGACTGACTGACTGACTGACTGACTGACTGACTGACTGACTGACTGACTGACTGACTGACTGACTGACTGACTGACTGACTGACTGACTGACTGACTGACTGACTGACTGACTGACTGACTGACTGACTGACTGACTGACTGACTGACTGACTGACTGACTGACTGACTGACTGACTGACTGACTGACTGACTGACTGACTGACTGACTGACTGACTGACTGACTGACTGACTGACTGACTGACTGACTGACTGACTGACTGACTGACTGACTGACTGACTGACTGACTGACTGACTGACTGACTGACTGACTGACTGACTGACTGACTGACTGACTGACTGACTGACTGACTGACTGACTGACTGACTGACTGACTGACTGACTGACTGACTGACTGACTGACTGACTGACTGACTGACTGACTGACTGACTGACTGACTGACTGACTGACTGACTGACTGACTGACTGACTGACTGACTGACTGACTGACTGACTGACTGACTGACTGACTGACTGACTGACTGACTGACTGACTGACTGACTGACTGACTGACTGACTGACTGACTGACTGACTGACTGACTGACTGACTGACTGACTGACTGACTGACTGACTGACTGACTGACTGACTGACTGACTGACTGACTGACTGACTGACTGACTGACTGACTGACTGACTGACTGACTGACTGACTGACTGACTGACTGACTGACTGACTGACTGACTGACTGACTGACTGACTGACTGACTGACTGACTGACTGACTGACTGACTGACTGACTGACTGACTGACTGACTGACTGACTGACTGACTGACTGACTGACTGACTGACTGACTGACTGACTGACTGACTGACTGACTGACTGACTGACTGACTGACTGACTGACTGACTGACTGACTGACTGACTGACTGACTGACTGACTGTCCGACCGACTGACTGACAGACAACGCAGAGCCGAAACTACTGGGAGTAGAAAGCTGAAAAGTGGCACGTGGGTTCTTTGGGGAGTGTAGGTGAGCACTAAGAAGAAATTCCCACGGGAACGGGAAAAAACGGTAATTTTGTGTTTATGAGAAATCTGCGCGGGAAAAACCGCGGGGCAGCCTCTAGTATCTTCTAAAACGAGGCAAATAAAAAAGTTAAACAGTATCCCACTATTGTTTTACCACTTCCGTATTGCTTTTAGGTCCTTTTATTTTCGCGGGTGGCGCTTCTTTAGCTGTGCTATGCCTCTTAATAATAGCTAACTATCCTTTATTTTTGAAAGAAAAGAAAACAGCATTAAAATGAAATGCTGGCTCTAGGCAGCATTACAAAGTTCCACCTGTATACTTGTATAGTGCACATTCGAACCAGGGTTTAGAAAAAAATGTCTTTCTACGAATGGAACTAGTATAAAGGATGAATCCTACAAGACAAAGGATTATAGCTCACCATAACATGAGTCCAATCTCACATCAAAAATCAGCTGTTCTATACATTTGTGCGATCAGCTGACGGCGTCAATGAACGGGATAGCTGATTGTTGTTTTATGATTTCGACCCAATTTACTTTGGGAAAGTTGTCAGCTAGGGTAAGCTGAATACCTGCTGAGATTTATTGCCGCCTTGCCAAAAACATTCTATAGATGTATAGGGTTCTTAAGAGGTCCGCATACCCCGAACGAGTCCATACGAAAAGAGAAAACGTTTTTCTACTACTAATTATTTTCCAATCGCCATGAAATGTTAGTATGTTACTAACACCATAAAAAAACTAATTACTCCTTTTTTAAAAATTCGCAATAGATTTCAGACTTATAGGCCCCTAAAATACAGTTTTTTTTGTTTAAAAATTGGTCGGATAATGTTGTTTGTTTTACGAAACCAATGCATATTTTAAAATAATTTCTTTTTTGCAAAAAGAGACCCGCCTTCAACAAACTGACACATACATAATCTGAGAACTTTTTTTTTTTCGAAGTCGGTTAAAATTGGTACTAAAACCTTATCCTGAATGTAACAAATACATTTCTGAAAACCGCATCGAAATCGGTTAAGCCAAACGCGAGATATTCGCGGACAAACATACATACAAACATACATACAGGTCAAACTGATAACCTCCTTTTTTTGAAGTCGGTTAAAAAAGGAAAACATTTAAACCTAGCTTATTTAATGCTGAAGCGATGGACATAAAAATCATTGTGATTTGCTAAGATTTAGGTAATGAAAAACGTTTTTCCCCGAAACGCAAATTTAATGCAAAAAATAGCGCTCTCTCTGTCGCATGGTTTAGGTTAGGGGGCGACAGCATGAGTTTTTATTAATATTATGTTTCCGTTGTGCTACACTGTCCTCTTAAAGTCAACGACCGGACCCCGCTGACGTCACACCGACACCCCAATCACCCCAGTTTAGGGTCCGTACCGACCGGGGCAGCGTTTGATTGATATTAACCCTTGATAGATGAAATGTCATGTTTTGAGCTCGTAGCTTCTTTATCTACACTAATTTTATATAGAAGAATGTTTTTAACCCCCGAACGAAAAATTTCAGAGAGGGGTGTTATAATTTTAACGTGTGTATCTGTCTGTCTGTCTGTCTGTCTGTCTGTGTATATATCTGTCTGTGGCATCGTAGAGCCCAAACGGCTGAACCGATATTCGTTTAGTTTTTTTTGTATCATAGATAATTTCAGGCCGAGTGTTCTTAGCCATGTCTGATGAAGATCTGATCAGCGGTTTGAAGATGATCAGCTCTTGAATAATGGATGAGAGGATCTAACTAGCTTCCTTATGTCCGATCGAGTTGAAATTTGGTACCATGTTACATCTATGATTATAGAAAGTATATGGTAAGGTAACCATGACCTGATCTGCCGTTTGAAGATGATCAGCTCTTTAATAATGGATGAGAGGATCTAACTAGCTTCCATTTGTCCTATCAATTAAAAATTTGGTACAGTGTTACTTCAATGATATTGAAAGTATATGTTAAGATAACCATGATATTTTTAAGATGCTTAGCTCTAGTTCTACTTAAGTTGATGAGGGGTCTGACTGGGTCGGGGGTTTTTAAATTTGAGTTATGTTGGTTTAAATCGAATAGGTTTTCATTTTAACATCTTCCTACATTAGTGTAGTCTTGTTATTGCAACTGTCTGGTAAATGCAACTAACTTTAATATCGCCCAGTTGCAATTACAAGTTGTACCTACTGTACAACACAACCATATAAAAGGATGATATTGAAGCATTATAGTTGCAATTACAAGACAGCACTATCGTAGAAAGAAATAGGTACCTTACCAATACCGTTTGTTGCATAATGCGCGCCACTTTAGGTAACTAACAGTATATTATAATACAGATTTTGAACCTGAAAGATAAACATCGTGCCTTCTAAAACTCTTAACAAGATAATGTAGTCAATCATTGGCTACCATTTTTTATTTCAGCCATGTTTTAGTAGAGGTTGTTTTTTCGAGATTGGCGCTAGCGAAACCGCGGGGCGCCACTACATCAACTTTTGTAATTGAAAAATAAAATTTTTTTATCAAAAAATTAAACCGCCAAAAAAGCTAAAAAGCATTAAATAATAGGGTAACATTTTCTATTAGGCCTTAATTAATTAATTTTGGATTACCAAGAAATTTTAAGACGGCGCCACACCACACAAGCAAATTCATTATCTACGTAAAGCGCGATGTCGACCGACACACGTTTTTCGGTTATTTCTTTCAATTTCAGGTAATTTAGTGATCTGTGGCACCGACTCAAAATTTCTTGGTTATACAAAATTACTTTAAGAAGTGAGTAAATTAAGGCCTAATAGAAAATGTTTCCCTATTATTTAATGCTTTTCAGTTTTTAACCGACGAAAAAACGAAAAGGAGGAGGTTCTCAATTCGTCGCGTATATATATATATATTTTATGTATGATCACGCATAACTTTTTACTGTGTGGACCGATTTTAATAATTCATTTTTTTAATGACAGGGTATACCTTGAAGTTGGTCCCATAAAATTTTGGAAATAAAATTTCCACCCTAAGGGTGGGAAAATAAGGGTGATTTATCCACTCACAGGTTGCATTTCCGTGTTACATTATAACTTTTGATACCTACCTACAATATCTTTGGAAATGAAATAAAATCAGCCGAAAGACGTCCACTGCTTGACATAGGCCTCCCTCACAATCGCCTCACCGACCGGTCGTGATCGAACCTCGTCCTGTTAGTCCCTCAACCTTCACCAGGTTGTGTGGCCACCTTGTGGGGTGCGACCACCCTGTGAAGGGTGATTAGCTGGGGTCAAAAAAATTAGCCCAAAAAAACTGAAAAGCAAAAAATAAAAACTTTTTATAAAAAAATTAAACCGCCGAAAAAACTGAAAAGCATTAAATAATAGGGAAACATTTTCCATTAGGCCTTAATTTACTTACTTCTTAAAGTAATTTTGGATTACCAAGAAATTTTGAGTCGGTGCCACAGAATCAACGAATAAAGATCACTAAATTACCTGAAATTCAAAGAAATAACCGAAAAACGTATGCCGCTGCGCATCGCGCTTACATAGATAATGAATTTGCTTGTGTGGTGTGGCGCCGACTTAAAATTTCTTGGTAATCCAAAATTACTTTAAGAAGTAAGTAAATTAAGGCATAATGGAAAATGTTTCCCTATTATTTAATGCTTTTCAGTTTTTTCGGCGGTTTAATTTTTTTATAAAAAGTTTTTATTTCGGCGGTTTAATTTTTAGATAAAAAGTTTTTATTATTTGCTTTTCAGTTTTTTTGGGCTAATTTGTTTTACCCCAGCTAATCACCCTTCAAAGGGTGGTTGCACCCCACAAGGTGGCCACACAACCTGGTGAAGGTTGAGGGACTAACATGATGAGGTTCGATCACGACCGGTCGGTAAGGCGATTTGTGAAGGAGGCCTATGTCCAGCAGTGGACGTCTATCGGCTGAGATTTTGATTATTAACATTCATATAAAAAATACTCATAATTATACCTAGCAGTTTTCATGTAAATCACAACACGGCAATACAATCTGTTAGTGAACTATAAAGTCACCCCTATTTTTCCACCCTTAGGGTTGGAATTTTATTTCCAAATTTTTATGGGACCAACTTCAAGGTATACCCTGTCGATTAAAAAAAGAATTATCAAAATCGGTTCACACAGTAAAAAGTTATGCGTGATCTTACATAAAAAAAATATATATACGCGACAAATTGAGAACCTCTTTCTTTTTGTTTTTTCGTCGGTTAATTTATAAAATTAGTTCGTGTTTGATCACCTGCGTGGTTCAGTTGTTAGTGATGTTGACTCTGACTTCGGATGTCCGCATTCAATTACCGCCGCAATTTAACATTATTAAAGTATAGTAGTTAACGCTCGAGGAACAGATGGTCGCTGGGGCGAAAAAGTTTCTAGAGTGGCGACCACGAACCGAAAGACGCAGAGGAGGCAGACCCCCCATAAGGTGGTCAGACGACCTGGTAAAGGCTGCGTGTTGGACTGGATGAGGGTCGCTCAAGACCGGTCGCTGTGCGTTCTGTGGGGGAGGCCTATGTCCAGCAGTGGAAGACTTTCCGTTGAAATGAAGATGATGATGATGAAAGAATAGAGGATATCTCTATACTATTGGGTGTGTTTGAATATTTTTATTGGACTCTAAATTAGAGGTCCTTTCTGGGTTCTAGGGTTGTTAGGGGCTCTGCGTGATGCATGCGTTATTATTATTGCTATCCTACCTCTTATTGAGGGTGTGGAAATAAATAAAGCAATTTTTCGTTTTTTTTTATATATTTAGAACAAGAAATGTATAGTTACAACCATTGAGGATATTAAATATCGTATTGTAAAACTATTGTATAAAGTGAAGAAAATGTGACAATTGATTTTAATTACTTTTTTTTTTTCAATTATAGTTATACATAATTTCCAATAAATTAATGAGATAATATTAGACACATAATTACAAGTGAAAATATTAATGAATTACTTAAAAACAGCCACGTAACTACTACGAAATATTACGGTTATTTAATAATGTTTAATTTTTTTTTTCAGGAATAATTTTTTTTTCGCAGAAACGACTATTCCGTCTTTGCAAAGTAAATGGCTATAGTAACAGTTTTAAAAAATAACTATTTATTTTTAATAACGGTTACGGTAGCGGCTATTTGTATAACTGAGATTCAAAATGCTTAAATATGATCTTAAAATATATCTTGGAAACAACATTTATCACTAAAATCGCGACATATCGATCATCTGTTTCTTTCTTTATTGCTCTCTTTCTATTGGAATTTATTCCGATATAAAGATACCAGTTATATCGATTTTATCGCGATCTTAATTGAACTACATTAATCTTGTGCAAATTAATATTATTTGTATTACCACAAAAGCTATAATTAAAAAGAGGTAATTATTTATCTGACACAATATTACGAAATACCTAACAGTTGCAGTTGGCAATTTAAAGGCGATTATTAACCGTGCATAGTCCATAAATAAGTTTATTTTTGGAATTTTCAATACACATAACGTGTTAATCGCCAGAAAAATTGACAAACTGCAGTTAATAAGTTACCAACTAAATTAATTGGTTAATATGATCAACACAGACACTACCTCTTAACTTTACAATAATAATTATAAAAAGACGAAAAGAATCAACATCGATTGTAATTAGTTTTTGGGAAGATCTTAAGTGTTAAATCTCTATATAAGTTTTTTTTTGACAATTATTTTTTTCAAAATTTTATAAAATACATTATTTGTATCAAAGTGAAGTCAGCTAGCGCGATCGAGAAAAAATGGCTGACTGGGATTTTACCGCGTACTTTTTAATTATTATATAAGTATAATCATTGCTTTCATTCTCTAAGTACTTAAAGTTCGAGTTGGTAAAATACTTAATTCAATACTTTGAGACACCTTATCTTACACGATGCATTTGTCTACACTATTCCTAACCTTACCCTTTTAAAACAGTATGGTTTGGAAGTCAGCTTATCCATGCAAATTGATTTGAGAAAACGTCCTACCAAAATCTAACCTGCCGCTCCTGTATCGTAAAATAATTTCACAATTCGGAGCTTCAACATCACATACACGTTACTCAGTCTGTTTACCTCTTCAAATCAATTCAGATGGAAATAGAATTTTATCCATGGTTGGATGGCGCTTACGAACACTTTATGACGGAGACATTCTTACTGGTCAAAAAACTCGAATATTCTTCTACTACAGTTAAGCTACGGCTTCTATCGGCTCTGTTTGTAACTCAGAGATCTACTAATCTGGTTTTGTAAGCTTAGATTTACAAAAAAGAATAATTGTTGATTTCATAAGTTTTTTTTTTAAACGAATCAACAACATTTGACATTGAGAACATACTTGAACTCAGATCTTTTGTCTATTTGGATGACTTAGTTGGCTTCCAGCCACAACTTGGCACTAACACAAGTAGGAAATAGATAAATATAAACCTAGATATAAAATTTCACAGTTACAAACGAGAGCCGCAATTCTAACAGTATCACATGCTATAGCACTAGCTACGTTCCCATTTCTTTATTGAAATGAGAATGGAGCATAGAATGACTGCGTTGTAGTTTCGGTTTAGTATAAGCTTCATTTTTTGATATATAAATTTTAAGTTTTAATCAACATACGTATTTCTCGCAGCTGTATTGCTGTAGCTAATTCGCAGCTGTATATTTTAGTATTTTATACAGCTATGCTAAACCGACATACAAACAAACGCAAAACGAGTCGTGGTGCTACGCAAGCAAGAGGAATCAACACCGAAAAACGAATCTAATAAATAGACAGTGAAATTGATATTATATGATATTATTTATTTATTATAATTTAAATTCGAAACTATGGTAACTTTTTTTTATCCTTTTCCATTCGAATTATCGCGTAACTCTGCACCGTTATTTACAATTTTATTGCAATCTCTTAGCGATCGTGACTTAATAACAGTAGGTAACAATGCTTTTATTTTTATAACGCGTAGTTATTTTTCACTGTCTATGGTGATGGCAACACTAGGTGAGGCTGCCACAGGCAGGACTAAGAATGAAACACAAATTTAAAGCTAAAAAATAACATTTCGGAAGTTAAGGTGAGCAAATGTTTAGCTGTGGCAGCTAGGAAATGTATTGTGCATCGCTTTTTTATCTAAATACTTTTTGACGTTCACACGCAAAAAATAAAGTTACACATTTAGTCGATGTCTCGAATTTTCTACGCAAAAAACGTTTCCACTACTTATTTGCACCGTTATTTAAAAACGGTTATTTCGTTTGTTTTGCAACACTTGAAACGCGTATTGAGCATATATTTTTGACTAGATTCTTCGCGGATTCACCCAAGCTGTCGCAAAACAAAAGGTCGATAGTTCGAAACGGTTTTCAGTGAATATAATTTTAACTTACGTATTTTATTTGCTATGGAAGATAAGATTTCTTCATTTGTGTCTTAACTAAAGAATGACTTGTGTCTCGGTCACTTTTTTTTTGTAATTTTATATTATTTTTTGTGCAGTTTGTGCCAGTGAGCGAGACGTTTCGTCATTCCTATCGACTAAGCACATAAAGCTGATTTCTAAAAAAATGCGTAGAAAAATGTGTATTGCTTTTCAGAGGGTATCGGCGCAGGGAGGCACAGCTCAAAAGATTAAATTTTCCCGAAAATTTATCAAAATTCAAGGCATTTTTAAGGCCGTCTTCGCTTACATTGCTAGTCGTAAATAATTATTACCAAGATGTTTCCTTTTCTCCAGAAAAGGTCCGGAATTCCGAACTTTTTGCATCTCTCTATGCCTTTTGAGTTGTGGCTTCCCGCTTATCGTTGGACAGTCAAGCTCGACAAATCTTTTCGATATTTTTTTAATATTAAACAATTGATTTACTTAATATCGAGCCATTGACGACGTGAGGTGCGTTAATGACTCTTAAAATTTATTTTACGATGAAAATGTCACGTGCATTTTTAAATTTTTATTTTTGCTAATTTCACAGCCTCATATTTAAATTAGCCTATGCATTATTTTTATTAAGAGTATTGTTTCTGTGTTGCCAATATACTTTTTTTTTAAATTATTTATTACTTTTCTTTCTATCCCTATTTACTTATACACTGTCTAAAAATGCTTCAAAACTTTGATCAAAAAATTATCTGTTTGTGGCATTTATAGATTGATTGTGTGTCGCCGTCCGTCAGCATTTTGTATTAAAACTGCCCGCAGGGCCACTCGTATTAGTAGAACATTTTGTTTGGCCGTATTTAACTCTATGAAGATATGAATCAATATTTTTTTCTTTATATTATTTAAAATACATACAAAAATACGTGGTAGACACCCGTCTTGAGAAACGTTAAAACTTTTCACGTTATTTTTAAGTTTATATTTATTGCTTTTCATTATACCCATGACTAGATGCGGCGTCGCCCTACACTATTGAGCATTATTTTATTATTGTAGCCATTAAAACGTTGACTGACAAAACATTCTACTAATTTTTTTCCGTTATCTGTGACGTTACCGGACCGTTTTCCTTAACAAGTAACCTGTTCAAAATACCTACTTTTCATTGTTTTTGCACATTGAAAATATTATTATCTAACTAGTCGATGGTTTAAATTGGTGTTTTCGTTTCGATTCAAACGGTGAGACGCGACGTCATTGAAATAACTCTCCGCGACTCGATGAAATCAATCAAATGCGAAATGAATCGAACGAAATATCTGCGGATCGGAATTTGTTTATTTTTTGTCACGACTTTTCTAATTCCGATTTCAAAAACCTCCCCCCCATCTCTAAGAAATTAATAAATTTTCGCCTAAACAGTAAAGAATAAGTACAGAAATAACTTATTAAATTATACAAACGCACACTTAGACATATACATACAATATTACACGAAAAATACACAACTAATTGCACGTATTATAATTAATTATACCGTTAACCTAAGAACAGAGAAAAAGTTTAATTATTATAATTAATTAAGAAAAAATCACCAACACATTGGTAACTTTCAACTATTTGGGACCTAGTATATTTTCTAGTCCCGTAAGCTATGACTAGAATAGTTGAGTACGAATTGAAACAACACAAAACACAACGACTATATTTTATATTAAAAAAATCTTTTTAAATGGAAAACATTGCGCTTTCATAAAGTACGGTCAGCAAACTTGTACTGTTTGTTTGTCTTGCTTTTAAGAAATTATTTTCAACCAAAATTTTCGTCAAAAATATTTCGGACTTTTTCGGAAAAATGACAAAGCTATCTCAACCGAAACTCAAATGTAAAAGTAAGCTGAAAGCTGCTTATTTCACGTTTTAAAATTCATCTAAACCAATTACTTATTACACTTAATAATAAATTATTAATTAATAATATGAATTAATACTAAAAAGTGGAATGTTTAGCCATTTAAAGCTTAATGAAATCAAAGCGAAAATACATGTATTTTTTTTAAAGATTTAGTTGGTTTATTTCCGAGGTACAGGTAGAGGTACCTCGAGGGTTGCCGACCACAGATTACAATAACAATTGTAAACAACTCCGCGTGACACTATGCTATGCTATACGCCTCTCCGAGTCATTTATTTAATATATATTTTTTTAATTAAATTACTGGCTATTAGTTATTGCACGTTTTACATTTATAATTATAATAAATATATAAATACTTGTAAATTTTAATCTCCATCTTTGGTATGTAATGAGTACCTATTTTAATATCTGAAATGTTACAAAACTTTTTTTTATTAACACATATTTAGGTAAGTATATATTTCTTTTTACAAAAATCGTAGGGTCGTTAGGACGGCACGATATATAAATCTATTCAACTTCGATGTTCATCATAGGTCTTTACTGAAAACTGTTATATATATATATATAACCTGTATATTGCGACAGTGACGTAGACGCGGCGTTATATTACCTATATAATATACATTTTAGACTAAGAGACAATTAAAGCCTACGAATAGACGCAGGTACGCATCCATACAATTTATTCATTATTAGTTTTGTAATTTTAATATTAGCAGGTACCGATCATTATATGTTAATGTGTTAAGACATGTTATAAAACATAGCACTGAGGTGTAATATAGTATTACTAGTGCTTGCACCTCGTTCCCGGGCTCCTGCCTCTCGCCTGCTCGCCCACGGCTTGAAAGCTCTATCGATTTTCTTGGCGACGACGCGACGGAGCGATATCCCCATCTCGCAAAATCCTATATATTACACAGCGCACCTTAATATAGTATTTGTGTCAAATCCGTGATTCTTCATGACACGCGCGGCTATAGCCGCCATTCTAAGCGTATTTCGAGTATTATTTTATATATTTATCTCAAAAACCTACCCTAGGTCGAACCCCGATGGCGACAGCCGCGACGTGAGATCGTGTTTTATTTTTTTAGTTTGCATTCTTCTAAAATTTTATCAAAACCTATCACAGTTTTTGATTAGTTTCCATTCTTAGATTAATATATGATTAAAATATACGTTATATATAGTTTTTTTAATTCGAATCTTTAACAATGTAACAGTATTATTTCGTCCAATTCCGCGGCTTGCGGCGACGGATGATCTAGTTTGGCAATTTGCAAATTATGGTGCGTTGCCGCACTCTGTATAGGTACGTACATTACTTACGATATGACAACCGCCGAAGCGCTTATTTAGGCTATTATTGCTACAATTATTTTTCTTTTTTTTTTATCAATTATTCCAAAACTATTTCTCGTAACCACAACCGTTCATAAGCGAAGTTTTTTTGTTTTAATATCATTTGTTATTGACTTAATACGATATAGATAGGTAGTACGTAACTGAGTTACTGAGTGAGTGTGCGCGTGCGCGGCGCCATCTTGAACGCCGGGTCCGCCATTTTGTTTCTTGTAACCCAGTTCCGGTAGAGTCGGCTAGTTGCTCGGGAAGACTGTGGCTCTGCCTTGTGTTTGTATGGGTGCGCTCCTTACGTGCCGTCCTAACCCGCTCCACGGTCTCCTTAGATCGTCTTGATCTTGTTTGTCTTGAAGCTGACTTGCAGCACGCGGTTGCCCAGCGTGTATCCGTTGAGCGACTGGATAGCTACGACAGCCTCGTCGTAGTTGGTCATTGTGATGAAGCCGTAGCTGAAGCCGTAGCCCTTGCACTTGTTTGTCTGTAGGTCGCGAATTACCTTAACGCTTTGGACGGCGCCGAAAGGCCCAAAGAGCTGCCAAAGGACGTTCTCCTCTGTTTCCGGAGCTAGGTTGTAGACGAAGATGCACCACTACGGCTCCTGGCAACACGCCGCCGAGTAGCTCCCCTGCTAGAGGACTGTAGCGTTGCAGACCCTTGTTTATAGCTAGGAGTGACTTGCCTGAGCTGAACCGTCCGAGAGGCGCAGGGAAGCGCAGCGCGGCCGGCAGGTAGGCCGCTAGCGGCGCCAGTGCCTTACCGTTGTTGCTCGGGTTGTTCGCGAACTTCACTGTGATTGGCTCCGAGGCTCCTTTAGGAACTGTCCCGTTGAGCTCCGTGATAGCTCGCTCTGCCTCCACTCTTTGGTCGAAGCGTATGAAGCCAACTCCTTTAGATAGTCCTTGCTCGCCGCCTGCGAACGGCCTTCCGCCTGAGTTTTCGCACAAAATTCTTGAGGTTATAATGCGTCCGTAGGGACTGAAGAGTCGTTCCAGCTCTTGCTGGGTCATTGTTTTCGGGAGGCCGGATACGTACAGGTTTGCTCCCTTGATGGCTTCGCTACTGGGCCGGGCGTAAGAGACTTTGATAGTCTTGTTTTGTAAGCGGAGGCCGTTTAGTGTGGCAATGGCCTTTTCTGCGTCTTCAGCGCGGTGGTAGTTGACGAAGGCATAGCCCAGGCTTTGCCCGCCGCCGTGCAGCGCGTGGTTGAGAGCGTCCGGAAACGCTGCGCCCTTGTTCCGGATGAGCTTGCAGGACTCCACCTCCCCGATACTCGAGAAGAGAGAGCGTATCTCCTCCTGAGTCATGCTTTGCGGGAGGTAGTTGATGATGAGATTCGTCTTGGACTCCTCCCCCCCACCGTTCTGCTGCTCACTGTCGCCTTTAGACATGGCGCCTTAAATCATAAACGGAAACGAACGAAAGGGAAAGAAAAATAGCGGTAAAATAAAGGATGGCGACTGGCGACCGTTCGGGGCGCGCGCGCGATGCGGTCTGCCGGCTGGGGCTGCTGGCTCATGGCGCGCGCATGCCGGGAAGTATCGAGCGCCTTATGTAACCCCGGTTATTCACCCTAGTACACTGTCCGAAAAACCAGAATCACCCCTCATCGATCGCACCCCTCATATCCTGACGGCAAAGTAGACCTTAAAGCAATAGCGGTAAAGCTTAAAGTGTATTGTGGCAATTTACTTGTGGAAGTTGAAGATGTGTTATTTTATGGCCGCTTAAGGTTTGCTAGGTCGCGTGTTGAGCTGACTCCGTGCGAACCCGGAAGATGGTCCAATTTATAAATTGTGTATTTCCTTAGGTAGATAGATACCTACTTTGAATGTAAGATGGCTGAAAACAAAAGGCTGGATAAACTAATGTTTCTTTTCTCGGTAATATAGAATGTCATTTCTTAAATCATTTCGCTATAATTAATATTGGTATTATTATCAATACAATAGTATAAAACAAAGTCGCTTCCCGCGTCTGTCCCTATGTATGCTTATATCTTTAAAACTATGCTTAGGATTTTGATGAGGTTTTTTTTTTAAATATAGTGTGATTCAAGAGGAAGGTTTACAAGTATATTACATGTAGCTACAACATAGTAATAGGAAAGGCGGGACGAAGTTCGCCGGGTTGACTAGTTACCTTATATGTATATTACACTAGAGGCTGCCCCGCGGTGTTTCCCGCGCAGATTTCTCATTAACACAAAAATCCCGTTTTTTTCCGTTCCTGTGGGAATTTCGGGAAATCCTTTCTTAGTGCTCACCCTACACTCCCTAAGGAACCTACATGCCAAATTTCAGCTTTGTACGCCCAGTAGTTTCGGCTCTGCGTTGTCTGTCAGTCAGTCAGTCAGTCAGTCAGTCAGTAACGGAAGAGTGTTATATATATTGATAGGTGAATTCTAAACACATAGATAAAAGATAAGAGTTTAATGAAAGTCAGGGTGTGGGAGGACAGATCGACGGTAAAGCAGGGGCTCATATTGCTTTAACGAGGTACGTAGGTGGTAGGTAACAAAAATACTAATAAAGCTACGTTTTCAATAAAGAACAGCAATTTTATATTAATAAATGCAAACGTTATGTTCTGAAAAATACAAAAAAGAGGAGAAGGAACTATTCATCATTATAATCTCGTGGTCAAACGACCTGGTGAAGGCTGCGGGAGTACACTGGCTGAGGGTCGCTCAAAACCGGTCGGTGTGGCGATTTGTGGGGGAGGTCTATGTTCAGCTATTTGCTTATTTTGTCTGAGATGATGCTGATTAAGTGAGTCGTCTTAATTTAAAAGATTTTATTTAAATCAAAAAGGTAGATTTCCTGCAAGTATTCCGGCGTTTGTATGAGGTAGGTACCTAAATCTTCTAAAAGACTTCAGTCTTCTATGAATACAAAACAAAAATTTGCTCTGAAAAATACAACAACATTATTAGCTCTATCACAATAGTGTCAGACAATCTGAAATAGATCTCTTTTCCTTGTGTTAAAGTTGCAAATGCCAAAAATTGCGGCCAATAAGTTTTGCGAGAAACGTAAATGTGTTTTTAGTAGGACATTGTACCGTATGTTGTAAACAATAGGGCAGAGTATGTTTTGGTGTTTTTGATCTCAAAGAAAAATACTTTCCTACTGCCCTTTTTATGTCCGTATCCGTTATTAAAGGGTGGTAGAAACTGTTTCCTTTTTACGCGTTCCAACTATGTTCACCTATTAAATTCAAGTAAGTAAGTATAATAAGGGTGACAAATCTTCATCGAGCTACGCTGCGCTTAGCTGCGGTTTCCTTACTCTGAGGCTGCGCTACTGCGCTGTGCTATCTATACCAATATTATAAAGAGGAAAGATTTGTTTGTTTGTTTGTTTGTTTGTTTGTTTGTTTGTTTGTTTGTTTGTTTGTTTGTTTGTTTGTTTGTTTGTTTGTTTGTTTGTTTGTTTGTTTGTTTGTTTGTTTGTTTGTTTGTTTGTTTGTTTGTTTGTTTGTTTGTTTGTTTGTTTGTTTGTTTGTTTGTTTGTTTGTTTGTTTGTTTGTTTGTTTGTTTGTTTGTTTGTTTGTTTGTTTGTTTGTTTGTTTGTTTGTTTGTTTGTTTGTTTGTTTGTTTGTTTGTTTGTTTGTTTGTTTGTTTGTTTGTTTGTTTGTTTGTTTGTTTGTTTGTTTGTTTGTTTGTTTGTTTGTTTGTTTGTTTGTTTGTTTGTTTGTTTGTTTGTTTGTTTGTTTGTTTGTTTGTTTGTTTGTTTGTTTGTTTGTTTGTTTGTTTGTTTGTTTGTTTGTTTGTTTGTTTGTTTGTTTGTTTGTTTGTTTGTTTGTTTGTTTGTTTGTTTGTTTGTTTGTTTGTTTGTTTGTTTGTTTGTTTGTTTGTTTGTTTGTTTGTTTGTTTGTTTGTTTGTTTGTTTGTTTGTTTGTTTGTAACGAATAGGCTCCGGAAATACTGCACCGATTAAAAAAATTATTTGACTGGTAGGAAGCTACATTAACCCCGAGTGTCATAGGCTGCATTAGATTTTCATAAAAATTTGGGATCCTTACCTAAACTCAAATAATGTAACCCGAGGTGCAATATTTTTTCCGTTGTTTACATATTTTGACCGGTGGTTTGTTGTTGTTGTTTGTTTTTTATTCGGCCATTCTGGGCGGGCAAAAGAACATAGTTTATAGAGCCAAGTCTTTTGTAGTATCTTATATTCTATGGCGTAACGAAGTAAGCCGGGAAAGCTCGTATATTATATGTTTGGTCAACTCGCTTGTCTAATATTTTAATGAGGAGGATAGGTGCTGCGCGCTACCCGTCGTGCTGAGCCGCGCTGAGCTATGTTTTTAACCCCCGAACGAAAAATTCAGAGAGTGGTGTTATAATTTTAACGTGTGTATCTGTCTGTCTGTCTGTCTGTGGCATCGTGGAGCCCAAACGGCTGAACCGATTTTCATTTAGTTTTTTTTGTATCATACATAATTTCAGGCCGAGTGTTCTTAGCCATGTCTGATGAAGATCTGATCAGCCGTTTGAAGATGATCAGCTCTTGAATAATGGATGAGAGGATCTAACTAGCTTCCCTATGTCCGATCGATTTGAAATTTGGTACCATGTTACATCTATGACATAGAAAGTATTTGGTAAGGTAACCATGACCTGATCTGCCGTTTGAAGATGATCAGCTCTTGAATAATGGATGAGAGGATCTAACTAGCTTCCTTATGTCCGATCGAGTTTAAATTTGGTACCATGTTACATCTATGATATAGAAAGTATATGGTAAGGTAACCATGACCTGATCTGCCGTTTGAAGATGATCAGCTCTTGAATAATGGATGAGAGGATCTAACTAGCTTCCTTATGTCCGATCGATTTGAAATTTGGTACCATGTTACATCTATGATATTGAAAGTATATGTTAAGGTAACCATGACCTGATCTGCCGTTTGAAGATGATCAGCTCTTGAATAATGGATGAGAGGATCTAACTAGCTTTCGATCGATTTGAAATTTGGTACCATGTTACATCTATGATATAGAAAGTATATGTTAAGGTAACCATGACCTGATCTGCCGTTTGAAGATGATCAGCTCTTGAATAATGGATGAGAGGATCTAACTAGCTTTCGATCGATTTGAAATTTGGTACCATGTTACATCTATGATATAGAAAGTATATGGTAAGGTAACCATTACCTGATCAGCCGTTTGAAGATGATCAGCTCGTGAATAATGGATGAGAGGATCTAACTAGCTTCCTCATGTCCGATCGAGTTGAAATTTGGTACCATGTTACATCTATGATATTGAAAGTATATTTTAACGTAACCATGACCTGATCTGCCGTTTGAAGATGATTAGCTCTTGAATAATGGATGAGAGGATCTAACCACCTTCCATTTGTCCTATCGATTTAAAATTTGGTACAGTGTTACTTTAATAATATTGAAAGTATATGTTAAGGTAACCATGATATTTTTATGAGGGGTCTGACTGGGTCGGGGGTTTTTTAATTTTTAAATTTGAGCTATGGTCAGTGATTTAGCTCATAAAATACCTAAGTATACTTATATTACCACAACGATACCACGTTCTTAAAAAAATATTATGCTACCATACTAAATATAAGGTTGGAACAATGGAAACAGACGAAGCACCCAACACCCAAACCACCCCTCGCCACTTGTCACGAGAAAGAGGTCAATGACATCAGCTGTTCAAAATGGCGGATTCGTTGACATTAGCAAAGGGCCTTATATATTTGCGATAAGGCTTAGATTTGCTTGCAGAGTTAAACAGCAATGTTTGTTAAGAGTCGGTCCAAAGTTTGGGATGAATCTAAACCTAATGTCGATAGTGCTAAGTACCATTTGATTAAAATATAACATAAGGTATATGTAAGTACTTACGTTGTGTCCCGAAATAATCTGTCTACCTGTATTATTATTTCTGATACCAAATTTAGCACAAAATATTGGTCGCTGAATTTTATGGCACATAGATAGGGATCGTACTTGTTACTAATATAATTCACTGTATAACATTTTTTTTTTCATATTATACACTAGCTGTCCCGGCGAACGTCGTACCGCGCCTTACAATTTAAATGGGAAATTAAATTGTTGGTTTTGCTTCTCTTCTTCAACTTCTTCTCCATTTTTCCAAATTTTCTTACGTTTAAACCTTCCCTGGACTACTACGAAAAAAAATCGGCCTGGCCGTTCTCGAGTTAGCGAGACTAACGAACCACAATTCATTTTTATATGTTGACTAGAGGCTGCCCCGCGGTTTTTACCGCGCAGATTTCTCATAAACACAAAAATCCCGTTTTTTCCCGTTCCCGTGAAAATTTCGGGAAATCCCTTCTTAGTGCTCACCTACACTCCCCAAGGAATCCACATGCCAAATTTCAGCTTTCTACGTCCAGTAAATCGGCTCTGCGTTGTCTGTCAGTCAGTCAGTAACGGAAGAGTTTTATATATATTGATATATATAGATAGATATATGAACTACACAACTTATAAGAGACTTAAAAATTATGAGCACGATTATTTTGTGCATCATGTAGTTACATGGCAATTGTTTAGATTTTTTTTTTGTAATTGGCGATATTAGTTATTTCTACTTACTTATTTTACAAAAATACATTTCTGACGGGTATTAAAATTGCTAAATAATAATTTATAATTGTTGCCACGAACAGGACGGCAACCCGCTACCCCTAGCACAAGAACCCCAACGGCATGGTTAATAATTCACGGAATTATTCAGTAGGCTATTGTTGTATGGCATTTTGTATTACAGCGACGAAGTTTAATAATCGGTCATATGTGAACCGTGTTTTTTTAAACGGCAAAATAAAATAATTTATTTTCTTACAAAAAAGGAACCCGCCTTCAATAAACTGACAATACATTAACTGAGCACTTCTTCTTTTTCTAAGTCGGTTATAATTAGGTACTAAAACCTTTTCCTGAATGTATTAAAATATTTATCTGAAAACCGCATCGAAATCGGTTCAGCCAAACGCGAGATAATCGCGGACAAACATACATATATACACGTCAAACTGATAACCTCCTTTATGAAGTCGGTTGACTAGCAAACAGATGACGTCAAAAATAGTGCGAAATTCTATCATCATCATCATCTCAGCCAAAAGACGTCCACTGCTAGACATAAGACTCCTCCAGACATCGCCACACCGACTGGTCTTGTGCAGCTGTCCCCAGGTCGTCTGATTATATTGTGGGGGGGCTGCCTACTCTGCGTCTTCCGGTTTGCGGTCGCCACTTGAGAAGTCTTGGGTTCCAGCGGCCAGCTCTTCTTCAAGCTAAGGACACATAGCTTGAAGCCCTTGCTCTGCCCTGCCTGCAGCATTGATTGCTTAAGTTTAGCAATTATTTGGGCTTTATATGTCGGTGACTTTTTTTCTGCAGATCCTAACTTGTGATTCGATAACACAAACAAACTCGAAGCATAAGATAATTTTACATCTAGAGCATTTTAAAAGCTATATCATACGTACAATACGTTCATTTCGTTCGGCTGCACGTAGTCAGTTGGCAGTGATGTGGACTGAGACGCGTGTGCACCTGGGTTCGATTCCCAGCGGGGCGAACATTGTTATGACGATATCGATATCGATGTATGTTTACGGTCTGGGTGTGATGTTTGTCTCTGTATATGTTTCGGGCACCCTAGATTCAGATTCTTCCTAGTTAGGGGCTCTGAGTGTGATGCGTTATTATTATTATTTTAACGCTGCTGCCCGGTCTTCGAGTGTTCCTTTAGTCGCCGTTTACGACACACATGGAAGGAGATGGGGTGGTGGGGTGGCATCCTGTCCCGCAAACTTATACAAGAGTAATCTGTACCCACACAAAAAAAAGAAACAATAAGAGCCAGTTTACAGCGATGATAGTACCATTGGCGAAAAAAAAAAAACTTCTAAACTATAAATAGGTATCAAAAATGTGGCACAGTATGACACTAGATAATGTAGCCTAGTATTTTTAGGGCACTGTTGTATAGGCGCTAGCATCGCTGTAAACTGGCTCTTAACAAGCAGTGTTGAGCTAAAAACATTTTATGTCAAGCTTTATTTGCCCTATAATAAAACAGACGTGTAAAAATAATAAAATATTTATTTTTAAGTCAAGTGACGTCATATCCCACCCTCCCATGCAAACCCCTGCAATGTGCTACTTAGTTATATTTAAATGGGGTGTGTTGCGTTTGCGTTGCGCACGCGACTGTCATATGCGAGTTTCACTTAGGATAGGGTGGAGAGACACTCTTTTTTTTTTGAAAAAGATAACGCTTATCGCTTCCGTCCCAGTACATCTTTGAAATTATTATGTATACTCGTAGAAACTTACATAGGTTTTATAAAAAATGTGATAAAACTAAGGACCTTAGAACGCGCAAAAACAAACTAAGTATATCACAGGACAGACGAAGCGGACAAGAAAATGCTTTATCGGAAACGAAGTAAGATATTATAACAAGCAAGATCCCAGAAGATATTATAAACCTGAATTATAATGTATCCTTTAATACATGAATAATTATTCATTTTTTTTTTTTAAACCTTTGTTAAAGCGCAGTGAGTGAGCTTGACTGTGATACCATAGGTCCGGTTGCGATTCTCGGTCGGAAGAAAGTTATCGATGAATATCGATGCTCGTTCCCGGGTCTTGATCACAGACTGTAACACAGTATTGTAGATTAGAATATATAATACCGGTCTGGGTGATCTTGTATATTTTTAAGGTTCCGGTACTCGTCCCGGGACCTTATTAATATGGCTATTCCGTCGCTCCGTCCGTCCGTCTGTCTGTCTGTCTGTCAAAGGCACTTTTCTCTGAAACGGCTCAATAAATCAAAATTAAATATTTTCACGAAATTTTTCTTGATGTGCAAAGAATAATAACAAATTTTAAAAACTTAAAAAAATGCGTATATTTAGAGATAAATACAAAAAACTTAGGTAGAATTTTTGTTGAACCAACTTAGAAAATGATCGAAATAACAGACACAAATAATTAGCATTCGCAATTTCACTTCATGAAGAATAACAACAAATACTGAAAACTATGCTAACTTTACTCTTCTCCATACAACAAAAGCTTTTGGACATGCGCGAGCGCTGCATTAGAGTTCAAGTTAAGTTTGCTCTTATCTACCCCATATCCATTCGAGAGAAAGTTGTGCTTTTTGTATTAAATTACTTAAAAAAAAGTTGCAAATTTTTTTTTCGAGAGCTTTTGCGGTAGCGACACGTGTTTGACTGTTTTATCTTAAAGCTCGGTTCGTTTAGGTTATTATTATTAGTATTATATTATACTAGAGGCTGCCCCGCGGTTTCAATCGCGCAGATTTCTCTTAAACACAAAAATCTATTTTTTTCCCGTTCCCATGGGAATTTCGGGAAATCCTTTCTTAGTGCTCACCTACACTCCCGTAGGAACCTCCATGCAAAATTTGAGCCCGCTACGCCCAGTAGTTTCGGCTCTGCGTTATCTGTCAGTCAGTCAGTCAGTCAGTGACGGAAGAGTTTTATATATATTGATTATTTCTGGTTTAGAAGTGTAATCTGGGATTAGATATTTTAATGATCCAATGGTATAATAATTGCATTTGAAAGTCTTCCTGATTTATTTGGGAGAACCTTATTATCTTCCTTCATATCTATTACACCGTTAATATTGCCAATCCAAAAAAAATACTTATATTAAATCTATATAAACCACTTGCTAACACGGCCAACTTTGTACAGTCTTGCCTTACCGTAATTGTTGAGAAATATAGAATTTTCTCAAATTTTGGTAAGGCAAGGCGTATATGTCACCCGGGGATAATGTAGCTTCCCAACATTGATAAATTTCGAATCTGTTCATTACTTTCGGAGCCTATTTTATTCAAACAAACAAACAATCAAATCTTTCCTATTTATAATATTGTATGGTTTAAGTGACAAATAATAAAATGTAATCCTGCGATAATCTTGCTAGGAAGTATTTTTAAGGCACAGACCTAAGGGTGCATTCACGTACAAAGCTGTTAACAAGCGCTTGTTCGCGCTGGTTCGAAAAATGTATAGAAAATACCTGCGCTTACATTCGCGCTGGAACAAGCGTCTATGTCAGCGCAGGTATTTTCTATACATTATTCGAACCAGCGCCAACAAGCGCTTGTTACCAGCTTTATACGTGAATGCACCCTAAGAAAGCTGTCGGAGGTCTAGGGTCAATTTGCGGCGGAGGCGATTATTGTTATAAATGTTATAATGGATAGGCGTCGATAGCATGTTTGTTTCCTAGGACTGGTCTGGTATATTTCTTTCTTGTTTCAGGCACTCTTGTTACAGGTTCTGCCTAGGTAGGAGCTTAAGTGTTACGCGTCAAAAATTGATAAAGTTATTATTTTTATTAATTTAGTGTATATTGAACGTAAATAATAAAAGATTTTATGATACAATGTTTTTTCAAGCCTTAGGGTCATGTCCATTTTAAAGAAAGGGTTGTTTTAACCCAGCAATTTTTGACCTACTGTTTAAGGGTCACCGACCGCCCATTGTATTAAGTATAAAGCGCATTATTTTTTTATATGTAGGGTCCTCAAAAAGTTTCTCACAATAAGTTCCTTTTTAAAAGAGTGATAAGCATTATTATTGAGTTCAAATTTAAAAGTATGAGTTCCGTACCCATATAATTTTGTTTTTAAAATAATCGCTATAAGAATTCAATTAAAATTAGACGGTAAAATTATTAAAATTTGAATAAGACCTTTCTAGACTTTTTCTCTGTCTGTTTATTTTAAACTTTGCCTGAAATTATCTTTAAATGGTTAGTTACAATTTGTATTTTTATTTAAAAGCTTTTATTTAACTTGCAATGTATGAATGTTTGTTCGGGTGAAATCTTGCCACTCAATTTTACGACAATCATGACACCTCGAGCAGGAATCATTTGAATATAATGTCTTCTTTAAACGATAGAGTAGGAAGAAACTGACATGGTAAGTTTCGTTCTATTGACTCAGTATGGAACCCCCATAAGTGGTGTGGTCAGAACGCGGAGAATCTGGGTAGGGAGATAAATTTTGTATTATGTATTGTTGACTCCCTAGAGCAGATCCGCGCGTGTCACAATTACAAGGCGTATTATTATTGTTGGTAACTCGTATCTACAGACTTAAAAAAAAAAGAGTCTGATAAAGATTCTTTCTAGTAAGTGGTAAGTTTTGAGTGTGATTTGTTATAAATTATTTGAGTATCTATTATACCAATATTATAAAGAGGAAAGATTAGTTTGTTTGTTTGTTTGATTGTTTGTAACGATTAGGCTTCGGAAATACTGAACCG
Source organism: Euspilapteryx auroguttella (assembly GCA_951802225.1). Classification (NCBI taxonomy): domain Eukaryota; kingdom Metazoa; phylum Arthropoda; class Insecta; order Lepidoptera; family Gracillariidae; genus Euspilapteryx; species Euspilapteryx auroguttella. The sequence continues at coordinate 5,112,174 of OX637662.1, forward strand.
ATTTAAAAAATTACTTCCCTGGTAGGAAGCTACACTATCCCCGAGTGACATAGGCTATATGAGATTTTCAAAATAATTAGGGATCCTTACTTAAACTCAAATAATGTAACCCAAGGTGCAATATTTTTCCCGTTGTTTACATATTTTGACAGGTGGCCTCGTGGCGGGGGCCTCGTGTAGTCATATAACGGCCCCGAGAAGGACGACGGAACGAGGTGTCCAGTTCCGTCGTCGGGCGTAGGAAGAGCCATCCGCGCTCAGGGGGGACTATTACCACCTGTCCCCCCGCGAAGAGGCTTCACAGCCGATGCTGGAGGGGGTCGCGGAGTTGAACATAACGATCGAAAGATCTCCCGTGACCCCCTTGCTAACAGCCGAGGAGGACACCGGCGGGGTTTTAGTGGGTGCGAACCCCACATAACCCTGCGGCTCCCCCCGGGGCTGCAGGGTACTCGTTAGGAGTTTCCCCGCCTTTAAAAAAAAAAAAAAAAAAGGTGGTTTGTTGTTGTTGTTTGTTTTCTTACTCGCCCATTCTGGGCAGTCAAAAGAACATAGTCTATAGAGCCAAGTCTTTAGTAGTATCTTATATTCTATGGCGTAACAAAATAAGCCGGGACAGCTCGTAATTAATATACCGACCGTTCTCTAGAGCTATGAGCGTAATAGGGGTAATAAAATTAGCTCGTTACATTCTAAAACAATGCATCGATTTCAATCACAGCAGATCCAATAGTGTAAGATTTTACTTGAAAATATTAGTTCGTAGATGTAACCATTACGTTTGGCTTATAATAATAACTAGTCGACCCGGCGAACTTCGTACCGCCTAACCTTTAACTATCCCATGCATGTATTATACTTATAAACCTTCCTATTGAATAATTCAACACAGTTGCACAGTTTTAAAGATTTAAGAATAGGTACAGAGGGATAGACGCCGGAAGCGACTTTATTTTATACGAGCTTTCCCGGCTTACTTCGTTACGCCATAGAATATAAGATACTACAAAAGACTTGGCTCAATAGACTATGTTTTACCGCCCAGAATGGCCGAATAAAAAACAAACAACAACCACAAACCACCTGTCAAAATATGTAAACAACGGAAAAAATATTGCACCTTGGGTTACATTATTTGAGTTTAGGTAAGGATCCCTAATTTTTTTGAAAATCTAATATAGCCTATGACACTCGCGGTTAATGTAGCTTCCTACCAGTGAAAGAATTTTTCAAATCGGTTCAGTATTTCCGGAGCCTATTCGTTACAAACAAACAAACAAACAAACAAACAAACAAATCTTTCCTCTTTATAATATTGGTATAGATAGACTATGTACTAGAGGCTGCCCCGCGGTTTCGCTCGCGCAGATTTCTCATAAACACAAAAATTTATTGGTTCGCATCTCATTAGTTCATCGCATTAGTTCGATCTAAATCACAAAAATCGTTACTGACTGACTGACTGACTGACAGACAACGAAGACCCGAAACTACAGGGCGCAGCGGGCTGAAATTTTGCATGTAGGTTCCTTAGGGAGTGTAGGTGAGCACTAAGAAAGGATTTCCCGAAATTCCCATGGGAACGGGAAAAACATGGGTTTTCGTGTTTATTAGAAATCTTTGCGAGTGAAACCGCGGGGCAGCCTTTAGTAATTAATAATATACTTAGTACCGACAGACGCTGATGTATTTAGGTTCAGTCTTAAACATAACATCTACTGTTATTTGTTATCATTAAACCTGCATCGTCTATTAATACCACTGTATCTAACACACATAATCTGATGCTGTTTTGGCAAGCTGCATTTCCTCGTTCACAAGCAGAGATTGCCAAAGCAAAAACGGATTTATTATCAAGTCGTTAGAGTTGTGGTTTGGCTTATACAATAGGTTGGCATTTAAAGATACGCCAGGATAAGAATAAGTGGGCAAATGGGAGAGTACTCGGTTTTCACTCGGTCTCAAACGCGCGGCGCGCACGCAGTATAAAGTGTCAAGCCTAAAACAATTTAATATAAAGATTTTTCACCTACATTGTGTTTTCCGTTGATTTTTCTATTAAAGCCTGTTCGAAACTCGTGTCAAGTCCATTAACATTTTACCTTCATCCGACGTAATCTAGTGAAAAACTTCTAAAGAAATGAATCGAAAAAATAAGAAAAACAAAAACAAACCTTCCAACCCTGTTCCACCACAGAAAAGTGACGAAAAAGTTGATCCAAATCCAGAAGTTGAAGAACCTGCCGAAAAGAGGGTTCCGGAAATAATAAGTGATGTTGTGAACCCTGAGACTAAAGACAGTGACAATGACAGTCCTAAGAAGCCTAAAAGGAATAGAGGGAAGAAAAAGACGAACGATCAAGATAATGAACCTGAGGATGAGCAGAAAGACGAAAATCAGGCAGCTACAGAGCAGCCCGTAGCTCCCGCAAATAGGAAGAAAAAAAACAAATCTAAATCCAGTGATGCAGTACCAGAAATCCCGTTAAAAGAAACTCCAGTTACCCAAATTCCATCTGAAATGACAGAAACTCAAAAATCGCCAGAGCCCGGAGAAGATAAGCCAAAGAAGAAGAATAAAAAGAACAAAAAGCGTTCAGATTCTGAACGGTCTGAAAAAGCTGAAGAGCTGTCGTGCACAGCTGCTTTTCAAAAAATATTACTGCCTCCTGAACCAAAACCAGATAAAAAAGAGGCTAAAATAGATGAACCCGTACAAGAATCTAAAAAAAATATTAATGTCAAAAAAGATGAAAGCCAAAAACAAGAACCTGCTAAGCAAGAAACAAAGCCACTAGACGCTAATGTTAAAAAAGCGATTCCAGTGCCACCGCCCCCACCACCGCAAGAATTCCTCACTAGAATCCAACCGGTAGCAGAAAAATCTGAAACTGGCGACGGATTCGAAGAACACAAAGGCAAAAAGAAGAAAAAGGACAAGAAATATCCAGAACAACAAGATTTAATAACCGCTCTTATATTAGGAGAAGCAAAAGTTGATGTAAAGCCCGTGTTATTTGCTAAGAATTTAGATACACGTAAAACAGTTGAGAAAAAAGATCAAGGTAAAGATTCCGACAAAAATAAAGAAACTGCTAAGGATCAACAAACCTTAAAAGAAAAAATGATTTCTACGGAGGATGAACAGAAAAAAAATACTGTTAAGAAACAAGTAAAAAATGAAAAAGAAACTAAAAAGACAGAAGAAAAGAATTTGAAAAAGTGTGGCGATGAAGGTAAAGATACCGACAAAAATAAAGAAACTACTAAGGAACAAGCTAGCTTAAAAGAAAAAATAATTTCTACGGAGGAAAAACAGAAACAAAATATTGATAAGAAACAAGAAATAATTAAGAAAGGTACTGAAGAGACAGAAGAAAAGTGTCTGAAAGAAAAAGAGCAAACAATAAAACAATGTGAAATAAGGGAAGAAGCTATAGAAAAAGATGTTATTTTACCATCAGCTCCGATCCCTCAGGACAAAAAATTGAAAACAGATGTTAAATCCGAAGAGAAAACTGAATTAGATGCATCAAACAAATCAAAAGCCAAAATAGCAAAGCCTGTAGAAAAAAAAGTTAAAAGTAAACAAAATGTAGAAGCACCACATCCAGTAGTCGCTGCTGAATCAAAAGTTGAAGAAGTAAAAAGTGAACCAAAATTAGATATCAACGTTCAAATTGTTAAAAAATGCATCGAAAATGTTGGCACTGAAGTTAAAAAAAGAGAAAGTACAGTAACACATTCAACTAAGCCTATATCAGTGAAACTAGATGTTGACACGGGTTCTTCAGAAATAAAGAAAACCACTGATAAAAAACAAGCGGAAAAACAACCGACTGCTGATCAAATAATTGAGAAAATATTATCAGAATCAATATCTATGGAAGATAAGATGGTGGCCAGCGCTCTTTTGGAAGACAAAAAGAAAACTTTAAGTACTGAAAAATTACATCATCCCGATGCAGACCAAAAAAATAAAAAATCTCCGAAAGCACAAAGAAAATCCGGAAAAAATCCCGAATCAAAACCAATCACACCTGAACCAGCTGACACAAAGCCACAAGACACGGCTGATAAGCAAAAAACGACTGAAACAATTGAAAGTAAAATCCCCTCGCCTGTTACAGAGAAAACTTTTGCCCCAATCCCAGATGAAATATCTCTTTCCGATATAGAAAAAGATGTATCCATAACGCCTGATATAACTCCCGATCAAATAGAGCACCCAATGGCATCAAGTCTACAACTTATGGATCCAAATAATAACACAGTTATACAAGAAATTGCTACAAGCACTTTAGGTGTACAAGTCTTAATACCGGACACACCATTTGTTACAAGTCCTGAAGAACCATTGAAAGTTGATATTCCTACAGGATCCAAAGTTATGGAGGAAAAAAATAAGGGCCTCAAAGAAGAAAAAACTGATTTGAAATCTAAAGTACTAGAAGTTAATAAAGATATGGAGGAATTGCGGCTTTCTATAGAAAAGTCATTAGCTGAGTTCACTTCTTTAGAAAAAGATGAAATTAATCGACAAAAAAAAGATGATTTAATTATTGTTACTTGCGCTGAAGTAAAAACTAAGGTAAAAACGGAACCAGTTATAATAGATACAGTAAAAACTGAGGTAAAAGCGGAACCACTTAAAATGGATACATCAAAATCTGAGGTAAAAGCGGAACCACTTAAAATGGATACAGTAAAAACTGAGGTAAAAGCGGAACCAATTAAAATAGATACAACGAAGTTAACTAAAATAGATGAGATTCAAGAAAAAACAACAGAGATACAAGGAGACATAATAAAAACAAAAGAAATACCAATTGAAGCACCCGAAAATAAAATTCAGATCCCTGAACCGAGTGATGTGCCAATTCCACCCCAGAGAAAGGATAATAAGGGTAAAGGCAAGTCAAAAAAGAAAGGAAAACAAGACGTTGCCCAAGAGCAAACTACTACATCTTTAGCAACAACTACGACCCAAGAAAGCAAGACATCTACACTAGAAACAAATACTGAAGAGAAAAATGATAAAAAAGGCAAAATTGATGCTAAAGAAGATGGAAAAAAACAAGCGGACGCCGATAATGATAAGAAAGACTCAGAAAAGACAGTAGACAAGAATAAAGCTTCAGAAACTAAGGATTCAATCGAAAATTTCGAAGAATCATTAACTTCCAGTGTTGAAGATGTTAAAAAAACCTTCGAAATTATTGCAAATGAATGCAAAGATGAAGAAAATTTAGAAAAAGACAAACAAGAGAATCAACAAACAAACCCTGTTTCGCAGCCAAAAAACTTGCTAGGCCACACAGATATTCCTGTTCCATCGAATAAAACGGATTACAAGAAAGAACGCAACAAAACACCGAACACCAAACAAGCGAGAGTGAAAATAAAAGATGCTGTAGAGATCGAAAAATCAAACAAGGAATCACAGACTTTCGGCAAACCTAAATACGGTCGCAACAAGTCAATAAACGAATCAGTAACTTGCGTTACTAATGAGAACGAAGAATATGTTTACAAGTACAGTTTTCGAAAGGTTTTTCTTTCCAACATCTGCCATGTTTGTAAGAAAGATCTGAGAGACAGTAGGGTTCCGTGTAACTTCTGTTATCTGATTTTTTACTGCTGTGAGAAACACAAGGAAGAGGACGTGGCTCAGCATTCGGGATTGTGCTTTGCTATTTCTACTATTGCACATTTAAAAGGTAAGCTATCAGATCTAGGAATTACTTAATAATAATCTGAATAATCAAGCTAGTATTTTTTGTCAGTGGTTCGCTTGGGTGGTTATAATAGTAGTCGTTACAGCAGTTAGACGTCCTATCAATCTAAAACGCAACAATCTAAAATCTGACTACTTACCTTCAAATTAAATTTCTAAATATAGTAGCAGTAAATATAGTTATAATTTTCATATAGATTTTTTAAAAAGTTATTTTACAGACGGTATATACCGGGTGTTTCCGACAAGGCGAAAATAAATCAAAGGAGGGATTATGCTCACCATAACTAAAAACTTTTTCAAATCAACATCTTTAAAAAAACAGCTGTTCCATACATTGTTTCGATCAGCTAACGGGGTCAATAAACGCTGATTTTTGTTTTGAGATTTCAACCCATGTAGATTTAGGAAAGTTGTTAGGTATTATGGTAATCTGAATCCCTCCTTTGATGCATTACCGCCTTTTCAGAAACACGTTGTAGATCAGGCACATTATGGTACAGTGGCGGACTAGGAGGCCGTAACAGATTTGTCTATGGTTTCGTCAGCCCTAGACTGTATTACCAAAGAACAAGAGCTATTTTGCAATACAGAAAAACCTGAAGTGTTACGCCGACTGTGTCCGCCACTGTACCGGGACGTTACGAGCACCGAAACCTTAAACCACAATAACTTAAACAGGCCAAAAGCACATCTACGCGGAGACAGCAGGCGTTACGGGGCACAGCTACCGTCTCTTGCGGATGCAAGCCATAGTCTCTGCAGAGAAGATCCTGAAGAGACGCCTGGAGCCGTGGGAACAGGAAGCGCTGCTGTACCCTCGACTGTGCGCCGATGGTGGATGCAGGGAGTGGCGCCAGGGGCTGCTGAGTGACTGTCCTGCCTGTGGTCAGGTATGATATTTATCAAGATAGAAAACGCTTTATTGCCAAAATAAAGACACTAAATAATAAAAAACACAGTTAAGTTTTGAATGGGAGAGAAAGAGGGCAATGGGAGGTCTTATCGCTAGAAGCGATTGCTTCCAGGCAACCCACAATTTATGGGATTTTTATGCTGCGCAGTGTTTTAAGTATTTGCACTTGTTTCCAATTAATAAAACGGTCAGGCGTTACAAAGGTTAATAAAAAGGTTAATAAAAGAAAGCTCTTATTTTCTGGTATTACAGTCTAGTGCACACGAGACTATACACTCGACAAAAAGACTATAGACTAGACAAAAAGTGTTACGTTGAATGAGTCCGTGACTGTACTATAGCAATTAGTTTTAACAAATAGTCAATGGTAATCGTAACAATGGACCAATCCATTGCCATCTTGATGAGACCAATTCTAACTTAATATCAAATCTGAAAAGAGAAAACTTCAAATGCTTCCAGATATCCTTCTGCTCTTCAAACCCCGACCATATAACGAAGACCCATGCACGCTGGTGCAAGTCATACTCGCTGTATCAGAAGTTGGTGATCCACCAGCTCACTGTAGGCCGGTTGGACCCGAGATTGCCGAGTAAAGTGTTGACTCAGAGTAGGATCACTGATAACATCAACAGATTGCTGGCTGACATGTATGATGAGAAGATTGGTAAGTTATTTGTTACACTCATCACACATAGGTATCTAGGTTCCTAAAGTCGTGTCGTACTAACACTAACTAGGATAGCGGCGGTTTCCTTACTCTGAGGATAGAATGATAGAATAGAATAGAAAAGAAAACGTTTACTGCCAAACAGTGACACATTATTACAAAAAGGTAAACAAAAACAATTAACGGTAACAATATGCCACTATAGCAAAGGGCACTGCCTCAGCATTTGCTATGGGTTTGAGCCCAAAGCGCTGGTTTTCAGTCAGTGCCGGTAGTGTTCACGATACACTTACTATACTACATAATAATATACAAGGTGTTTCTTACAAGGTGGTAATAAATCAAAGGAGGGATTCAGCTAACAATACCAACAAACTTTCCCAATGCAACATGGGTCGAAATCTCAAAACAAAAATCAGATGTCCCGTACATTGACCCCGTCAGCTGATCGAACCAATGTTCTAGTTGCTTTGGGAAAGTTGTTAGTTATGAGGAGCAGAATCCCAGCTTTGCTTTATTACCGCCTTGTCACAAACACTGGGTGTTCCTGTTAATTCTGACATAAATAAAAGGGTTAGATGTTAGATTAAGATTACCGTAAAATTAATTTTCTAAAGTTACCATGGGGCGAAATCGCAAAAGGAAAATCAGGTGTTTCATACATTTGTTCGTTCAGCTGACGGGGTCAATGTAGGGAGAGTAATCTTTGTTTTAAGATTTTGATCCATGTTACTTTGGGATACTTGTAGCGCCTTGTCAAAAACAACCTGTATGCGTATATTTTACTAGAGGCTGCCCCGCGGTTTTTCCCGCGCAGATTTCTCATAAACACAAAATTCCCGTTTTTTCCCGTTCCCGTGGGAATTTCGGGAAATCCCTTCTTAGTGCTCACCTACACTCCCTAAGGAACCTATATGCAAAATTTCAGCCCGCTACGCCCATTAGTTTCGGCTCTGCGTTGTCTGTCAGTCAGTCAGTCAGTCAGTAACGGAAGAGTTTTATATATATTGATTACTTACATAAGTCTATTACTTTAGACAACGCCACTTACGAGCGTACTTATTACAAAACTCTTTTTTTTTCTAAATAGAACTTTGAAAAGCCCTCATCAATATCAATGAACATACTTAGACTACTTTTAATCCAGAAAATCCCTCGGGAACTTGGGATTTTGTCAGTTGAAGGGAAATCGCTAGAGAAGCCGGGGAGCTCTAGACATATTTTAACAGCTTAAACTTTCTTCTGTTTTCCTCTCAGACATGAATGACATCCAGTACGCTTCCCTCACGCAGCTGGCCACGGCTCCCTTGACCGCTGCATATTGCTACCAGCTGTACAGAACTAAGATGGACGCTGTCACTAATGGCGTTCAGATGGTAAAACATTATTTACACTTACTTACTAGAATAGATAGAAAACTCTTTAATGCATACAAAGTAAAATACAAAAGTACATTAATAAATTCAGGGTACTAATAGCTGACCGGGAGAACTTTGTATCGTCAGTATGTTTATTGATCGATCTCTAACTTTTTTTTAAAGATAATTATAATTATTTTCATCATGGACAATGTAGAATTCTTATAATGAAAGATTTTTTCACATCAGACCAGTAGTTTTGGAGTCTAAATCAAATTGAATCGAAACAAAAGCACAAACAGTTAATCAATTATATCAATTTTTTCATTATAATATCAGCGTACGACTAATATGATATACACTTGTCAGAAAACGACCCACCGACCCAGTTACGCAATACCACCTCAACTAACTTTAGGATAGGATTTTTATTCCGAAAATCTCAAGGAAACAGAAAGCTGTGAATAGTCGTTGTTAATTTAAGAAAAGGTTTAGTATAAGCACGGACTTATCATAATCATCTTTATATATAAAATCCAAATACCACTGATCTACTCACTCACTCACTCATCATCGCCCAGCCGAAACCGCTGAAGATAGAAAGATAAAAATTTGGACAGTAGCTTCTTTACGTGACGTAAACACCCACTAAGACGGGATTTTGGGATAACTTAACCGGGACGCCGTATACAGGGTGTAACAGTTTGTATGAAACTCCTAAACGGCTGGGTTTAGAAAGTTGAAATTTACACTGTATATTATCATTGCATTACAAACATCCATTAAGCCGTTGGTCCCGGCCGCAGTAGTGGTCGTTATAACCGCGGCGACAAGCTGGCCCCTTGTCACGTTGGTAATAAAGCATAAACTCGGCTAAACGTGGGTCTGGCTCTTGAGCCAGTACCTCTGCCTAACCCTTCGGGGAATAAAAGGCGTGAGATTATGTATGTATGTACAAACATCATAAATGGTTTTAGTTTTTTTATACTTTGCCCTTGACTTCTTATACAGGGTGAAATATGATTTTTGCTAAAATCTAAACTAATTACATTAGAGACATGAAATTTTCATAATAAGGCCCTTTTTATATAACAACATGAAATATGATATCAAAACTGCGTTAATTAGTCCTGTAAGCCATGATACAGGGTGTTAAAGTTTGTATGAAAAACCGAAACCGCTCCTTATTTTGATTAAAAAATGAAATGGGAGATGTTTTTAGGTTGTAAGGGTCGCTAATTTCACAAAAAACATCGATTTTGAAATCCAAGATGGCGGAAATAAATTTGAATTAAAAACCGATATGGGTAGCGTTTTCTAGGTTTTTGGGGGCGCTTATTGCGAAATAATTTGTGGGTGTGCTGGTTCTGGGTGCCTACGTCTCACAAAGACGGGATATGGGGATAACTTTACTGAGCCTCCGTATACAGGATGTATCAGGCTCTAAACTGCTGCGATTAGAAAGTTGAACTTACACTGAAGAATCTCTTTACATTACAAACCTCATAAATGGTTTTATTTTTCTAATATTTTGCCACTAAGTTCAGGGTAAAACAGTTTTTTTTTGCTAAAATCTAAAGTAATAACACTATCTCTTTTTTCATTTTAATTTTTTCAATGACACTATCTTAAAATTTTCAAAATAAGCTCCTCATAATACTTAAACATCACATATGATATTATAACTGCGTTTATTAGTCCTGGAGTCCTTGATACAATATGTATGGCGAACATTAGGTTTCCTTATAAAGTAATATGGTAGGTGTTTTCAAAGTTTTTTCGGGTGCTGATACAAGGTCGCGCAAGAAAGGTAATTATGGCAACCTGGTAGGGGAGGCAAATTTACAGCAATGAACAACAATCAGTTTGGACGACGATGATAATAAATCTGAGTAGACCTAATTTAAATAGAACTGGATTTTTAGTGAAGCCTCAGAGATGAAGCATATATGTTAATTTGTTTATTTTTAGTGAAGCCTCAGAGCTTAGCCTCAGAGATGAAGCATATAGGTTAGTTTGTTTATACAATACAGGGTGACATTAATGAAGGATATCCTGAAATGGAAAAGGGAACAATGAGTATTTAAGTTTTCAGCCCAAACATCTCAAGATAGAAACGTAAGGAATATAAGTCTAGCAAAGACATGAATTAATTGAAGATACTACGGGAACTGGAAAAACCAAATTTTACTTTTGTAAAGGCAATCTGATTTTTAATGATTTCTTTAGGGCCTTGGTGCCATTACAAATGATTTCTATATATTTCTGAGAGACAAATCAACCAGTTATTTACTTTTATTATAAAAAGCGCTTGCGAAGCTGCGGGCGGAAAGCTAGTATAGCATAAAACAAAGTCGCTTCCCACGTCTATATGACTATGTATGCTTGTAAAACTATGCATCGGATTTTGATGCAGAGTGATTCAAGAGAAAGGTTTATATGTACAACTAGAGGCTGCCCCGCGGTATCACCCGCGCAGATTTCTCTTAAACACAAAAAACCCGTTTTCTTCCGTTCCCATGGGAATTTCGGCAAATTATTCCTTAGTGCTCCCCTACACTCCTCAAGGAACCCACGTGCAAAATTTCAGCCCGCTACGCCCAGTAGTTTCGGCTCTGCGTTGTTTGTCAGTCAGTCAGTAACGGGAGAGTTTTATATATATTGATTTATGCACATCATAGTTATAGGTGAGGTGGTACGAAGTTCTCCGGGTCGAGTAATCCGTACCATACTTACGATACTTTATAATATTTAATATTATAAATGCGAAAGTAACTCTGTCTGTCTGTCTATCCGCCTGTCTGTCTGTCTCGCTTTCCTAAGAAAACTACTGAACCGATTTAAATGAAATTTAGTATATGGATAGAGCCTGAGAAAGGGCTACTTTTTATCCTGAAATTCTTACGGAAAAATTGTAAATTTGTTGTTACAAGGGAAAATGCGCAAGCGATGCCGCGGGGCGCCCACTATAGTAAAGCATAAGTTTAACGATACTTACGTTTATAATTCCGGGCAAAAACTCAACATTATTATTCTTATAGCCCCAGTTATTCAATTTCCAGGCTAAATACTTAACAATCCACGTGGTGGGCGCTGAGCTGCAGTTCGAGGCGGACTCCCTGAACAAATGGGAGACGTTCTTCTTGCACCTCAAACCTGACGTCGATGTCCTGAATGTGGTCCTAATCGGGCCTGAACTGAACCCTTCCAATCTGCCCCTGGATCTTTTGGGAAAGATCAAGTTAGTTTGATAATCTACACTATCACTACATAGAAACAAAGTCACTTCGCTTTCTGTGTCCCTATGTATGCTTAAATCTTTAAAACTATTTAACGGATTTTGATGCGTTTTTTTAAAGGCACCACACGGTGCGAAACTAGCGCCACTTCGATAAATAATTAATAGGCCTTAAAAATTCTAAGCAAGATTATCTAGTAAAAGACGTATAATTTTTTATATCGGCCATGGTTTAGAATATATTAATTATTTATCGGGAGTGGCGCTAGTTTCGCACCGTTTTGCCCCTTTACAAATAGAGTGATTCAAGAGGAAGGTTTAAAGTATAATACGTAAATACAAATAAATACAAATATATTTATTTGTGAAGCACATGTAAAATTAGATGTTAACAATTTACATAGTGTCAATGTGTTCTGCCGTTAGGCATACAAATATTTCAAACAAATCTTTGTGATACTTAATATTTACAACATGCAGAAAATACATATAGGTACGTTTAATTTTAATTCATCAAAATAAATTAAATAATTATTTAAGTACATGTCAAATGAATGATTGAAAATAATATAAGTAATAACAAAAAAGAAAAAAAAAAAAATGTCAATTCAATTTATCCACCGCAATCAAAATAGCAATAGGTTAGGCGGTACGAAGGTCGCCGGGTCGACTAGTTACATGTAAAAAACAATTACTTATTGCTGTTCGTTTGTCTCGCTAAAACTCGAGAAGGGCAGGGTCGATTTAGCTGATTTTGGTTGTGAATACGTTGTCGTAGATCAGGGAAAATCACGGATAAAGTCGCGGGCACAGCTAGTATTTGAAAAAGTTACATTTTTAAACGCAAACAGAACAATAAACTTGGGAATAGGAGAAAAAAATGTTTGATGGACCCGAAATTTTCGGGTGTGGCCCGAATTTTTTTTTTGTGTTATTTAATCTGGCGAAAGTATTTGTTTTTATCTTTATATAGTTTGAATGACTTCCCGCAGCTAAATAACCGTCTCTCACATGTTAAACATCGTTTTTGCGAGACAGTTTTACTGATTTTTTGTATTTTGCAAAATCTTGATTTTTAGCCAAATGTGGAATACTTCCAAAAACGATCTATAACAATCTAAGAGAAGGTTATTTAGCCGCGGGCGGGAAGTACTTTATTCAAACTTTATTAAAAACGAATAGTTTCGCCAGGATCTCATCATTTATTTTGCCTCTTGAGTAACCTTACTATAACAAGTTGAATAAAATACGTCGTCGTGTGCACAGGCTGTGCGCTCGCTGCCGCGTGGAGCGTCGCCGCGTGTCGCTCCACTTCCACGACCAACTGTACCACAACTACTGTCGCAGCGACAACTACCTCGCTCCTGATATTGGTATGTTAAAACGAGTTCCATAGCACACTAAGTTTAATGAATAGTACTAAGTACTTACAGTATGATGGGCACTCCCAGCCCCTGCCTCGCTCAGCTAGTGCGGCCCCCCGGCTCTCGGTTACGTCTCAGTTACCTTTCAATACAATTTGGTACAAATTGAACGTCCTATCTCGCTGTGCGCTAAGCAGTAAGTACCTACTACTATATATATACTAGCTTTATGAACTACGAGCTTTCCCGGCTTACTTCGTTACGCCAATAGTAGAATTTAAGATACTACTACTAAATATAAATACCTTGACTAGGAATATGAACTAACGTGTCTGAATGAAAGTCTAGGCAACCTTACGCCATCTAGTAGCTGTTTGCGAAATGTTTTTCAAATTATGACTGCCCTTCGAATTTTTATTCACCATCTCTATATAGTCAGAGACACTGCCCAAAATAAACGGAAGATGGCGAGATGTACAATTAAAGCGCCATCTTTAAGAATACTTAATAACATAACTGAAAATTTTCAGGATTTCGTAACGCTGTGAGCAGCAATTTTGATTGTTGAAAGCTGAGGTTCAGATTCGTTTCCTCGCAGGGAGCAAACATTTTTATGATGAACTAGCCAACCCAACCCCGGGGCACAGAGTATATAATACTTCTCGGGGACTACATACCACCTTACAATAGATATTTGATCAATTCCGTCTTTATAATTATGTATTTCGGGCACCCTCACACTGATTCTATCTTAAACTTTAAAGTGTCATTAATTAGATATTTTCTTCCAGTGTGCGTGTTCAACCCGTCCATCCACAGATCTACAAACTACATCAGAAACGACACTTGGTCAGGAACCATCAACTGCATCCTTCAAACGAAGAAGCCATTTCTATTAACTTCCTACACTATGACGGAGTTGCAGCGTGACATAGCCACAGTGAAGAAATGCGCAGAAGATCCATTCAACTTTGTGTCCGAACCTAAGTTTAACCCTTTTGCGAGTGTTAGACCCGATAGGAATTTTATAAGTGACGACGAAATTCCTCTTTTGTTTAAAAACTATTGTTATGCCGTTCTTATAGGTGCTTTTTGAGTTTGAGTTTATCGTTTTGTGTATTGATTTTTGTTGAATAGTTATTAAATGTTTTTTTTTTTAGCTATTGTTTAGTAGTGTTGATTTATAAAAGATAGTGTAATACTTATCTAAAAAAATAAACTGTTATCTTTAAATCAGTTTTATTTTAATCTAAATTTAAGTATCACAGATTGAAGTGTGTTAGTAACAAAGCCAATTACTAAATTCAATGGTGTTAAATAGGTTGCTAGAATATTAACCTTAATAACCCTAATTAATGAACGATTTACTGCACATAAAGAAAATAAGAATCAGAAAAAAATTTTCGTTATCACAGGTGGATTGTACAGTTATTAGTGTATTCAGTAGTAGTATCACTGCGATAGACCTATTATTACAAAAAAACACAAAAACAATTAAATTAATACATGTTAAGTACTTACCTAGATTACATAAAGTATACACAAAAGTTCTTCAAAATTATACAAGCAAGAGGAATTGGCAACATAATAAGAAAAGCTATATCATTATCCACCTTTACTCAAACAGACGACGCCGCACCGCCGCCGCGCCGCCGCGCCGCCGACACGTGCCAGGTTCAGAACTAGCAATGTAGTACCAACAATAGTACAGTGGATCGATAAAATTTGCATTGATTGCGCGGCGGCCGCGCGGGCGGTGGCGCGACGGCGGCGGCGCGGTGGCGGCGTCGTCTGTTTGAGCGCTAAGGCTCTGTCCACAGTAACTGTAACTGTTAGCGGCGGCGTATCGGAAAGTTTGCTAGTTTTACGCTCACTCTAGGCAGCTTACACTAATTTATATTTTGTATTTTTTGACCATATTAATCAGTCGGTAGCTAACAGTGGGGTCACAGCCTAACAAGTATTGTAAAGTTCGCATAAACACTTGGATACAGACGCAAAGTAGAAGAATAATGGAAAGCAAAGGATGTGATTGGTCTTTCCTATAGTAGACGCCGAGCTGGGTGCCTAGAAGAGCAAAGAAGAAAATATAAAGCTAATTTGCACAGTGTTAAATGTTAGTGAAAACTAATAAGATGTTAGTAGGTATAGTTTTTTTTCCGTGTTTCGAAAGGCACGTGGGTCTATCAGCCATCTCTAGCTCGAATACGATAGGAGTTATTTATAACGACTTCAAATAATGAGGTAATCAGTTTGTACTGTATGTATGTATGTTATGTTTATTTGTCCGCGATTATATCGAGTTTAGCTGAACTGATTTTGATGCGGTTTGCACAAAAGTATTTGTAACATTCAGGAGAAGGTTTTAGTACCTATTTTAACCGACTCGAGAAAAGAGGTAGTTCTCAGGTTATGTATGTGTAAATTTATTGAAGGCGGGTCTCTTTTTGTAAAAAAATATTTTTTTAAAGAAAAGAGTCCTCAGAATCGAAAGACAAATCAGTAAAATTCATGCTACATACTCCGTCAACTGGATTATAATGTTTGTTAGTCACACTCACACAACACAACCTATTCTATTTAATTAATTACTGGTAACGGTTTCAATAAAGGGATTTAAATCGATATTAAAATCAGATCTCTAATCTTGAAAAACTTCATAAATAACAACCTTTTCACGTGTTGGAGGTTCTATAAAAGCGGTCGAGTTCAGATCTTGACAGTTTTTATCATCATTGTCAATTATATTTGAACTATGATCATTGATATTGATTTTAACTGGAAGAGTTGGTGTACTGGTCGTTACATCGATTTCGTATCTAAATGTCGAAGAACAGTTTTCTTCTTCTTTTGATACCGTAGTTACTTCTGCATTTGTCTCTGTTGACGTAATGTCTTCGTTAAGTTCCGTCGTAGCTTCAGTTGTGGAAAAATTTTCAAAGGAGTCTGTTAACACATAACCACTCGAGGTAGTAATATCGAAATTGTCGATGTCTTGTCTTAAATCCGTTGTATCTAAAATTTTCAATGAATCAGTGGTGGATTCAATACCGTAATCTTGAGTAAAAGCGGTTGATTCTGTGTTTATCATATTTGTTGTTGTTTCTGTTACTAAACTCTCATAATCTTCAGTGGTACTTATTACGTTTTTATATGTCGATGATGTATTTATAAGTTCTTCATCAAGCAATGTTGATAGTTGATCGTTTTTGTCGTTTGTAGATGTATCAAATTGATGAGTTGTAGTTTCATAATTCTTTGTTGAATTATGTTTATATGTTATGATATCATCACTTATTGTACTTTGTATAGGTGCTTCAGTTATATCTAATCTATTAATTTGGGGTGTTAAATTTGTTCCATTTATTTGAGTTGATGTACCATCGGTATCTGAATGCAAAAGTTCAATTTCTGTAAACGAGTTATTATGAATGGATTGTATTTCACTTTTTAAAGTGGTACTTTCTACAACCGTTGAGTTGTTACTAGTAATATTATTGTTACCCTCTATTGATTTTTTATCAACGTCTTTATCATATTGCTTATAAACTTTATTAATAAGATCGATAAGAGCTAATTCTTCACCAGTTTCTGGTGAATCGTCAACCTTTTCATCTTTATATTCGTCATTGACATACTTTTGAATGTCTTGCGTATAATTTACTGGTGGAATCCAATCAAACTCAGGATCTTTATCTATAGTTATTTTATCTACATTCAAGACGTCATTTCCCTCGGAGTTGTCACTGTCTACTGTGTAACTATCATCTTTGAAGCTTCGTTTAGTATATTTCGCGATGGCTGGACCTAACACGTTGTAGATATAATGGTGCAGTTTTTCACATTGGTGGACAGTTTTTACGTCGTTAGAACTGCCCCATATTATTAATCCTGTTACTTCAGATTTGAAAAGTGTTTCTAAGATGGCTGCTAGGTCATTCTGTAACGAAAACATAGCAAATTAGATCAAGGTTGCTGCGGGTTGACCCTACAATATATCGACATTATCAATACATAGTATAGCATAAATTCGCTTCCCGCGTCTGCCCCTATGTTTGCTTATATCTTTAAAACTATGCAACGAATTTTGATGCAGTTTTATGAAAAAGATAGAGTTATTCAACAGGAAGGTTTAAGTATAATACATGCACCAAAATACTAATAGGTTAGGCGGTACGAAGTTCGCCGGGTCAACTAGTATAAAATAAAGTCGCTTCCCGCGTCTGTACCTATGTATGCTTATATCTTTAAAACTATGCAACAGATTTTAATGAGGTTTTTTTTAATGGATATAGTGATTCAAGAGGAAGGTTTAAGGCGGTACGAAGTTCATCAGGTCGACCACAAATGAAAATTTCCAGGAAAATTTGGATTCTTCCAGAACGTATCTGTTTTTTATTTTAACTCTTACTGAAGAATATAATCTTAGCTAAGTATAAGCAAAATATAACTCACCTTTTTTTTTCAATGCGGGGAAACTCCCTAACGAGTACCCTGCGACCCCGGGAGGAGTCGCAGGGTTATGTTCGCACCCACTAAAACCCCGCCGGTGTCAATCTCGGCTGTTGGCAAGGGGGTCACGGGTGACCTTTCGATCGTTAGGTTCAACTCCGCGACCCCCTCCAGCATTGGCTTATTAGCCTCATCTCGGGGGACATGATGGTTGTCCCCCCAAATATAACTTACCTGACTCAAGAATCCCCCATCGCGATACCGGTACCAGACGTAAGGCAAGATTCTGCTGTGCTTCCTCACATGCCTGGCTGCTTCATTAACTCGTCCTTTAACTAGTGACGTCAGTTGTGTGGTTGTTAAAGATTTGGAGCTATAAACTGACGGGTATAGCGCTGATGACTCCGACCAGAGCCAATAAGTCCTGTTAACGAAATTAAAACCTTATATATCATATCTACAAAAAATATTTTCAATGACTTCCACTAGATATATCTTATTTTAGTCGCGAGGCGTCCTCTCTAGGAAAGACAAAGACCTCCACAGATCGAAGATTAAACAATTTGGGTGAAGTTTGCTTGGCAGGTGTGTTGGGGATCGCAGTAAGTTTTAGCTCATACTTTTGTATGTTGCAGCTGAAACTTTTGTTTTAAATACCAGTTTACAGCGATGCTAGGGCCATTCGATTTCTTTTATTAATATCTTCTAAACTAAGGCAAATATCAAAAATCGTGACACAGTATGCAATAGATAATCTTTCCAAGTATTTTTTGAGTACAGTAAAGTAGTCCTAACTAAAAAGAACAAAATTGCCCATAGATTGTTGCCAACAGTGGCCACTTTTAGAAACGCTTTCTCTGGTCTTTAACTTAAAAGCTATACAACAGTGCCCCTAATGTTACCAATACTTATCTGAAAACCGCATCAAAAATAGTTAAGCCAAACGCGAGATAATCGCGGACAAACATACATACATACGTACAGGTCAAACTGATAACGTCCTTGTTTGAAGTCGGTTAAAAATACCCACCGATCGTTTTCGCTCTGTGTAGGAGGTGCACAATCCTCCTTCTTGTCCGCAGCCATATTGTAGCAGTAGGGGAACCCGTAGTAGCCCCATGTAGCGTGTGGACGCAGTTTTTTTGCTAAAGATATTGTGTTCTGCATGAAAACTCGCCCGGACTCCTCGAACCGAGATCTAGCCTGGAAATCATAGAAGAAACTAGAGGTTGCCCCACGGTTTTACCCGCGCAGATTTCTCATAAAACACCAAAATCCCGTTTTCTTCCCGTTCCCATGGGAATTTCGGGAAATCCTTTCTTAGTGCTCACCTACACTCCCCACGTGCTAAATTTCAGCCCGCTACGCCCAGTAGTTTTTGCTCTGCGTTGTCTGTCAGTCAGTCAGTAACGGAAGACTTTTATATATATTGATTGGAAACTTTTTATCAATGGTAATAGGCACATAGCCTATAGATTGATCATTAATAAAATTTTGCTTTAGCTAATTATAAAAACGTGAAATTGGACAATTTGTCATTACATTTGCATGAGCTTTGTGCTTTTGAAAATAAGAGAATTCGAGCCCTGGTGTTGTAGACATAGCTAAACTGTTTCACAATCTTTAATTAGTAAAATCACGTTGAACTAAACTGGCTGCATGGCCTAAATAGCTGGCCTATGAGTTAAATCTGAACTGCGATGATGCATTTTGTGTTGCGCTACGATTGCAATGCAGCTATGACTTCATTTACTAATTACTTTTGCACAGTCGGCAGAGATGACAACTGTAACGCCAGATGTCCGGGTTTGATTACCGGATGGAGAATATTGGATAAGTTTTAAAGAACTAAATCTATCCCAGAATCAATCAATACATAGTATAATATAAAGTCACTTCCCGCGTCTGTTCCTATGTTTGCTTAAATCTTTAAAACTATGCAACTTATTTTGATGCGGTTTTTTAAACGTTGCATAGTTTTAAAGATATAAGCATACATAGGGACAGACGCGGGAAGCGACTTTTTTTTTTTTTTTCTTTCATGCAAAACAAAGTAATAGGTTAGGCGATACGAAGTTCGCTGGGTCGATTAGATTAAATTATATTGAAGAAATAGGTTTAAGCGATAAGGCCACCCATTGCCCTTTTCATGTTCTATGTTTAATACCGATGAGTATTATTTATTTCTTGTTTTTATGTTTGGAGCCAGTGATGACATACGGTTCTGAAACGTGGTGCTTCACTATAGGGCTTATGAACAGGCTCCGAGTAGCTCAACGAGCCATGGAGCGGGCTATGCTCGGGATTTCTCTGCGGGATCGAATCAGAAATGAGGACATACGCAGAGAAACCAGGGTCACCGACATAGCCAAGCGGATAAGCTCGTTGAAGTGGCAATGGGCAGGTCATATAGCCCGCAGAACAGATGGCCGCTGGGGCCGAAAAGTTCTCGAGTGGAGACCACGGATCGGCAAGCGCAGCGTAGGACGTCCACCGACCAGATGGACGGATGATCTGCGCAAGGCTGCGGGTCCACGCTGGATGCAGGCCACCTGCGATCGGTACAAATAGAGCCTTGAGGGAGGCCTATGTCCAGCAGTGGACGTCTTACGGCTGAAATGATGATGATGATGATGATGTTTGGAGCGGTTATTAACTTATATATTGCTGTTCGTTTGTCTCGCGAAAACGAGAACGGCTG
Source organism: Euspilapteryx auroguttella (assembly GCA_951802225.1). Taxonomy (NCBI): domain Eukaryota; kingdom Metazoa; phylum Arthropoda; class Insecta; order Lepidoptera; family Gracillariidae; genus Euspilapteryx; species Euspilapteryx auroguttella. The sequence continues at coordinate 5,132,610 of OX637662.1, forward strand.
GGCCGATTTATCTGATTTTGGTTTTAAAATGTTTGTCGTTTACCAATTATTAGTAAGAGAATGTTACCTCTTCCTTGACCCAAGCTTCGAGCCACCAGCGGTGCTTCTTCCTCTCGATCTCGTAAGATATATCTTTATAGGGAACTAGCTCGCCGAAGTTCTGCCGCAGCACTGGCTTCCACGACTCAAAGTCTATCACTGCTACGCCTACATCACAGGGATATGCCAATCAATTAATTAATAACTCATTTATTATACTCAGAGCATCTCATCATCATTCAATCAGTCAAATGACTCTGCTGGACATAGGTTCCCCACAAATCGCCACACCGACCGGTCTTGAGCGACCCACATCCAGTGCACTATAATGCAAACTTCAAGAACCTGTTTCTAGGGTGACCAAACCAAAACATATACAAAACCCTGGAAAAAACATCGATATCCATTATGAAAATGTTCGACCTCGCTGGGAATCGAACCCGTCCGTCCGAAGTCACACACAACGTTACCGCTAATTAAAAGAAAAAAAATATATTGAAAGACAAATAGACTAACATGCTTTAATCTTATACAAAAGTAAGGGTGCATTCACGTACAAAGCTGGTAACAAGCGCTTGTAGGCGCTGGTTCGAAAAATGTATAGAAACTAGAGGCTGCCCCGCGGTTTCACTCGCGCAGATTTCTCATAAACACAAAAATCACGTTTTTTCCCGTTCCCGTGGGAATTTCGGGAATTCCCTTCTTAGTGCTCACCTATACTCCCTAAGGAACCTACATACAAAATTTCAGCCCGCTACGCCCAGTAGTTTTGGCTCTGCGTTGGCTGTCAGTCAGTCAGTCAGTCAGTCAGTAACGGAAGAGTTTTATATATATTGATTACCTGCGCGGACATAGACGCTTGTTCCAGCGCCAATGTCAGCGCAGGTATCTATACCAATATTATAAAGAGGAAAGATTGGTTTGATTGTTTGTTTGTTTGTTTGTTTGTAACGAATAGGCTCCGGAAATACTGAACCGATTTGAAAAATTCTTTCACTGGTAGGAAGCTGCATTAACCCCGAGTGTCATAGGCTATATTAGATTTAAAAAAAATTGGGGATCCTTACCTAAACTCAAAAAATATAACCCAAGGTGCAATATTTTTTCCGTTGTTTACATATTTTGACAGGTGGTTTGTTGTTATTGTTTGTTTTTTATTCGGCCATTCTGGGCAGTCAAAAGAAAATAGTCTATAGAGCCAAGTCTTTTGTAGTATCTTATATTCTATGGCGTAACGAAGTAAGCCGGGAAAGCTCGGCTTACTTCGTTACCACCAGCACCAACAAGTGCTTGTTACCAGCTTTGTACGTGAATGCACAGAATGCACCCTTAGTATTGTTTAAAGACTCAAAAAAAATGGTACAGTGGTAGTTATCCTATCCATTAAACTACTATTACAGTGGTAGTTATCCTATCCAGTAAAATTGAACCAGGGATATAGTTAGATTTAAAAATGGTATCATAACATTTTTTTTTTGAAAATAAAAAATCTATTGGTAGGTGCCTAATTCCATCTAACTATCAAATCAAAACAATGCCTCTATTTATAAAATTTCCATTGTATAAATACTATGACCTTGTGTTTTATATTGAGCTCCAATTTGTTCCGAGCGATGATTTATTGGTCACTGTTTATTACTGGGAAGGCAAAATGTCAAAACGGAACTTCTCATTGGTTCTCCAATTTACTAACAAACTAGCTAAAGCTGACACGGCAAACTTAGTATCTACCACCTTGCGTTCTAATATTTAGCCTATGTCATCTGGAGATTGTGTAGCTTCCCAACAGTGAAATAATTTTACAAAGCAGTTCTGTACTTTCTGAGCCTATTCAATGCTACAAACAAACACACAAAATATTTCCTCTTTATTATTGGAATAGATAGAAGGAAGATATCTACGTCTAGAACACGTTGGCTGCTGAAAACCAACAATTCATGAACCAAACATGAAGGTTCATCGGATTAAATAGTACTTATTAGATAAAAGACATATTCACCACCAAGCACAGTTGTTGCGGACTAGGTCACATAATACCTCATAGTACTCTATGTAGTCTAAAATATAATAATCAAGGTTGGAATTTCAATCATGATACCTTCATTAGAACCTTGGTTGCCAATGCAATAACGGTATACATACATCAATGAATCCCAATCTAAAGTAGGTATGCTCTATTTTTGCTGATAAAAAAACCCGTATAATAAAATCAGGGTCAAAACAATACTTATACTACACTTTACTACCTAGTGATTGTACCATGGTCATATAACACATTAAAACAGCTACCATCATCATCATCTAGGATGAAAGCGCCATAATAAATGGATTCCCATAAAGCGATCACTTTGCTATGCAGTTTTATGATTACAGCAATTTAAAGAAATAAGATTTTTTTTTTCAAACCATACAATGTTTCCAATTTCCAACATTGTTATGTATTTCTACTTGATTGCTTGACGTGAATTTGCAACGAGTTCGTCTGACCGCCATGTCTCATGGGGTCTGCCTACTCTGCGTCTTCCCTTTAAGTAACTTGGAGTTATCTTTCATATATTAGGCACATAGTTAGGGACCATGTCCTGATCCCGGTCATCACTGGCAACATGCATTATTCGAAGACTGCGATGTCAAAAATGTGGCACAAGACAATGTGGACACTAGATAATGTAGCCTTGTATTTTTAGGGCACTGTTGTATAGCTTTTAAATTAAAGATCAAAGAATGCTACACAGTGTTGCTAAAAGTAGCCACTTTTAGCAACAATCTGTGTATAATCTTGTTCTTTTAAGTTAGGACTACTTTACTGTGCTCAAAAAATACTAAGCAAGATTATCTAGTGTCATACTGTGCCACATTTTTTTATATTTGCCTTAGTTTAGAAGATATTTTTTACAGAATGGCGCTACCATTGCTGATAAGTGGCTCTTAAGGCACTGCGCTGCGGCACCTTGGATGAGAAGACGTGGCTTGCTGAGCTTTCTGAAGGAAGAAATTGATTATAAATGAGATCATTATTCCTTCTTACCATTAAATCCCTCATCAGGTATGCTCTGCAGCACGAAGTCTTTAAAGGAATCCAGATGTAGGGTGAGGTTGCCCTCCTGAGGCACGCCTGCGTTCCTGAACTTGAACTTTCCAGTAGTTTCATTCTTGAGAAGCGCGGGAAAACGACCGGGATCGTAAAGAATTGCTATCTTGGTGCCGCGAAAACTGAAAATAAATAATATGTACTAAGTTTTAAGAATATTTATCAAGTGGTCAAGCAACTGGCGGGGAAACGGGAGGTCTAGAAGAGGTTCGTCCGACAAGCGAGAAGACATGACTATTGAATAGACCAGAGCTATATTAAAACTGTTTTATCGACAGGAGCTTGCTACTTACACAAGATGTTTTTCACAAGGCGGTAATCAATCAAAGAAGAGATTCAGCTCACAATATCTATCAACATTTCCTAAAGCAATATGAGTCAAAATCTCAAAACAAACATCAGCAATCCCTCACATTGACCTCGTCAGCTGATCGAACCAATGTATGGAACAGCTGGGGTCTCCTAAATAATAATAATAATAATAATAATAATAATTCCCGTTTTTCCTGTTCCCGTGGGAATTTCGGGAAATCCCTTCTTAGTGCTCACCTACACTCCCCAAGGAACCCTCGTGCCAATTTTCAGCTTTCTACGCCCAGTAGTTTAGGCTCTGCGTTGTCTGTCAGTCAGTCAGTCAGTAACGATAACAATTACATTACAGCATAAGAAAACCATTGCTGCTTTTCAAGGACAACAACAGTAAGAATAGCTTGCTCTATGAGAAGCAGCACAATGGTTTTTAAAGATTTTTATCGAGTTTTATCGTTAACTAGAGGCTGCCCCGCGGTATTTCCCGCGCAGATTTCTCATTAACACAAAAATCCCGTTTGTTCCCGTTCCCGTGGGAATTTTGGGAAATCCTTTCTTAGTGCTCACCTACACTCCCTAAGGAACCTACATGCCAAATTTCAGCTTTGTACGCCCAGTAGTTTCGGCTCTGCGTTGTCTGTCAGTCAGTCAGTCAGTAACGGAAGAGTTTTATATATATTGATTTAGTCAAGCGACCTATCCGTGTAAGCCCGATGTTAATTAAGAAGTAATTATATTATTATCACCTGTCTAAATCGTTCTGAATGATCCCAAAGGCATCCAGGTTATCGAATGGTATCTTTTTCGAGCGGCACTGCACTGTCGGCACGTTCCAATAGACGTCGAAGGGACGCCCCCCACGTGTCTCCTCCAACATTCTTATTATGTAGTAGTTACTGAAATAAACAATTTACCTTTTAGTCGCTTTTGCTACCTATACTGGGTGTTTCTGACAAGGCGGTAATAAATCAAAGGAGGTATTCAACTCACCATACCTAACAACTTTCCCAAAGCAACATGGGTCGAAATCTCAAAATAATATCAGCTGTTCCATACATTGGTTCGATCAGCTGACGGAGTCAATGTACGGGACAGCTGGTTTTCGTTTTGATATTTCGACCCATGTTGCTTTGGGAAAGTTGTTAGGTATGGTAAGCTGAATACCTCCTTTGATTTATTACCGCCTTGTCAGAAACGCCCTGTATACAATAGGCGACGAAACATTTTCCTGCGTGATTGAATCAGTGTGTGATGAGATCCGCAGAAGAACTAACGTCACTGATACACTTAGTCTAATTAATTAGGCCCGTGGTACAATGGCGGTCTAGGAGGCCGTAACAGATTTCTCTATGGTTTCGTCAGCCCTAGACTGTATTGCCAAAGAACAAGAGCTATTGTTCAATACAGAAAAACCGTAAGTGTTACGGCGACCTGGACGGCCACTGTACAAGTCCTACTCATACCATACTTCAAACTATCTAAGTATAACTCAATGCGATGGCAAACTCTGTGTGTCTGTGTGATACTCAATCACACCCAAACTACTCAACTGATTTAAATATTTTACAAAAAGAGACCCGCCTTCAACGAACTGACACAAACCTAATTAATCTAAGAACTTCCTCTTTTTCGAAGTCTGTTAAAATAAGCACTAAAACCTTCTCCTGAATGTAACAAAAACATTACTGAAAACCGCATCAAAATCGGTTCAGCCAAACGCGAGATAATCGCGGACAAACATACATACATACATACAGGTCAAACTGATAACTTCCTTTTTTGAAGTCGGTTAAAAATTTGGTACCTACCGAGATCGTTTAGCTAGTGCCTCAGGCAGGAAATAGTTTTATTTTACCCCGAAAATCCCACGAAATAAAAACAAAAATGATTTTGTGATTAGAAGGGAAATTTCGCTGGCGAACACTTGTAAATTAGATAACACTAGTCGACCCAGTGAACTTCGTACCTCCCTACCTATTACTTTGTTGAGCATGTATGATCTATACCAATATTATAAAGAGGAAAGATTTGTTTGTTTGTTTGTTTGTTTGTTTGTTTGTTTGTAACGAATAGGCTCCGGAAATACTGAACCGATTTGAAAAACTCTTTCACTGGTAGGAAGCTACATTAACCCCGAGTGTCATAGGCTATATTAGATTTTCAAAAAATTAGGGATCCTTACCTAAATTCAAATAATGTAACCCAAGGTGCAATATTTTTCCGTTGTTTACATGTTTTGACAGGTGGTTTGTTGTTTATTTTTTATTCGGCCATTCTGGGCAGTCAAAAGAACATAGTCTATAGAGCCAAGTCTTTTGTAGTATCTTATATTCTATGGTGTAACGAAGTAAGCCGGGAAAGCTCGTACATTATAAACCTTCCTCTTCAATCACTGCATCAAAATCCGTTGCATAGTTTTAAAGATTTAAGCATATATAAGGACGGACGCGGTAGGCGACTTTGTTTTATACTATTACTGTATTGAAGAAGTAGGCGAAATGATGTAATAGTGCAATGAACCAACATAGGAAGTTTTAGCGTTGCTTTGTTAATCTTTTTTCAATGTCAAGGCTTGTTAATAAAGTGTAGCGTGGGCTGTATTGATTGATTGCAGCGAGCATCTAACCTAAGGCCCTGCTTACATCTGGTGAGGCGAGGCGAGGCGAAGATACCGAGAGGATCTATTTTCTTCTATGGCACAGGGTCGAGCACCAATCGCGTGCCGTTCCATCTTCGTATGGAAGGTAAGAATAATATTTATTAAGGGGCGAAACAGTGCGAAACTAGCGCCACTTCGATATAATTAACATCTTCTTAACCATGGCCGAAATCAAAAATATTATGATGCGTGTTTGACTCCCTAGATAATCTCGATTGGATTTTTTAAGGCCCTGTAGTGTAGCTTTTAGGATAATGATCTTAGAAATATTCTTTTACGAAACTAAAGTGACCACTTTAAGCAACAGACGGGTTTTCTCTTAGATTTGGAACCTGAAAGCTACACAACAGAGCCTTAAAAATTCTAAGCGAGATTATCTAGGGAGTCAAAGACGCATATTTTTTATTTCGGCCATGGTTAGAAGATATTAATTATTTATCGGGAGTGGCGCTAAAACCCTGTGCCGTACATTTACAGATCAGTTTATTTGTTATTGTCTCTGACTTTTCACCGCGCCTCTCCAGATGTGAGTGTGAGCGGAGCCTTATAGAGCTGTCATCGGGTACACCCACATTCGACCACAAGTTTTTAATTGTTGGGTACCTATATCGATAGATAGACACTTTAATGCATTCATTAAACTTATCATATTTAAATTTTTAGTAGTAAGGTAAGTATAAAAAAAATCGCTGACAATACGACGAACTTCGTACCGCCTATATATAGGTACCTACCTACCTACTTACTGAAGTTTCACAATATTATTAAAACCTACATGTGCTTCTAAATTAATGTATCACATCATCAGGGGTAATGTAGTGTCATTATATTGAAATACTTTTTCAAATAGGTCCAGTAGTTTCTTAGCCCATTTTATTCCATTGAAAAAACAAAAAAAACTTTCGAATCATAACTCAGTCTCTTTTTTTAATTACATTATAAAAAATATTGATAAGTAACTTACTTATCGTCACACCGCACTGCAAATCCGGCTAAGACAAAACACAGAACTGGCAATTTCTTCATGGCTACAAATTTACTGTAATTAACTTATTTCCTTCCCTAAGATTATTCCTCAGAAATCTAAAAAAATCTTGAATAAAGTTATAACTGTCACTAAAATATAACAGAATTATTATTATCATAAACTTAATTTCTTTTACTTAATTATTGTATATATATTTTTTTTGCGACTTTTTCACGTTTATTTTTTTCAAATATGCATTTAAGTCAATCTAAAACTGTTAACTTTAAAAAAATACAAGTAAACTTTTTCGAAACTTTTGTTGCGTTTTGTTTTTCCCGCCTTATTTTGTTTTGAAGTTTTTTTTCCGATTTTTTCGCACTTTAATGTTTTCTGAAGTTTTTTCCGATAGCACAATTAAAACGGAACGTTCGTTTAGCACCAAGCGCCATATTGTCTAACACTCGACCCGACACTCCTGTATGTTGTGAGAGTGTGTGTGAGTTGTGTGAACATACTACTTTATACACGAATTTGTAGACCGAGAGATGGCGATGATTTTCATTGTGGCCGTAAAGCAGTCGAAGTGATGTTATTTAAATACTATAAATATTTCAACGAAGGACACTGCTGCCCGTCCTGCCACTGTTCTCTTAGTCGCCTTTTACCTATGCGAGGCGATGGGATCATGGTATTTTATGACGCCAACAGTCCACAAAATACTTGAAGAGCCACACTGGTATCGCCTATCCGCCTGCCTGACAAAATCTTACCACAATGTTTATCATTGTGTGAGGGAGGCCTATGCCCAGCAGTGGACAGGATAGTCTATCAGTATAATTATGTTGATGAGATACCTAAAGTTGCTTTGCTCTGCGGACAGCAAAATGCTGCTCGTCTGTAAGCAGGCTAAGTGTAGATTATGTTTTGGGAACAGAAAGATAGACGTGCCCGGACTTAACGCGGGATAGAGGCATGATCAAACTTTCAATTTAAATGGAAATGGATCAAACTTAGGTACTGACAGAAAAATATAGTTTATGTACATTACTTGCAGTTTCTAGCACAATGCTGATTTGGAGCTATTCTACATGCAAGATTTTGAATGATAAAAAAATAACCTGTTTATTTTCTGATTACTGTAATGTGTAGACAAATGATCTTCAATATACATATAACTACCTACTTACATACTATGCACACATAGCTCAAATGGTCACTGGTGGCGAAAAGTTCTAGAGTGATGACCGCACACCGGAAGACGAAGAGTAGGCAGAACCCCACGAGGTGGTCATACGACGTGGTTAAGTAAGACTGGGAGATTACACTGAATGAGGGTTGCTCAAGAGCGGTCATTGTGGCCATGTGTAGAGAGGTCTACATATATATAGCAGTGGATGTCTTTTGGCTAACATGATGATGATACATTTGTACCTAAAAAATATATAACTTTAGCAAACAAATACACTTCATAGAAAAAAGCGCGTTGCTTCGGCAACAGCCGGCAACTCGTGTACGTGCACGCGTATCATGCTTGTGTGAGTAAAATAAGACGTGCTATTTGTACTGAGCGGTAACTGAGAGGTAACCGAGCGCGGGGGCCACACTTGCTGAGGTAGGCAGGGAGTGCCCGTACTGTATGTAATACTATTTATTATACTGTGCCTTTAGTAAGGTAAGTAGCTATAAGTGCCTTGTGGTAGGCATGCACCGCCCGCAGCTATCCGCTATATAATTTGCATGATGCTATTTGCTTAACAGCGGTATTTGAAGGTCATTGGTCGATCGTGACATTTACCTCGTTTTGTGACACGCAACATACTGTTTTTGATCATATTTGTTTACGGAACTGTTGTTGCAAGGGGTCACGTTTCTTTATTTTCTTTCTTTTACCCAGTCAAAGTCCACATCGCTGCTTACTGGCGTATGCTGACTTCTCAGTCGAGACGGAGTTTGAAATTGGACTCCAATCTGTGAAATTAACTTTTAATGGCGTCTATGGGACAGCCAGCAGCGTTCATGAAAAACTTATAAAGCCTTACTGCGATAGCCAATTGTTTAATTGCTATGCGTGGCAATTGTGGAAATCCTCTCTAAAGTGGTTGGCGATGGCGATTCGAGAGAGGCAGCGGCTTTCATTGATCTTTTGTTGGCTAATATGATGATGATGATGATTTCATAGTCATGATGATCATTCATCTATCTATACCAATAATAAAGATAATAAAATGTATTGTATGTTTGTTTATTTAAAAAAATATTTTACTGATTTAAAAAAAGGGGATCCTTGCTTAAACTCGAATAAGGTTACCTAAGGTTAATTTTTTCCCGTTGTTTACATATTTTGACAGGTAGTTGTTTGTTACAAACAACAACAGTTGGTGTGATTTCTTTTTTTTTTCGCCCATTCTGGGCAGTCAAAAGAAAATAGTGGAGCCATGTCTTTAGTAGTATCTTATATTCCATGGCGTAACGAAGTTCGCCGCTACAGCCCGTGGAATATAAAATTTTACGTAATCACCACTGTAAAAAATGTGTACAGAGCTAAGAGCCTGAAAATATAAATGTAGATAGATAAATATTGAACTTACCTTTCAATCAGCATTATCACTAATCTAATCAAAACGGAAATAGTGTTTATTTAAGCATGCATGCGTCAAAGATTAAACATTATTTTGCTATCGATGCATTATATTCTATGAATGAATCACTAGTTTACTTATGACTTAATTTTTCTTATACAGCTTGGCAACGGTGTCTTGAAACGGAAAAACATTTTTCTTTTAAGAGCCATAGCACAGCTAAAGTAAGGCAAATATCTAAATTATGAAACAGTTTTCCACTAGATAATGCAGCCTAGTATTTTTAGGGCACTATAATATAGCTTTTACGGTTAAAACCAGAGAAAGCTACTGATTGTTTCTAAAAGTGGCCACTTTTATCAACACTTTGTAGCTTTCTTTGGTCTTTACCCTAAAAGCTATACAACAGTGCCCTTAAAATACTAGGCTGCATGATCAAGTGGAATACTCGTTTACATTTTTGATATTTGCCTTAGTTTAGAAGATATATGAATTTTTTTCGCGGGTGGCGCTACTTTAGCTTTGCTATGCCTCATAAGTAGGAGGAAAACTAATAAAAAAAAACTTCTTGTAAAGAACCAGATCATGAATTTGTTTATTTTGACTCACTTTTGGCCTAAATGGTGTTTTATGTATGGAGAAAATGAATAAGTTGCGTTTACCGCTCTACCTCAAAAAACGATAAACGGTCTAAATCACTACTAGATCACTTATTTGTCTTAAAAATTGCGATTTCGACTTGTCAAACTTTTTTTTCGTGAGGTGGTTAATATTCAAAAATTTTCAATCAACCATCTCCTAGACTACATTTTAAGGATATCAAATTTTCATTGATAACTAAACCTGTTTTATTAAATAAAAACAGTTGTTATCTTTATAGCACTTTCTAATAGTGTTAGGTAGGCCCAGCGCACATATAGCGGGGCGCAGCGAAGATTCCGAGAGGATAACAATTTAAACTTGTCTCTAACTTCCATGAAACAGGGTTAATTATCGATAGTCGTCAAGAAATGTAAAAAAAAACAACTAAAAATAGATAGTTTACTTATTTTTTGCGTTAGAGGGATTTCATACGCCTACTTTTTGTAGGCGTTTGTGACCATAGTTCCGACTTTCCTCAAAATACCGGACATTGTTCTGTCCGGTATGACCACTTACCTATACTTTACCGGACAGGTCTCAAACATTATAATATAACGCATCACACTCAGAGCACCTAACGAGGAAGAACCTGTATCTAGGGTGCCCGAAACATATACAGACACGAACATTTCACCCAGACCGGAAAAAACATCGATATTCATCATAACAATGTTCGCCCCGCCGGTAATCGAACCCAGGCGCACACGCTTAATCAGTCCAGTCCACATCACTGCCAACTGAGCCACGGAGCAGTCATACCGGACTGTACGCTAATACGCTTAAATACATCTGGCATATTTGTGACGTTATTTTTCTAGTCAGAGCGTCACAAAAATTCACAAATCGATGATAACTATCACAAAGTCATAAAAGTAACGCTCTTTGACCTTGTTTGTGGTCGTTGTGCTAAAGGTGAAACACAAAGTATTTGTGTATATTAAAGTTCATTGTTTGGTGTGATGGTTAATATTAAAAATGCATAAATATATAAACAAACTCTATATTAAAATCTCTTTCTGAATATAAACAAACAAACAAACATTATTGTTTAGAGTGTTACAGCAGATGCAAGTAATGGCCTTACGAAATTAACTTTTACAGAAATAATTTCTTTTAAAAATTGCCTTATAAACTTATCATAGGTACGTTAATTAACTGAAAACTTCCGGTTTTCGAAGTCAGTTAAAATAAAACACCAAAAACTTCTGCCCAATTTAGCAATATACTTTTCTGAAAACCGCATCAAAATCGGTTCAGCCAAACGAGATAATAACGCGGACAAACATACATAACAGGTCAAACTGAGAACTCCTGTTTTAAAGTCGGTAAAAAAATTTGAAAATTTCGCAAATAGCTGAAACCGAACTAAAAAAGTGTGATGAAGGGGTTCCCCAGAAGACGCCTTTAATTTTATTCAACGGCTATGATAAAAATAATCGGAATAATGTTACTTACTGGCGCTCAATTTTAGTTCGCTTTATTAAGATGATGTTTAAAGCTAATTGTCTTGCACTCGATTTGAATAATATTTTTAAATTATTTTGAACGAGCTTTCCCGGCTTACTTCGTTACGCCATAGAATTTAAGATACTACAAAAGACTTGGCTCTATAGACTATGTTCTTTTGACTGCCCAGAATGGCCTAATAAAAAACAAACAACAACAACAAACCACCTGTCAAAATATGTAAACAACGGAAAAAATATAATATTGGTATAGATGTGGCATCAATAAATTGCTAACAAAAAAAAATGATTACCATCTAGCGGCGAGTAGCACGACCAATATTTTTATAGTTTATTTAAATTCAGCTAGATGGCGGCAGCTGTAAAAATAATAGGTAAAGTAATAATAAATTATTATGTTTATTCAAGACGAGCTTTCTCGGCTTACTTCGTTACGCCATAGAATATAAGATACTACAAAAGTCTTGGCTCTATAGACTATGTTCTTTTGCCTGCCCAGAATGGCCGAATAAAAAACAAATAACAACAACAAACCACCTGTCAAAATATGTAAACAACGGAAAAAATATTGCACCTTGGGTTATATTATTTGAGTTTAGGTAAGGATCCCTAATTTTTTTGAAAATCTAATATAGCCTATGACACTCGGGGTTAATGGAGCTTCCTACCAGTGAAAGAATTTTTCAAATCGGTTCAGTATTTCCGGAGCCTATTCGTTACAAACAAACAAACAAACAAATCTTTCCTCTTTATAATATTGGTATAGATAGAGATTATCAATACATAGTATAAAATAAAGTCCCTTTCTACGTAAAGTCCTTTTTCCTATGTATGATTTTGATGCGGTTTTTTTTAAAGGTTTATAGGAATAATACATGCACAGAAAATATTAATAGGTTAGGCGGTACGAAGTTAGCCGGGTCGACTAATAGTAATTTCAAATTATCATGTTTATTCAAATATTAGAGATTATTATTAATAAAATTAATTCTCACAAGGACGTCGCAGTATAAAAACCGCCTGGCACCGCACGGTGTAACAGAAGGCTCTTATTTTGGGGAACAGGAGCAATTGGAAAACTTCAATTTCAATTGGAAGCTTGTGTTGAGAGCCCAATGTCTCTGATGAGAACAGAATGAATAAAAGTTAGAATCATAATCATTAGTATTTGAGTCCGCAAGAATTCACAGCTTTATAATACTTAATAGGTGCGAAAAGAAATCAGGTTTCTAAAATATAAAATTATATTCAAACTTTTTTAACGTTATCCATCGGTTGCTTGTGTGTGAGCGACATTATAACGCTCTACAAAATTTCTCTCCAGAGGCCGTTGTGAATTATTTTCTGCTCCACACTGTACAAAATACTAAAGTCCACTGGAAGCGGAAATACTGTATACCTATCTAGCGAGTAGTCCCAAGCTTCAGTGTCTGCTGAAGCGGAAATCACTGATAAGTATACACGGTCCGCACTTCGCTTTGAGTTTCGGTTGCGGATACGGATAGCCGAGGTTTCGGATATCCTACATACCCAACCAATGCATGAATATAGGAAGAACAGACTATTGTGTGTCCCGCTGCTTCGCTAGCTATCTTTCTTTAGTCAAAAAGGTCAAAAATTAATTATTCAATCATCAATCAGTATATATAAAACTCTTCCGTTACTGACTGACTGACTGACAGACAACGCAGAGCCGAAACTACTGGGTGTAGAGGGCTGAAATTTTGGTTCCTTGGAGAGTGTAGGGGAGCACTAAGCAATAATTTTCCGAAATTCCCATTGGAACGGGAAAAACTGGATTGTTGTGTTTATGAGGAATCTTGAGCAGGTGAAACCGCGGTGCAGCTTCTAGTAAGTATAAGGTATATCACTTTTTGAAGGTCAATTAGACTATAAACTTTAATTGGTATTGATACCTTATTTGGTAAAGTATCCTATACTGCGAGAGGCGAGGTAGTTCAGGGTGCCCACCAAGCGGCTCAGGCAAACAAATGTTTGCAGTGCCTTACGACAATAATTTTATAAATTTTGTGGATATTCTGATTTATAATCTCTTTCTTTTATTGTAAAGTTTTATAAAAATCCATTCGGAAGTTTAAAGTGCAAGAAGAGTAACCAACATCCGTACTTGTACTTACAAAGTTTCGCGTTTAAATAATATTAGTAGGTTAGTTTGATTTAATATTATTTTTTGTTTTTTTTTCATTCATTTAGCTTCAATTTATTGTTTGCTTTTACGGCTTATCTAAATGGGATGCAAATTTAGACCAACAAATGAATCTAATCTAATCTAATCTAACTTGCCGGTACAACAATACTACAATACTTCGAGAAAATGAACCTCTATTATAATTAGCTGGTGCCGGCGACTTCCTCTGCCCAGGATTAGTTTTTGAAGTAGCTTATATCTTTATAAATTGTAGCCTTTGTTTTATTCTGTTGTGTCAAATAAAACTTAAAAATAATTAAAGATTATTCTAAAGTTTCATTAAATCCATTCAGCAGTTTTTACGTGATAGATTAACAAAACATCCATACTTACAAACTGCAGAAGGATAATGCAATTTGCATCTATGTAAGATCTGAAACGTACGGGCTCCTAAAATAATCTCCTTGATAGAACACAGCGATCTAACATCAAGCGAGTTATTACGACAACTTTTTACAAATGTACACTGCCTCCAAAAAGTTCTGTCTGACAAATTTGCAATACGTGATGCGTGTTGCTAAGGCAGCTTTACATGAGACGACAATCTATCGTAAGAGATTGATAATTTACTTACAATAAAGGCACTACCTAAGTACGTTATAATCTAAAGGCATAAAATTTCGATTTCAATAGGTCTTGCGTCCTTAAAATATCTGAACATCTTAACATCTGTACTCGCGACACAGGCTCGGCCTAGTGCAAGTACCACAGGCAAACTACCCTCTTCATATTATTTAATAACAGATTGAATGATAATGTGTTTTTTTTTTTTTTTTTAATGGATTTTTATGTATTTGTGTGTGTATTTTTTCTGGAATAATACTTACTACACAATAAGATTATTAATATTACAACACTAATAACACTGCTTTGTAATTATTTGTAATTTGTAATATGAATCCTGTTCATGGAAATAAAGATTATTATTATTATTATTATTATTATTATTATTATTATTATCTTCACAAACCTACGTGTATTAAATTTTTTTGGTCAGAGATCTGGGTTCGACTCCCAGCTGGAGCAAACATAGTGGACAATATCAATTATAGTATCCTGGATCTGGATGTGTTTGTTTAATAAAGATGCGCTGCGATTTGCGATGGACACACGCACACGCACACACGGACCGCCACAGCCATCATTAGATAGAACTAAAAGAAACCGTTGTTGCGAGATAACGCTGTGTAAACTAAATACCAAAAAGCCTGTACTTCATCTTTATATATAAAAATGAACCGTGTGTACGAAAGTGTGTTATCTCTGCCTCCTAGCACCTGAATTGTATATCCTACACATATGTGGTTTGTAACAGACTAACTAGAATAACTAAAACTGTGTTGACCGAATCTATATATCGTGAAATAACGTGAATCTATTCGTAGGTAGGTAGAAAAAAAAAACACATTTTTCACTGCGCTTTAGAAGACAGCAAAAAATCACACAGCCTCAAGAAATTTCCTAAAAAAAACATCAAGGCGGAAAGATATCTCAGCCAGCGGCCTGCAAAGTCGCACTGTGTGACAGCATCATAAAACCGAGAGTGCTATCAAGCAATGAGGACATGATGAGTGGTATGTGATCCGAATTCCGATCCGGTGCAGATATGTGGGCTCTTGTTTGTTACAAGGCCATTTGGGATCAGTTCGCTTTTTAGTTTTTGTTAGGTTCAGTGGCGGTCTAGGACGGCGTAACCCTTCCGGTTTTTCTGTATTGCAAATTAGCTCTTCTTATTTGGTATTACAGCCTTAGGCAAACGAGACCATAGACAAATCTGTAACGCCGTCCTGGACCGCCACCTGTACCTTTACTGTGTTAACCTAACAAAGTGGTCAGACGACGTGATGGTTACGAGAGTACACTGGATGATGGTCGCAGTTCTTACAAAATCGGTCATTGTGGCTTCCAAAAGTACCGCAAGCTGTGGGTGGTGGAATAGGAGTGAGCGTTGCGTCGATGGACCGTTTCAGTAGGCCGTTTTTTGCGTTGCTGCAACGGTGCAACCGTTTCATGTGGCATCCCAAACCAGTCTTCGTCGTGAACTGCTTTCGTTGTACGGACTGTCTTTCTTCTTAACTCTTCCCTCATGCTACGCGATATAGCATGCGTTCGGCCGCCATTTTCAAATCGTTTCTTTATGTGCGCGGCTTTTACCTACATTATTTCATTATTGTTTGTGTTACTATCGATGTGCGTTCTACGTCCTAACAAGGGTTAAGGTTTCTTCTAACAATAAATTTTCATAAATTATACCATTTTTAATGTGCGTATTGCTTCCGCTACTGCGGTCCCATTTTAAGTTTACTTAAAGCTACTCTCTACTAGGTACTAGCTCTTCTGCAAAATTATCTTAGTACCTAAAACAACTTTACAAAAGCTTCAATACAATTTACTAGAGCAAGATACTTAAAAGGAGTAATTGCATGTATCAAAAACACTATCCCAGTATAAGCTTGACGGACACTTCAACAAGATAGCATCTAGCGTTCCGTGGATATATCTAACGCAGCAGTAGAAACTGGTGCAATCTGTTGGATTCGGAATCCTTCCTTCAACTTTGCAGAAGTTTGATAGTGAATTTGTTGAAGATTGAGTTGTCGTTGAGGAGACAGCTTCAGTAGCTGTTGAGGCAGTTGATGATAATGTTGTTTTTGTTGACGAAGATTCAGTTGTGGTTGTTGTTGAAGCGGAAGATTCAGCATTTGTGGCTTTAGTTACTGAGCTTGCAAGTAGTAGATGTAGAAGCTGAAGTTTTAGGTAAATGGTAATTATTAATGTATGCTTCGCTTGTATCAATAATTGAGATTCATTCAAAGATCATCTTCGAACATATCATAAATATTGTCATGAATCCACTTTATGAAGGTAGGTTTAACTTTTTTTTTAATCATCATCGAAGTTTTCAATAACCGTTTCCATCTACTTGTAACTACATTACCATGTTAAGGGCTCTATTGATGCTTCTTAACAAAGGAAAGTTTTCACTTTGGCAAATAGCGTTAAAGTCATCGCTTTCAAGGCTCCAGACCATGACACCAGCCAGGTTATACTTCAGAGCATAGTCGACTTTCTCAGCAAGGGAATTAGGGCAATCGTAGGAGACCCAGTTTTTGTTCTGAACAGCATACGGTACCTTCGCCAGGTCGTCTTTAAAAACTTGCCAGTTTTGCCGTTGGAGATTGGTGCATAACTGAAAGATGACAAACTATTAAAAAAACATTCACACAAATTTTCCAATTTGTAATATTTGTCCGCAAGAAGAACTAAAGGCAGCCACGTTTACTGCTTCTGGCAACCGGTGCCAGGTAGTTTTTGGGCGACACTTCTGCGTCTTCCACAACGAAGGGCTTCTAAAACAGAGTTGCCTTCTTAAGAATGTGCTTGCCTACGACTCCATTTTAACCCACCTCATTGTAAGAGATCAGCCCTGCAGTGCCAGTATAAGGGCCAGC
Source organism: Euspilapteryx auroguttella (assembly GCA_951802225.1). Lineage (NCBI taxonomy): Eukaryota > Metazoa > Arthropoda > Insecta > Lepidoptera > Gracillariidae > Euspilapteryx > Euspilapteryx auroguttella. The sequence goes on from OX637662.1 coordinate 5,150,023, forward strand.
TATTCCATTCCCATTTGACGGTGCTCCTACACCATTCACGTTCGCATCAGTCAAAGTAAATGAACGGCCGTAGAACGGCATACCGAGTACTAACTTTTGAGGTGGACAACCTGTAAAGCAATCGATAAGTCAGATGGTAAGATCATCAATAAACAAGTTGAGATTATTAATTTCAGTTATTTTTAGACAGGTTTTTAGGGGGTACATTGGTTTGCAGGGTGTGTACCAAATTATTAAATTAAATGTGAATCCGATTTCAGAGCACGCAAAATGATCTCACGACAGAACTATCAAAATATTATACTGTTATATTTCCACTATAACTTTGTCTGTCAGTGCAACTCTTTCAAACTTAGAGATAAGGTTTATCTATCATCGTTTGTAGTCGGTTCCCTATTCTGGCAGATCCTGTCTGGCATGTGATGGTGGAAGAATATCACCACCCAATCTCCTCCCATGGGTGTCGTAAAAAGTGACTAAGGGCACACTCGAAGGACAGGCAGCAGCGTTGTTTGATGAAACCACAAGAGCCATACTCAACCAACGCGCTAACCCGCCTGCCAAGCGAGGCGATAACGGTTTATAATCCCTCTCATTATGTTGACGACTTATCTCATTAAAATATTGTTTGCCTGAGCCAATTGGTGGGCACCCTGAACTACCTCGCCTCTTGCAGTATAGAATACTTTACCAAATAAGCTATCAATATTAATTAGATTAGTCTAATCTATGTATATTGAATAAGTCATTTTTAACTTTTGAATATTTTCTGACCTTGATTGAGCCAATACTTGACTGCGGCATCGACAGTTAACTCGGATGCTTCAACTAGATCAAGTTCAGACTTGCTCTTGTAAAGGCCGGCATTGTGCCCAGTCGTAGAGTCCCAGGAACCGTGCAGGTCATACGCCATTAAGTGGACAAAGTCTACGTTGCTGAAACAATTTAATATTATGAAGGTAAACCAACAGGGCGCTTGCTAAGAAGATCAATTGGACGACCTTGTAAGGAAGCTCTTTTGTGGCAGCCCTCCAGAAGACGCAGAAGGGGTCACCCAAAGACTACCTGGGCCTGGTTCATGTTGCAAGAAGCAACTATTGTGGCAATAAACTGGGAGGAATTATCCGCTATTGCTCAAGTCCTTTGAAGTTTTTTTTTGGGATAAGAAGAAAACCAGTAGGTAGTAGGAGTATTGATATGTGGTGGCAGACTAGAATACAAACACCCCATGTCTCCCCATGGGTTTCGTAAATGGCGACTAAGGTAACATTAAAAGGACGTGCAGCAGCGTCCTTCGTTAAAAAAAATCTGAGCCACACGCGATCGCCAACACGAAATACTTGGATATATTAAAGTGTTTAATTTTGATGTAAGTTTTACCATAATAGAAAAAAAAACTATTTTTATTGAATTGTTATTATAGGTAGAGTAATCGGTACTGGTCTTCAAAAATGTTATCCGGCCGTGAGCCATCGACTCCCAAGAAGACTTAAGTTTTGTTATGCTGCATACAAAAATTCGTATTATACTTGAGAACATATCCACACATACAGACTGAAAAAATATTAAAATTAACTCCAATTTAAATAACTTTTCGAAATCCAGTCTTAATACTCCAAATTACCTTGAAACACCGATAACATTATAGGAAAGCGACGCTGATTTCTCGACAGCGGCTACAGCAATGGTCACAAGCAGTCCATATTTCCCGAATTCATATTTTAACTCCTTTAACAGAGTTGTCAAGTTATCAATGTCGGCCGCGCCATTTACACTGTCTCTTTGGTTAGGGTACTCCCAGTCAAGGTCTAGACCATCAAAACCATACTTCTGGACCATTGCGAGTGCTGAGCTGATAAATGTTTGACGGCGTGTCGCGTCTGCTGCCATCTGAAAGAGTAATTCTTTGTTAGCTCCGTGGCTCAGTTGGCAGCGATGTGGACGGTGACGCGCGAGCAGTAGTTCGATTCCCGATGGGTGCGAACATTGTTATGATGAAAATCGATGTTTTTTCCAGGTCTAAGTGTATTGTTCGTCTCTGTATGTGTTGCGGGAAACCTATATGTTTTCCTAGTTAGGGGCTAGCAGCAAGATATTATTATTATGTTTATTCGTTCACTTGGAAACCACGGGATGGAGCCCGGTTCTTTGAGAGGCGTGCGAGGGGACGAATCCAACTCGTAGAGGCCCTTAAGAGAGTTTTACTATAACGTTTATGGATTACCAACCAGGCACCGCCATTAAATGCACAAATAGATCATGCACCCAGAGGCGGCACCCAGGAGGTGATAGGAACTATTGTAAAATGCATGACTATAAAATATGTTATGGGGGTGAGTTGTTTAATGGACCGGTTAACTGATAGTGCTATGGCGTGAAATACGGTACGCCTGCCTTTGATGCAACGTTTCCTAATTATCATGCCAGGCAGTGAATCGCTGTTCACTGGGTGGGCTTCCACTAAGTCGCCGATCTGTTGGCGACGGGTCGCAATTAGTTATTATTATTATAATTACGGTTTTAGCTTAGAAATTAGATATCTCCGCCCATTGTTATCGTAAAAGGAAACTAACTGCGGGGTCCTACTTATCGTCTGTCAGGCCCGGTTTTAAGTCAGATTTTTTAGTAGTCGGACGTTTAGCATAAAGCAGAACATTAAATGAAGGTAATTCACACTTGTCGGATGATAATTTACAAGTAAAATTTGCTTACCTGTGAATATTTGGCTGAGCCTTCACTGTCGCCCCCGACAGCCAGAAGTGTTTTCAAATTTGGATTTCGAGTCTTTAGATCATTAAATTTTCTGAAATTGTCTGCAAAGGAGTTATTGATTATTACAAACAATACCTGCACGAATAATTCTACTTCTACTATTCTACTTAAGATAGATATCGATGATTGTTTTCTGAGTCTGTAAAAGCATACTTTTAATGCTTTTCTATTAATTTACTCTAGAGTTTCCCAGACTTTTTTTTTCTCAATATCAATTTCTTCCATATTCCCATTACTACCATTACTACTGTGCCGTATCTGTGCCTCGCTTGAGGGCTAAGCAAATATAATAATACTAGAGGCTGCCCCGCGCTTTTACCCGCGCAGATTTCTTGTAAACACAAAATTCCCGTTTTTCTCCCGTTCTCATGAGAATTTCGGAAAATTATTCCTTAGTGCTCCCCAACATTCCCCTAGGAACCTTCGTGCAAAATTTTAGCACGCTACGATCAATAGTTTCGGCTCTGCGTTGTCAGTCAGTCATTCAGTCAGTCAGTAACGGAAGAGTTTTATATATATTGATTTGCTTAGCCCCTCAGACCACTATGGAATCTACGGGTTTATTTCTTTATGCCAAGGAAAGGTTACTTACCTCTTCCGCCACCTTCATTAGAGTTAAAATCCAACCAAGAGTCCAAACTAATGACAGCACCGCTGCCGTCCCGAGCCAGTCCGACGAAGGTGTATATGAGATGTGTACATAGACTTGGCTCTATGTTCTCTACGTCGAATTTACCTAGACCTTGCCTGTAGGTAGCCCAGGTGCCCACGTAGCATACTATTACTTCTGTAAATACATCATCACGAAATAGTATTAAATAAAGTCGCGTCCCGCGTCTGTCGCTATTTAAGCTTTAAATATTTAAAGATACGCAACGGATTTTGTTGCAGTTTTTAAAATATAGAGTTCTTAAGTATAATACATGCACAAAACGGTAATAGATTAGGATAAAATAAGAAAAAGAGTATCTTGTCCAAACATTTCATGTAGACTATATTGTTAAGTTGTTTCCAATAAAAGTGCCTTTGACAGACTGACAGACATACAGATTAGGTCGCAAGACGAGTACCGGTAAAGAATATTTTTGCAAGTTTGAAGAACTTGTAACTAGCGCGCCCGGAACACATATAAAGACAAACCAATACAACTATAGGCTGTAATGATGAATTATATGAATATTACCATCATTGGGGAATGGTCGACTTTGTAGGCCACCAAAAACAGATATATAGATAGATACTGTAAATTTAAAAAGCTAACTTACTTTCATTGTCAGATGAAACCAAACCAGCCAAAGCCAGTAAAGCAGCTGATAAACAAAAAAACAAATTCATATCGATAAAATTAGATTAAAAATTTCTATTTTTGAATATAAAATTTATATCTTATGAATTTCTGATAAACAAATCACTTGTATTTATATAAAAGGGCTCTAATCTCAAGTGTTCGCACAAGTACCTATTGGATAAAGATACGTTCACACTATTGAACGATAAAAGAATGTTAACCCAATAAATAAATTGCATTATGTTACACAATTATTTCCGCTTTGTAGTTTGAAAAATGATTTATTTCTAACAACTTCATTTACGTAGAATATTGATTTTTCAATACTTTCTTACTGTTTCAAACTTCCCGACTGCGACAATTATTATTTGAAAACCAAAATTTGCTAAATCACCACCAGCCGTTCTCGAATTTTAAAGAGACAAACAAACAGCAGTAAAATTGTATATACTTATTAATACAATAACACATCACACTCAGAGCCCCTAACTAGAAGAACCTGTATCTAGGGAACCCGAAACATACACAGAGACGAACATTACACCCAGACCGGAAACAAACATCGATATTCATCAAATCAATATTTACCCCGCCCGGGAATCGAAACCAGGTGCACACGCTTACTCACTACTCAGTCCACCTGTCCACATCACTGCCAACTTAAGGAGCAGTCAAAACGTATTAGATAGATTTAGATCAAGTCCCTTTAATTCTTTAATACAAATACTAAGCGCATCATGATCTCAGCCAAACGAAGCCCACTACTGCACATAATGCCTTCCCTTACAGATATCGCCATACTAACAGGTGAGCCAAGCGACAAGCGACCATCTTTTCTTCGTTTTTATCTTTTTCTGGTGCGATGGGCCAAAGTATTAGGTTTCGCATAAAAGAGAAAATACAGAACATCTGTAAAACAAACACGCTTAATTATTTTAGCAATTTTATTTTATAAACAACAATGTAATGTTTAATATGTAATGACCTCATAGGGTTGACAGGTCCAGAACAAAATCTTAAAGCTACTCCCACATAAGTTCGTTAATTCGGTGGCTTATTACAATACAACAGATTCCTTGTTGCGTTATGTTTTTAGTGCATTACGGTATTGATGTAATCAATATATATAAAACTCTTCCGTTACTGACTGACTGACTGACTGAGTGACTGACTGACTGACTGACTGATAGACAACGCAGAGCCGAAACTACTGGGCGTAGAAAGCTGAAAATTGGCACGTTGGTTCCTTGGGGAGTGTTAGTGAACACTAAGAAGGGATTTCCCGAAATTCCCACGGGAACGGGAAAAAACGGGATTTTTGTATTTATGAGAAATCTGCGCGGAAAAAACCGCGGGGCAGCCTCTAGTACTATATAGTTTTGCAAAATTTGGTTTTATCGGCTAATAAAATAAACCAGGAAAAAAGCATTATTTCGATATACGTAGTACTGCAATCTGCCTAGGCTAATTTCACTCGTTGCTAGGTAAATTTAGTGTTGTCAGTGGTTGTTAAAAACACATTCCTCGCTCTTATGGTTGAAACGCTAAGAAAATTGGTTCGCCATCGAAAGATTGAATTAAACCTGAATATAAAAAAAAAACAAATTTAATTTTAATTATTTAAAAGTAGGTATCTCATTATCATCCCTATTAATCTAAAAACAATTCATTAATTAGGAAAGGATCGTGTAAGGATTGCTTAACATTTCGTGCCCTCGAGGCTTTTTCATTTGATAGGGGAAACTGGGCGCGAATTCTCTAGTCTTACGGATTTTCTCGCATTGGTGTTTTTACAATATAGTACTTACCGTTTATACAGATACAGTTCTCACTACAGATGTTCTGTTTCCGAGAATTCTACATCAAAAGGGGAATTTTCCATGACATTCTCGGGGAATTTACCTTTTGGCACATTATTAGTTCTCACGCCTCCCTAGTACGCCGCCGCAGAGTGACGCGTCCAGCGGGCAAGTCTCACAAATAACATTCGAAGACAATTAATTACAGCATTCGAAAACCATTTCTGCTTCCTAAAGAACAAAATGGTTCAAGTAGTTATGTCCGATCCGATGATAATGACATTCATAGGTTGTTTACTATAATTTAGTTTGGTAAGAGCGGCAGCTGTGTTAACGGTTTACTAATAATTCATTCCAAATCTCGAAAACGAGATAAATCTGTGAGTCTGAGAATACGGACCCTTAGAGTGTTCACTTACTTTTGTTTGCGTTATTATTTTACCAAATTAAAACATTGAAGACAGAATTTTAATCAGTATAATAATATTTGCAAGTGCTAACTCTACAATGACTTGTTATATATGTTTGCAACAGTCTATTTACACGAAATATAGGTAGTAAAGCCACTTTTAAAATGCTATCTATCCATGATCAGCAGATCACCAAAATCAGATTTGACACTTGTCATTATTATCTCAGATTCTATGAAAATTAACGTACTTATTGATATTTCGTTCACATGTTTCGCACCTTATGTGGATCGCTATATAAAAAAAGTTCACGAAATTCTTTCACATAGTAATAAAAAAACAATCTTTTATTATTTTTATTCTATAGGTATTTCAAAAAAAACTATTAGGCGAAAAGGGTATAATGTGTATTATGTACTTATCAAACGTTACTTTTTGCATAGGTTTAATACTAAATTTCCATGTTAAAACCATTTATGAGCACGATAATAAATTTATGTACAGTAGCCTGGCAAAAAAGAGTCTTAGGAAAGAGTATAGGATAGGTATTGAGTTTGTCCCGTAAACGGTTTTGTATTTATTATGGTTATTGTAATACTGTGTTCATCATAATTTATTATTATTGCATGAATCATACATGCATCATTTATTGAAAAAAATTAAGGTGAAAGCATAGACATAATATAACGCTAGGTTTTGTACTAATTCAGTAAGAATACAATTTCCTAAATAATTGTTTTATTACATTAGTTAACTAAAAAATAAAAAACATACTTGCCTACAAATGAAATATTTCGTCCAGATCGCCGTCACTGGTCGGAACTAACCGTGCCCAGCAGGCTGTCTGCGTTTCCACGCTGGGTGGCCAGGCTTCGACGCTGGCTAAGATATGAGCCGGCCCGCTGGTCACCTGACTGGTCGATCAGGTGCTTCGACAGTTCTTTAGAAATGGGCGCGTCTCCGGTCCCCATGGCCCTAGGATTTCGTTTCGACCCCAAAAATTAGTAAACCCTAGAAACTCATAGTTGGAAAATGGAATTGATAAGGCAAAAGTTTTTGGCTTTATTCAATTTCCACTTTTCCACTCTAAATTGATAGTTGCCAGTAATAATAATTATTAGTTCCATCTGTCAGTTATTAGTTACGCGGACTCTTTTTGCCAGACTGTACATCCCAGCGTTGGCAACTGTACTTGACAAGTTGTTTTTAATTTCAGTATCGTTTTAGTTGCATTATATTTTAATAGGTACGCCATTTTATTTTTTGCTTCAGCTCAAATTAACTGGAAAATTTGCTTAGGGTGACTATGAACTGGTGTGGTAAAAATATAAAAATAAAAATACGCTTATTTAGGTAAAGTTTCTATCCGATTATGGCAAGACCTCCTTCACATAATCGTCCTTGCGATGATCTGTGGTTGACCCCTATGTCCAGCAGTGGATTTCTCTCTGTGAAGAAGAAGAAGTAATTCTGCTGGAAAATTACTTTTTGCATCATAAAACACTTATATCTTAACATTTATATCTTTACAATTATTTAGGAAAAAAAAGTAAAAACGGTGGTGAAGTTAAATACTACCCTTTTTCAGCGTTACGAAGTAAGGGGACAGGTTTACCCAAATCCAATTATTCTTATAAAAAAAAAACTAAAACGGTGGTAAGTGAAAATACATACATACCTAATACCCTTTTTAAAGGACTTCAAAAAAGAAGGTTAGCAGTTTTATCTGTATGTATGTATGTTTGTCCGCGATTATCTCGAGTTTGGCTGAACCGATTTTGATGCAGTTTTCAGAGAAGTATTTGATACATTAAAGAGAAGGTTTTAGTACCAATTTTCGAAAAAGAGGAAGTGCTCAGTTGATGTATGTGTCATTTTGCTGAAGGCGGGTTCCTTTTTTGGAAAAAAGAAATTATTAAAGGGATAGGTTTACCAGGCTCAAAATAGCTTTAAACTTTTTTTTACCGCATAAATGTCATTTTATATTGTAACGACTACAATAAAAATCCCCGTGACTAAGCTAGCAAGTGTTATAATTGTACTAATTAACGTTTTGTTTGTCAAAGTATTTTATGCTCTAATGGGCGGTGCAATTACCCGCAAACTCGCCTCATGGTGGGCAATATTTCAGCTACGTCACTGAAATTATAAAAATATGCTATTCATTTTACAACAGAAATAAGCCTTTAGTGTAACTCTTTTTAAACCCCGACGCAAATAATAATAAAAATACTTATTAAATGGTTAGGTCACGTTGTGATCGACTCTTAATACTGTAAAGTCTCAAATGACCGGGCTCTATCTTGAGATATATACACGTAGTCAGACCTATTTCCCATCAGGATAGGCAGAAACAATAAATTTCCGCTTATTAAGATCCTGACATAGGTACTTGTTTCGCTTCTTCTACAAAAAGAGAAAATTAACAATCAGAGCGATTTGAGCCCTTAACTAAGTAGAACCCGTATCTAGGGTGCCCGAATCACAACAACCACAATGGCGAACTCCTAAGGAAACAACCATCGATTTACCACCCCTGAACCACGAAGGCAGCTAACTATCTATACCGATACTAGAGGCTGCCCCGCGGTTATCCCGCGCAGATTTCTCATAAACACAAAAATCCCGTTTTTCCTGTTCCCGTGGGAATTTCGGGAAATCCTTTCTTAGTGCTCACCTACACTCCCTAAGGAACCTACATGCAAAATTTCAGCCCGCTACGCCCAGTAGTTTCGGCTCTGCGTTGTCTGTCAGTCAGTCAGTCAGTCAGTAACGGAAGAGTTTTATATATATTGACTAGAGGCTGCCCCGCGGTTTTTCCCGCGCAGATTTCTCATAAACACAAAAATCCCGATTTTTTTCCCGTTCCCGTGGGAATTTCGGGAAATGCCTTCTTAGTGCTCACCTACACTCCCCAAGGAACCCACGTGCCAATTTTAAGCTTTCTACGCCCAGTAGTTTCGGCTCTGCGTTGTCTGTCAGTCAGTCAGTCAGTCAGTCAGTCAGTCAGTCAGTCGGTCAGTCAGTAACGGAAGAGTTTTATATATATTGATTTTAAAGAAGAAAAATTTGACTGTTTGTTTGCATGGAATAGGCTAGAGAGGATTGAACTATATTTCACTGTTGGGAAGCTACACTATCCCCGGGTAGCCTACATAATGAGGCTATATAATATTCTCAAAATTCAGAACAAAAGACGGTACGAAGTTCGCCGTCTTAGATAGACGTCAATAAAATGTCATCATTGGCACCCTAGCGTTCCAAGTTTGAACGCTTAACGAGGCAATCACGATCGCCTTTGATCCGGCGCGGTGTATGCGGGGTTTAGGCGTTTTTTCCCCGGCCCGTTTCAATTCTCACTTCCTAGGATACTTGATACTACGTGACGTGTTACTTGTTTTGCATCTTTGATACAATATTGAAAAAAGCTATTCTGATGCAAAGAAGAGATAATTTGAGTTTTCAGATGGATATTTTTTTTTAATCGTTATAAAAAAGATAGATACTTTATCGCAATCAATCAACTTATCTAAATGACGAGCTGTCCCGGCTTACTTCGTTACGCCATAGAATATAAGATACTACTAAAGACTTTGCTCTATACTATGTTCTTTTGACTGCCCAAAATGGGCGAATAAAAAAACAAACAACAACAACAAACCACCTGTCAAAATATGTAAACAACGGAAAAAATATTGCACCTTTGTATGTACATGTAGTATTGTCACGTAGTATCAAGTATCCTAGGAAGTGAGAATTGAAACGGGTACAATATTTGAGTTTAGGTAAGGATCCCTATTTTTTTTGAAAATCTAATATAGCCTACGAGCTTTCCCGGCTTACTTCGTTACGCCACAGATTAAGATACTACTAAACACTTGGCTCTATAGACTATGTTCTTTTGACTGCCTAGAATGCAAAAACCACAAACCACCTGTCAAAATATGTAAACAACGGAAAAAATATTGCACCTTGGGTTATATTATTTGAGTTTAGGTAAGGATCCCTAATTTTTTTGATAATCTAATATTTTTCAAATCGGTTCAGTATTTCCGGAGCCTATTCGTTACAAACAAACAAACAAATCTTTCCTCTTTATAATATTACTAGAGGCTGTCCCGCGGTTTCACTCGCGCAGATTTCTCATAAACACAAAAATCCCGTTTCTTTCCCGTTCCCATGGGAATTTCGGGAAATCCCTTCTTAGTGCTCACCTACACTCCCTAAGGAACCTACATGCAAAATTTCAGCCCGCTACGCCTAGTAGTTTCAGCTCTGCGTTGTCTGTCAGTCAGTCAGTAACGGAAGAGTTTTATATATATTGATTACTAGTGGCTGCCCCGCGGTTTCACTCGCGTAGATTTCTCATTAACACAAAAATCCATTTTATTCCCGTTCCCGTGGGAATTTCGGGAAATCCTTTCTTAGTGGTCACCTACACTCCCTAAGGAACCTACATGCAAAATTTCAGCCCTCTACGCCCAGTAGTTTCGGCTCTGCGTTGTCTGTCAGTCAGTCAGTCAGTCAGTCAGTAACGGAAGAGTTTTATATATATTGATTATTATTATATTACTAGTATAGAAAAGCGCTTGCGAAGCTGCGGGCAAAAGCTAGAAGTCAATAAAATAAAATAATTAGTATTATATTTAATCAGTATAATTTATTTACCAATCTAATAATGACAAGCTAAAAGTACGGCAAAAGTGATGGAGTAAACAGTGAACATTATCTTATCAACTACGACCACGCATTCCTCTCGCTCTGTCGCGGGGCTGGACTCATTTTGCATCTCCTCCATCATCGATCTGGAATCCTCGAGGTTCGACTGGTTGTCGTCGATCGTCTCGTACACTTGGCATGTCTGTATCAAAATAAAAGTTATTCATCTAATATCTTATCTATCTACATAATTATAAACCTGAATTGCTGTTCGTTTGTCTCACTGAACCTCGAGATCAGCTGGGCCGATTTAGCTGATTATGGTTTCGAAATGTTTATCGTAGTCGGGAAGGTTTAAACGTGGTTTAAACGCTTACCGTGTTATTCATAAAGATACAGTAGATTTTAAGTAGCGTTACTGGAGGTCTAGTTCTTTGGTTTGTTGTATGGTAAATACGTGACATCCAGTCTAAATTGACATACGTCAAATAACTAAAATGCTCTTTAACTTTTTATGAATAAATAGTTAGTAGTTTGTTTAAAACATTATAAATTTGAGAATTATTCTTACTGTTGTGATGAAAAAGAGGAAGATGATTATTAATATGCTACAATTACCTTTAGGTCCGGCAAGAAGAATATCACTCTAACCCATTTGGTAGTCAAAAATGTTTGTATGTATCTGCCTCGGAAGACCGTCTGTTCAGGTGCTTGCAGTAATGCTACATTAACGACGAGAGCAAGCAGGGTCCCTCCTAGGACGCATGTGTACAGGATTACTAGAAAACAATAATAATAATAATAATCCTAACGTTTATTTTACGCTATAGCACCAGTTAACCGATCCATTAAACATTTCACCCCTATAAACCATTTCATGTATCCATTTTACAATAGTTCCTATCACCTTCAGGGTGCCGCCATGGGTGTATGATCTTTTTGTGCAGTGAGTGCTAGAATCTGTTTGGTGATCCATAATCAATATACTAAAACCCTCGAAAGGGCCTTTACGAGTTTGATTCGTCCCCTCGCACGCCTCTCAAAGGACCGGGCTCCATCCCGTGATTTGAGAAAAAATACTTACGAATCGAAGGAACGGTGTGGCAGGGCACGAAGTAGTCTACATAGGACAGTCCTAAACTAATAACTGTGGAGGAACCAGCGTAGAACCACGTGCGTGACATCGTCAGCGGACTTGTCCAGAACGATACTAGCACGAAGGACATCAGAACTGAAAGATTAAAGCAATTGGTGAAGAATATGCATTAGACAAAATTTGTGAATGAGAGGTAAGTAAACCTGGTGGTTACGCTTCTTATGCGCCAGGCACGTAACCACTTAAAGTTATTTTAGTAGAAACTTTAACCCAGCCAACTTCGTATAGTCTATCAATGAAGTTTTCTGATCAAGCTCTCATTATCAGCATCATTTCAGCCGAATTACGTCTTGAGCGAACCTCATCCAGTGTATTCCCTCCCGCAGCCTTCATCAGGTCGTCTGAACACCTTGGGGGAAGGGTGATCTTTCTACTCTGTATCTTCCGGTTTGTGGGTCCGATCAAGCTCTCACTTATTTAAAAATATACTTTAGCTTGGCGGACCTTCAAAGTTATCTGTCAACATCATTGCTTAGTTCAGTATTTTTTTTTATAAAATGTCATACCTATTAAAGGAACATAAAAGACGATATTGTAGGTGGTTCCAACTCTTTTCAAGAATACATTGATGACTAATCGGTCGCTTAGAGAAGTTACGTTGTCTTCTGCAGTTTCTTCGAAATCATCAGCCATCAGCGAGCTCCATTCTGTCTTATTGAGTACCAGTTCGGTGTATTGCATTTCCCAACCTTTGTGGATCTCTGGTTTGGTTTTACCTCCTTTTGCCTAAAAAAATTAGAAGATCATTGAAATTTCATGTTACCCTTGTAATGTGGTGTTTGGTCACTCAAAGTGGACGGATGACAAAAGATTTACACAGCGAATACGCAAGGAATGCTTAGGAGAGGTAGATCACGTGAACCGTCCAAATTGGTGACGTCCTCAAGAGATGCCGCGTGAAGAGTTCACGAAACCAACGTGCATGTATGGAAAGAGTTTTGACCGAAGAAGAAGCGATTTTAGTGGATCGCGATCGTAGTAAGTTGGTATCGCTTTTAGTGATAAGGCCGCCATTTGCATTGATATTTGTAACTTGTTTTATGTACTTACTCTATGTTTTATTTTGATTGCAATAAAGAATTCTCTTATCTTATCTTATCAGTATCTGATGGGAAAGCGATTATGTGAAATGAAGAAATTCTTAAGAGATACAAAGGCGCACTTGTAAGTTACCACACACTCCAAATTACCACGGGAACAGGAAAAAAGGTTGATTTACCTTAATATGTTTAATTTCAAAACAATTGTGTTACTTAAAGCTTCTAACAGGGTGCATTCATAATATACTAAGCTGGTAACAAGCACTTGTTGGCGCTGGTTCAAAAAATGTATAGAAAATATCTGCGTGGATATTTGCGCTGGAACAAGCGTCTATCAACCTTAATTCATCCGAATTTTACTTACACCAAGAATCAGTTTTATTTCCTGGTGAACGTTCCAGGATTCTATCACTAATTGACATTCATATTGGTCGTTTGGCCATCTGAAAAAAATAATCATTAAATTATTATAATTTTGTCAGCTCTCTACGAGTATCCGATGAATTGAGTCGTCATTACTGTTTTTTTTAAACTTGTTCATATATTTGAGTACAATAAAGTGTTTATCATTCATCATCATCATCATCGTCTCAGCCGAATGACGTCCACTGTTGGAAATAGGCATCCCCCACAAATCGCCGTATAGTCTTGGGCAACCCTCACTCAGTGTATTTCCACAACCTTGGTCGCCTGACAATCTTGTGTAGGTCTGCCGTCTCCGCGTCTTCAATTGATCGGCCGCAACTACAGAAATTTTCGGCTCCAGGGACTCGGCTGTTCTTCGTGCTATGTGCACTTATTCGGAATAAGTTAGGCAGACATACTTACCTATTAAGTTTATTAGACGTATCAGCGCAGTAAGTATCAAATTTATTTGTAAAGGAATAGGTGAGGACACCCCAACTAGTAAGTCCGATAATGCCAATTCCGATGCCAGCTGTACTTGGGCCGAGGTTTATGGGACCACCATTTATCGAACTGAAATTAATAAAACATTAGATTGAAGAATATGCGTTAGACAAAATTTGTTAAATGGAAGGTAAGTAAACCTGTGGTAACTGCTTCTAATGCGCCAGGCACATATCAAGTTAAAAACACTTTATTGCATACAAATTAAGATACAAAAGAAAGTAAATTATACATTTCAGGGTAAGAAAAAACAATTGAATTTGCATGCAACGGACGACCTTCGATCTTTTTTTTGTATGTGGGTCGTACATCCATGGCGGCCGTCTTGGCGCTTTTGGGAAGGACCCCGGGATCCACACATTATTAGCATCCGACGTTCTTTCCATGCTCAGCTGCAATCAGCTTCGTGCTCGAGGAGGGCATGTTGTTCCCTCCCCGGATCGCTACTGGAGCTGCGGTGGCACGGTGCCACAAGCTGTGTCGCCGCCCTCTTACGACAGGCAGAGTATACCGTAGACTTATTCTTACGCTCGGAGACCTACAGAGGGCTTGGCGACCTTTGATTCGACCTAAGCGATTCTCTAATAGATATTTTTCAATCATCTCGTCTATTGATTGCAATAAAGAGTATTTCTATTCTATTCTATTCTATTCTATTCATCTCAGCCGCGAAATTTCAGTTGCTGAACATCATCGCCTTTCCCCCAGATCACCACAGGAACAAAAATTTCAGGGGGAAAAGGTCAGCTGTTGAAAATCATCCGCCTTTCCCCCAGATCACCACAGGAACAAAACTTTCAGGCAGGCGAATTGGCGATCGCAGTTTGGCCCTTCATGTTTTTTAACGAAGGATGCTGCTGCCCGTTCCTCGGTTGCTGTCCATCCCCACTCTCATACAGTGTACTTCCGCAATTTTCACCAGGTCAATTAAAACAAAAATAGTCAAATCTTAAAACGATAGTTTATTTTTTACAAAAACGGAACCCGCCTTCAATAAACTGACACATACATCAACTGAGCACTTTTTATTTTTCGAATTCTGCTAAAACCTTCTTCTGAGTGTTACAAATACTATTGTGGAAACCGCATCAAAATCGGTTCAGCCAAACGCGAGATAATCGCGAACAAAAAACATACATACAGGTCAAACTGATAACCTCCTGTTTTAAAGTCGGTTAAAAACAATTGTATAAATTACCTAGCTTCTATAAACGTAGGACTCCATATTTCTGTCGGCTTAAATGATACCACAAAGGTGTCGTTAAACTTAAGAGGGTTCCACGCCATGCTATCATCCTTCCACTTCTGAAATTGAATTAGACATGCAAAATTCAATGTAGGATATTAAAATTATAAATTTTAATAGAACAAAAATATAACATTTCGTTGTTGATCTGTTCAGTCATTACTTTTGCTTTCGTTTGTATTTCGTGGGTAATAAATATCTAACGTGAAATTCTTATGTTACTATTCAGCAAAATGTTTGTAATTTTGACGTGAAGCTAAAAAGTGTTTTAGATTGAAAAATATCGGAGTATATTATTGTACCGTGACTGTACAATTATATACTCCGATATTTTTCAATCTAAAACACTTTTTACAGTCACGGACTCAGCTCGGATCAGCGTTACACTTTTCTCTATGGTCTCGTGCGCACTAGACTGTAAGACTTTTTTGCAAGAAAAACAAATGGTATTACGCTGAACGAGTCCGTGACTGTACCATGAGTGAGGAATGAGGAAAGAAATAATAGAAAAAAAGAAAACTTTTATTGCCAGACAGTGACCACAATTAAACAAAAAAAACAACTAACAAAACAATAACATCACACTAATTTTATGCCACTGTTGATAAATGGCAGTTCTAATAACCAAAATTAAAAAACCCCCGACCCAGTCAGACCCCTCATCAACTTAACTACAACTAGAGCTAATCATCTTCAAAATATCATGGTTGCCTTACCATATACTTTCAATATCATTGAAGTAACACGGTAGCAAATTTCCATTTGGGCTCTAGGATGCCACAGAGAGATACATAGACAGACAGACAGACAGACAAATACACACGGAGTACACACTTTAAAATTATAACACCCCTCTCCGAATTTTCGTCGGGAGTTAAAAACAGAATATACCTATTATAAATTTAATAATGGGTCGATCTTAGTTTAAATTAAAGGTATTATTTAATGTAAGACAAATCTTACCACAATCATAAGAAATTCCGTTGTCAACTTAGACGTAAACGCGTCATACTTTACAGATCTGATTATAAAATCCATGTCGATGTCGACTGTCGACGCTGGAGGCATGTTTCTAGATCTTCCTTGAAGAATAGATTTCTTTAATTTCTCTTCTGATGTCATTTTGTTTTCTACTTCTTTAGAGTCAGAAGGAGCTACTGCAGATACAAAAGATATGTATCACTGTATGAACTTGCTTATAATAAAATTAACATTGTTAAAATTGTATAGGATATAGAGAATAGAATCTAAGAATACATAGGTACATTAAAATCCCTTAACATGAAGTCTTGAAAACATTTTATTCAATAAAGACAACAAAATGTATTTCTTATCAAAAGTCTAGAAAACAACAACATTAAAAAAAAATCTTTGCTTCATGCTCAGTATAACCACAGTGTTACATCAAGTACAGCTGGGCATGAGGCAAGGCAGTTCAGGTTCGGCCCCGATGCGGCTTCAGGCAAGCGGATGTGAAACCAACAGTCCACGTGAGCACAGACCACCCCGAATAACAGAACACTGTAAGGAGTTAGCTGTATTCTTCTGCCGTATTTAATTCTACGCAATAACTATTCAAGTGGTAATTTTGTCTAACTCCTTCACCAGTCTAAAAGCAGTCCTGCTGGACATAGGCCGCCCCCAGAAGCGGTGGCTTAGCCCCTAGCAGTATGGCTATAGGATTTTTTCTATGACGAACGCTGTTGCCCATATGTCAAAAATTCCCTTAGTCGCCATTTACGACGCCTATGAGAAAAGAATGAATGAATAAATGAATGAATAAACGAATTAATGAATGAATTAATGAGTTAATTAATTTATAAAAGAATTTAAGGAAAGAGAACACAGAGAATAGGCTGGTGTAATGTTATCTAGTGTATGACAGTGACTGTACCCGGTCTTACCTTCAGTACCATTACCAGAAGCGACAGGGCAATCAAACAGATACTTTGCTTCGTCCCTCCATGAGGCAAAACTAAAATACCCTACAGATATAGGATCTGCATCGACAAAGTTTATAAGTGGCAGCGGATCGCCTTCTTTACCGAATTGTACTGTACCACCTGGAAATGTAAATGATTATAAAAGTAATATAATTCCTGACTAGGTAGAACCTGAATTCTAGGTTATAAAAGCAGCACTTAGGGAACTAACACAATATCTATGTTTTTTCTAGGTGGTTCTTCCATCATAAAAATGTTTGCCCCTGGCGTTTTTTTTGAAAATATACTAAGCCTATGTTGATCCGGGATAAAGTAAGTTCAAAAAGCGTTATTTTTTTTATTGGTCCAGTGGAGCCGATTTTTTTTGAAATAAATAATAATTTTAATTTTTCTCTTTAGTATAGTATATATACTAGTCGACCCGGCGAACTTCGTACCGCCTAACCTATTACTATGTAAGTTGTGCATATATCAATATATATAAAACTCTTCCGTTACTGACTGACTGCCTGCCTGCCTGACTGACTGACTGACTGACTGACTGACTGACTGGCAGACAATGCAGAGCCGAAACTACTGGGCGTAGTGGGCTGAAATTTTGCATGGTACGTTCCTTAGGGAGTGTAGGTGAGCACTAAGAAAGGATTTCCCAATATTCCCATGGGAACGGAAGAAAATTTGATTTTTGTGTTTAAGAAAAATCTGCGCGGGCCATACCGCGGGGCAGCCTCTAGTTATTCATATAAATCTTCCCCTTGAATCACTCTATCTATAAAAAAACTGTAGGTATCAAAATCTGTTGCATTGTTTTAAAGCTTTAAGCATACATAGCGACAGACAGACAGCGGAAGGGTCTTTGTTTTTATTTACTATGTATAGATTGGTACAGTGGCGGTCTAGGAGGGTGTGACAGATTTGTTTATGGTCTAGTGCGCCCTAGACTGTAATACCTAAGAACAACAGCTATTTTGCAATACAGAAAAACCGGAACTGTTACTGCGATCTATACCGCCACTGTACAGATCAACTTACTGTCATCAATTTTGATATAAAACGCTCTGAACTCTATAGGAGATAGGATGCCTCGAGTGATGACAGAGCCTTTAGCGTTTGTCCTCAGATTCCTTCTCAGTTCAGTAAACTTGTTGCCTCCACCTCCAATCACTGCAACCAAATTTACTTATTTGTGGACTTTAAGATTAAATTGCCTAATGAGGATTACAGCTTGAACGTCAAGCCATTATCCTCACCAACATTTGGCTATAACTTCTAATTGTAAAGTATAAGTGGACTAATAATAATGTCTTAGAAAAGTTTTAGGAGAGAATCAAATTGTAAAAAGAATTGTAATAGGTTCAAATATTTAAAAGTTGGTTCAGCCAATTTATGTTGTAAAAATAGAACAATTCTGTATAAGGAAGGCCTTTGAACAATTAAAAATTCTCAATTTTATAGATAAGCTGAAGGGCACTAATTTTTGAGTAGGGTACCTACTCTGGAATTTAAGTTATTAAGATAAAATTTTATCAATCATCATCTTAGATACGTCCACAGTTGGACATAAGCCTATGCTTCATCCTCAGATCGCCATGCTTGGCAGGCGGGTTAGCGATCGCAGTGATTTAGCTTTTCACCGAAAGACGACGATGCTCCCGTTCTTCGGATGTTTCTTTAGTCGCCTTTTACGACACCCATGGGAGGAGATGGGGTGGTTGTATTCTATGCCACCAACAAATGGCCAGCAAACATTTACAACCTACCAAACTCATAAACAGGATCAGCGGCAGTAGGCTCCGGTACGGAAGACAGCAGAACGTGTCCGTTGTTCGCTGCTAGTATAGCGAAGTGCATCTCAAATAGAATGCTTGGATCAGTAGGGGAGGCAACAGAGTCTGCCTTGAAGAATGTTTCATACTTGTAGCCGTGCTGACTGTTGTACTCCTTGCATTTTGCTGCCACTGGAATTGATAATGATGTTAATCGAACTGATGACTTTCGACAAAAAGGCTGTTGTCGTTTTTCAACATCATCATAAACTCAGCCAAAAAACGCCCACAGAATGCAATTATGAACGGTCTTGTACGACCCTTAGCTAGTGTTATCCCATAATCTCCACCAAATAACTCCAAGTATAACCATTTCATTTCCTTTTGAGTGACTTAATATTTCTGAAAACGCTAATATCGTTTACTAGCACATTAGTAGTATAGAATTCTCTAATCCGTGGTATAGGTCGTGGTAACACAGAAGTAGTACTAGTACGCGACTGGGACCGTGGACACCCGGGTGTCGATCTTCAATGTTTCCCGGGGACCTTTCCAAAATCGCTAGGTGGCGGCCAAACCTTGGAGTTTTAGTGGATGCAAGCTCTACACACCCCCATCGGTCAACCGATTGACGGGAAGAGCGTTAGGCATTCCCCCTCGTTAAAGAAAAGGTTACTACGTAATTTCCCATCCGAGGCGTACGAGGTGCGATTCCCCATTGGCAAATTTAATTCAGTATTTTCAGACTTTGGCTTCGGAAGGAAAGTGTCGCGTGGGTCCTGCATCTTATTGGTCGTGTCGGTCAACCGTTTCAATGACACTAACCCTATTATTCATAAAAAGTTAAAGAGCAATTTAGTTATTTGACGTATGTCAATTAAGACTGGATGTCACGTATTTACCATACATCAAACCAGAGAAGTAGACCTCCAGTAACGATACTTAAAATCTACTGTATCTTTATAAATAACACGATAAGGAGCTAGGGACACGAGAGTGGGTTTGAATATATGTTTTAATGTATTATAGGTAGGGTACTTACTTTTAAATGTGAAAGTATAATTTGATTGTGACAATCCATGGTTTATACCAGCTAGAAAAACTAACACTTTCAATGATAACATTTTCAGAACACTTCATCAACACTATTTTAATGTTCATAAAAGAGTAACTAAACCCAAGCGATCATATCAAAAAATATACATAAACTAAACTGGTAAACTAATTAAGTATGAATGTTATTTTACTGTTCAGCTTACATGATCTCACTGTATCGCTTTTTAAAAGGAAGTGCGGGACTTTTATCATGCGGATGAGATAAGTCTATAATTGTTTTATGTTTCTCTTTAGATTTGTTTTTAACCCCCGAACGAAAAATTCAGAGAGGGGTGTTATAATTTTAACGTGTGTATCTGTCTGTCTGTATGTCTGTGTATCTGTCTGTGGCATCGTAGAGCCCAAACGGCTGAACCGATTTTCGTTTAGTTTTTTTTGTATCATAGATAATTTCAGGCCGAGTGTTCTTAGCCATGTCTGATGAAGATCTGATCAGCCGTTAGAAGATGATCAGCTCTTGAATAATGGATGAGAGGATCTAACTAGTTTCCTTATGTCCGATCGATTTGAAATTTGGTACCATGTTACATCTATGTTATAGAAAGTATTTGGTAAGGTAACCATGACCTGATCTGCCGTTTGAAGATGATCAGCTCTTGAATAATGGATGAGAGGATCTAACTAGCTTCCTTATGTACGATCGATTTGAAATTTGGTACTATGTTACATCTATGTTATAAAAAGTATTTGGTAAGATAACCATGACCTGATCTGCCATTTGAAGATGATCAGCTCTTGAATAATGGATGAGAGGATCTAACTAGCTTCCTTATGTCCGATCGATTTGAAATTTGGTACCATGTTACATCTATGATATAGAAAGTATATGATAAGGTAACCATGACCTGATCTGCCGTTTGAAGATGATCAGCTCTTGAATTATGGATGAGAGGATCTAAGCACCTTCCATTTGTCCTATCAATTAAAAAATTGGTACAGTTTAACCAATGATATTGAAAGTATATGTTAAGGTAACCATGATATTTTTAAGATCATTAGCTCTAGTTCTAGTTAAGTTGATGAGGGGTCTGACTGGGTCGGGGGTTTTTAAATTTGAGTTATCTACACTTATATTATTATTAATTATAATGCAAGTCAATTCAATTCAATTTATTTAAATCAGAATAAAATTCCATATTATCTTTACTAATATTATAAAGAGGAAAGATTTGTTTGTTTGTTTGTAACGAATAGGCTCCGGAAATACTGAACCGATTTGAAAAATTCTCTCACTAATTATTAGTGAGAGAATTTTTTCAAATCTATCCATCCATCTTAAGGTGTATAAATGCACAGGATTCCATTAAAATCAGGTAATTTCATTCAGGGCGCTTCTGTATAAAGATTGAGTTATTCGTAAGAAGAAAACTAGCTAGCGGGAAAATAGCAAATTGTAAATCCCAAGGAATGCAATTTGGGATGCAATCAGTCCCCGACGCCTGCACCGCAAGAACAGAATCTGTGAATTTATACTCGTCTTCTATAGGAGATTGCTTTACGGCTTTGAGTAATTTATTTTAGATCCTTATTTATTGAGGAATTAATAAGGATTTTGCTTTTCCTTCGGACAATTCGTATTGATACTTGATTATTTTGATGTAACTTACCTTATCATACATTTAGAAAATATACAACCTTACTTACATAAAATTCTGTGGTGGCGGCATAGAATACCACCCTTTCTTCTCCTATAGGAAAGAAAGAAAGAAATCTCATTTATTTTGCAGCGTCAACGACACATTACAAACTTAGTCTAAGTATACCAATAAAAAAAAAAAATTACAATAAAATATAAAAAAAACAACAAATAACTTATTAATGAACAGATAATTTAACGATGCTATGGGGCCGCTGCAAAAATGGCACTAGCTCAGCATGTGCTGAAGGCCAACGGCGCTGATTTTTTCACTGTCTCCGATAATTTTCAAAAATTCAAAGTCAGTTTCAACAAAAAGTGTTATGTCAACTAGGCTTAAAATTCCGGGGCAAAACGCAACATTTTAAACTACAACGCTAGAATTCCCACTCCACGATTTCAATCTAAGAACCTTATTGACTGCTCTGAAAGATTATATCCCTTGATTGGAGTAGGCTGTAGATGTAGACATGTCTGGTTAGCAGAGGAGAGTCTTCTTGACAGATCCCTTAATGGGATTCGATGGGCACCGTTCAATTATCCGTGAGCGTCCGTCGATGCGGGTATACGAGTGTGTGGTTAGGGTGACCATGAGTTTGATAGGCTTATAGTGAAATTATTACATACATACTTACATCATCAATATATATAAAACTCTTCCGTTACTGACTGACTGACTGACAGACAACGCAGAGCCGAAACTACTGGGAGTAGAAAGCTGAAAATCGGCACGTGGGTTCCTTGGGGAGTGTAGGTGAGCACTAAGAAGGGATTTCCCGAAATTCCCACGGGAACGGGAAAAAACGGGATTTTTGTGTTTATGATAAATCTGCGCGGGAAAAACCGCGGGGCAGTCTCTAGTAAATAAATAAATGTTTATTTCAATTAATTATAAACAATATAACAATCAGTGAGTCTCCATTTAGGTATGTAAACCTGTATTAGGGGACCCATTCATCATTAACATCTCAGCTGAGATACCTTCACTGCTCGACATAATTTTGCAAGGTCAATAATTTGAAGTGGGGTTGCCATAATCGCCACGCTCTGAGCAGGCGGGTTGGCGATCGCTGTGTGGCTCTTAAATTTCAACTAATAACGCTGCTGCCCGTCCTTCCTTTGTTCTCTTAGTAGTTTTTTAAGACACCCATGAGAGGAGATCGGTCACTGGTAATCTAGGCCGCCACTACAATGGTACTACAATCTATACCAATATTATAAAGAGGAAAGATTTATTTGTTTGTTTGTAACGAATAGGCTCCGGAAATACTGAACCGATTTGAAAAATTTTTTTCATTGGTAGGAAGCTACATTATCCCCGAGTGTCATAGGCTATATTAGATTTTCAAAAAAATTTGGGATCCTTACCTGAACTCAAATAATGTAACCCAAGGTGCAATATTTTTTCCGTTGTTTACATATTTTGACAAGTGGTTTGTTGTTGTTTGTTTTTTATACGGCCATTCTGGGCCGTCAAAAGAACATAGTCTATAAAGCCAAGTCTTTTGTAGTATCTTATATTCTATGGCGTAACGAAGTAAGCCGGGAAACCTCGTACATAATATAAAAGAAAAAAATATTATATATGTACATATATATGCCTTTTCCCCCGAGCTTTTTTTACTTTTCTTGCTTCTTCCATATTCTTACATAATTTTCTCCGATTCCGGATACTTGTCAAAATTTTGTCTAAACTTTTTTTTTATATAATTTTATTCAAACTGACAGTCACCCCACAAATAAACCGATCTTCCACCCGTACCCACCGAATCGTAATGTTTACGTTACGTTTTATCGATACCTCCATCACTTTTGCACAAATTCGCAACCTTAATTTCTACACATTATGGACTAGTACATCAAGTTTATTTCAAGTCGATTGTACCGTTGTGATGACTTCAGATGAAATAAGGGAAGGAATTACGTAATGACAAGGGCCCGTATGGTTTTAGTTGAAGGAATAGTTACCCCTGTCAGTGTGTGGTCAGGATTGGAATTACGTTAGTTGTCTACTAGTGATGCGTAAGCGAGAAGTTTATTAGAGTGGGTTTTATGCCTCATCTTTTACTCCCTGAAAATCTGAAACTTAGCCTGATATTCACTGTAGAGTCGGAGTTTAAACTTAAACACCAAACTGTCAAAATTTAAATTTAAATCATTCTCCACTCCAAATTTATATAAATACTAGAGGCTGGCCCGCGGTTTTACTCGCGCAGATTACTCATAAACACTAAAATCCAGTTTTTTTCCGTTCCCATAGAAATTTCTGGAAATTATCTTAGTGCTTCCCTACACTCCCCAAGGTCAACGTGCAAAATGTCAGCCCGCTACGCCCAGTAGATTTGGGTTGCCTGGAAGAAATCGCTTTTAGCGATAAGGCCGCCCATTGCCCTTTGTAATATCAAAATTTTACAATATGCATTATTTTATGTTATTTATTTCCGTGTTTATTATGGCAATAAAGCGTTTTTATGTTAATGTTATGTTACGCTCCCTAAGGAACCTACATACGAAATTTCAGCCCGCTAAGCCCAGTAGTTTCGGCTCTGCGTTGTCTGCCAGTCAGTCAGTCAGTCAGTAACGGAAGAGTTTTATATATATTTATATACTCAGTTGAGTTTTCAATTCAACACAGTGAGCATACTAAACGGAGTATAAGAAGGCCCGAGCCAGGTTCACGTGAGAACAGATTGTTCTAGTTCAAACTTGACTATTTTGTTACTAGGCCACTTTTTTCAATCAATTCTCTCTGCCTACCCCGATGGGATACAGGCGTGACGTTATGTATGTATGTATGCAACTATTTTTACAAAATAATTAATTATATGTAAAAATGATGTATGAACAGATCTTAAATAATAATAAAATGCTTGCCATGTAATAAAACTAATAAAGGGCCGACCGTCCTCGAGGAGCTGCGTCATCTTCGGTCAAAATGAAATTTTTGGGACAGCCTTGTTTATATCGCTAACATTATGTAAAAATCAGAGTATTTCCCGACAAGATTAAGCGATTGACATTTAAAATGTTGTGTTTTTCCCCGGATCCTTAAATAACATAGCAGCCTTAAATAACCGAAGCCTTAAAGGGGCGAAACGGTGCGAAACTAGCGCCACTTCGATAAATAATTGATATCTTCTTAACCACGGCCGAAATCGAAAATATGATTTTGAATTTGAAAGCTACACACGGAAGTGGCGCTAGTTTCCCACAGAGTAAGCCCTTAATAACCAAAAATCTAAAATATTTACTTGATAACTTTGATAATACCATATACTTATTAAGTAAAAAAACTCACACTCAAAACTCTAAGCTTAAAGCTTTGTCACTTTGTGAGGGTCGTATGTAGTCTTGATGAGCGTTGTCACAAGCGCAGCGGCGGCGGTTTCTTTTCTCTGAAGTTGTAACCATTATGTCATACTTACCATGCAGATATCGCTAATTTAGTGTCAAAATAAAAAAAGAAATCATTCAGAAATTATAACACCCCTCTCGGAATTTTCGTTCGGGGGTTAAAAAATAAAGTATGAAGATCTTAATTAGATAATTTTCTTCCCGCACAAGGAAACTGCATTTAAAACTCTTTCGCTCCAAAAACTATGAAAGCCATTGAGCACCTTCATTAAAAAGTTTGCCTTTCACTGGACTCTCTTGCTACATTATTTCCTCCGAAAAAAAAAACTAACAAAACCTGGACGTTGAAAAGTCAGGTGACCTAGGCACTAAGCTTAAGATTCTACAGGGCCGTATTCAGAAATATTTTTGTTATACGCCGTCAATTTTGAACTTTGATTTACCTTTTTATAGTTAACGGCTTTTCTTTAGTATTATTTTCTGCCTACTGCGAATTCAAAGTAGAGTTTCTACCTAGTTGTTGTAAGATATCGCTTTTTCTGATAATGCCGCCTTTTGCATTTATTGTTTGATTATTTATTGTTGTTTGATGTTTGGTCCATGAACATAATAATTAAAATGAACGTGACGGGGCATTCGGAAACAACAAATCCTAACAAAAAATACTAATGGACACTGAATGTAGTAATTCAAAAGTAAAAAAAATATGAGGACACCACTGCGCAATAAGTTTTTTTAATAATTTTCTCCGTATCACCGTTGACCCCTAAAATTACACACAATCCAAAAACCTTATAATAAGTGATCTACATTTATTTACAAGTGATTCTCTATTTTAAAGGGTTTCCAACTCTATAAATGGTTCCGTTTCTAGACTCTTTTTCCAAGCTGTAAGTACATAAAGTTTTTATCATTAATAGCTAGAAGGTTTCAGGGCTTGCCTGAATCCGTCTCGCGCAGGCACTAGAGGGTGCCTGAAAGAAGGCTGCATTAACGGAAGTGACGGCGCGACGGACGACACTTGCCATTGTTTCCTGTTTGTATCGAACTGGTTTACAGCGAGCGAGCGAACGAGCACTTGTGGAGGGAGTTTGCCGTAACGCCAATTGCGGCGCCCAGGCGGGTTGGCGATCGCAGTGTGGTTCTTTACGTATTTCAACGAAGGACGCTGCTGTCCGTACTTCGGCTGTTCCTTTAGCCGCCTTTTACTACACCCATGGAGAAGATGGTTTGGTGGTTTTCGTTGCCGCCTCCTCCGATAGTTTGTATGCGTTTGACATTTGACGGGTTGAACATTCAGCGGGGAATAACCGACCCCTGGCTATATGCACTGTTATGTTACACATATTTTTATGTTTTCTTCGAATAATCACCATTGATGGAGCACGATAGTATCGGAGTAACATAGAGCGAGATGGAGCAAGTAGCCCAGGACAGAACTGTACGGTGATATTTACTAAGATAACGTTACAGTGGTTATTAATTAGCCAGGGGTTATTCCTCTATGAATGTTTAATTGTAAGATGTCGCTAGTGAGAGATAACAGTATATTATTATATCGTCATACTTATCTATCATGTTTATTAATTCGCCGCCGTTCGCGATGGTTCGCAAGGTGTAACGCTACTTTTTCTAGATGACCTGGTTGTCGCGAATCACCGAAGTGTTGGGTTGTGCGCTTATAGGTAGGTTTTGTTTGTAGCCAAATAAACTGTGCCGTAATATGAACTGATAAAATGTAACTGGCAACTCAAAGTACTGATTTCTCAGCAGTTTTTATAATCTATCCGTCTTATTCATAAAGATACAGTACATTTTAAGTAGCTTTACTGGAGGTCTACATCTCTGGTTTTTTGTTTTCGTATTTACGTGACATCCAGTCTAAATTGACATACGTCAAATAACTAAAATGCTCTTTAACTTTTTATGAATAACAGGGTATATATATAAAACTCTTCCGTTACTGACTGACTGACTGACAGACAACGCAGAGCCGAAACTACTGGGCGTAGAAAGCTGGAAATTGTCACGTAGGTTCCTTGGGAAGTGTAGGTGAGCACTAAGAAGGGATTTCCCGAAATTCCCACGGGAAAGAAAGTGATTTTTGTGTTTATGAGAAATCTGCGCGGGAAAAACCGCGGGGCAGCCTCTAGTTGTCCATAAAATTGAATAGAAAACAAAAAAAACCATTTGATTACCGAACTTTTTCACAAAATTTAACGGTTAATTTAAAAGGGTAAAGGTTGAGTAGAGACAGAAGAAATATTTTAACACAACCTGTAACTGTGAAGATTGCGGGAATAGACTGAAAAAACCCTCGGCTTACAGGATGAGGTCGCTATGGCAATCAAAAGGGGAATTCTATATCCCACAATAAAACACCTCGGACACTTCATAGAAAAAAAATGCTTTGTTTTGCTTTTACACATATAGCATCTTCCTTGTTCTGTGATTTACACAGCCGATACTCGTGTACGTATCATGCTTGTGTGAGTGAGATAAGACGTGCTATTATATTATAATATTAGCGGTAACTGAGAGGTAACCGAGAGCGGGGGAGCCGCACTCGCTGTAGGAGTGCCTATGTAGTACTATTTATTATGCTGTGGTAATACTTTCGGTTTTTCTGTATTGATCTAGACAAACGTGTTACGCTGAATTATACCACCACTATACTTCTTTCGGCTGAGATTATGATGATGATAATGTTGCCAACAAGTACCTACCTACACAAGATAACATAGATATGCATAGTTAAAGGACTCCCACAATTTGTGACGTTTCAATTTGCGAAGAGCCCGCCACACGGCGTTTTCACTGAACATTCGATTTCCTGGACGAAGAAAAGTCCAATTTATTGCACGGAATTTACAATTTGGCGCGCGCACTCTAGCGCGCTCCGTTGATTACAACTGTAAATAGTTTACGGGTGAATAAAAAGAATTTAGTTTTTGTTATACTCGTCGCTTGGCGTTCGAAGGGTTTAGATTTTTTTAACCGACGAAAAAACAAAAAGGAGGAGGTTCTCAATTCGTCGCGTATATATATTTTTTTTTTTTTTATGTATGATCACGCATAACTTTTTACTGTGTGGACCGATTTTGATAATTCTTTTTTTAATCGACAGGGTATACCTTGAAGTTGGTCCCATAAAAATTTGGAAATAAAATTCCCACCCTAAAGGTGGGAAAATAGGGGTGACTTTTTGGTCGGCGGGTCGATTTATCCACTCACAGGTTGCATTTCCGTGTTACATTATAACTTTTGATACCTACTTACAATATCTTTGGAAATGAAATAAAATCAGCCAAAAGACGTCCACTGCTGGACATAGGCCTCCCTCACAAATCGCCTCACCGACCGGTCGTGATCGAACCTCATCCTGTTAGTCCCTCAACCTTCACCAGGTTGTGTGGCCACCTTGTGGGGTGCGACCACCCGGTGAAGTATGATTGGCTGGGGTCAAAAAATTAGCCTAAAAAAAACTGAAAAGCAAAAAATAAAAACTTTTTATAAAAAAATTAAACCGCCGAAAAAACTGAAAAGCATTAAATAATAGGAAAACATTTTCTATTAGGCCTTAATTTACTCACTTCTTAAAGTAATTTTGGATTACCAAGAAATTTTGAGTCGGTGCCACAGAATCAACGAATAAAGATCACTAAATTACCTGAAATTCAAAGAAATAACCGAAAAACGTATGCCGCTGCGCATCGCGCTTTACATAGATAATGAATTTGCTTGTGTGGTGTGGCGCCGACTTAAAATTTCTTGGTAATCCAAAATTACTTTAAGAAGTGAGTAAATTAAGGCCTAATAGAAAATGTTTCCCTATTATTTAATGCTTTTCAGTTTTTTCGGCGGTTTAATTTTTTTATAAAAAGTTTTTATTTAAATTGTTATCGAAGGGCGAACGGGTGCGATACTAGCGCCACTTCGATAAATAACTAATATCTTCTAAACCATGACCGAAATAAATGAATAATAACCGTCTTTGACTCCTTTGATCTGACTTTGAAATTTTAAGGCCCTGTTAAGCTTTTGTTGTCTAAACTAAAGTGTCCACTTTAGGCAACAAACGGTTTATTTCTTAGATTATGAACCTGTAAGCTACACAACAGGAGCTTAGAATTTTCTAAGCAAGATTATCTAGGGAGACAAAGACGCATATTTTTGATTTTGGCCATGGTTTAAAATATATTGATAATTTATCGGAAGTGGCGCTAGTTTCGCACCGTGCAAGTCCATTATAGCACTTGTTGTTGTTCAATTCAAAGTAACCTCCATTTACTGAGCCAAATAATATGAAAACGTTGCCCTAAATATTAGTACTTAAAAATGAAATCAATATTAAAGATAGATATTTCTAATCTTAGTGACACAACTAATCTTAGATAATAGAAAATATAGTATAGCATAATGCCCCCACAAGAGCCATAATCCGCATTTCCTCTGAAATACTTCCATTATGAACAAGTCAAGTAACAAAGTTCAAGTAGAACTTTTTCATTTTAAATGAATATCAATTCGCCGAGGAGTGAACTTTGTAAGGAATCTTTGTCAGCCAGATAAGGGTGGCAGTACACTTCATGAGCGTTAATGCTATATGCTAGCGTTCTGTGTGTGTGTGTACCAGTTTTCAATTTTCTGCGGGATCCTGCAGAAAACTGAAAACTGGTCTGCCGCGTGAAAAGGGGGTTAAGTTCAGTGCCGTAAATAGGGTTGTGCCACCGCTGCCCAGGGCGTAGACTCTGGGGGAGCGCAAGAATGGCCAAGCCAGGCAGGCAGAAATTCGATATTTTGGTTTGCCCCTAATAAGTTACCGCTGCGCCCCTAGTGCTTGATTCCAATCCTATACGTTCCAGTATCATCAAAAATTTCTATAAAATTTCACAAATCATCACAGTAATATTTTTTAGTAGGTAAGTTGACGAGAGTTAGTTTTAGTGTTTGTATGATTTTTCGCCCTGAGTAAAATATCTTTTAAAAAAACCAAGGGCGCAGTTATAGGAGCTCGCACAGGGCGCAGAAAAGGCTATTTGCACTGGTTAGGGTGTGTTTCCAGCAGAGATTTATAGCCAGTAATGTGTTTTAACAACCTTATTCACCCAGCAACGAGTAGATAAAGTTCCACTATTGGTTCTTTATAACACATTCCTCGCTACGCATCTCTGGTGGAAACGCACCTTTATGAACAATTTGTTTGCGATCCAGACTGGTTGATTGGGGTAACTAATTTTGAAAACGAGTTGCGTCTTACAAAGGCGAATAAGAGAGTATATGGTTCGCCTGCAGGCAAACCGACAGTCGCAGATTAGTTAGTATATATTTTGGGGGATGAGTTCTTGAATATTATGTTTCTTAGGGTCTTCAAAGAAAACTTTTCTTTATATAAGTTGTATTTTACTAAACAATTAATTAAAATAGAGTCGCCTTAAGAAAAAACGTACATGCTTAGTCATGCGTTAGTTAAGTTTATCAGTCCTGCCTGATTTCAAAAAAAAAAAAAAAAACTGATGAAACTAATTAATTACTTACGCCTCTCAATCTGTCGATACCCGTTTAATCTGGCCTCTATATGATTGTATTGATTTTACTCAGCATGTATAAAGGAACCCTCTATTACTCAAAGCTTATAGGAGACAAGCATGCCAAACTTTTGAGCCAAATAAAGCTTACGTGACCGATACATGGTCGCTAACTATGAGTCTAATCAAAAAGCTTATAGTAATTCAAAGTGCAATGCCTATGCTTGGAGTATAGAAATTATGAGATCTTCAGAAGAAGCAATGTGGTTATGCAAAGATAGGATACAGGACACCGTGGTCTTAGCCACAGAACAAGGAAGATGCTCTTTCTCGTGATATCGGTGAAGATTTTACGAATTCACGTTGAGTTCTAAGTGGCTTTACACACTTGGCGTACAGGCTTCGTCTACCTTGATAGATGGTCTATGTTGCCTTTTTATTAGGTTCGTCTATTTTCTCCAGGCTAGCTGAACGGTCGCCCTTTTCACTTATTATTTCGTATATCTTTAGAGGACAATGTAGGCCGAACTAAGATTCGGCCCTTTTCAGATTCATTCACAAGATAACCTAAGATAAGGATGTTTTTATATTCAACGCGAAATCTTTTTTTATCGTAAATGGTTATTATAGACTTTGGGAAAAAATCTTTACTTACTTGTCTATCTATACCAATATTATAAAGAGGAAAGATTTGTTTGTTTATTTGTTTGTAACGAATAGGCTCCAGAAATACTTAACCGATTCGAAAAATTCTTTCACTGGTAGGAAGCTACACTATCCCCGAGTGACATATAGGCTATATTAAATTTTCAAAAAAAATAGGGATCATTACTTAAACTCAAATAATGTAACCCAAGCTGCAATATTTTTTCCGTTGTTTACATATTTTGACAGGTGATTTGTAGTTGTTGTTTATTTTTTGATTCGCCCATTTTGGGCAGTCAAAAGAACATAGTCTATAGAGCCAAGTCTTCTAGTAGTATCTTATATTCTATGGCGTAACGAAGGAAGCCGGGACAGCTCGTATGAAATTAGCTGGTTTTTGATATGACATTAAAATGGCTTTTCCCTAGTCGATGGTTATAGTGGCAACATCACAGACCACGTCGCTCCAGGGGGACACACGCATCACTCTCATAAACCAAATTGGGGACTTTAGTTAAAACCCATCTAGTGAACAGCGAGTCACCGCCTGCCATGGCAAATTGTAAAATATGTATTCATGCAATTTTAATTTTAATTGGACTCAGTTTTATCGCAAAGTGTAAAAAGGCTGAACCGGTTTTATTTGATAAATACCAAATGAAGGATATCTTTATTGGACGCCCAATAGAAAATAGAATCGTGAAGGAGTCGAGAGTTTTGGTGA
Organism: Euspilapteryx auroguttella; assembly: GCA_951802225.1. Taxonomy (NCBI): domain Eukaryota; kingdom Metazoa; phylum Arthropoda; class Insecta; order Lepidoptera; family Gracillariidae; genus Euspilapteryx; species Euspilapteryx auroguttella. Next base: position 5,182,014 of record OX637662.1, read on the forward strand.
AATGAATACGAAATTCAATGGAATCGTTTAATTTTCTTACTTTTCGTTTTAGTATGGCTCTGTTTTTTGGTTAAACTAATCCTACTGTTGAATAAAAAAAACATCATCATCTCAGCCGGGAGACACCCACTGTAGATCAAAGGCCTCTACCTCAGTTCGTAACAAGGAAACAGATCAAGATATAACATACGAGGGGGATCGCCACAATCGCTAATTTGGCAGTATGGCTCTTCAAGTTTTTCAACGATCTCTACTACCGTCTTTCAGGCTTTCCTTAGTCACATTTTATGTTACTTTTTTTAAACAGTAGAAATAATAAAACCACAGCTTTTATTACACTTCGCCTTAACAGTCAACAGCACTTAAGTCCCAAATAACGTCTTAGAATAAACAAGAGATATACAAAATGACCCTTTCTGAAACGGCAGCTGATTGGTTATTCCACGCGTTAACTCGCACGAGGTCTATTCAATTCAGTCAGATTGACCGACACACATTTAGTGTACATATTGAACAGTGTGTAGAGTGCGTGCCAGATAAGTTTTGCGCGCGATCAAATATCTGAACCAATAATCAATCAGCCATCTATTTTTAATTGCGAGTAAGAAAGTATACAGTGGCGCCACCATTCGCGCGCAGACTTACCTGGCCCGTACTCTGAACAGTTAAGTAGCGAAGTGTTTTTTTTATAAGCTTGCGACTCCGTGTCGTCGCGTCATAGAATACCATCACCCCATCCACTCCCTTGAGAGTCTTAAAAGAGGACAAAGGAAACAACCGAAGGACGGGCATCAGCGTCCTTCGTTGAAATACTTGAACATTTCTTCAGATAATTAAGTAAGGCGATTCCGTGCTTCGGAAGGCACGTTTAGCCGTCGGTCCCGGCCGCAGTAGTGGTCGCTATAACCGCGGTGACAAGCTGGCCCCGCCTCACGTTGGTAATAAAGCACCAACTTGGCTAAACGTGGGTCCGGCTCTGATGAGCTGGTGCCTCTGCCTAACCCTTCGGGGAATAAAAGGCGTGAGATTATGTCAATATTGCTTTGCGTCCTCTTTGCGTTTTTTTGTATTGACTTTGACACTCAAGAAGACGAAAAGCAATATTGCAAGCTGCCGTAATAGGGCCTCTGACCACCTTTCATAAGGTACCCTTACATACATCTTACAAACATTGCCTCATTGTTATATAATTATATATGTATAGTATAGATAATTACTTTTCAAAACAGATAATAGTAGCGCTCGAAATACAGATAGAGGCATCGGAATAGATACAGCTATCCCCCTGTCTAACCCGCTTCATCAATACTCGTATAGTCAGGGGGACTGAGATAAGTTATAGGTAAATAAAAATTAAAATATCTTTATTGGTTTTTTATAATCATCATCAATTATTTGAGCCGAAAGGAGACCACTGTGGGTTGACTGGAAGAAATCGCTTTTAGGGATAAGACCGCCCATTGCATGCAAATTCTATTCTGTCTGCACCCTGAATTTTATAAAGTACTTTTGTGTCCATACTTTACTTTGTATGCAATATTATTCTATTCTATTCTACTGCTGGGCATAGGCCTTCAACACTGAACGCCACAACGACCGGCCGAGCGATCCTCATCCAGTGGTACTACTCCCGCTGCCTTAACCAGGACGTCTGAATAAAATTACAATTATTTTTAAAAGGATTTTTACATGTGGTGGCGGCTTAAAATACCACACCCCATCTCCTCTTATGCTTGTTGGAAAAGGCGACTAAGGAAGCAGCCGGATGGGCAGCAATGTCCTTGGGTGAATAATTGAAACAGCCATACCTACTAATCAATCGCGTAGCGATTATAGAAAACCCCCCCTATAATTTTTATCCTTGTGGTAATCTGTGTCTTGTCTACGCAACTACGTACAGCAGTGACCGTTTTTAAGGGTGACTCTTGTCAGCCTTAACAGGATTATCTACAGGAGAAGGCAGGCACCCATTTTGATATCAATGCTTTTTTTCGGCTCCCATTTTCACATTTATGTTTTTCTTGGGATTGTATTATTTTCCACCCGTTGTTTCCCGCACTGAGCGTCAGTTAACCCGCCCACTGCCGAGCGGTAGGATTCCTTTGGGCAATCACGCGAGAGCACGGCTGGATACTAGATACCGCTACTCTATTCATGTGCTATTTATGTATTTAACACGATGCTTTGCTTTGCTTGGACGGACGTTTCGTTTGAGGAACATTCCTATACAGAAAGGTGTAGAGTACTTAGTTTTATTTGCAAGGTTAATAAATTAGGCAATATATTCTACACAATTCAAAAATGGACTTTACTGGCTTACTTTGTTACGCCATAGAATATAAGATACTACAAAAGACTTGGCTTTATAGACTATGTTCTTTTGACTGCCCAGAATGGCCGAATAAAAAACAAACAACAAACCACCTGTCAAAATATGTAAACAACGGGAAAAATTTTGCACCTTGGGTGTTATTATTTGAGTTTAGGTAAGGATACCTATTTTTTTTTTGAAAATCTAATAAAGCCTATGTGGCACTCGGGGTTAATGTTGCTTCCTACCAGTGAAATAATTTTTCAAATCGGTTCAGTATTTCCGGAGCCTATTCGTTACAAACAAACAAACAAACAAACAAATCTTTCCTCTTTATAATCTATATATATAAAATCCAAATACCACTGATCTACTCACTCACTCACTCACTCACTCATCATCGCCCAGCCGAAACAGCTGAAGATAGAAAGATGAAATTTGGACAGTAGCTTCCTTACGTGACGTAGGCACCCACTAAGACGGGATTTTGGGATAACTTAACCGGGACGCCGTATACAGGGTGTAACAGTTTGTATGAAACTCCTAAACTGCTGGGTTTAGAAAGTTGAAATTTACACTGTATATTGTCTTTGCATTACAAACATCATAAATGGTTTTAGTTTTTTTATATCTTGCCCCTGAGTTCTTATACAGGGTGAAATATGATTTTTGCTAAAATCTAAACTAATTACTCTAGAGACTTGAAATTTTCAAAATAAGGTCCTTTTTATATAAAAACATGAAATATGATATCAAAACTGCGTTAATTTGTCCTATGAGCCATGATACAGGGTGTTATAGTTTGTATGAAAAACCGAAACCGCTCCTTATTTTGCTAAATTGAAATGAGTGATGTTTCTAGGTTATAAGGGACGCTTTTACACAAAAAAAATCGATTTTGAAATCCAAGATGGCGGAAATAAATTTTTATTAAAAATCGATATGGGTGGCGTTTTCTAGGTTTTCGGGGGTGCTGATTGCGAAATCATTTGTGGCTGTGCGGATTCTGGGTGCCTACGTCTCACAAAGACGGGATATGGGAATAACTTCACTGAGCCGCCGTACACAGGATGTAACAGTTTGTATCAGACTCGGACGTTGGAATTTACGCTGAAGATTCTCTTTACATTACAAACCTCATAAATGGTTATATTTATTGCCACTGAGTTCAGGGTAAAACAGGTTTTTTTGCTAAAATCTAAAGTAATGAGGCTATCTTAAAATTTTCAAAATAAGCTCCTCATAATACTTAAACATCAAATATGATATTATAACTGCGTTTATTAGTCCTGGAGTCCTTGAAACAATATGTATGGCGAACATTAGGTTTCCTTATAAAGTAATATGGTAGGTGTTTTCAAAGTTTTTGCGGGTGCTGATACAGAGTGTAACAGTTTGTATAAAAAAAAAGTGATGTTAGTAAACTGGGTAAGGGTCGCACAAGAAAGGTAATTATGGCAACCTGTAGGTGAGGCAAATTTACAGCAATGAACGACAATCAGTTGGGACGACGATGATGATGAATCTGAGTAGACCTAATTAATTTAGGGTACAATAGAACTGGATTTTTAGTGAAGCCTCAGAGCTTAGCCTCAGAGATGAAGCATATAGGTTAGTTTGTTTATACAATACAGGGTATCCTGCTATGGAAAAGGGAACAATGAGTATTTAAGTTTTCAGCCCAAACATCTCAAGATAGAAACGTAAGGAATATAAGTCTAGCAAAGACATGAATTCGTGAATATACTACGGGAACTGGAAAAACCAAATTTTAATTTTGTAAAGGCAAACTGCTTTTTTATGATTTCTTTAGGGCTTTGGTGCGATTACAAATGATTTCCCTATATTTCTGAGAAACAAATTATTTACTTTTATTATAAAAAGCGCTTGCGAAGCTGCGGGCGGAAAGCTAGTATTGGTATAAATTTAAGCGCTGATGAACGAAAATTTGCCTTGTGGAGGCGGCATAGATAACCACCACCCCATCTCCTCCTATGAGTATCATAGGCGACTAAGGGAACAGCCGATAGACGGGCTTTGCCTTCGTTGAAAAAACTGTAAGAGCGATCGCAATCGAGCAATCTGCGATCGCCAACCCGCCTGCCAAGCGTGGCGATAACGGCAAACTCCCTCCAGTTAGTTAGAAAGAGAAGAGAAAGAAAGAAAACACGTTTATTTACAAGCCACAACGACACAATAAAGAATAAAAAAACACACAAATAAAATAACAAAACATAGAAAAAACAAAATAAAAACTAAAAATAGAAAAAATACAATTAAAAATAAAAATACAGTGTCTCGGTGGTGCAATGCCGTGGAGTGTCGCTGCAGCTGCAAAATGGTACTAGCTCAGCATGTGCTGGTGGTTAGTACCATCAGCGCTGATTTTCAGCTAGTGCCAGAGTTTCTCACAAGCGTGCCACAAGTGCGCAACAATTTTATAAAAACAATGTACATACATATTATAAATTAATACAATAATACATACTTACATTTAAGTGCCTAAAAATAAAATAAAATAAATGAACTATTATTGATATTAATATTATATACCTTTCTAAATCAACATGAATTAAATGGAGGGATGCGATTACGTCATAGTCATAAGTCACTGAAGATAGCGCGGCAAAACTGGAAAGGGTTGGAAATTATAAGAGCCTCTGCTGATCAAGCAAATACACCTTGAGCTTGCGCCCAAAGGTATACCTACTTGCAGCTTCACGGACCGGTGGCGGGATATTATTCCAGCACTTGGACGCCGCATACCTGAAACTACCGCGGAAGGCCGCCAGCCGATGTGCAGGGACGAGCAGTCTAGTCCTGTGAACGTGTCGCTCTCGTGTCGAAAATTTTAGTTTTTCAAACAGGTAGCTAGGCTGCTGGGTGTGCACTACGCCAAACAGCAGCGTGGCGAGGTGCAGCTGCCGACGAGAATCCATGTTTAGTAGCTTTGCATTGTTCAAGTGTGGAGTAATGTGGGAACGGGGAAGGACTTTGAAACAAAAACGTGCACATGCGTTTTGTACACGCTGAATTAACCGTTAAAAAACAGTTAGTCCTTGTGGCAATCTGTGGGGGAGACCTATGACCAGCAGTGGACGTCGATCGTTCGTAATGATGAAAAGAGATAATGTTTAGCTGTTTAGTAGTAAGAAAAATCACTTTTCTATACCTCTTGCATTATTCTGCAGCACGTCTTCGCGATGTTGAGAACTTATTTAGCACCAACAACAAGCGTGAATCGGTTTATCCTTACCTATTCGATAACAGTCAATAGAAGAACATAGTATGAACTTGTTTGGTCTTTTTCTACGTTTAAACTTGTCTGATGCCCGATTGTTTTTAACATATTTCAAAAAAGGAGGTTATCAGTTTGACCTGTATGTATGTATGTATGTTTGTCCGCGATTATCTCGCGTTTGGATGAACCGATTTTGATGCAGTTTCCAATAATGCATTTGTTACATTCAGGAGAACGTTTTAGTACCTATTGTAATTGTAACCGACTTCAAAAAAGAGGAAGTTCTCAGATTATGTCTATGTCAGTTCGTTGAAGGCGGGTCTCGTTTTGTAAAAAAGAAATTATGTTATGATCCTTTTCATATTGTCGTCTCTCTCTTGCTTTATTTTTGTTCTTCTCTTACCATGACAACCCACTGGGAAATAAAGACATGACCGACAATTTATTATGCTACCACTACGTGGACATGATAGGTGACGCTTGCGCGTTATCACTGCTTTGTAGGTTTTTCGAAAAAACATCAACGAAACTTTGCGGCCACGTTTGTATAAGAGTATCGTCCATTCAATCGTATATCACTCTACGTTCGTATTTGTGATTTGGCTAAATGTGTGGCAATCATGGTCCGTGGTAGACAACCATTTTCCTGGACATCCTAAAAATTAAATAAAGATAAATAGTATACTTATTCATTGAAGTTCACTGTCCAGTGTAAAAAGTTCCTGAATACAGGTTCGTTATTTCGATTTTCCTGCCACATTTTGCGGTTGTGTTTGCGGTGCTTGTGCAAGCAACGCTCCCACGTGATGTTGGTTATATTGTACTATGTAGTCTGGTTTTGTTCAGATGAAACAGAGCGATAGTGTTTTACCTAAAGGTGAATAAAATTTGTGAATTTCACCATCGTCAACTAAGCTGAGAGATGTCTATTGATAATCATTTATTATAATATTTTCTAAAAAAAAAGGCTTAAAAGCGTCTTTCAGCGTTATCTATACCAATATTATAAAGAGGAAAGATTTGTTTGTTTTCTTTGTTTGTTTGTAACGAATAGGCTCCGGAAAAACTGAACCTATTTGAAAAATCTTTCACTGGTAGGAAGCTACACTATACCCGAGTGACATATAGGCTATATTAGATTTTCAAAATAATTGGGGATCCTTACTTAAAATCGAATACCCGTTGTTTACATATTCTGACAGTTGGTGGTTTGTTGTTGTTGTTTGTTATTTTTAATATGCCCATTCTGGGCAGTCAAAAGAACACAGTCTTTAGAGGCAAGTCTTTAGTAGTATATAAGATTCTGTGGCGTAACGAAGTTCACCGTGTCTGCTAGATGTATAATAATTTATTTTATACCTACCTTAGTACAAATTGACAAATACATCAACTTAGCACTTCCACCTTTTCGAAGTTGGTTAAAATAGTACTAAAACCTTCTCTTAAATGTTGTAAATACCTGAAAACCGCAACAAGATCGGTTCAGCCAAACGCGAGATTATCGCGGACAAACATACATACATACATTTAAAACTGATAACCTCCTTTTTTAAATTCCCCTTTTTGGTTTTCCATTAGTCGCCCATTACCACACCCAAGGGATGGGGTGCTTAAGTTTACCACAAGACAACTTGTGGTGGAATTTGAAAACATATTTTTTTTAGCAGTTAATTCTTCCAGGCAATCCTCTAAAAAAAAATTATGCACATTTAAATGACCAACCTACTCCAAACGATGCATTTTTCATTCCGAGACTAAATCTAAATTATTAGAATGACCCTTGGAATCATTTATTTTAATAATCATAGCTCAAACTGCGCGTTCTCGACGCTTTAGTATGGATTTATGAAGTACTTAGGCACCGGGCTCCTTTGCTGTAGGCCCTAGAGCTGCCACCATTGTGTTAAATTTACACTCTTATACCACAAAATGTGGGATGTTGTGGCTGAAAAAAAATTAACATAACTCAAATTTAAAAATTTAAAAACCCCCGACCCAGTCAGACCCCTCATCAACTTAAGTAGAACTAGAGCTAAGCATCTTAAAAATATCATGGTTACCTTAACATATACTTTCAATATCATTGAAGTAAAACTGTACCAAATTTTTAATTAATAGGACAAATGGAAGCTAGTTAGATCCTCTCATCCATTATTCAAGAGCTAATCATCTTCAAACCACTGATCAGATCTTCATCAGACATGGCTAAGAACACTCGGCCTGAAATTATCTATGATACAAAAAAAAAATAAACGAAAATCGGTTCAGCCGTTTGGGCTCTACGATGCCACAGACAGATACACAGACAGACAGACAGACAGACAGACATATATAAAATTATAACACCCCTCTCTGAAATTTTTCGTTCGGGGGTTAAAAATAACGCTTTAATTAGGTTGATAAACACTGTAGAGGAATAGTTAGTTAACAAGACTAGCCTTACAGGTTATGATCTCATTTAGGCAACTAAGGTTTAGTATCGCCTTATAATAAATTCAGAAAATGTTTTTATAAATCTTGGCTTTATGAGTAATTTTGATGTCAATTAAATTATTATAATTGAAAAATCTGAATGTATGTAATCTTGAAGTGGAACCAACCTAAATGTAAACATCAGTTGTAGAACGTCAGGGCTAGCATTAACAACTATAAAAGATTACGTAACAAAATGTATGTGTTACGCTTTTTTATAGCTTTAAAGGCTCCGTAATCTGACACAAGTCTACCCCGTTTTCGCGGGACCGGTAACATCCCAACTTCCCAGTAAAACTGTGAAATGTAATAGTTGGAACTCAGTTGTTTTGTTCAATGTTCAGTTATGAAATTTTAAAGTTATCTTTATTGCCCCGAGTGCCCGCCTTTGTAGCAGGTAAGTTGGTTATATTAAAACCACTGCGACGTCACAGTTTTAGTGAAATTATTAGGGGTATTTATCGAAGTGGCGCTAGTATCGCACCGTGGCCGCATGTGTAATTTCTACTGTATTAAGGCGCAGACTGGTACATAAGGCAATATATTATAGTTTTTTGCCAATAAACATTGAAACAATATTGAAATACAAGTACTTACGAAAAAAATTGATGAAGGTTCACAGTAACGTTGGCGGTCTAGGAGGCCGTAACAGATTTGTCTATGGTTTTGTCAGTCCTAGACTGTATTGCCAAAGAACAAGAGCTATTTTGCAATACAGAAAAACCGAAAGTGTTACGGCGACCTAGACCGTCACTGTACATTAATTATTGTGTTTCTTTATACCCCGGGATGGACTCCGGTCTTTTGAATGACGTGCGGAAGCGCGTTGCTATGTTGTTTTTGAATCACCTACCAGGACCACATAAAGTCCAAAAATATATATGTCACCGTAAAATAATACATCCGTTAGGTTATAAATTTATGTACGTCAGTTTATAAACCAACGTAGATTAGGTTAGGTTGTTGTACGAAAAGTATTATTTTCCGGTAACATTATTACAAATTATTGATTTTAAGCACAATATTTACGCCAATTTAGTACAGTGGCGGACACGGTCGGCGTAACACTTCCGGTTTTTCAGTATTGCAAATTAGCTCTTGTTTTTTTGTAATACAGTCTAGGGCTAACGAAACCATAGACAAATCTGTTACGGCCTCCTAGTCCGCCACTGTACCTATATGAAGCATGATAAACAATAATTGATTCAGAGACCATTAATGATTCAATTAAAGCATTCAGGAAGCTCATCAATATTGATTTTAGGGTAATTTAAATTTGTATGGAAATAGGCGCTAAATTAATCCTTTATTGATTTTGAAGTGCCATGTGTGTTGTTAATAAACATAATAGCGCTTAAAACTTCTAACTAGGTAGAACCTGTATTTAAAGAACCCGAAACGCAGACCAATATACCCGTGCCAAAAACAAAATATCGATGGTTCGCAGCTTTGGGAATAGAATCCAGATATCCAAAGTCTACAAGTACAAAGTAAACTACCAACTGAGCCACTGAGGTGGTCGTATACTTAATATGCCATCAAATACGAATGCCATCATGCGTTTAATAATTTCCCTATAAAGTGACGTGATGTATGAATGTAATATTAGTTCCTCGGAACGTGTGTGAACCGCTTAATGTGGTTCCTTTGGTAATATAATACTGAAAGTGGCTGCAGACTTGGCTCGAAAGAGTAAGAACAATAAACCTTCAGGGTGTTGTCCTGCGTCCTAGTTGAACTTATAATAAAGTAGTCGACCCGGCGAAATTCGTACCGCCTAAAATAATACTATGTTGTTCACTAGCGCTATGCTATGCTTATGGTTGTGAATGTATTATACATACGCAACATACATTGTATGTAAACCTTCCTCTTGAATCACTCTTTATATAAAAAAAACCGCATCAAAATCCGTGGCGTAGCTTTAAAGATCTAAGCATAGGTACATAGACACAGACAGCAGCAGGAAGCGACTTAGTTTTATGATATGTATGTGTCGTAGTAAGATTTCATAATTAGGTTTTTTGCGAAAAAAAACTAGGGATTTTGCGAAAACACGGATAATTTGATATTGAGCATTACTTTTTTTTCAATCATCCTGACATAAAGCAGTTTTTTTGCAAAAACCTAGTATAATTGAAAACTATGAAACCTTTCTTTACTCTTATTGGCTAGATTTTTGCTTGCTGGTCAACTCTAATTCTGATTTGTTCGTTAAAATATACTTTGACGCTACAGAGAACCAATCAGAATAAGAGTTTACCAGCAAGCAATAATCTAGCCAATAAGAGTAAAGGAAGGTTTCAAAGTTTTCAATTATACTAGGATGTTTGCAAAAAAAACTGCTTTATGTCAAGATGATTGAAAAAAAGTAATGCTTATATAAAACAAGAAGCTGCCCCGCGGTTTTTCCCGCGTAGATTTCTCATAAACACGAAATTCCCGTTTTTTCCCGTTCCCGTGGGAATTTCGGGAAATCCCTTCTTAGTGCTCACCTGCACTCTCTAAGGAACCTACATGCAAAATTTCAGCCCGCTACGCCCAGTAGTTTCGGCTCTACGTTGTCTGTCAGTCAGTCAGTCAGTCAGTCAGTAACGGAAGAGTTTTATATATATTGATTATCCGTGTTTTCGCAAAATCCCTAGTTTTTTTTTGCAAAAAACCTTATTATCAAATCTTACTACAACTTATGTATTGACTGATTGCTAGCTGGTAACGGGTTTAAGTGGCGGCATAAACCACCTCCGCGTGTGCGTATCGCAAATGGCGTCTACTAGACAGCCTAAAGACGAAAGAACCATCCTTTGTTGAAAAACGTGAAGAACCATTTCTACGTTCGCCAACCGCCTGCGCCAAGCGTGGCGATTATGAAAATCATAATAATGATGCTTATCGATGTTTGTTTCCTGGATCTGGGTGTGTTTGGAGGTTTGTGTATTATTTTTGGGCATCCCATATAATTGTTGTACTTAGAGACTTTGAGTTGGATGGGTTGTTGTCATATAATGTATTAGTAAAATATGGTTATAGGACGTATTCAACGAACGATTTGGTTATTTTTATCTTACAGCGAAACAATAAAAACAAAAGAATAAATAGTGAGACAACCAGTAGTGACGAAACAAATTCAATCTGACGGAGTCTACCGCGAAACGCGAGACGGCAGAGTTCGGGTTTTGCCGCCGCGCTGATGTAGAACGTAACGTAGGGTTTGGAGATTTTGTGGATTTAATCTAGGATTAGATGGGTGGGATTATGGGATAGAGTTCTCTTAAGTTACATCGTGCACCTGGATTATAATATACAAGTATAATGCTATAGTTTAAAAAGGCATGCCGATTTTTTTTATCTTACCTATTTTTTTTAATTAAACTTCGTTCTGTACTGCATTGCGTTTGTATTTTAATTTAATTTAATTTTTATATTTATTTATTGTGAAACATCGGATATGGGACTAAGTATCCTGTAATAAACATATATATTTTTTTTTATTTATTTATTACTATTTTTATTGGAAAAGTTAAATTATTGTTTTAACTATCTTCCTTGCAGTTTTTCTATCTTTACTCATTTTTCAAACTTTTCCTGGACTACGAAATATGTTTCAAAACAAAAATCAATTGGCCCAGCCATTCTAGAGTTTTAGCGAAACCAACGAACAACATATCCATATATAGACATATAAATTACCTAAGTAGGAGCTATGTTGACGTTCTACGCTCTAAAACCCTGAGTAAAAGTTTGGGGAGTTATGATTGCAACTAGCCCGGCAGACGCGTCGCTCGCTCATTCCACTCTGTGTTCATCGCAAATGATGAGTGCCACTTCGTAACATTGTTAGTTCAAATAACCGAAAACACGAAACATGTCCTTTAGCTTTCAACCTCAAAACAACCTTCCTAATGAATGTAACTCCTTTCAGTTATCCATTTTTTTTTATCTAGATGACTGCGAAAGGGAGCAGAATCATTTGACAGAGGAGGGCTCGTTTGGCGGCTTCTCCAGGCGACCATTGTCAATTGGTGGGCACCCTGAACTACCTAGCCTCTCGCAGTATAGGATACTTTACCAAATAAGGTATCAATACCAATAAGATTAGTCTAATTGACTTGAAATGACAAATGTGTCGTCATCAACCGCGGCGCGGTCGCTGCGATACAGGTTCACCTAGTGCGGGGACCACAGCCACTCGAAAATGAACTTTATCAAGAACATATTACGGACTGTGAATGCAACTAAGAATATTTATGAAATGTAAAATATTTTGTATTAATGTAATTTTACCCTCTTGTGTGTTCTTTAAATAAATAATTTTGATTTGATTTGATTTGACTTTCATTAGGTGATATCTTGTATCCTGTATTGAATAAATCATTTTTGACTTTGATTTTTGACTTTATTACAAGCTGTATAGCCATCGAGAACAATCTATTTATAAATTTTGGCATGGCGAAGGCTTTCAGAGAAGGTTTTAATAATCGTCCAGTACATTGACGCTGGTTCGACGATCCCAATAAATATGTATGAGCCAACTATAGGCCTAGGGTTGCCACATCATATTTTTTATAAAAAAAATCAAGTGTGAAAAGCGACAATCAACAACAAATCAAAATTTAAGGAAGGAACTAAATACAGTGACGTGACATAAAAAAGTTTTATAACATCGAGTTGTCAAAAGCGACCTTATCTCTAAAAGCGATTTCTTCTTGGCAACCTTTTTAATTGAGGATTAATTCAATAAAAAAAGATTGGTTTCAAAATCAAAATAAAATTTATTTAATGTAGGACACAAGGTATTTTTCTTATTGAAAGTCTACTAAATACAAGGTACTTAGGCAAGATTGTCTAGTTTCATTAAGGATCGATTTTCGATATTTTCCATTGTTTAAACGCTAGTATTAGTAAAATAGAATAATATATTGCATCGCTTATGTACGATAGAAGCAATTTTAACATTATATACAAACAAACATTTTGCTATTAAAATAGTTAAAATGATTCAAAGAACAAGTTTACTTAAAATTTAAACAGAGAAATAAAATAAAAACTTTGCTGCTGCATTTTATTACGTTTCACCTTTCAGGTACTTTTGTATAATTAGTTAACAAAACAAAGTGTTTTTCACTAAAATAATAACATGCTAATTTTATACAACGCGACACAAATTCAAAGTTTGCAAGTTTTGTGTTAATTGCGACACGTCCCCGGTCGTACAGTGGTAATGTACTTTACATTTTCATTTATATTATCGATAAAGTATTAATCATCATTGATATCATCTTAGTCGAAAGTAGTCCAATTCTGGACCTAGGCCTCCACCACACATTGCTACACCGACCAGTCTTGAGCGACCCTCATCCAGTGTAATCTCAAAACTTTTAGAAGAACTAAAGAATTGCACAACCTAAGTGGCAATGGGCAGGGCACATAGCTTGTAGAACAGATGGTCGCTGGGCCTGACAAGGTTATAAAAAACTTGGGTAAGATATATAAAAATACCTTTGACAATGACTTTAGGTTAGGTATGGTTAAATTATACGGAATTATACCGAGAAGTTCTCGATTGGGGACCACGCTCCAGAACATGCAGAGTAGGCAAACCATTATGAAAGAAAAGCACAACTTATTATGAAACGGTTGCGTTTCGCCTAATTATGAAAAAGAAACTGCCCATATTTTTTTATTTTCATTAGAAAAGTCGTCCAGAGCACCAAAAATCCATTGGTCACCCCAAGGTCAAAGTATCGATATCGATGCAAATAAAGTTTTCAACCATCACTACCGCAGAATTGGCTCGTTTTGCGCTAATAAAGTTTTAAGTTTTCGCATTGCTAAACATGGCTTAGTTATTAATACCCGTATTTGTGTGCAAATACGGTCACCTGTGCTCTGGTAACAATAAAACATGCGGGATTTTTCAACCAATCATTACGTATTTTCCTAGATAGTACGTAGAAATAAAATCCATAAATGTCGAAATTCCCACGGTAACGAAAAATTTTAATTTTGCGCTGGCGAAACCGCTCTATAATCACTATATACCGGATGTTTCTGTTAAAGCGGTAATAAATCAAAGGAGGAATTCAGCTCACCATGGTTCAAAATCTCAAAACAAAAATCAGCTGTCCCGTACCCCGTCAGCTGATCGAAACAATGTATGGAGCAGCTGTTTTCTTTTGAGATTTCGATCCATGTATGAGTATGGTGAGCTAAATCCCTCCTTTGATGTATTACCTACCGCCTTGTAAGAAACACCCTGTATAAAATAGCTGTGAAATCGAACGAACTCGTACTTTGTCTTTGCACTCTCATAAAATTAAAATCCACTCGGATATCACTGAGTTATAAGAAAGGATCAGACGGACCAAATTCTCAAACGATTAATAAATAATAAAAAAATAATGTTTCAGTAACATAATATGACAACCCTAAAAATATGTATTATTGATGACGTCACTAACAAGAAGCGACCAATTATAATTCAACTGTTTTAAGGGCCCGTTCCCACTGAGAAACTGCATATATACTACATATTTTGACATAACCAATATAATGTTATAAAAACACCTATAATAGGTAATAAAAAAATTAATAGCAAAATGTATTGGTAAAGTAACAACGCCTTTACCAATTTTTTTTTTGTTCGTTGAAGTCCAAGGAGTGTTTTTACGGCGAGAAAAATTATAATGATTACCACGAAAACAACATAGTAATAGGTTATGCGGTACGAAGTTCGCCGTGTCGAGTTGTAGGTAATATATATTATTGGAACTAAGCAAAAAAAAAAAAACATTAACGGAGTAGAATCATTTGCCAGAGGTGAGCTCGTTTGGGGAGGTCTCCTGGCGACTCTATTGTTGGCCTTACTAATGGTTCTGATCCCCAAAATGAAGCGGCAGGGTGCAGTCTGGGTCGCATGGCATATCAGCAGCTCTCTTTGTACTTTGCTATCTGTACCTACCCTCTTTGTTGGTACAGGGTTCTGCTATGCGGACTGGTCTATCCTTCTGTAGTCATTTGATTTTACATTCGTTTACCAAGATGTATGATGGGTGCCCCTTAACCACATCGCCTGTCGCTGCATAGGATAAATATAACCCTTCATTAAGTGATAAGTACCTGTATCCTGTATTGAATAAATCATTTTGATTTGATTCGATTCATCTGTTCAATAGGGTAATTTTACCAAGTACTTCTTTTTTATTCTATATCAAATTATAACTTACTGCTAGGCGAATAGGTATCAAGAATAATTAACTTTAACTTTAACTTTTTACAAAAAGAGAAACCCGCCTTCAACGAACTGACACAAACATAATCTGAGAACTTCCTCTTTTTTTTCGAAGTTGGTTAAAACAGGTATTAAAACCTTCTCCTGGATGTAACAAATACATTTCTGATAACCGCATCTAAATCGGTTCAGCCAAACGCGAGATAACTCGGACAAACATACATAAATACATACAGGTTAAACTGATAACCTTCTTTTTTGAAGTCGGTTAATAAACCGGCTGATTCGATCAACTTCATGTGTGTTTTTCATCAGACAATCTTCAACCGCTTTGTGCTAGGACCTTACAACTTCATAAGACGGAAAACAAACCGCAAACTTATAAGGAGCAAAATCCGGAGATGTAGACAAATAAAAATAAAGACGCAACACACTTCTCTCTAAACGTCCGAGCGGGAAATTCAATTGCTCTTCGTCTTTGTACTATGGACCTTCATACACGAGTAATCTTAGTATGCCACCTTCAATAATAATAACAATAGTATCCACTCGGCAACATTTGGCAAGCCACTCGCGTTGCTCAACATGTTTATCAACGTTAATTATAAAAAAATTAAACCGCCGAAAAAACTGAAAAGAATTAAATAATAGGGAAACATTTTCTATTAGGCCTTAATTTACTCACTTCTTAAAGTTATTTTGGATTACCAAGAAATTTTAAGTCGGCGCCACACCACACAAGCAAATTCATTATCTATGTAAAGCGCGATGGCAGCAGCATACGTTTTTCGGTTATTTCTTTGAATTTCAGGTAATTTAGTTAATTCGTTGATTCTGTGGCACCGACTCAAAATTTCTTGGTAATCCAAAATAACTTTAAGAAGTGAGTAAATTAAGGCCTAATAGAAAATGTTTCCCTATTATTTAATGCTTTTCAGTTTTTTCGGCGGTTTAATTTTTTTATAAAAAGTTTTTATTTTTTGCTTTTCAGTTTTTTTTGGGCAATTTTTTTGACCCCGGCTAATCATACTTCACCGGGTGGTCGCACCCCACAAGGTGGCCACACAACCTGGTGAAGGTTGAGGGACTAACAGGATGAGGTTCGATCACGACCGGTCGGTGAGGCGATTTGTGAGGGAGGCCTATGTCCAGCAGTGGACGTCTTTTGGCTGATTTTATTTCATTTCCAAAGATATTGTAAGTAGGTATCAAAGGTTATAATGTAACACGGAAATGCAACCTGTGAGTGGATAAATCGACCCGCCGACCAAAAAGTCACCCCTATTTTCCCACCCTTAGGGTGGGAATTTTATTTCCAAATTTTTATGGGACCAACTTCAAGGTATACCCTATCGATTAAAAAAAGAATTATCAAAATCGGTCCACACAGTAAAAAGTTATGCGTGATCATACATAAAAAAAAAAAAATAAAAAAAAAAAAAAATATACGCGACGAATTGAGAACCTCCTCCTTTTTGTTTTTTCGTCGGTTAAAAAACAGCGCGCGTTTGGTTTAAAATAAAATTATCTTTCAACATGGATTGCAACGTGCCACATGTCGCGCACCAAATGTTGCCTAATGGAAACGATATAGCTAAACACTCAAATGTGGCCTGTACGAGTTCGATTCATCCTCTCAAAAAACCAGGCTCTATCCCGTGATATCCAAGGTAGAGAAACATAATAATAATAATAATAACACATCACACTCAGAGCCCCTAACTAGGTAGAACCTGTATCTACGGTGCCCGAAAAATATACAAAGACATAAATATAAAGAAAAAATAAGAATAAGAAAACATATTATTATATTTGGTTCACAAACACATAGGCATACAAAAAATGAAATAAAAAATAATAATAAGATAAGTAAGCACACCTAGGCGTCCGGTGAGCCAAACAGGTTACCGTCTCAGCATAATGTCGCACCTGGGCCGGCAGGCGACCCAGATAAGACGCTGATCATTCTGACGGCCCCTTCATATACAAACAACAAACACACGCATGCCAAGAAAACAAACATCGATATGCAGCTGCATTACACCTTATTTTATTTCCAAAAAAGTATGCAGACATATAGATTGACCTAACGAGTGCGTCGCAGCTGCTGTAGGCAAAAAATAACTGGAGGTATTTTTGTAAAACTGGAAATTTTCTTAGCTGTAATTGTTTTTATTTTCAATGCGAGTGATCCATTACATACTTGGCTATTTACTCTGTTTTGCGTTAATAATAATTTGTAAGTTAGAGACAAAACAGTCGGTGTACATCCACGCGTCTGTAGTGGTTACACAATGAGGTTTTGCGTCCGACTTGCAAGGCGTTCACTCTATTTTTCAAAGCAAGTGAACACTTCACTTAAGGTGAAGTAGGTACTTAGTAGCGCCACGAACAAGAATTAATCAAGTCTTTTGAAATAAAACGTTAAGAAGCCCCTTAAACGTTATTTTTACTATGCGCCGAAAACAAATTTAAATTGGTTCAGTATTTTCGCCGTTTAGTGTTCAGAAACCATGTATAACCAGAAAATTATTAGAAGCCATATAAACTTTCCATTCACCTCATGCAGTATGTTTTTAATTTGATAGACTTTTCATAAAAGTTACTTTGTCGTGTCGTAGCTCCCAAAAAGATTAACAGATTTTCGTTTAGTGTTTTTGTGTCATAAGTATATAATTTTCCTGCGTGTGCTTGAATGAATGAATGAAATATTTATTCAATGTAACAGTTACGATACAAAATATTACACGATATTCAATAATAATACAAGTTATAAATAAGTTATATACAACAGACACGGTATTAATACACTGTACATACAAAAAATTGTTGCACCGCAACTGCAACACTGAAAAGGCTCTGGCTCAGCATATGCAGCTGAAAAATATAAATATACCTTTCGCTGCGCTGGTATTCTGCCATTACCCAAAATTAAAAAAAAAAAAATTGGAATAAAAATTAAATGAAAAAGTAAAATATTAAGGTTAATATATACATACTGACGAAACTTTAAATATAAAACAATATAAAATTAAACGTTAGTTAAATATTTTAAACAGTAGTTTCAGAAAATAAAATTAATAAAATTACGATGAATAAATTAAAAAATAAATAAATTCAGCTGGATAAAAATGTATATAATTTTTTCATATAAACAGATAGTTTTGTAATAACCATGCTGCTTAGCCATGTTTCTGTTCAACCGTGGGGATCTGACTAACTTACTTGCTTTTAAGCGGCGATTAAAGAAGACTAACTACATGTAGTGCATTTCTCCGTGCAGTTTCTTAAGATTATGTCGTAACATATATGGTAAGGTAACTATGAACTGATCAGACGTTTGAAGATTATCAGATCAGTCGTTGAGAGGATCTGTTTTTTTTTTTTTTTTGGTTAGTGGGTACCGCAAGACGGCTTGCGAAAGCGTGGTAGACCGCGGCGGAGATGGCGGGACGACCTGGACAAATATCTTAAGGATTGGCCGGAGATCGCACAGGATCGGGATACTTGGAGAGGGGAGGGGGAGGCCTTTGCCCAGCAGTGGGACACATAAAAGGAAAAAAATTGGTTAAGTACCTTCCACTTACATAAATAGTTATGTATCTGGTTATCTCTCAAATAAAGTGTCTGAGTTACAGCTCCTCCGTCGGAAATCTTCCTGCAGATTATTTCTAACCCTTTCTTTTTGATATATTTTAATACAGCTCGATAGAAAAATTTTGGACCGCAAATTTATTTGTTTCTATCAAAATTTGTATAAAAATGTATTTATGTGCTAAAGAACAAAAGGTATATTTAATTGTAAGTCTAGTAAACTACAATAACCATCTAGTTATAAAATTTTACTGAACTTTTATAAGAGTTTGTTGTTTTCCAGTCTAGGTGAATTTGTTCGTCTATGCATGTGTTTCGGGAACACTTGCATAGTTTCTTTTACCAAGTTAGTGATTCTAAGATAGGTACGTTATTTATAACAACTAAGTAGTGTGCGCCCCGCAACTTCACCCGTGAATGAATGAATGAAAGATATCTTTATTGCACAAAAAACACAAAAACAAGAACATTAATACAGTAAGTTGACAAAAGGCGACCTTATCGCTTTGAGCGATTTCTTTGCAACGTCAAAATCCAATTTTTAGTGCCTATGTCGTTTTTGTCCATTCTCAGGCTCTAGACTATCTCTAAATACCAATTTTGTATTTTTTGCGTATAACCTTGCTTTTACTTGCTTGCTTGCTTTACTTGAGTTACTTTCGAATTTGTAATTTTAGTATGGAAGTATGGGTTAACAGTAAATCATTCCATAAGTTCTTTAATCTAAGACTTCCGAACCTACAAATGGTTCACTCGAGGGCACCCTTTATGATTTACGAGCCCTAGTCGACGCTTTGGTCCATTTTCCACCAGTCAAACGCTCTGTTTATAATTTACCGTCGCCTCGCGTGACTTTGAAGGCATGAGTTGAGTACCTATGTGGGAGTTTTCTGGTTTTTATGGCGAGTACGCGCTATGCAGTAGAGCGAGCATGATTAGGGTGACAACGCTAACAATGTGACAAAGTGAAAATTTTAGTTTTGAGACGATTTATTCAGAGAACTTCGTACCGCTTTTTTTTAAGGCGGGGAAGCTCCTAACGAGTACCCTGCAGCCCCGGGGGGAGTCGCAGGGTTATGTGGGTTTCGCACCCACTACAACCCCGCCGGTGTCCATCTCGGCTGTTAGCAAGGGGGCCACGGGAGATCTTTCGATCTTTATGTTCAACTCCGCGACAACTTCGTACTGCCTAACCTATTGCTATGTTGTGCTGTGCATGTATAATACTTAAAAACCTTCCTCTTGAATCACTCTATCTGTAAAAAAAAACCGCATAAAAATCCGTTACATAGTTTTAAAGATTTACGCATACATAGGGATATATGGACATGTACAGAGAATGCTACTTTGTTTTATACTATGTGTAGTGTGAGTGATTGTTTTAAATATGATATTAAATAGTGTCCGTGCTCAAGTTTGATTGATATTGATGTAGGTTTATTTGCTTAGAAAAATACATAGTTATATTAATAGTGTATGCTCTAGATTTAGAATGTCTAAATGTATGAAATTGACACATTTTTGCCGTAACAACACTGAGCAAGGACAATAATAAATGAACTGGGTGTAATTTTGTGAGCACATCACACATACATAATACGTCCGTTCCGTTTCTCATGATAGCTTATATAAGGCTAACCTTGGTAACCTAGTATTCACCATACCTACTATGTTTTAATGAAATAAAAGACAAGAATTTAAATTGTTATTCCCTCGTCATCATATTAATTCTTACCCTATTTGAAAGCTAAACAATATATTATTTACTCTTTCGCATCAATATTCAATGGCTAAATAAAGCAGATCATTTGTCTACATCACGACGTGTAAGTTCACTTAAAGTATGCTAGGGCTGTCACAGCGAAATCATGCGTTAAAAAAATAATTAAAAACATATGATCAAATATTTTAGCGAATCCTATTTATGAAGCTTACACATTAACGACCATCGTGAACGTTAAACTGCCGATGCCAATGTATAATAACTATCAATATCAATACATAGTATAAAATGAAGTCGTTTCCCGCGTTTCATATCTTTTTTAAATATGCAACGGATTTTGATGCGGTTTTTTTAATAGATAGATTAATTCAAGTGGAATTTTTATAAGTATAATACATGCACAAAATAGTAATAGGTTAGGTGGTACGAAGTTCGCCGGGTCGACTAGTTAAGATATTATAAGTAGCTTGTCGATTCATACAAAATCAAAACAGCAACTTCTTCAGTTTTCCTTTTTATTATACGTTGTGTAACACTTAGCCATTAGCACAGCCACAATTGAACTTAGCCATGTCACTAGCACTAGCCACATTGAATAGTTTTTTTTGTGAAATAACTAGTAGATTTAAAATTAAGAAGTTATTTTTTATGTCTGAACACAAAATGTTACTACCGTATATTTTTACGCCTATTGTTAACAATATTTTCAATTTTGTGTCTTGAAAGAACGAATTTGAAAACATAGTTTCAGAGTCATTTGCGTTAAAATTAGAAGTGGCAGCCCTACCTACCTTGCGACTACCCGTAGCCAAAATTGCTGTACAAAGCGTCGCTAAGCACAGATTGATGTAGGATTTAGAGCTCCCTTGTTCCAATATAAAAACGAATGGTAGGTATCTTACCTATCACACAGTTCGGTAACTACGATCGGTACGTTATACACGTTTCTATAATCGTAATAAAGTATCAAACCTTCTACCGACGGTTGTTTATATAGGTAGTAAAAGTTTGCTATAACCTATCGGTAGGAAGTAAAGGGATATAGAAACCGGCTATTAGAGGGCATAAATCATGTGTGATACACTATTTGTTATTGTTTGCGATTTTACGACCCGCCCCAGTATAGTATCTCAGAGAAAGGGTGGAGATTGTGAATAATATATTTAGAGATCCTTCCCGCTCTATATACTTACTTAATCGAAGTTTTTAACACAAAAATATAACATAATCTCACGCCTTTTATTCCACGAAGGGTTAGGCAGAGGCACCAGCTCAAGAGACGGACCCATGTTTAGCCGAGTTTATGTTTTACGAGCTTTCCCGGCTTACTTCGTTACGCCATAGAATATAAGATACTACAAAAGACTTGGCTCTATAGACTATGTTCTTTTGACTGCCCAGAATGGCCGAATAAAAAACAAACAACAACAACAAACCACCTGTCAAAATATGTAAACAACGGAAAAAATATTGCACCTTGGGTTATATTATTTGAGTTTAGGTAAGGATCCCTAATTTTTTTGAAAATCTAATATAGCCTATGACACTCGGGGTTAATGTAGCTTCCTACCAGTGAAAGAATTTTTCAAATCGGTTCAGTATTTCCGGAGCCTATTCGTTACAAACAAACAAACAAACAAACAAACAAATCTTTCCTCTTTATAATATTGGTATAGATTACAAACTTAAGCGGGGCCAGCTTGTCACCGCGGTTATACCTACAACTATGCGGCCAACGGGACCAACGGCTTAACGTGCCTTCCGAAGCACGGAATAATCGAAGTTTTTATTTAGTAACTATTTTTTCAGTTACTTTTTTGTTGAACTATGTGTTTATTAGATCACGAGCTTTACCGGCTTACTTCGTTACGCCATTATAGATTAGAAGATACTACGAAAGACTTGGCTCTATAGACTACCTTCTTTTGACTGCCCAGAATGGGCGAATAAATAAACTAACAACAAACCCCCTGCCCTGCCAAAATATGTAAACAACGGAAAAAATATTACACCTTGGGTTACATTGAGTCTAGTAAGGATCCCTATTTTTTTTGAAAATCTTATATAGCCTATGTCACTCGGGGATAGTGTGGCTTCCTAGCAGTGAAATAATTTTTCAAATTGGTTCAGTATTTCCGGAGCCTATTCGTTACAAACAAACAAATCTTTCCTATTTATGTATTGGTATAGATATAGACTAGGCTACGTGACACGGCGAACTTCGTATCGCGTTGCAATATAATTCTTGAGCATATTCTATAAGCTATGTCACTCAGTGAGTTGTAATTACGTTAGTAATAATAGTTGATGATGATGATCACTCAGGGATAGTGTAGCTTCTCACTCAACAGTATTTTTTTTTTGAAATCGGTTCAGTAGTCTCGGAGCCTATTTAATTTAAACAAATATACAATCAAATCTTTCTTTTATTGGTATAGATAAAAGTAGAGAACGCGGAATTAAAAAAAAAATGCCTCCTAAAAGACCAATTATTTTGACTCTATTTTCACTACTACAGGAACGGTCTTTTTTGTGAGTGATGCCGCCACCGCACGGACAATCAAAATCATCATACAAAGACAAGATAAACGGTGATATTTTGGCTTTAATTCCTGTTATAATTTATTAAAATAAACGTTTGGGTAGCTCGTTCGCGTAATAAACCCATAATCGACGAGATTACAGAAGTACTAAAGGCCATTCAAACTGTAAATGAACCGCTTTAAAATTGAGGAAAATGGATGTGGCATGAAACTAAGATTCGAGCGATTTTACGGAAAATAATATAGGTATAACTCGCGGACATAAATAGTAAAAAATATAAAACCATGACAGGATAGCGCGTCCTCGCTCAGAATGGATAATGTGTGAGCGAGAAAGCATATTGTTTGTCTTGGTTTTAGAAATTTTTCTTTAAGTGCGCGACTTATATATTGTCAGCAGATTGTATAAAGGGGTGATTCAGTTCACATTACCTCAATCAAGACCGAAAGTTCGGTTTCGGCAAAAAAAAATAGATTCAGAAAAAAAAAAAATTTTGGCCACAGTTTCGGTTTTGGCTCAAAACGCCCGAATCTTTTGACGAAACCGAAACTCGATGTTCGCGTATGGCTCGCCTCACCCGCAAGAATTCGGCGATACGAGCTTGGAGCTCACTCATCGCGTGTTACGTGGCCGCTACTGAAAACAAAAGCCAAACGCAATGGTAAAATAAAGAAAGATTTGAATATTCTAAAGTTGTAGATTTATTATACTTTTTAATTGAATTAAAAGAGCTTTAGGTAAATAGTTTAAAACAGCAATAAATTTATTTTTCGCTAAATTTGGTGGACATTACAAAATACTTGCAAGTACAATCAAAATAATTAAGTACCTAATTATAAAACGAAAGTTTGACCGGTCCGAATCGCGCACATGCTGAGTCGGAGCCTTTCCACATGCACAAAACATGTTTTACAAATAGCTATATTAGTTCTATATTTTGCATTTCTTTTAATTTTCTTTTATACCTGTATTGTTCGTGTGAATTTTTTTTTTATGTCTATGGTGTATTAAACCTATTCTTATTATTTAGGCCAGGTTTAACTGCTTTTGTGGTAGAGCTGAAAGTGTCATTTTTAACCAAAAAAAAGCGAAATGCTTTTTCTGAAATCGCCACGCTTGGCAATCGGGTTGGCGATAGAAGTGCGAATCGTTAAGTATTTCAACGAAGAACGCTGCTGCCCTTTCTTCTGAAATTCCTAAAGTCGCCTTTTACGACACCATGGGAGGAGATGGGGTGGTGGAATTAAACGCCACCTCCACACGGCAATGGGAACGTTACTTTATTGTGTAAGAACACAAAGTTTAAATGAAAAGACGAAACTGTCCAGACAGAGTTAAGTCACAAATACCTACAATTTGTCTTTCAATACAGCTTTATTGCTCCAACTTAGTGTAGGTACAAGTTGTTGAATTGACCGGGACTGCTTTTAGAGAATCAATGCTAGAGAGTAAATTGGTACTAAGACATTGGTACAGAGTGTTCACTTGAGTAACAGTATAATAAATCTATACCAATATTATAAAGAGGAAAGATTTGTTTGTTTGTTTGTTTGTAACGAATAGGCTCTGGAAAAACTAAACGGATTTGAAAAATTCTTTCACTGGTAGGAAGCTACATTAACCCCGAGTGTCATAGGCTATATTAGATTTTCAAAAAAATTAGGGATCCTTACTTAAACTCAAATAATGTAACCCAAGGTGCAATATTTTTTCCGTTGTTTACATATTTTGACAGGTGGTTTGTTGTTGTTGTTTGTTTTTTATTCGGCAATTCTGGGCAGCAAAAAGAACATAGTCTATAGAGCCAAGTCTTTTGTAGTATCTTATATTCTATGGCGTAAAGAAGTAAGCCGGGAAAGCTCGTAGTACTATATACAGTACGGGCACTCCTGCCTCCCTCAGCAAGTGCGGCTCCCCCGCTCTCGGTTACTTTCAGTTACCACTCAGTACAAAGCAGCGTCGCATCTTATCTCACTCACACAAGCATTATACGCGTGCACGTACAGTGGCGGACTAAGAGGCCGTAACAGATTTGTCTATGGTTTCGTCAGCCCTAGACTGTATTACCAAAGAACAAGAGCTATTTTGCAATACAGAAAAACCGGAAGTGTTACGCCGACCGTGTCCGCCACTGTACACTAGTTTCGGTTGTTCGCAATGCAACGCGGATAGCTTGTTTGGGGGCGTCTAAACATTTGTTTTCCTGAGCAGCTTGGTTGGCACCATGAACTACCTCTCGCAGTATAGGATACTTTACCAAATAAGGTATCAATACCAATTAGAGAAATAGTCAAATTGACCTTCGATAAGTGATATCTTGTATCCTTAATCTGAAGAGGTCGATATGAAATACATAGAATCTGACCCGACGCGGGAAGCGACTTTATTTTATACAATGTATTGATAGATTATTAAATATGGACTATTTAAGTAAAAGCCTCTCGTAGGTATTTATCGTGAGGTCGCGGTTTGTCTAACGAAGGCTTCGACAAACAATGGCGGGGGAAACTCCAGGAATAAATCTTTCAGTTAGGACAAACAGCGATATTTTTCTGATTTGAGAAGTGTTTTGTGAGATTTACGAAGCATTTTTGAGTTTTAGATCATCTTAAAAATATTCGCTTACATCCGTAAAATTTACAGACCGACAGTCCCTAAAATAGTCTTTTTATTCATGTTCGCGTAACCAAAAGGATATAATTTGTATAAACATGATAAAATAAACTTAAATTTTACTTAACATAAAAATTACGTCTCCAAAACTCATCTTTAAAAGTTTCTGTAAAGGAGAGCCGTTAAAAAGGCATCAGCCTTTTGTGGATTAAAAAGAATAATGTCTTCTTAAATATTTTTCAGAAGCATTCGTCATAAAAAGGAAGCGACGGCACGCCGAGCGAAGTTCTTGAATTGAAAAATTCTACTAGGAAAAATACGCGAGCAGTTTTAAGACTATTTTTATTTCAAAATCATTCTTTTTACGACCACCTGTGTGGTTAAGTTAGCCGTAATATTGATCGTTAATCCTGGTTTGATTTCACTCAGTGTCCCATAACTAGGAAGAGCTTGTATCTTTTCCCTAAAACATACACAGTCATACAGTGTCGGTCTAGATCGGCGTAGCACTTCCGGTTTTTCTGTATTACAAAATAGCTCTTGTTCTTTCGTAATATAGCCTAGAGCGCAAGATACCATGGACAAATCTGTTACACCCTCCTAGACCGCTACTGTCCTGCTCCGTAGCCTAGTGTGCAGTGATGTGGACTGAGTAAGCGTGTGCATGGTTTGATGTTTGTTTCCGGTCTGGGTGTAATGTTCGTCTCTGTGTGTGTTTCGGGCACCCTAGATTCTGGTTATTTCTAGTTAGGGGCTCTTAGTGTGATGTGTTATTATTTTTATATTATTACTAGAGGCTGCCCCGCGGTTTTTCCCGCGCAGATTCTCATAAACACAAAAATCCCGTTTTTTCCCGTTCCCGTGGGAATTTCGGGAAATCCTATCTTAGTGCTCACCTGCACTCCCTAAGGAACCTACATGCCAAATTTCAGCTTTGTACGCCCAGTAGTTTCGGCTCTGCGTTGTCTGTCAGTCAGTCAGTCAGTAACGGAAGAGTTTTATATATATTGATGATGTAGGCATCAAGTCAAACAAAGTAATAAAGACTAAACAAAGAATCTTGCTTTGATCTTATAAAAGCTGCGCAATACTGAAATTCCTTATGAGGCATAGCACAGCAACGGTAGCGCCACCCGCAAAAAAAAAAAAAATCTTCTAAACTAAGACAAATATCAAAAAAATCACTAGATAATGTAGCCTAGTGTTTTTAGGGCACTGTCGTATAGCTTTTAGGTTAAAGATCAGAGAAAACTAAAAAGTGTTGCTAAAAACGGCCAATTTTTGCAACAATCAGTAGTAGAAGTCTTAAACGTAAAAGCTAGTGATCTTAAAATACTAGGCTACATTATCTAGTGGAATACTGTTCCGCATTTTTGATATTTGCCTAAGTTTACTACATATTAATTTTTTTTCGTGGGTGGCGCTACTTTAACTGTGCTATGCCTCTAAAATTATATTTACTTCAGAGCGGAAGACGATTTCATTCTGCCACTGTAAATAAATGAACGCTGGAAGTACTTCCTAGTTTAATCCTATATACCTGAATGCTCAGTCGATACAAAGAACAAAGTTACTGTAGAGAATGAAAATAATTACATCCATTTATCTTTACGAAAACATTATTTTACCGGAATCTGTTACACAAGATGACCGTGTAGTGTTAATATAGAATACTCGACCCGGCGAACTTCGTACCGCCTAATTAATTACAATGTTGCGCATTTTACTTATAAACATTCATCTTGAATCACTCTAATGTATTAAAAAAACGCATCAAAATGCGTTGCGTAGTTTTAAAGATTTAAGCATACATATTTCGACTGCTCCGTGGCTCAGTTGGCAGTGATGTGGACTGAGTAAGCGTGAGCACCCGGGTTCCATTACTGGGCGGGGCGAATATTGATAATGATGAATATCGATGTTTGTTTCCGGTCTGGGTGTGATGTTCGTCTCTGTGTGTGTTGCGGGCGCCCTAGATACAGGTTCTTCCTAGTTAGGGGCTCTGAGTGTGATGTGTTATTATTATTATATTTATTTTTAAATTATTATTTTATTTGTAACTGTTAAAAGAAGAAATAAAAAAAACAATTTAATATTCAAGTATTAGAAGTTAGGTAGGTAGTTATTTTAAATTTTGTATCAAGATTTGCATAGTTAGGCATTTCTTTTTAAGTTTTATCTGATGACCTTAAGTAAACAGTGTAGTGGCCACGTTTTCCACTCCTAAGTAATGTTATCTATACCAATATTATAAAGAGGAAAGATTTGTTTGTTTGTTTGTTTGTAACGAATAGGCTCCGAAAAAACTGAACCGATTTGAAAAATTCTTTCACTGGTAGGAAGCTACACTATCCCCGAGTTACAAAGGCTATTTAAGATTTTCAAGAAAATTAAGGATCCTTACTTAAACTCAAATAATGTAACCCAAGGTGCAATATTTTTTCCGTTGTTTACATATTTTGACAGGTGGTTTGTTGTTGTTGTTTGTTTTTTTATTGAGCCAAGTCTTAAAATCTTATCTTAAGTCAAGTAAAATCTTATCTTCTATGGCGTAACGAAGTAAGCCGAGAATACTCGTACAATATAAAACTATTAAAATAATACACAGTCTTTTGCAAGAGCAACACAATTTTAAATAAATTATGAAATTATAAAAAAAAAACAGTGAGGACATGAAGGTCAATTATTATTATTAAAAACCTAAGATTTACCACTACTGGGCCCTTTGACCATTTGCCTTTTTAATTTTTAAATTAAAGAAACCAAACGACAAAATAAAAATATCAAAGACTTATCTACAAACAAAGAATCACTAGCTCAGCCTAAGCTAAAGCCAGTGCCGTTTTCAGGTAGTGCTATTTCACAAAAAAAAAAACAGTGGATCGATCGGGTATGCGTGTAGCACAAAAAGTAAAAAAAAACAACACAAAGTATTGCGCTATGACTATGACAAAAATGCTTTTGTGAAAAAAAAGGCTATATCGATATTTTTCAGCGTAAGCAGGAACGAAAGAATTTGTTTATTTTTTTGGTGCACAATAATACATCGTTTATTCACTTGCTCCTCCTTTGCTCATTTGGTAGTAATGTGCACTTAGTAATCGTGTGCACCTGGGTTCGATTCCCGGGCGGGGCGAATATTTATAAGATGAATATCGATAAATGTTTCCGGTCTGGGTGTAATGTTTGTCTCTGTATATGTTTCGGGCATACTAGATATAGGATCTTCCTAATTAGGGGCTCTGATCTGAGTGAGATGCGTTATTATTATTAATGTTCGTTTCTGTGTGTTTCGGGTACCCTAGATACAGGTTTTTCCTAGTTATAAGAACACACGCACTCCTATGGTTCTGGCAGAATCATCAGCGTTGCATCAATGCAATTGCATTGCTTGCAACATAAGCTGAGTCGGGGCCATTTTGCGCCCACAACACTTACAATAATTTAATCAATTTTATTTCGTTATTTGTTCTTTGTGTTTCTTTTACCTAGTTGTTACATAATATTGTATGTTTTGTGTGCGCAAATAAAGATCTGTCTATGTCTATGTCTATGTCTAGTTATAGGCTCTGAGTGTGACATGTTTTTTTTTTAATACTGTGACTTATCTTGCAAAATTCCAGTCATATAGTTAAGTCTAAAATAGCTTGCACGCAAATACAACACATTTGTTAAAAATATTTCTCGCTGGCTCAAATTGGTACAGATGATACAGCTGGGTGCTTTTCAAAAAGGGTGCTCGTTACGAAACCGGAATATACCGGAAAAAAAAATATTTTTGTTTTATTTTTTAAATTATTTGAATAGATAATATAATAAACTGTATAAAAATACTAATTATTTAACATTTCAATCATAATTACGGCCAAAAAAAAAGTTTTTTTAGGTCACTCACGCCACAGAAAGTTCCAATTAGTAACATTTTCAAAAATTGTTTAAAAATAAATAAAACATTATTTTTTATTTTCTTTAGTAAAAATCGTATAATACAAGGCAGTGAAATCAATATTAATGCAAAAAAACATTATTCATTTGTCAGTTTCTCATAATATTAATGAAAATATCTCCAATTAGTAACATTTCTTATCTAATGGTCTCAAATTTTTATGTTTATTTTTTTAAGTTTTAATTATTAAACTATATTAGTAAGCAGTAAAGGTGTATCACTTCATAATCAACAATATTTATCAAAATAATATTTATTTTCTTATTAATTAACAACAAGAAATAAGATTTTTTTACTTAGTCACAACTCAATAGTTACGTGACTGGAAATCTTAGTTACTAACAAGAACGTAAAGGTGTAGTCACCTGAATACACTCACTTCTCACATTTTTATAAAGTACTAAATATGGCATCTAATTTGGCTTTTCAAGTCACATTAATCACATTAAGCAACAACATTTCTTGTTCAATGAGTCCGAAGTCATTTTTATAGCAAATTAACTGTTGATATATTCATTTAAATGAAAAATATTTTTGTGTGGACTTATGATTCCAGTTCGTAACAAAAATTATTCCGCCAGTACATAACGTTACTTACCGGATGTTACGGAAGCATACTCATAGCCGCAAATCACAATATTTAAGCAAAACTACACGTAGTTCGATGATTTTAAAACACTGTAGTTGTTCTTGGATAGTCGGCGAACAATTTGAAAGAATTCCGTTTAAAAACAATAATACTTTACCGATAAAATGGTACTGTACTAAGCGGAACTCGATTTTGGCGACACTGCTCCTCATGACACTTGTAACGGCCTAGCCAATCACAGGGCCCAACAAAGGATACAATAACGATGTTTTCTGTCAAAAAAGTGTTGCTTCTTCAAATAAATAACTTTAAATTGGTAGTTTTCTTTTTGGAAGTCACCTAAAATTGCCGTTACTTACGCGGAATTCCGGTATGATCGAAAATCGTGGACATAACAATATTTGAATTATTTTAATATTTTTTTATGAAAATAGCTATAAAATACATAATAAATATGATTAAATGTTATTTCAATGCAAAATCAAATTATTTCATTTAAGATTTGAGATACATATTACGTTTTATGAAACTTTAAAGTTGGATAGATATGCATGGACATCGTGAAAAGTGGGGGTCAAAGATAATATTTTTATTAATAATTAAAATTCCGTGTGTTTTATTCATAATTTATCTACGAAAAATAAATCCTTATGAAATTTACTATTCAAAAAGCTTTAATTCGCATCAACTTTGCGTATTATCACTGACAGTATTAAAGGTGAAAGTCGGTGGACATTACGATTTTCAACATGCAAGAAAAATAAAAAACGCCCAGCTATATCCCTG
The DNA here is from genome assembly GCA_951802225.1 of Euspilapteryx auroguttella. Classification (NCBI taxonomy): domain Eukaryota; kingdom Metazoa; phylum Arthropoda; class Insecta; order Lepidoptera; family Gracillariidae; genus Euspilapteryx; species Euspilapteryx auroguttella. Next base: position 5,213,064 of record OX637662.1, read on the forward strand.
GGTGACGTAGGCTATTCTCAAAAAATCAGAATTCGCGGCAATACGAAGTTCATTGTGTCAGCTAGTTTTTAATAAATTAAAGGAAAAACTTTCTGTGGCGGCGGCATAATTTCTTTTGTATTTTAATGAACGATCAAAACAAGTAATGTCGCCATATGTATCTGATTTGGACTAGCACGTTATAAGCCGCGCAGATAAAGAAAAGCCTATCTCGCGTATATTAGTATGAGAGAAGAGTTAAGAAGAGAGACAGCCCATACACCGGCCGCCGGTGCGCATGTTATATAAAAGTTTCACTTGCTAGAATCTTAATAAGTATATATTTGTGTCCTACATTAAGTAATTGCTTTGGATTCTAGGCCATAAACATGATTATTTAAATTTAAATAAACAAATTCATTATTAGGTAGTTAAGATAATAAATCATACTTTATATCAATTTGTCTTCTCTATAGAACGGGTAACTTGATGAATGTTACCCGTGGAATCGTTAAAACGTAATCAGTAACACTTGGCGAAACAAAAGGCTCTACACGAGTCTTAGAAAGTTATCGGTGTTGACTGCCATGAGCTGGGACTTACGGCTACTTTTTATCGTGGAGGAAAATTTAACACACGATAGGCATACAGGACTGATTCCTGAAAACAAAATAGAAAAATAATGAACCGTGCTCACTTGAGGATCTTAAAAAAAACAAAAAAGCGATGTGTAGCATCAGAGCAATGACCTGCGGTTGCTTAGCTGGTGCCAGACGAGTCAGGGGGTGGTGGGAGTCCATCGGCCTTAAATAAGTTTTTTTCATTTTTTTTAAATTATAAAATTTATTCGAGTCATATATCATGCGAAGAATTGGTCCTGAAAGTTTTCGGCATGATAAAAAAATTACCATGTATTATGTATGTATTACTACTTGATTTACTTTATTTAAAAAAAAAAAAAAAATATGTGTCTGGTTGTCTTAATTAAAATTTTGTTTACTTGATTAACGTTGTTTTGTTATTTTACTAGGTGATATTTTGTTTTAAATTTTTGATATTATTGAAACTTATTGTCTGTGTGTGTTCTTCCGTAAATAAATACTGTGTTTCTTTCTCTTTATATTTTTGAAATCGCTACACGCTACGTCTAGGCTTCTAGCGCTACGGCGTAGCAAGGACATCGCGTTAAAGTTTAGGGTAAAACAGGAGAATGTTCAGTATTCACATGAAATACCGGCTTCATAATGTGCCCGCATGTATTGTAAGTTTAGACTTTAGAAAATTCAATCTCAATTTGAAGGACAATCAATCTTAAAATGGTTACCAAACTTCGTAGTCTGGGATAAGTTCGTAGCAAAAGCGTAGCTATTCGGAATCGCTACGAAAAAGCGAAGCTACTCCTTGTTTTAAAGCTACGAAAAGACGTAGCAATTTGGCGTAGTTCGACTACAAAAATAGCACAATAGCATGTAAAATAATAAAATTTTGGCATTCACATCTTTAAATAAAAAAAAATCTTATTCTATTTTTATTATAAACAATAAACAGGTAAGTTCTAGAAATTATAATAAAATATTCTTAAAAGTACGCAGGAATTTTGATACCCGTCTCTTTAGAGTTCTACCTACTTCTAAGAAAACAAAATTATATTTTGATCACACAGTTTCGCTTTCTCGAAACTTTGCTTCCATTTTAATATTGATAACACCTAAATTTGTCCCTTTGGCATAATTAAGGACCAAATTGATTCGGAACTGTCGTAAACTTTGCCAGCTCTAATTTGCTTCATCACTCGCATAATCTATACCAATATTATAAAGAGGAAAGATTTGTTTGTTTGTTTGTTTGTTTGTTTGTTTGTTTGTAACGAATAGGCTCCGGAAATACTAAACCGATTTGAAAAATTCTTTCACTGATAGGAAGCTACACTAACCCCGAGTGTCATAGGCTATATTAGATTTTCAAAAAAATTAGGGATCCTTACTTAAACTCAAATAATGTAACCCAAGGTGCAATATTTTTTCCGTTGTTTACATATTTTGACAGGTGGTTTGTTGTTGTTGTTTGTTTTTTTTATTCGCCCATTCTGGGCAGTCAAAAGAACATAGTCTATAGAGCCAAGCTATCTTTTAATCTATGGCGTAACGAAGTAAGCCGGGAGAGCTCGTTATTTATAACTAGCTGACACAGCGAACTTCGTGCTGCCTTGTGTTCTGAATTGTTGAGAATATTCTCTAGCCTATGTCACCCGGGGATAGTGTAGCTTCCCAAAAGTGAAATAATTTATGAAATCGGTTAAGTACTTTTGGAGCCTATTTAATGCAAATAAACAAACAATCAAATCTTTCCTCTTTATAACATACTAGAGGCTGCCCCGCGGTTTTACCCGCGCAGATTTCTCATAAACACAAAAATCCCGTTTTTTCCCGTTCCCGTGGGAATTTCGGGAAATCCTTTCTTAGTGCTCACCTACACTCCCCAAGGAACCTACATGCTTTCAGCCCGCTACGGCCAGTAGTTTCGGCTCTGCGTTGTCTGTCAGTCAGTCAGTCAGTCAGTAACGGAAGAGCTTTATATATATTGACTAGAGGCTGCCCCGCGGTTTCACTCGCGCAGATTTCTCATAAACACAAAAATCAAGTTTTTTCCCGTTCCCATGGGAATTTCGGGAAATCCTTTCTTAGTGCTCACCTACACTCTCTAAGGAACCTACATGCAAAATTTCAGCCCGCTACGCCCAGTAGTTTCGGCTCTGCGTTGTCTGTCAGTCAGTCAGTCAGTCAGTCAGTCAGTCAGTCAGTAACGGAAGAGTTTTATATATATTGATTGTTTCGCAAGTTTAAACTGAAACTGTCTCTTTTTGTTTTTATGAGAAAGAAAGTGACAGATAAGTTAGATGTTTTGGGCGTAAGTACATCTTCTCGATCAAGTTACCGCAACGATTAATATGTTTTGCTCGTGATGACTGACGGAACTAAGACAGAGTGCGTGCCAGGTGCCAGCTAAGTCTGCGCGCAGTCAAAATATAAAACAACTAGTCGACCCGGCGAACTTCGTACCGCCTAACCTGTTGCTATTTTGTGCGTGTATTGTACTTATAAACCTTCCTCTTGAATAGCTCTATCTATTAAAAAAAACTGCATCAAAATCCGTTGCATACTTTTAAAGATTTAAGCATACATAGGGACAGACGCGGGAAGTGACTTCATTTTATACTATGTATTGATTAGCAATCAGTCAGTCAAATAACAATTTGTTTGGCACCAGTAGCGCCCCCAGTCGCGAGCAGACCAGGCGTGGGCTCCAGTCGCTGAACATACGCCTTATTATAAAGTCTAAAGTAACTGAAATGCACAATAAACCCCACATAAACATTTATGAGATCCGCAGAAGAATAAAAGTCATTGTCATAAAAACTTAACTACCCACATACTCCTTACCTCAGACTGCTCTGTAGCTCAGTTGGCAATGATGTGGACTGAGATGCGTGTGCTGTGCACCTAGATTCGATGCCCGACGAGGCGAACATATTTTTATGATGAATATCGTTTTTTGTTTCCGGTCTGGGTGTAATGTTCGTCTCTGTATGCATATGTTTCGGGCACCTTAGATACAGGTTCTTCCTGGTTAGGGGCTCTTGAGTGTGATGCGTTATTATTAAGTACGAGCTTTCCCGGCTTACTTCGTTACGCCATAGATTATAAGATACTACAACAGACTTGGCTCTATAGACTATGTTCTTTTGACTGCCCAGAATGGCCGAATAAAAAACAATCAACAACAACAAACCACCTGTCAAAATATGTAAACAACGGAAAAAATATTGCACTTTGGGTTACATTATTTGAGTTTAGGTAAGGATCCCTAATTTTTTTGAAAATCTAATATAGCCTATGACACTCGGGGTTAATGTAGCTTCCTACCAGTGAAATAATTTTTCAAATCGGTTCAGTATTTCCGGAGCCTATTCGTTACAAACAAACAAACAAACAAACAAATCTTTCCTCTTTATAATATTGGTATAGACGAGCTTTCCCGGCTTACTTCGTTACGCCATAGAATATAAGATACTACAAAAGACTTGGTTCTATAGACTATGTTCTTTTGACTGCCCAGAATGGCCGAATAAAAAACAAACCACAACAACAAACCACCTGTCAAAATATGTAAACAACCGAAAAAATATTGCACCTTGGGTTATATTATTTGAGTTTAGGTAAGGATCCCTAATTTTTTTTTTAAATTTAATTTAGTAATGACACTCGGGGTTAATTTAGCTTCCTACCAGTGAAAGAATTTTTCAAATCGGTTCAGTATTTCCGGAGCCTAATTGTTACAAACAAACAAACAAATCTTTCCTCTTTATAATATTGGTATAGAGATACATAGGTTTGCATAGACATTTTAGTAATTACAGTTAAATGTAAATTATGTTTAGTGTTAAGTCAGCGTAAAAAAACTTTTTTTAAGATTTTTATTAAACATTTTTGTAAAATAAAAATAAAATTACTTATGCCACTTGTTTAGTACTAAGCCAATTTCATGCGTTCAAATTTATTTTATTTGTTTAAATTGAGACAACGCCTTTTGGTTGGGAGATGCTAGTTTTATTTTTTTTCTTATTTGTAACCCTGACTGGCACATGAAAACCAACCGACCAATCATGCGACGAGATGTCCCGGAAGCCTGATACGATTGCATTTCCGCCCTGATGGCGGACACACTTTTTCTCTTCTCTCTTGCTACGGACACAAGTACACGCGCACGCTAATTGCAATTCTTACTGAATTCACGGCGTTTTCCTTACTTTCGCGAGTGAAGTACCAGAAACAACACGGACATTCACACCTATGGATTAATGCACAAGTTATAAGGTGATAAACAAGTGCAGTGGCCCCAAAGATCAGCGGTGGCAGGAAACCCAGATCCAAGACGCCATTAGTCAAGGTCAGTGCCAGGATTTTATCCCTAAATAACATTTTTTGGCCCTTTCGAGCCGTATTTCCCTTCCAGTACGTGTTGTCTCAAAACTACTTCGCTATTTTCGTACTTCCGTACATTTCTTTTCAATTTCAATTTCATTTTCTAACCTATCTTCTTGCACGCCACGCGTCACAAAATGTCTTCCGACAAAGACTTTGTCTTGGCGGTCGAACCTACTCAGGAACAAGAATGCTTTACTAAAGCAGACCTTTCTTATAATCAAGATTTATTCGAACGAGAAATCTTATTAAATGATTTACGACGTATATTGCAGTTAGTTAACACAGACGACAATAAATTTAGATCTCGAACGAATGACCTTACATCCCATCAAAGAAAGTTTTCGAAATTACAAACTAGAATTGAAAAATATCTCATGCAGTCTCAGTTGTTTAACAAAGAGGAACAAATCAAAATCCGAAACGACTTTGACGATAACTACTATGCGATCATTACACATTTAAATCGACTAAAGGGGGTAGACGAGCAGTGCAGACGCGCTAGTCGTGTACTGGAGAATTCAACTTACTTGCTTAGAGAACCACAAAACTCTAATGCAAAATTGCCTACTTTGCCTTTACCGGTTTTTTCCGGTATCCAGACCGACTGGAATTCATATTTCGACCTTTATTGTTCATTAGTTCACAACAATGGTGGCTATACGAACGTGGAAAAGTTTAGATATTTGCTACTTACATTAAAGGATGAACCTTTAAATTTAATCAAATCAATTCCGATTACTGACGAAAACTATAACATAGCTTTAGAAGTACTTTGCACGCGCTATGAAAACAAAAGAAAAATCGCGTCATCGCATCTCGAGAATATACTTGATATGGAAGCAGTTTCCGAGCGTAATTTGTCTAGTTTACGTCATCTACTCAATACTTACCACGAAAATATTAAAGCCCTAGAAGTCATGAAATTTCCTATTGATAGTTGGAGTTTTATCTTACTCAACATCTTGCTTCGAAAAATACCTAACTCTTTGCGTAAACGTTTTGAATTAACATTGAATTCTCATACCGATATCCCCAGCATTAACTCACTAATTTCATTTCTTGAAAGAGAACTTTCAGCTTGCGAAATATCTTATTCTAATCCTGGTCAAATCAATAAATTTCAGAATAAAACTGAAGCTCATTCCGCGAAGCCAACGAATGCATTTCGCAGTTACAATAAAATACCTAATGTTGCAGCTCGCTCCTTTGCTACTAACATAAATACTGTCCACCCGAGCAGCTCAAATCCTAAAGGTCATAAGAACCCTTCCAAGGTTTATATTTGCCCGCTTTGCTTTAATCAACATACGTTAAACAAATGTTCGACCTTTCTCAACATGTCACCTAAAGAAAGAATTTCATTTTTAAAAGACAAATCTATTTGCAGTAATTGTTTATATGTAGGCCACGATCTAAACAAATGTAGGTCAAGCTTCACTTGCCGAACCTGTAATAAAAAACATAATACATTGTTGCATTGCGATGAGTACAACTCACCACCTAAGATTGCCATCTCGCTCCCACAAGAGGACGATAGGACAGCTCCCGCAGCTGACGGACAGGTTGTGATGACGTCATCCGTGCACAGCAGTGATAACTCCACTCCGCTTATGCACACAGGTACTGTACTGCTTGCTACTGCATTAGTGGATGTATGGGTAAACAATTCGCGACACACGGTCCGCTGTCTTGTCGATCACGGCAGTCAAGCCTCCTTTATTACAGAAGCGTGCGTACAGCGTTTAAACTTATCTAAACAACGCGTCGCTAATATTACACCAGTTTACGGTATTACGGAAAATAAGCCAGTATATCCTAAGGGTTCCGTTTCATTAACAATTACGCCGAGAGACAAAAATAATCCAGTTGTGGTTATCGATACCTTAATTCTCCCAAGATTAATAACGAGTAGAATACCCGTGTGTCCCCTTCCTTATACTGACTGGCCGCATATAAAAAACATTACTCTTGCCGACCCCGAGTTTCACACGCCACAGCCCGTAGAAATGCTTATCGGGGCCGATTCTTTATCACAAATTCTGTTGCATAATACTATTACGGGTCCTGTCGGCTCACCTATAGCTATGAATAGCATCTTCGGATATTTATTGTTAGGTAAATTAAATTTTCCTACTATTCCGATTCCTTTCCCTGTACAGGCGTGTCATGTTTCCGTTAACAACGATTTTGACCTCCAACGTTTTTGGGAACTGGAATCAATTTCAGAACAAAGGACACTCACTCCTGAGGAGTCACTTTGTGAAAACATTTTCAAAAACACACACACGCGTGACAGTTCCGGACGGTACGTAGTTGCACTGCCGTTCAAGCCTGAAGCACAGCCTCTCGGCTCGTCGCGGGCTATTGCTCTCGCTAGATTTCAAAAGTTAGAGTACAAACTCGAACGCAATCCGCAACTTAAGGATGATTATCACGCTTGCCTCCAAGAGTACCTTGACCTCAATCACATGGAGCCCGTGGATAATCAGGATGACTCAAACACCTACTACATACCGCACCACTGCGTGGTCAAGGAATCCAGCGAGACGACTAAGACCCGAGTAGTTTTCGATGCGGGTTGTAAGAGTAACAATGGGTTAGCGCTCAATGACGTTTTATTAACAGGCGCTAAGTTGCACAAGGATATTGTTGACGTTTTACTTCAGTTTCGTTTACATTCAATTGCTCTCACAGCGGACATTAAACAAATGTATCGCAATATTTTAGTTCGTGAGACAGATCGCGATTTTCAAAGAATCGTTTGGCGTAAATCCCCAAGCGAACCAATTCGCGATTACCGTTTACGAACGGTAACTTTCGGTGTTAGCTCGTCACCGTACCTTGCGCTGCGCACTATGCAGCAACTTGCGGTTGACGAGGCAGTACGTTTTCCTAACGCCTCGCAAATTATTTTACATAATGTTTTTGTTGATGACGTAGTGTCCGGGGACGAGACGGAGTCCGGCGCTTTAGCACTAAAACAAGAACTTATTCAAATTTGCAAGTCCGCTGGCTTCGAACTCCATAAATGGCATAGCAACTGTCCATCTTTACTCGGCACCGCCCAGGTTTCGCATGGTGAGCGGCCCGATAAGGTAGATTTTGCCAAAATGGAGAACGACTCCACTATAAAAGTACTGGGGTTACAGTGGAACCCTCAGACTGACACCTTTTCTTTCAGTGTCAAATGTGGCAACGACATTTGCACTAAACGCACTATTCTTTCCGAAATCGCTAGGATTTACGACCCTATCGGTTTGCTTTCACCGGTGATTTTATTTGCAAAGCATTTAATTCAATTGCTATGGATAGCTCAAGTAGGTTGGGACGAATCCCCTCCACAAGACATTGTTGAGTCTTGGTTAACTTTGAAAAGCGAATTTCCGCTCTTATCTCAACTCGAGTTTCCGCGTTACATATTTCCAAACAACAATGTTTCAATTCAACTACACGGGTTTGCAGACGCGTCCGAAAAGGCTTTCGCCGCTTCTATATTTTTACGTATAGAGCTGGATGATGGCAATGTAAAATCGGAGTTGCTCGTTGCTAAAACACGCGTCGCCCCGACAAAAAGGATTTCCATACCGCGACTCGAGTTAATGGCGGCCTTACTTTTAACCAGGCTGTTAAAAAAGGTTCTACTTACTTACAGTGATCGCGTTTCGCTCCACGAAGTTTATGCTTGGTCTGATTCAACCATCGTACTTTCATGGTTACGCTCATCTCCTCATGAATGGAAAACTTTTGTTTCCAATCGGGTTACGGAGATTTTGCAAACCATTCCTGCCTCATGCTGGCGTCACGTCCCCTCCGCCGACAACCCGGCGGACGCAGCGTCACGTGGCATGTTGCCTTCTACTTTTCTAAGACACGATATATGGTTTCATGGCCCACGTTGGCTAAGCGAGAGCCATAATCTCTGGCCCCAGCTGGGGTCAATACTTCCGACGGATGAAGAGAAGCGTACTTCTATTCATTCAAACTTAACGGTTTCTTCGCCTCCTGATGAGGTCGAAATCATTTCACGATTTTCCACTTTAGGTTCCCTCGTTAGAGTTACAGCCTTAGTGTTTCGTTTCCTAAAGAAATGTAGGAAATTTCAGGGTAAATTTCCCTCCTATATTACTGTTTCAGAGTATAATTTTGCATTAAACAAATTAATACAAATTACACAACTTTCTATTTTTCACTCTGACATTATTAACTTGGCAAATGGCAAACTTCAATCCAATAAATTAATAAGATTAAACCCATTTCTTGACTCAAATAATTTTCTCAGAGTTGGTGGTCGAATTCACAAATCTCTTTTACCTTTCGAGTCAAAACATCAATTAATTTTACCAAAAAAACATAAACTTACTGATCTTATTATCGACGATGCACATTTGTCAAATTTACACGCAGGTGCTCAGAGTACGCAATATTTCCTTTTTCAAAAATACTGGATACTATCCAGTCGTGATGCGATAAGACGCCGCGTACATCGCTGCGTCTGTTGTTTTCGAGCGCGGCCCGCGCACCTGCAGCCGCGCATGGCTCCCTTGCCCGCAGTACGATTGCGGCCCGAGCGTGCTTTTCTTAAAGCTTCGGTTGATTTTGCGGGGAAAAGTTTCAAACATCATCTTCACCGCGTGTTAGGCATTCGGATTGTTACGTACGACGAAATGCACACACTCTTGTGCCAGATAGAAGCGATTTTAAACTCGCGTCCGCTTTGCGTGATGAGCGTGGATGCGGAGGACCCCCTCCCCCTCACTCCATCACATTTTCTAATCGGTGAACCTTTAACGTCCCTGCCCGATGTTTCGTTGCTGGATGAAAATCCTAGCCGTCTACTTAGATGGCGCTTAATTCAACAGTCCACACAACATTTCTGGAAGCGTTGGAGCTTAGAATATTTACACGAGATTCAGCAGCGAAGCAAATGGTATAGGGATCAGGGCTCTCCTATTCGCGTAGGCACTATTGTTGTGGTTTGTGATAACAACCTTCCTCCCTTACAATGGCAGCTGGCGCGTGTGCACGCTCTACACCCCGGACCTGACGGTATTACGCGCGTAGTAACTCTACAAAGAGGCACTACCTTTTTCAAACGCGCTTTGGTGAAGATTTGTCCTCTTCCTATAGAATAACTTTATTACAGTTTCTTATATTACCCTTTCCAGTTTCATAGTTTTTAGTTTACATTTAGTTTCCATACTCAATACCTAACAAGGTGGTAGAGTATTTTCTAATTTACATTTTCTACTTTCCCTTTCTTTCAGTTGCTTTAAAAGATACTGAGTACTTTTAAGGTGAGCGGCATGTTTAGTACTAAGCCAATTTCATGCGTTCAAATTTATTTTATTTGTTTAAATTGAGACAACGCCTTTTGGTTGGGAGATGCTAGTTTTATTTTTTTTCTTATTTGTAACCCTGACTGGCACATGAAAACCAACCGACCAATCATGCGACGAGATGTCCCGGAAGCCTGATACGATTGCATTTCCGCCCTGATGGCGGACACACTTTTTCTCTTCTCTCTTGCTACGGACACAAGTACACGCGCACGCTAATTGCAATTCTTACTGAATTCACGGCGTTTTCCTTACTTTCGCGAGTGAAGTACCAGAAACAACACGGACATTCACACCTATGGATTAATGCACAAGTTATAAGGTGATAAACAAGTGCAGTGGCCCCAAAGATCAGCGGTGGCAGGAAACCCAGATCCAAGACGCCATTAGTCAAGGTCAGTGCCAGGATTTTATCCCTAAATAACACCACTGGATACAATAGAACGAGCTATGTTGGTTTTCTAAAAAAGTTTTTTTGTTAAGTTAAAACAAGGAGAACATTCATCCAACATCGCATTCAACTTATACATGTTTAGTTTGTAACAAATCATCATTCCATGTTCAAATGCGAACTTATGACTACATCCGGTGGAATAGTGTTGTTCTTATTTAAGTATTTTTTTGATTTATATACTCAAACTAGTCGACCGGGCGAACTTCGTACCGCCTAACCTATTACTGTCTTGTGAATGTATTATACTTATAAACCTTCCTTTTGAATCACTCTATCTATTTAAAAAAAAAACGCATCAAAATTCGTTGCATACTTTGAAAGATATAAGCATACATAGGGACAGACGCGGGAAGCAACTTTATTTTATACTATGTATGATGATGATATATGTAAATTTTTACATTAGAACAGAGTTTATATTAGAACATTTAATAAACTATGTTTTACATCAAACACACTTACAGGTTTTTTTTAACCTTGATAATTTACTTACTTTTGTATATTACTTTTCCTGCAATGAAGTGTTTTTAACTGTTACTTTTACTCATTTTTGCGTACACATATCTAGTTAGACAGGTTGCAATGTTAAGTTTGCTTATTTTACGTAAAGTTTTTAACAAATATGCCCGTTGTCAAAAACAATAAAAAAAACTGCGCAAAAAATATCTTACCATTTTTTAAAGTGAAATCGACTATCGATAAAAGCAACTGACATCACTATCGAGCGCCATCTGTTGGCATTTCCGATGTATCGTGTCGGTCATTTCCGGCGAGGTCGCCACTTCCGGCAGTCCAATAAACAGAAAGTTTGCTTCGAACATTTTGTCGGTATTTTGTCAAAGAAATTGTCGCTTTGAGTATATTTTGCAGTTTTCTATTTTTATGGTTCAATATTTATTTTTGATTTATCTCTAGCAAGATATTCGTTTTCATACTATAGGTACAGTGGCGTAACACATCCGGTTTTACTGTATTGCAAAATAGCTCTTGTGCTTCGGTAATACAGTCTATGGCCCACGAGACCATAGACAAATCGGTTACGCCGACCTAGACCGTCACTGTACAAGACACACTATCAAATATTAAAATTTTATTTTAAACACTTTTTTTAATGTTCCGGGTACTCGTCCCGCGGGACCTTATTAAAATATGACTATTCCGTCCATCCTACTGTCAAAGGCACTTATCTCCGAAATGGCTCAATAAATCTAAACTAAAGAACACTTACAATTATTAAAAACTTAAAAAAGGTATGTAAATTAAGAAATAAATGCAAACAACTTTTGAAGCAATTTTGTCGAGCCTCTACTGAAAAACCGACCGGGTTAACAGGAACCAATTAATTAGCAGTGTAGAATAACAAAAACTACTGAAAACTATCCTTATGCATATTGAATTAGAATTTATGCAAAAAAAACAGTATTATAATAATATTTTGTTTACATTTACGATTCAACAACGTGAAACGATGTTTTATCAACACCAAATGAAATAACTATCTATTGATAAATAGCATAAGTTAGCATCAAAACGAAAAGAACCCAGAAAATGTTGAATTTCGCGCCTAGCCAAGACGTTCCATCTCAAATTAAGTTAATTAATTATTAATAATCCGCTCTAACTTCGTCGCCTGCCGGGTCAGCGGCCTGTGAATTAGTAAAAGACTTCTCAAAGGCCCTTTGAATAAGTTATAACAACTTTTGTGTTGCGAACGACGCTACGAGGAAAGATCCTAATACTCTTGAATTTATTAGAGAACTGTGTACATAGTTCGCGTCTATCTAATTATTTTCTACGCTGCAAATACTATTCAAATTCATTTGACAAAGGAGGGCTCGTTTGGGGACGCCTACTGGCAACCATTGTCGTAAGGCAAGGCAAACATTCGTTTGCCTGAGCCGCGTGGTGGGCACCCTGAACTACCTCGCCTTTCGCAGTATAGGATACTTTACGAAATAAGGTATCAATACCAATTAGAGATAAGTCTTATTGACCTTCAATAAGTGATACCTTGTATCCTATATTGGAAATCCAGAAACAGGAACCTGTCAGATGTGCTGTGGGCGTTAGATGAAATTGCTTTAAATGTAAAATAACAACCCGACAATTATATTAGTATCCTAAGTAGAGGTTAAACAATTAAAAAGGTTGGTTTAAGCAAATGCGATAAGCACACACAAAGTAAGTTAAACGTTCAACTTAGTACTTTTGTTATCGTGGGAAATCGTAAAAGTGTTATAAAATGGAGCCGCGGCCGCGGGCGTCAATCGAACATCTTGTGGCTAAATGTGTCATAAAGGAGGTTTATTGGCGCCTCTTTAAATATACTCTACCGACTGGTTTGCTACTTTGTAAGAACTACCGCCGCCTACACGGTTCGGTCACTCTCCGAATTTGATACCTTATCTATACCAATAATCTATATCTATATCTATACCAATAATAAAGAGGAAATAATTTATTGTTTGTTTGTTTGTTTGTTTGTTTGTTTGCATCGAATAGGCTCCGGAACTACTGAACCGATTTGAAAAATTATTTCACTGTTGGAAAGCTACACTATCCCCGAGTGACCTAGGCTATAATTAGATTTTCAAAAAAAATAGGGATCCTTACTTAAACTCAAATAATGTAACCTAATGTACCAAATTTCTTCCTTTGTTTACTTAATTAGACAGTTGGTGGTTTGTTGTTGTCTTTGTTTTTTTATTCGCCCATTCTAGGCAGTCAAAAGAGCATAGTCTATAGAGCCAATTTTTAAAGAATCTTACATTCTATGGCGCAACGAAGTGCGCCGGGAGAGCTATCGTTTAATATAAAAGTAGAACATCAGAATAAATATAATTTTGTAGCCAAACACATAAATTACAATCGCTAAAAATATTATAGTAGTCCTAGTTTCAGCTTTCGCTTCGTATTGCGCCTTAAAGTTTTAAATTTACCATAATATTTTCTTCCCCTTTAAACCTTTCCTGGACTACTACGAACATTTTAAAAGCAAAATCTGCTCTAACTTATACTATGCTATAGCTATAATATATAATGCTCTCGAGTTTTAGCGAGACTAACGAACCACGATTAATCAATATATATAAAACTCTTCCGTTACTGACTGACTGACTGACTGACTGACAGACAACGCAGAGCCGAAACTACTGGGCGTAGTGGGCTGAAATTTTGCATGTAGGTTCCTTAGGGAGTGTAGGTGATCACTAAGAAGGGATTTCCCGAAATTCCCACGGGAACTGGAAAACGGGAATTCTGTGTTTATGAGAAATCTGCGCGGGAAAAACCGCAAGGCAGCCTCTAGTTTTTATATATTAGTAGAGTAGATTTATTTACCGTTAAAGTCAATTGACGCAGTTATAAACACAAGTTATTTTAATGTTAATTACAAGGTAGGCAACTCATACCTTTAAAAAAAACGAAACAAAACGAATGCACTTAAAGAGCAGAGCTCTAAAAGCAAACTGTACTTGAAATATTTTTTAAAAGGCAATAGCGGAGTTTTTAAAATAGTCGCTTGAAAATATGCAAACTAAATTATGTACAGTGAATCTGTTTGGTGAAAAAAGTGGTTAGAGAAGCTGAATAAGCGCTCACGCATTAGGTTGTAAAATGACCTTAAAAAAAACTTATTTCAGTATTATTAGGAGTATAAAATTTAAAGAATAAAAGAATAGAATAAACATTTATTCAACAAAACCGACATAATTACAAAGATAAAATAAAGACAAAATAAAATACAACACTGTAACTTCAATAGTTTCTGAGAAAAAATACTGTGATACTTATACAGACGGACTCACAGCAATATTAAAACTATAAGAGCTGATTTGGAACTAAGGAACTCTAGGTTGGCCGTTTCCATATTTCCACCCAGATATTGTAAAAGGCGAGTAAAACAACAGCCGAAGGACGGGCAGCACGTGCGGTGACTACGGCGAACTCCCTTTACAATGTTTGACTTTGTGATCTGAAGAGAGATCTAGGTCCAGGATCCAGGAGTTAGTTAACCACGCTCCGGGGAGACAAAAACCAGATGAGATGAGGCTCCATTCCATTCCACAGGCTTACCCAATAATTAAAATGCTTTAACTTGAGCGTCAGTTTTTAGAAGAAGAAAAAACTGACTGCTCCGTGGCACAGTTGGCAGTGATGTGGACTGAGTAAGCGTGTGCACCGGTTCGATTCCCAGGCAGGACGAATATTGATATGATGAATATCGATGTTTGTTTCCGGTCTGGGTGTAATGTGTCTCTGTGTATATTTCGGGTACCCTATATACAGGTTCTTCCTAGTTAGGTGCTCTGAGTGTGATGTGTTATTTTTACAATTTTAGATTTCGGCGTTTCAAAGCTGCGTTCATACAACATAGTGAGAATACCAAGTAGAACTAGCCGGAAGTAGGTAATAAGCCTGAGATCCAAGTTTTGAAAATGTACATAAATTCGCAACTCATGCCTCTACTGTACGTGTTGGTAGGGTGTGTGGGAATATAGACTTATTAAGCCTTAGAAAAATCAAAACTATGACATCTTTTTTATTCGTTTTTTTATTTAACTTGCAATGTATTGTAACGATCCTTCCTATATCGTACAGTTTTTAGCTTTATTAAATTTAAAAATTATATATTTTATACTTTTAGATGGATTCGACGACAGATCCCTAGAAACGGCTACCGCGTCTCGGCGGGCGCGCGGAGATTGTGTTTTGTTTTCCTTTGATTTGACATAAATACAGCTATATATATGTACTCGTACCTTTGGACGATGCGAGGGAGTGTTGTGGCCGGCCTCGGCGCTCGCTTCATCAAAGTAGTTAGATGGGGAATGTATAGTTAAATACATAACCGAACACTTTACACTGGTCACAAAATTGGATAGCGGTGATTATTTTGATTTGAAAGATTACTTGAGTAATCATATTCTTTGAGATCTATTCGCTGCAGTCTATTTAGTGTACTAACCTCGAACGAAGGATTGCACGATTACTACTCTTGTGTCTTGATTGCCTTTTACGATGTTAATCAATTATTGTAAATCGTAGATTGTGCGAAATGGATGCTTGTTGTGGGAAAGTCTAATCCTCTATTATCACACTTAATAATCTCAAGTTTGCCGATATCAATGCGTGGTGGCTTACATATGTAATGCGGAATTGCTAAGACCAAGGATATAAGTAAAGGACCAAGTGTTCTAGACAAGACTTCATGATTGTTGGCATGATCAGACGAGCAAACTAAAACCTAACATCAAACTTGACAATGCATTACGATGCACGAGATAGTAGAATGATGAATATATAAAGAACCAAGAGTTCTAGACAAGGTCCCATGATCGGTGGCATGGAGATCAAACGAGCAACTTAGTAAAGCTCATATACGAGATAGTAAACGAGGCCCGAATCGTTCTAACCAAATATAAAATATCCTTTCGTCGAAGCTTGACTGCTTACTTTGTTTGTTACTCGTTGGATGACGTATTCTAGAGATTCGTGATAATTCTATTACACTTAACTAACACCACAACCATTATCAGCTGATAGGACTTGAAGAATGTATGTGAGACAGAAAGAATCTGTGTGAGGTAGAATGAATGTATCAAGGGAGGGTCTGTTTTATATAATTATTATATATATTCACACGTTATACACTAAACCGTAAAAGCTAACTTCGTGATAAACTAATCCAGGGGCGAGACCTCTTTTCTAACATTTGATAATATGCGGCTTTAGGCTCGTTTGCGTAAAGAAGCGATCGTCCTGTGTTAGGGGATGAACTTCAGAGGAGCTGTGATTTGATCTAAAGAATTTGTTATTGTTTGGTTTTTAAGTGCATTGCTTTGCCTAACGATCTACGGTACTTCAGGAGATGTGCTATCATGGTGGGAGTGATAGTTGAAACCACAAGACATACATTCCTAAGTAAGTTCTAACCAAGAAAAGTGCTGGTACAAGACCAACGGATTGGCAACAGGGTTATTACACCGTAGCTCTCGTTTTGAGAATCTTGCACATAACTTCATAAATATCTTTGTATTAATCTGACTTAAGCCTTTATCACATGAATCGATGGTCATCAAAAGTCGACTTTCTTCACACAAACATAAGGTTACACAAAACCTAGTCGGACGGGGCATGGCGAAGGAACTGTCCTACCCGGGGCTAGTTGACAAACACTTCAACCAAAATTTACCTTCCGTAATAATACACTTGAACGCGGTTCCTCTTCTAGGAAAAACAGTAGGGTTTTCAATCTTTTAAATCATTCTTTAGAAGGACGATTGCAGTAATGTATTAGGGAACGTCTGCTTAGGATACCTAGGTAGTCGTTTGACGAGGTCGAGCTAGCGCGCGTGTTTAGCGCGCATTTTTTTTAAGAATTTATTTGTCAGCGTACAGCTCATTGGCTCAAAATTTTATAAGTCCAAGGTTATTTTCATTATTCTTTAATTTTCAAAGGAGCTTTAGCACTGTAAATTATTTGATTTTAAACACAACGTATGGAGGGTCCTAACCATTAGTCAGATAGACGATTACGACAAGGCCAAAGATTAATGTTTCGTATTGAAGTAGTATAGTAGTATAGTATAGTATAGTAGCTTAGTAGGATATATTTATTTTTATTTTACAAATATTTAGGCAGGAAGGCAAAATGCTCACAGTATGTACGGATGTATGTATGAATGGTTTTCGGGTGAAATCTTGCAACTCAATTTTTAACCGTTAAATTTTGTATTCAAGTTCAGGGAGCCTAACAATATAATATACATATTAGGCTATTGTGACGTCATTAAAAATCCAACATCGCAGAAAAATCAAGATGGCAGATGATTTGTTGCTAAAATATGGGTATCAGAAAGGCCTTATAACTCGAAAAATAACTTAAGAAAATAACCAGCTTGATTGAAAAAAGTTTTTAAACTTGAAATTTAATTCCCTATTCTTTACACCCTCATTCTTGTGCGACCCTTTTCCAGTGTACTCCCGCAATCTTCACCAGGTCGTCTACCAACTTTTGTAGGTCTTTACCTCTAATATTTTTTGGAACGAAGTTCCTTAGCTCGGTTCGCGGTGGTTCTAGCCAAGAAAAAGTACAATGTTACGGCTGAAGTGAGACACAAAAGCGTTACAGCGAAGGAGAGAATGAAAAAAACTCTCTCTCTCTCTCTCTCGCCCGCTCGCAGTACTAGGGGACGTCTTTCAGCTCAAATAATAATAAAATAAATAAAATATGATGGAAACTTTATTAACTCTGTGGTCTCCACAACTATTCTTCATATGTAGGAAGTCAAGGCGACAGCTTGAATTACGTCGCAAAAAATAAAAATAAAAACATGAAATGATATAAACTAACACTTGGAGGGATTGCATTTTTATCCTATCACTTGCATTTCGTTATATTGTAAAATTTTATACTTACGTTTTAATTTCTGGAAAATTCAAAACTTTATGAGCTCAGCTCGAATAATAGATGGCTGCGGAAGTTAAAGAGTAAGATCAAAGGTAAAAGTCAATTGTAAGACGCGCTACGAAGTTCGGCGGGACAGCTAGTTTAAAAATAAATCGTTTACTGGATCAAATAAGACCCCGCACCAACCAAACAGGCTATAATTAATTATCTGACCACAGAATCAGATGAAATAGCCACAAATAACGCTATAATTAAACACCTCATTATTTTAATACGGTGTTGATTTTAAAAGCTTTTATTTAACTTGCTTTGTATGTATGTTTTTACGGGTGCAAATTTTCAGTTCAATTTTGAAGCAGACATCTTCAACCGATTAAGCTGAAATTTTGTATATACGTTCAAGAAGCCTAAGTAAGTTAGTTACAGTAAGTTAATGTGGTGCCATTTAAAATCCAACATGGCGGAAAACTCAAGATGGCGGACTAGTTGTTTTCAGTGCACTCCTAAAATATGGGTATCAAACGAAAGGCCTGTAAATAACTTGAAAAATTAATTGACATCACTCTAAATCCAATATGGCGGACTTCTTAAGATGGCGGACTAAGATGTTTATGCATTTTTACAGTATATGGCTATTGAAAGGCATATCAGCATAGTTAGCACAATTCAATGAGAAAAATGTTTTTTTTAAAAGGTTTTTACCCTAATATTTTTCATTATGTACCCTATATTTCATTCAATAATTGAACAAGCAAAAAAAAATTAGAAAGTAGAGTTTGTTACCCCGCTGTAAAGTCTACTTAAGGGAGTCGAAACATTTAACTGAGGTAAGGTCGTGTAGCGACGTATCCTGGTGACACCATCGTTGGCTTTGTGTATGGGTCTGATCGACAGTAGGTATGTTCGTTAGACTACTCCGCAGCTCAGTTGGCAGTGATGTGGACTGAGAAGCGTATGCACCTGGGTTCGATTCCCAGGGCGAACATTATGATATGTACACAGAGTTTTTTTATTAGAATCGGTTTAGTTTAATCTCGACTTCCCTAGCGTTCAAGAAGATGAAGAATATTTCAAAATTCCTACGCGTATTGCAAAATATTGGAATCGCCGTTTCAAATTTAGAACAACTAATTTTAAGCTTAAATTTTAAATATGAATAAAATAACGAGTTTTCGTTATATTTATAACTAGAGGCTGCCCTGCGGTTTCACTCGCACAGATTTCTCATAAACACAAAAATCCATTTTTTCCCCGTTCCCATAGGAGTTTCGGGAAATCCTTCCTTAGTGCTCACCTACACTCCCTAAGGAACCTACATGCAAAATTTCAGCCCGATACGCCCAGTAGTTTCGGCTCTGCGTTGTCTGTCAGTCAGTCAGTCAGTCAGTCAGTAACGGAAGAGTTTTATATATATTGATAGCCCAAGTAGCACTGAAGAATTTTGTTTAAATCGCATATATCTTAACAGTGCCTGTATTGTGATTTAACTAAATAAAAAACGATTTCATATAGTCACATATTTCTTAAAGGCTATATAGTATTCCAATACCGCTTTTTGAGAAAATAAAGATTATACAAATCGTAGTTAAATCATCTTAAACCTATTCAGTATTAATTAAGGTTTCAGATAAACCATAAAACTCTCTTTTCACTCAACTCTCATTATTTGTAAACTGAATTAAATCATTAAGGGATAGTTGTTCGACTTATACAGTCGCACTAATGCAAAAAAGATTTGCTATCCAAACTAAAAGCCATATTAAGATGTTTGTCCTCAAATCAGTTTTTGCTAGGCAAAACACAAATAAATTTTGTATTAATTATTATTTTATAAGTAATAATTGATTTAGAGGGACGGTTTGTACAAGATGGAGAAAAATTAAATTAGCAAAGACTTTGAAAAATTAAAAAAATAACCTTTAACACAGAAATGTCCCTTTCCCATAATTTTCCTTTTACATAATGTCCCTTTCTAAAATTGTATTTTCCCAAAATGACCCTTTCTCAAAATATTTCTCCACTAGCTCAAGTTTACATGTACAAAAGGGACACTATAAAAAAAAGTCATTTTGCGAAAGGAACTATAAGCGGAAGTGATGAATACTTACAAAAGCTTGAATTCGAAATTATCCTTTTAAATTCTGCCATATAGACATAGCCAAGTCACGTCACTTCCTACCCGAATCGCCAGCATGCCAGCCACAAACATAGATCATATTAATTCGTTTGAACAACCTTGTAATGCATTCTGATAAACACAATTGTACATAAACATCTAATTTATGTGTCTAATAATATTGCATACGTCTATCACTTTCAACACTTACACTTGGTATTAGAAAAACTAACTCTGTTGCAAAACAAAGAAATCTTGATTTAAGAAATCAAAGTAAAGGATCAAATAAATCAGAAAAGTATTCATGAAATCAATTGGAAGTATCACTTAAATCGTTGAGGATTTACTTAATCAAACTAAAGGATCACTTAATACTGTGAGATAACGTCGGCTCCGTGCTTAAGTGTTCAAACTCCATTTTGGTCGAAAATGACTTTTTAATGCAGGATTGTTAACGATGTAATTTAGGTCCAGAAGGTCAAGTAAAAAAAGGCTTTTCCTAGAAAAAATACAATAAATTTCACGTTTTAAATTTTGAAGCCCACATCATCGTAACAAAAATTCCGTGCTTGTTTAGCCAACCTCCACAGCATTACCCAAAGTCCCGCATCGAAATATTTGTTGCGTGCTTGAGTGTTCAAACTCCAGCCGGCCGACCAATCACAGCACAGTACGTCACGCTACCCGGCCATTTTGTTTTTTCTGTGATGAACTTGGTTGCTCCTTTAGTTTGCTTGCAAAAACCTAATAAATTAGTTTTATTGTGTTCAAAACTAAGAAAACTAACTGCGAGTAACGTTAAAAGCTGCAGCAGGATGGCGAGTACCAATTTCAAAACAAGCAAAAGGCGTACTTTGGCGACTTTCGAGCAATAAGTACTTTTTAATAATGTTCATTTCCGAATAGAAACTTAAACGTACTGATACAGGATGTCAATAAATTCACTTTGTAATAAAACGGTTGAGAATTAAGTACATTATTATGTTAATTCTGTTTGATAGTCCTTTTGTCTGTCTTTCACAATGGTTCAACACAACAACCAAATTTTTAACAATAATTAAGTAGGTATATTTTATCATTTCGTTATGTTTATGTTATTATTACTTGAGTCTAAATTTTTTTTTTTTAATTTCTTGATTTTAATTTCTTATACCTTTTATCATCTAAAAACAAGTTTTTTTACGAAGTAATTTAATCATCCTGTATATGGTATTAGGAGGTTGGACAAACAAGCACGCAACAATTTTAAGGAACACTGTGCTATCTCCATGGCAGGAGTGTTGTATTTCCATGAACGAACATTTTTATTCGCAGTTTTGTTCAACCTCCATTTTAAAAGTATGATAAAATACGTAAAATCACAGCATCGTAAACAAATTTATTGGCAATTCCATATTTTAGACTAAAAACTATAAATTTGCATTTATCATTCCTGAAACTAAACATCTCGTTTGATAATAAGTAAAAAAACCTTCTCCTGAACAGTGTACAAATGGAAGTTGAACATTCAAGCACGGAGGCGGCGATAAGAAATCTTGATTTAAGAAATCAAAGTAAGGGATCAAATAAATCAGAATAGTATTCATGAAATCAATCGGAAGTATCACTTAAATCGTTGAGGATTTACTTAATCAAACTAAATGATCACTTAATACTGTGAGATTTAAATGTTACTTACGTTTGATTTAGTAAAACGATTAAGTATTAAGTGAGATTTGAGGAAATCGTTTTTGAGTAAAACATTTCTAAAATAGCATTATTTCAAATCGAACTTATTAATCTTTGATTTAATTGATACTCAACTACCCTTTTGAATCCTTACTTTTCTAAATTCAGATTTCGTCAAGTAAAACAAGATTATACGCCATTTTGAACTTTTAGAAAACAAAACAACAAAACAAAATCGAAGTGATATCGTGAAAAAAGTGTGGATTTCAGTTAAATGTGACTAGTGTAATAGTTTTTACTGAAGAAATAAGTGATTATGTGATGAGAAAAGGTAATATTAATGACATAAATGATAACTTTATATTTATTCCATATACAATTATTCTTTATTTTATTGTTATTTCAAGCTATTTCGAGGGCCCGTTTGTTTTATGGCTCTTTCTATCGATTTTACACGATAAATGGTCATGCGTTTAAGATTTTTATTGCTTACGACGAAATAAAACGGATTTCTAATTGTCATATTTACTTATAGTTTACAAATTCTTAACACTAAGTAAAGTTCTTGTGTTGTAGCATAAAATGTTCACCATATTTTCTTTATTATGATTACTTAAATTGAAAACGTTTTAAATTTTTCTTCGCTTAGCAAAAATTGCATTAGTGAAATAGATTATAAAACAGTTTTAATTTTGCATTTAAATCTATTTTGCTGCCTTAACTTAAACTTCAAGATATCGCGAAACCTTAGATAAGGAATCTGGAAAATCCTATTAAATCCCAATTGCTTAAGTAAGGTTAAAGTATGATTTAGCAGTAGTATTAACTCTCCCTTCGTATTCTCCTAAATACCGTGCCCACTTTTTCTTAACTGACCCTCCAAGCAAGTCTTAGGGATATCTTGAGGGACATAATAGTTTTGGCCAAGGCAATAGCTGGAATTAGCCATGTTGCCTTCAAGAAATCTTCAATACTCAGTTAAATCTATCGGTTGCTACTTGGGAGAGGCTGCCCCGCGGTTTTTCCGGGCAGATTACTCATAAACACAAAAGTCCCGGTTTTTCCAGTTCCCGTTGGAATTTCGGGAAATCCCTTCTTAGTGCTAACCTACACTCCCCATAGAAACCCACGTGCCAATTTTCAGCTTTGTACGCCTAGTAGTTTCTGCTCTGCGTTGTCTGTCAGTCAGTCAGTAACAGAAGAGTTTTATATATATTGATGATCACAATTTTAGGTCTAAAGTTCTAAAACTTATGTGTAAATATATGAAAATTAATTTCCATATAACTTTAACTCCTAGTTACGATGAAAAGCTTCCCTTCCCGAGGCTGGCATACGGGTGGTTAAATTTGACATTAATTGGACCAAAAATTTCATATTAGGCCTCTAAATCACAAAGGGAAGTGTCTAAATCTGTCCAGTACAGTGTGCAAAAAAAGTCGTTTTGTTTTTAAAACTAAACAAATTTTTTTAGCATGTCAGAACCAATTCATGATAACGATTTCTAAAGGCATAAATGTAGAAAAACTATCCTATCTGTCCCATATACTTCAGGAGCCCCACAATGAAAATACATGATGTGTTTCTGACGTCACACCATATCATCGGGCCGCGGTACCGCGGACTGGTTCCGAGGCCTACCTCGGACGGCGGTCGGCTTAGCTCGCCGCCACACAGTCTCACTAATTTCAGCGCATTCCTTCAGTCGCGATCGTATTAAGCCTTATTAATAATTTATTACAAGCACAATATAGTACAGTCCATAGTATGAAAGCATTTTAATTAGCTGGGATCCCCGGGATACTAAACTGGAGCCTAGCACTCAACATGATGGGTTGTTAGGACAGGTATTTATTGTCTAGTGGCTGGGTCATGCAAAATCATATAAAATATGCTTTCCGTCCAAAAGTTTTGCAGTTAAAGCCTTTTTTTTTAAGGCGGGGAAACTCCTAACAAGCGACCAACCCTGCGACCCCGGGGGGAGTCGCAGGATTATGTGGGGTTCGCACCCACTAAAACCCCGCCGGTGTCCATCTCGGCTTTTGGCAAGGTAGTACTGCAGTGCTCTTAGGATGACGTAGAATTTAGAAATATTTCTTGTTTACCTCGGGTTCGAATTCTGAAATTAAATTAATATGGTTAAAAAAACAATGAAACGCTGAGTAAGCAGTACTTGAATACAAAAAAAACATCAGTATTTTTTGTAAAGTATTTTATAATATATTTTTTGCTATCGCTACATGTAATAACAGCTCATGTGTATTGGCCGCTCTCCAGACTGCCGGTTGGCCGCGACAGACCACTCCGCCGCCGCCGCCGCTGCCTACCCTCTGTGTCAATATTGTTAACTGGCTTCTACTTCGTAAGTTTGTTTGCAGTAACGTAGTACAGCTCTTAGGAGGACGTAGAATTAAGAAATATTTCTTGTTTACCTCGGGTTCGAATTCTAAAATTAAATAAATCTAAGCAAAAATTTCACCTATGTAATGATTTATGTTTGACCTGAAATTTTCGTTACTGTTACTTCTGTTTTTTTTTTTCAGCATAGGTAGTTTTACGGTTTTTGTTTTTACGCTGCTCTCTCGTGTCAAGCGGGGCATTTAAGAAGGCTAGTACTTAGACAGATAATTTATTTTTTACAAAAAAGGAACCCGCCTTCAATAAACCGATACGTACATCAACTGAGCACTTCCTCTTTTTTTGAGTCGGTTAAAATAGGTACTAAAACCTCCTAAATGTAACAAATACTTATCTGAAAACCGCATCAAAATCGGTTCAGCCAAACGCGAGATAATCGCGGACAAACATACATACATACATACATACAGGTCAAACTGATAACCTCCTTTTTGAAGTCGTAGTTCCAGTGATAAAGTTAACAATTGTATCATCGACAGACGTCCACAGCTCGACATAATGCCTTCCCCAACAAATTTCTATACCGACCGATCTTGTGTGACCCTCACTGCTCCCGACCTTGGCCAGGTCGTCTGACCACCTTGTTAGGTGTCTGCCTACTCTACGTCTTCCGACGCGCGCACGCCACTCGAGAAATTATCGCGACCAGCGACCATCTGTTCTTTGAGCTATGTGCCATGCCTACTGCCGCTAAATTAGTGTTCTTAAGTACGACATCTTTTAGTGTCTCTATAATAATTTCTGTTACAATAATACAAGGCTAAGGAAAATATTATTCCAAGTAATTTGTCTAATTAATCTTGGTTGTTGGCCCAAGCTATTAACTGAGCAAACAAGGAATAACTCAAGATCTACATGTTAACTACATAACATTGTTAGTACAAATGTTATATTTGGATAAGGCTATCCCCTCCGCGGTGGCGCCACTCATCATCACAGCCGTAAGACGTTTTCTGTTGGACAAAGTTCTGCCCCACTGATCCCCACAAGGCAAAGCATTGGAAATTGGGTTTCATATTCAGATTTGTAATTTTGGTGCGATAAATTGATCAACTAGCACAAATTATCTCGGAAATTAAAAATAGGTCACAAACCAAGCTTAAGCGCTCAAAGAGACGACGCTGCGCCGCCGCGCCGCAACACTGTTTACAAACGCCGCGAAATCATTCAAATTTTGTAAAATAAAACAAAGAGAGAGAGAGATAAATTGTAGAGTTTGTTACCCCTTTGTTCTCTACGCTGTAAAATCATTGCGAAAGGGAGTAGGATCATCTGACAGAGTAGGGCTCGTTTGGGGGCGTCTCCAGGCGACCATTGTCACCAACGGGCTCAGGCAAACATTTGTTTGCCTGAGCCCCATGGTGGGCACCCTGAACTACCTCGCCTCTCGGTATAGGATACATTACCAAATAAGCTCTCAATACCAATTAGATTAATCTAATTGACTTTCAATAAGTTATATCTTGTATTCTTTAAACTGAATAAATCCTTTTGGCTTGAATTTTGACTTGACATTGAACTAGCAATTTATTACTAACGAGCTTTCCCGGCTTACTTCGTTACGCCATAGAATATAAGATACTACAAAAGACTTGGCTCTATAGACTATGTTCTTTTGCCTGCCCAGAATGGGCGAATAAAAAAACAAACAACGAAAACAAACCACCTGTCAAAATATGTAAACAACGGAAAAAATATTGCACCTTGGGTTATATTATTTGAGTTTAGGTAAGGTTCCCTAATTTTTATGAAAATCTTATATAGCCTATGACACTCGGGGTTAATGTAGCTTCCTACCAGTGAAATAATTTTTCAAATCGGTTCAGTATTTCCGGAGCCTATTCGTTACAAACAAACAAACAAACAAACAAATCTTTCCTCTTTATAATATTGGTATAGATATTGCACCTTGGGTTATATTATTTGAGTTTAGGTAAGGTTCCCTAATTTTTTTGAAAATCTTATATAGCCTATGACACTCGGGGTTAATGTAGCTTCCTACCAGTGAAATAATTTTTCAAATCGGTTCAGTATTTCCGGAGCCTATTCGTTACAAACAAACAAACAAACAAACAAATCTTTCCTCTTTATAATATTGGTATAGACAATAGTTGAACTATAAAATTTGTATTGATTGCGCGGCGTGTGTGAACAATGTTGCGGCGCGGCGGCGGTGCAGAGGCGGCGGGCGTCGTCTGTTTGAGCGCTAAATGAAATGAGATGAGATGAGAAATATAATATAAGTTATCTTATATTACCTATTACTTTTATGTTCACTGAAACTTTATGAAATTTAGTACCCGACCGAGTTAAGATGACTCGAGAAATAATTGATGTAATTTCCGTTTATTTCCGGTAGATATAATTTTACGTTTTATACGAGTAGGTAGGATAGGACGCTAAGTGGGTTAGAGGCACTGGAATTAAGTCACGTCTGTATAGTTAACCTAGCTTTAGGTCCAGCGCACACATGGTAAGTCGCGGCAAAGAAAACAATTGAAACTGGTCCTTAAATTGTATGGCACAGGGTTGAAGAGCAATCGCATGCCGTTTCTATGTGGTAGCGAATATACGAAAGGAATCTGTTTCGAACCTTGTGTAGAGGCCAGTTTTAATAATTCTACTCTTAGTATAATATCTTCGCCGAACCATTTTAAAAAATAAGGTTTATAGTTATCTAATTTGCAACTATCATTATGTAATTTGTGAAAATATTTTTTTCTCTCAAAATGTTGAGTTAAAAAGCTTCTAGTATTCAAGCATTAGTTTGTTTCCAAATCTCGTTTCAGACCGTGTGTTTGCCAAGGTAATGGCGTCAGAGAATCCGTTTTAACAAACTCAATTATTCAGGAGCCCATCAGAGGTTTGTTCTGATACAGACAAGAGCCCTTGAGGGCGGGAAATCTCGTCAACCCTTCTTGGTTTAACCTGTTTTTGTTTTAGCATTAGGTTTTTGTATACAGAAAACAACGGGGGGCAGCAAGAAAAACCTAAAGCTATATCTATAGCTACAGATTTTTTTTTATAGCATTTTTTTATTAAATTTTTGACTGCTCCGCGGCTCAGTTGGCAGTGATATGGACTGAGTAAGCGTGTGCACCTGGGTTCGATTCCCGGGCGGGGCGAATATTGATATGATGAATATCGATGTTTGTTTCTGGTTTGGGTGTAATGGTCGTCTCTGTGTATGGTACCCTAGATACAGGTTCTTCCTAGTTTACGGCTCTAAGTGTGAATTGTTATTATTATTATTTAATTATCATCATCAGTGTCCACTGGTGGACCCATCACACATCGCCATAAGGAAAACATAATCGCTACACTAGGCAAGCAGGTTGGCGATCGCAGTAGGGCTCTCTAAGTTTTTTTATCGAAGGATGCTGCAGTGACGCTCTGCAGTACCGGGCCGAAGAATAGGACTGAGGTATCCCCTGCCTGTCGTAAGAGGCGACTAAGAGGGGACCCCTGGGTCGTTGGGTACACGAGGCGGGGGCCTCGTGTAGTCATATAACGGCCCCGAGAAGGACGGTGGAACGCGGTGTCCCGATTCCGCCGTCGAGCGTAGAAAGAGCCATCCGCGCTCAGGGGGGACTACCACCACTTGTCCCCCCGTGAAAAGGCTAAACAGCCAATGCTGGAGGGGGTCGCGGAGTTGAACATAACGATCGAAAGATCACCCGTGACCTCTTTGCCAACAGCCGAGATGGACACCGGCGGGGTTTTAGTGGGTGCGAACCCCACATAACCCTGCGACTCCCCCTGGGGTCGCAGGGTACTCGTTAGGAGTTTCCCCGCCTAAAAAAAAAAAAGGATGCTGCAGTGCTGCCCATCCTTCAGAAACCCCCTTAGTCGCCTTAAACGACACTTTAGGTAGGAGAGGGGTCCGTGGTATTCTGAGCTATGGCATATATGGTCCACCCTAAAGTTGAAAGAGCTGAAAAACGGTTTTAGTTTAACCATTCATCAAGGCAACAATTCAAGATAAATTCTAAGTAGTAGCAATGGAACTTGGTAGAAGTTGGTAAATTAGTTTAACACTTTTATGTAGCAGTGGGGCTATGGCTAGTTTATTGTAGCCTAACAATGAGTACCTGTAAGAAATCGCCCTAAGCGATAAAACCGTACATTTGAATCTATGGATAATTTGAAGATATTTTTTTATAATGTTATGTTTATTAATTGCAATAAAGTGTACCTATCTTATCTATCTATCAAACAACATCAAAAACGTCCCCATACTAAAAATATAATTCGTGCGTATACATCAAAGGAAAAAAGCTGTTGAAATGGCCAAATTAATTTGCTCCTAAACGATTCATGAACTTATTAAGATTTGTACAAAATTTGGTTAATGAATCATCTATACCAATATTATAAATAGGAAAAATTTGTTTGTTTGTTTGTTTTTAACGAATAGGCTCCGGAAAAACTGAACCGATTTGAAAAATTCTTTCACTGGTAGGAAGATACATTAACCCCGAGTGCCATAGGCTATATTAGATTTTCAAAAAAATTAGGGATCCTTACCTAAACTCAAATAATGTAACCCAAGGTGCAATATTTTTTCTGTTGTTTACATAATTTGACAGGTGGTTTGTTGTTGTTGTTTGTTTTTTATTCGGCCATTCTGGGCAGTCAAAAGAACATTGTCTATAGAGCCAAGTCTTTTGTAGTATCTTATAATCTATGGCGTAACGAAGTAAGCCGGGAAAGCTCGTGATTTCGTGAAGAAAGATTTGTACAAAATTTGGGTAATGAATCATATTTGATACATTGGACAGGAAACCTGATAATATTAGCATGATTTTTCGCATTTTTTTTTAATCCAAGAGCATATACAGCGCCAACATCTTTCGAAGCATTAATAGCACGATTCAAGCGAGATAACGTTCAAGTTTGGAGGCGCTAATCGCGAAGGGGTCCCAAGTTTTCACATTTACCGAAATAATTACGTAGCTCTCGACGCTTCGGCCGAGGTGGAAACGGGGTAAATGAATGTTTACTCAACTTGACTTTTGTCTGACTATTCGAGTCTTAAGAGCCAGTTTACCGCGATGCTAGCGCCATTCACGAAATAAAATAATATCTTCTTAACTAAGGCAAATATCAAAAATGTGGCACAGTATGACACTAGATAATGTAGCCTAGTATTTTTAGGGCACTGTTGTATAGCTTTTAATTTAAAGACCAAAGAAATCTACAAAGTGTTGCTAAAGGTGGCCACTTACACTCGCGGTAAGCTGGCTCTTAACAGCGTTTTCAGTTAACGGGCATACAGTTAATAAAAGTTTTTTTTGTGTTTAATTTAAAAATGTACATGGTATTTGAACGATACGAGTATTACTAAATGTTTTGATGAAAACTTG
The DNA here is from genome assembly GCA_951802225.1 of Euspilapteryx auroguttella. Lineage (NCBI taxonomy): Eukaryota > Metazoa > Arthropoda > Insecta > Lepidoptera > Gracillariidae > Euspilapteryx > Euspilapteryx auroguttella. The sequence goes on from OX637662.1 coordinate 5,242,797, forward strand.
GGCCTCCTTCGAAAAACGGTCAAGCTTTGACACAGTTTAGCTAGGACAAAAGATTTTGTTGACAACAGGGGGCAAGTTTCTTTACTAAAAACAATCGACTCGTAGGTCGTAGGTAATTGTCTTGTAAGCGACTTCGTTAACCATTGCCGCTTTAACAGTTTTCAGATAATTATTGGTTACATTCAGGACCAGGTTTTAGTAACTATTTTAACCGACTTCGAAAAAGAGGCAGTGCTATGTTAATGTATGTGTCAGTTTATTGAAGGCGGGTTCCTTTTTTGTAAAAAAGTAATTATTATTAGTTAAGAAACTTGACCCCCTGTTAGACCTTAAAAAATTGGCATATTGACCAGTTTTGTTGCAACCCCCATCCAATGCACAACTGAAACCTTGACTAGGTTGTCTGACTACCTTGTTTTGGGTGTTTTTGACAAGGCGGTAATTAATAATAGGAGGGATTCTGCTCACCATTCTCTCATGAATGTAACAAATACTTTTGTGAAAACTGCATCAAAATCGGTTCAGCCAAACTCGAGATAATCGCGGACTTTTTCGAATTTTTTTTGAAGTCGATTATTAAAACGTGACTCAAGCAAGACATAACCCAAGTTTGCGTCACGTGACGTGACGAAGTTTAGTGACTCCCATTTAATTAGGGGCGAGGGGTGAAACTCGTTTTAATGCCGACCTTCGGAACTATTTACCTTTTGGCCGGCTCTTATTGAAAAACTTTTTAGATAGATTGCCTTTTCCTGTGGAGGGCTCCAATTCTACATCGCAAAGAGCCTGTTTAATCTGGAAACTGCTCATTAAACTTGAATGAAAATTACAATAATCTTACCAAAAAAAGGTAAAACCGGTCTAAAATCGCCAATTTGTATGACGAACTAGTGATTTAAACCTGGTCTAGTGATTTAGACCCGGTTTACCTCTTTTTGTGGTAGAGCCATAAGAACGTAAATCTTTTTGAAAGTCTGTTAAACTACAGTATACCTTCAATTTTATTTGTCTGTGTTGTTTTTAATTGTGTGTCACTGTTTGGCAATAAACGCTGTTCTTTCTTTTTTTCTAAATTATTTTAAAAAATCACCCTTTAATGCATGACCACATGACGTGCACAGTGACATTGTCACTGAAAAAGTAACTTCTATATTCTATGTATCAATATACTTCAACTTGTGACACTTCTCATTTTTACGCGATGAAAACTACTCTCTGGGACATAACATCTATACCAATATTATAAAGAGGAAAGATTTGTTTGTTTGTTTGTAACGAATAGGCTCCGGAAATACTGAACCGATTTGAAAAATTCTTTCACTGGTAGGAAGCTACACTATCCCCGAGTGTCATAGGCTATATAAGATTTTCAAAATAAATAGAGATCCTTACTTAAACTCGAATAAAGTAACCCAAGGTGCATTTTTTTTCCATTGTTTACATATTTTGACAAGTGGTTTGTTGTTGTTGTTTGTTTCTTTATTCGACCATTCTGGGGAGTCTAAGGAACAAAGTCTATAGAGCCATGTCTTTAGCAGTATCTTTTAATCTATGGCGTAACGAAGTAAGCCGGGAAAGCTCGTTAGATATAATACTACCTGGTAACCCTTACAATAAAAAATGCATATGTTATTATTCAACTGATAGTTTATTTTTGTTTTGTTGAATTGAGGCCCTGGTTTTTGTTGACGAGGATATGTTTGGGTCGGTTTTCTAAGAATTAAGATGTATTTAGGGTTCCGCACCGCAACTCTGTTTGTTTAATCTTAGGCCAAATCTGGAATGGCGAGGCGAATATTGCAAAAGAATACTAATTTTAACTGGTCTCAAATTCTATGTGGCGGTCTAGGACGGTGTAACACTTCCGGTTAATTTTTGTATTGCAAAATAGCATTTGTTCTTTGTAATTTAAGTCTCTGGCGCACGAGACTATAGACAAATCTGTTACACCGTACTAGACCGCCACTGTACATGGTTCGAAACAGGTTTCCATAGAAAATAATTATTCTGAGCTACCATGAGATTGTATTGATAACTAGCTGTCCCGGCGAACTTAGTATCGCGCCGTACATTTTTACATTGAAAACTTAAATTGTGGTTTTCACTCACTTCCCCTCCATTTTTCCATGTTTTCTTACCTTTTAAACCTTCCCTGGACTACTTACGAACAATTCAAAGCCAAAATCAGGTAAATCGGCCCGGCCGTTCTCAAGTTTTAGCTATACTTACGAACCACTTTTTTTTTATATATATTGATAGATGAAGATTGGATAGTCAAAACAAATCTGATCTTGTCCCCGTGCCTCGCCGCATTGGTGTAAAACCATAACTCTGTTTTCCTCCACCTTCAAACTTTAAAACTCGCCAGCAGAGCGCACAGAAAACAGAAAAATATTTTCAACTAAACATAAAACGCAAAACAGCAACAACTTTACACAACATTTTCTGTAAAACTTGAAAACATGCACAAATTGATTTTTGCCACTCTGTTGATCTTCAGTAGAGCCGCCGCTGCCGCTTCGGTACTGCAAGTTTTGTTTATGAAATAGAGTGAACCGAGTGAGCCGGGACTTTGTAATTTATACGTAAGGAACAGTGTACCGATGGATCGTAACAGATTGTGACGTCACAATAATCTACTATATACTGGATATACTGGGTGTTTCTGACAAGGCGGTAATAAATCAAAGGAGGGATTCTGCTCACCATAACTAACAACTTTCCCAAAGCAACATGGGTCGAAATCTCAAAAAAAATAACAGCTGTTCCATACATTGGTTCGATCAGCTGACTGGGTCAATGTACGTGACGGCTGATTTTTGTTTTGAGATTTCGACCCATGTTGCTTTGGGAAAATTGTTAGGTATGGTGAGCTGAATCCCTCCTGTGATTAATTACCGCCTTGTCAGAAACACCCTGTATATGTCGTAGTAAGATTTGATAATTAGGTTTTTTGCAAAAAAATAGGGATTTTGCAAAAACACGGATAATTAATATATTAAGTAATGCTTATATCAAATTATACAAAAATTATATAAAAATGAATCGTAATTCATTAGTCTCGCTAAATCTCGATAATGGCCGGGCCGTTTTAATTGATTTTGGTTTTGAAATGTTCGTAGTAGTCCAAGGAAGGTTTAAATGGTGAAAAAATATGGAAAAATTTTGAGTCAGTTAGAAAAAGTAAATTTCTTTTTCCCATTCAAATTGTTAGGCCCAATACGAAGTTCGCCGGGACAGCTAGTAGGTAATAATTTTAATAACTCATCATCATCATTCAGAGCCACTTAATCACCTAACTAGGAAGAACCTGTATCTAGGGTGCCCGAACCACATACAGAGACGAACAATACACCCAGATCGGGAAACAAACACAGTTATTCATTACGAGCTTTCCCGGCTTACTTCGTTACGCCATAGAATATAAGATACTACAAAAGACTTGGCTCTATAGACTATGTTCTTTTACCTGCCCAGAATGGCCGAATAAAAAACAAACAACAACAACAAACCACCTGTCAAAATATGTAAACAAAGGAAAAAATATTGCACCTTGGGTTATATTATTTGAGTTTAGGTAAGGAACCCTAATTTTTTTGAAAATCTAATATAGCCTATGACACTCGGGGTTAATGGAGCTTCCTACCAGTGAAAGAATTTTTTAAATCGGTTCAGTATTTCCGGAGCCTATTCGTTACAAACAAACAAACAAACAAATCTTTCCTCTTTATAATATTGGTATAGAAAACAATGTTCGCCCCGCCGGAAATCGAACCCGATGCTTCCGCGTCACATCACTGTCAACTGAGCCATAGAGCAGTCTTACTCTTTTTATATTCTTCGCCACGTGGTGGCATAAAATACCACCACCCCATCTCCTCCCATGGGTGTCGTAAAAGGCGACTAAGGGAACATCCTAAGGACGGGTATCCGTCGTTTAGGATGTTCCCTTGAAGAGCCATACTGCCACGCAATGTTAAGCCTTGTGGTAAACTGTGGTGGAGAGCTATGTCCAAGAGTGGGCATCTTTCGGTTGTGTGCTGACTCTTCCGTATGGATGGAGCCCGGTCTTTTAGGGCTTGCTAGGGGATACGGACAGTTAACACCAGTGTGGCCGTTTTAGCGACTTTTTGGCTAGATTTAGCGGAATTGAGGCGTCGTTAGCGACTTTTTTTTTTGGTAGTATATATGAGCTATCGTAAGAAATTCTCTTAAAAACTCCTTCTACTTTCTCTTCTGCTCCTTTAGAAAATTAAGAAAATCATTTTCACGATTATGTTTTGTAATTTAGTATCTGACGTTTGTTTATTGTCTGAATTCGTCTTTAATTACACAGATTTTTCCCTCTTTTGGGAGGATTTTCTTACTTTTTTTGTTTAGCGACTTCTAGCGGTTTTTACACACGATTTTTTTTCACAATCTAGCGATTTTTCTTTGTAGGTTTATAGCTAGTTTTTTTTTTTCGAAACAGCAACATTACACTGGTCAAGACGTTGTTCGAAATTGGATTAATTAATTAGAACTTTTAATTTCCATTTAAAACTAAAAAAAAAACATAAGCTTACTAGTCCATAGATTTACAATTCCGACGCGTATCAGAAGCTGGCAGTACAAACTCGCTATAGAAAAGTTTTCGACGCAACGCTCCGTTATTTATATCAATTACTGTACCTAACATGTTTCTTCGAGTTTTGGAGTTATGCCGTTTTGATGGTGCACCCCTTGCGTTCTTCAAAAAGTTTATTTTGAGACATTTTAGGAAGGAAAGTTTTTTGGTGCATGTAATGAAACGTTACGAGTTGTAATAAAGTTCGGCGAATACATTAAGATGATTTACATGCGATGCGATGACTTTTTACCTTTGAGAGGGTGGTAATGCCGACAGTTTTGAAATAACGGTAATTAACATTAAATTAGGAAGTAAATGTTAATTGAATGACATTTAAATGTGTTGAATTATTACACCCGACGAACCTTTTAATGCATGTATCTGGTGGACTCTTCCAAAGATTACGACAGTAACCGACGCTGAATATACTATAGGCCTACTCCTACAGATCGCAATATTAACTGATGTTGTGCGACCCTCATGCAGAGCACTCCCGCAATCACCAGGTCGCGTGACTTTGTAGGGTACTGCCTACTTTGCATCTTTTGGTGCGCGATCGTCACTCGATAACTTTTCGGCTTCAACGACCATCTACTCTTAGGCTGACATTCACAGTCAGGGTTTTTGAGTCGACTCGCCGAAGCTTCAACTCGGATAAGTCGTTCTCGTGTACAGATTTAACTGGCTCGAACCGTCGCGTACTCCGTCGAGCATATAAGTACTTCACTTTATCGAAGTCGGAACTTGATAATCTTTATCTATTAGAACCACAGAATAATTTAAAGTTACATTGAGGCACTTTGAAGTGCGAGTTAGAGCTGCGACTCGACTGTGAATGTCAGCCTTAGAGCTTTGTGCCCTGCCTATGACACTTAAGGCGGTAAGTCACGGTATGGCGCGAAATTCAAAATTTTTCGCGTTTTTTAATTATTCTGGCGAAAGTATTCATTTTTAATAAAGTTTTAATGAATTCGCGTATGTAAAAAACCATTTCCCACATTGTAATACAATGTTTTTCGAAGACAGACCTACTAATTTTGTGTCTAAGGACCTAACTTGATTTTTGGCCTTTATGTCCTTAGGCACAAAATCAGTAGGTCTGTCTTTTAAAAACGTTAAATTACAATGTGGCATATAGTTTTTTACATACGCGAATTCATTGAAACTTTTAAAAATATGTATACTTTCGCCAGAATAAATAAAAAACACGAAAAAATTTGAATTTCGCGCCATAGCGAGAGTTACCACCTTAAGTTTTGAAATTCATCTATACCAATATTATAAAGAGGAAAGATTTGTTTGTTTGTTTGTAACGAATAGGCTCCGGAAATACTGAACCGATTTGAAAAATTCTTTTACTGGTAGAAAGCTACATTAACCCCGAGTGCCATAGGCTAGATTAGATTTTCAAAAAAATTAGGGATCCTTACCTAAACTCAAATAATGTAACCCAAGGTGCAATATTTTTTCCGTTGTTTAAATATTTTGACAGGTGGTTTGTTGTCGTTGTTTGTTTTTTATTTGGCCATTCTGGCCAGTCAAAAGAACATAGTCTATAGAGCCAAGTCTTTTGTAGTATCTTATATTCTATGGCGTAACGAAGTAAGCCGGGAAAGCTCGTTACTCATAATTTCCAAAATTAATTGTTATGTTTACCATTTTCTTTTCTTAAGCTTATTATAGCTGCAAACGTGAAGCGTCAGTCTGAAAGAAGCAAAAAGACTAAAGTAAATTTAAATGTAAGTTTCATTTGCTTTTCCATTACTTTGGAGGCGGTTGCAGAGTGAAGAATTTATTTAGGAAGCTCCTTGCTGCGAGATGGGAGATTGCAAACTCTGGAGTTTTTATTTAAAACTCACTGTAAAGCATTTTCAGTAGCCTTTTAGAGAATTGTTTTTCTCGTAAAATAATTAATGTGTATTATTTTTTATTACATAAACTAGTCGACCCGGCAAACTTAGTACCGCCTAACCTATTATACTGGTTTGTGCATGTATTATACTCATAAACCTTCCTCTTGAATAACTCTTTCTAATAAAAAAAACACATCAAAATCCGTTCAGTAGTTTTCAAGATTTAGCATACATAGGGACAGACGCGGGAAGCGACTTTATTTTATACTATGTATTGATGATGATTGATGATTAAGGGTATAAGATGGCGGCACGATCGACACTTTTCGGGAACAGCTAGCTTTTTGATCATCTGGAAACATAAAAAAAACATCACTAAAAGCGATTTCTTTAAGAAAAGCCCTTGAAGAAAGTGCTTTTAGCGATAATGTTGCCCGTTGAATGCAAATTCAATTGTTTGTACCCTATTAATGTACTTTTATATTAAAGTGTTTTTTACCTTTGGTTGATTGCCCAACCTTTAAACAAAAATTAAATAATTTTTTTATTACAAACAGTGCACAAAGCACCGAGCAGGGTAGCACAAACATTTAATAAAGGAAAGCAGATTAATTTGGATTAAGTTGAAATCTTGATGTCAACCTTCGTGCGTTTTCGTTTTGTGTAAAATTTCCTTTTATAATACCGACTTGTTATTTTTTCAAAGTAGCCAAAGGACCTTTTTTTTCATGCGAAAGTGCATAAAATAAGGGTGGCCTTTGTCCAGCAGTAGACGCCTTTCAGCTCTCAACTTCATCGTCTCAGCCGAAGGCGTCCACTGCTGGTCATATGTCTTTGCCACAAATTGCCAGAGTTCTAGATGCGATCCTCAAACAGTGCATATGCGTGAAAGTCCGTAATCTGAATTAAACCTCATCGCGTCCTGCGCGCATAAACTTTTAAATTTGAGTCAAGTACCTGCATATTGTGGACCAAGTTCGTTTTAGATAAATAAATTATTATTATTGAAAACTGTGCATTGTAGTTTAATTTGTTTGCGTTTGAGGGTAGGTAAACATTCGACGAGTAGTAGGAAAACAAACAAACTTTCTATACTTTATACCTTCTACGTTTTTCATTTTAAAGTAGGTTTAAAAAGTAATCCTATGTAGGGACGACCAATAAATTGCTTTTGTCGAGCCAAGCAAAAACATGGCGACCGCTTTTCAATCTTAGTTCTAGCTAGCTAGAGGAAAAGTTAATTAAACAACTCCTTTCCTCAGGAGATTTCTTTTATCACCTTAGTATGTAGTGCATAAAGACTATTGTTCAAAAACAAAACAAATGTTATTTAAGATACTACTCTTCCTTACTACTGTACTTAAACTTTACAGTTTTTGTGAACCTATGAAATCATCATCATCATCGTAAGACGTCCACTGCTAGACATAGCGGCTGCCCAAATTCAAAACCTAGTAACTGGTGTTTTTGCAAAAAACCCGTTTTTGTCATTTTTTGGCTTACTAGGCGGTATCGATTTGATATGGACCTTAAAACACCCAGTTTCTTACGTAATTTTAAAAATAAAATTTAGCAAGTCTACCCAATTTGGAAAAGTTATTAAAATTTCCATGAAGTACAAATTCTAAACATAGCATGTCGGATTACAAATAAAAAAACCTAGCAACTCAAGCGACTTACTAGGTTTTGAATTTGAAAGCCGACTTACTATGTTTTGAATTTGGCGCCGATTGTAAACTCAATTAAAATTTGATGGAATCTAGTAAGTTAAAAAAACAGTAAGTCAAAGTAGGGAAATTTTGCTGAATTAACCACGAGTCGTAACCAAATCGTAACCAAAACTAAATTCTGCCACAAATAAACCATTTGTATAACTTTTAAATGAATCCACTTCAAAAAATAACATTTGTCACTCGAAACGTACAACTAAAAATATAAAATGCTATAAAAAGTAGAGAATTAACTCAGAGATTATATTAACTAAGTGTGAAATACTATGTTTTGAAATTGTTTTCATTGTCATATTTGGGTAAATTTCCAAAAAAATATATAGTGGGATCGATTTAATTGTAACTATAACTTCTAACACGATTACAAGTACTACAAACTATAGTCAACAATATATTCAAACTCTTGGTCAAACACCCAAATCGCTATTGCGTCTGGTTTCTTCGGGGCAACGAATTAAAGTGGCCGACCCGTTTTTTGTCTCTCCTGAACATTTTAGTTAAAACGAGTTACTGGGTTTTGATTTTAAGCAGCCGATAGGCTTCCCCCATAAATCGCCTCAAAGACTGGTCTTGAGCGACCGTCGTCCAGTTACTCTCGCAGCTTTCACGGTCACCTAGGAATATTAGACAGATATATTTTAATCATATTTTCTGACCTATTAGTACGTACATTCTACGTTAAAGCTTACTCGCAAACGATTTGGGTGGCAGTGCCCAATCAATCGTTTAGTATTTTTTGTTAAGTACATCTGAACAATGTTTCAATAGAAACGAACAAAACAGAGTTCATTTGCTGCTTAAAAAAATTGGATTCAGATCAAAACAAAAGAAAAACAAAAAAAATTGGACCAAGTTAGTTAAGGACAGTATGATGGAGATATAATATTTTATTCATCGAACCAAGAAAATATTTTATTTTTATTTTTACGAATTCATGAAATGCCTTTGACTAAGTCACAAAATTGTTTAATTTTTATAAAATTTCCAAAAAAAATTATTGTTGATACCTACAAAGAAAATTTATTTATTTTAATCTCGCAATGTTTCTGAAATCATACCAAAACCTTCCATTCTGGAGTTATTCAATAAAGACTTTTGCTAGTGAATATTCAATGATCTCTAAACAAATTGAAGAAAGGGTCAACTTTACCCAAATACCGTTTACCTGTTGAACCCTAAAAAACACTCGAAAACTATTGGCCACAAAACGTGGATTCACTGGGCAAACGTTACGTATGCCTGTTTAGTAAACTCCTTTGCAATATAATTTTATAATAAAAAAATCAAAAGATATGAAGTTTTTGTCTCTCCTGTAAAGTAGCTAAAATGCTAATTGGCGGTGTTGAAGTATAAGCGACGAATGCTTTGTATGAAATCACAACATCTTTCTCAACATTATCATCAACTTAGCTGAAATACGTCTACTTCTGGACATAGGACACTCCTTGATTGTCACAATGACTCTCATCCAGTGGACTTTTTCAACCTTTACCAGAGTGCTGACCGCCTTTTCAGCGATTTGCTTACCCTGCGCCTTCCGGTGCGTGTTTGCTACTCAAGAACTTTTCGTCTCCAGCGACCATCTTTTTCTTTCTTGTATGTACCTCTTCAATATTAAAATGTTTTTCTTGGTTTTATTAACCGACTTCAGAAAAGGAGGTTATGAGTTGGACCTGTATGTATGTATGTATGTATGTTTGTACGCGATTATCTCGAGTTCGGCTGAACCGATTTGGATGCGGTTTTCACTTAAGTATTTGGTAAATTCAGGAGAAGGTTTTAGTATGTGGACGACTCAGAAAAGAGGGAGTTCTTAGTTTTATGTGTGTCAAATTATTAAAGGCAGGTCTCTTTAAAAAAAAATGCTACAAATATACCTAGTATACGCATGTAACCAAATCAATACTAAAACATTTGTTCTGTGTACAAAAACCCAAATTTCAAACGATGCGTAGTATAGGCACACCACCGATTTAACATGCTAGGCGTCAAAAGAAAAATTCATGCGAATTTCACGTCACGTACTTTGTGTTTGTCTCCAACTCCTTACAGACCTGACGCTCGAGTGAGTGGTACAGATGTTACACTTAACTATTTCATGAACCTTTTGAGGGCACAGTCTTTTACCCAGTAAGAGATTTAATTTAGAGAAGTCTTAATAGTGTCTCGCATCACGTATTTCTATTACAACTAAAAAAAGATGTACTAAATGTAGCCTAGTATTTTTAGGGGCACTGTTTTATAGCTTTTAGGTGAGGGACCAAAGAAAGCTACAAAGTGTTGCTAAAAACGGCCACTTTTGGCAACAATCAGTAGCTTTCTTTGGTCTTTAACTTAAAAGCTATACAACAGCGCCTTAAAAATACTAGGCTACATTTAGTACCTACATCTTTTTTTAGTTGCAATAGACATACGTGATGCGTAAGTTTATGCAAAAAACTTAACACGTGCATAAACTCGCTGGTAAACCACAGGGCACCTAAGGGCACAGGTATACAGATTCATTTGACAATACTCTGAAATTAAATTAAAGATTGGCAAAAAATTATAATAAACTAGAGGCTGCCCCGCGGTTTTTCCCGCAAAGATTTCTCATAAACACAAAAATCCCGTTTTTTCCCGCTCCCGTGGGAATTTCTGGAAATCCCTTCTTAGTGCTCACATAGACTCCCCAAGGAACCCACGTGCCAATTTTCAGCTTTCTACGGCCAGTAGTTTCGGTTCTGCGTTGTCTGTCAGTCAGTCAGTCAGTCAGTCAGTCAGTCAGTCAGTCAGTCAGTCAGTCAGTCAGTCAGTCAGTCAGTCAGTCAGTCAGTCAGTCAGTCAGTCAGTCAGTCAGTCAGTCAGTCAGTCAGTCAGTCAGTCAGTCAGTCAGTCAGTCAGTCAGTCAGTCAGTCAGTCAGTCAGTCAGTCAGTCAGTCAGTCAGTCAGTCAGTCAGTCAGTCAGTCAGTCAGTCAGTCAGTCAGTCAGTCAGTCAGTCAGTCAGTCAGTCAGTCAGTCAGTCAGTCAGTCAGTCAGTCAGTCAGTCAGTCAGTCAGTCAGTCAGTCAGTCAGTCAGTCAGTCAGTCAGTCAGTCAGTCAGTCAGTCAGTCAGTCAGTCAGTCAGTCAGTCAGTCAGTCAGTCAGTCAGTCAGTCAGTCAGTCAGTCAGTCAGTCAGTCAGTCAGTCAGTCAGTCAGTCAGTCAGTCAGTCAGTCAGTCAGTCAGTCAGTCAGTCAGTCAGTCAGTCAGTCAGTCAGTCAGTCAGTCAGTCAGTCAGTCAGTCAGTCAGTCAGTCAGTCAGTCAGTCAGTCAGTCAGTCAGTCAGTCAGTCAGTCAGTCAGTCAGTCAGTCAGTCAGTCAGTCAGTCAGTCAGTCAGTCAGTCAGTCAGTCAGTCAGTCAGTCAGTCAGTCAGTCAGTCAGTCAGTCAGTCAGTCAGTCAGTCAGTCAGTCAGTCAGTCAGTCAGTCAGTCAGTCAGTCAGTCAGTCAGTCAGTCAGTCAGTCAGTCAGTCAGTCAGTCAGTCAGTCAGTCAGTCAGTCAGTCAGTCAGTCAGTCAGTCAGTCAGTCAGTCAGTCAGTCAGTCAGTCAGTCAGTCAGTCAGTCAGTCAGTCAGTCAGTCAGTCAGTCAGTCAGTCAGTCAGTCAGTCAGTCAGTCAGTCAGTCAGTCAGTCAGTCAGTCAGTCAGTCAGTCAGTCAGTCAGTCAGTCAGTCAGTCAGTCAGTCAGTCAGTCAGTCAGTCAGTCAGTCAGTCAGTCAGTCAGTCAGTCAGTCAGTCAGTCAGTCAGTCAGTCAGTCAGTCAGTCAGTCAGTCAGTCAGTCAGTCAGTCAGTCAGTCAGTCAGTCAGTCAGTCAGTCAGTCAGTCAGTCAGTCAGTCAGTCAGTCAGTCAGTCAGTCAGTCAGTCAGTCAGTCAGTCAGTCAGTCAGTCAGTCAGTCAGTCAGTCAGTCAGTCAGTCAGTCAGTCAGTCAGTCAGTCAGTCAGTCAGTCAGTCAGTCAGTCAGTCAGTCAGTCAGTCAGTCAGTCAGTCAGTCAGTCAGTCAGTCAGTCAGTCAGTCAGTCAGTCAGTCAGTCAGTCAGTCAGTCAGTCAGTCAGTCAGTCAGTCAGTCAGTCAGTCAGTCAGTCAGTCAGTCAGTCAGTCAGTCAGTCAGTCAGTCAGTCAGTCAGTCAGTCAGTCAGTCAGTCAGTCAGTCAGTCAGTCAGTCAGTCAGTCAGTCAGTCAGTCAGTCAGTCAGTCAGTCAGTCAGTCAGTCAGTCAGTCAGTCAGTCAGTCAGTCAGTCAGTCAGTCAGTCAGTCAGTCAGTCAGTCAGTCAGTCAGTCAGTCAGTCAGTCAGTCAGTCAGTCAGTCAGTCAGTCAGTCAGTCAGTCAGTCAGTCAGTCAGTCAGTCAGTCAGTCAGTCAGTCAGTCAGTCAGTCAGTCAGTCAGTCAGTCAGTCAGTCAGTCAGTCAGTCAGTCAGTCAGTCAGTCAGTCAGTCAGTCAGTCAGTCAGTCAGTCAGTCAGTCAGTCAGTCAGTCAGTCAGTCAGTCAGTCAGTCAGTCAGTCAGTCAGTCAGTCAGTCAGTCAGTCAGTCAGTCAGTCAGTCAGTCAGTCAGTCAGTCAGTCAGTCAGTCAGTCAGTCAGTCAGTCAGTCAGTCAGTCAGTCAGTCAGTCAGTCAGTCAGTCAGTCAGTCAGTCAGTCAGTCAGTCAGTCAGTCAGTCAGTCAGTCAGTCAGTCAGTCAGTCAGTCAGTCAGTCAGTCAGTCAGTCAGTCAGTCAGTCAGTCAGTCAGTCAGTCAGTCAGTCAGTCAGTCAGTCAGTCAGTCAGTCAGTCAGTCAGTCAGTCAGTCAGTCAGTCAGTCAGTCAGTCAGTCAGTCAGTCAGTCAGTCAGTCAGTCAGTAACCAAAGAGTTTTATATATATTGATTCCCTACGCTGGTTAGCAGTTCAACTTATCTAGATTACTGAGTCTAAATTGAAATGAAAGCTATAAGAACAAAATTCTCTTCTTGGGCTATAACTCTCTATCTCACTACTGGCTTCCGTTGTAGGTAGTATCATTCTCTCAACGATATAGTGCCAAGACACATAGACAATTTTACTTATAGACACCTGAACAATATTATGTTTTATTTTAATTGTAATTATGTTAAACGAGCTGACACGTCGTGCCGCCTTGCGTTCTGAATTTTTGGCCCAATCTAACCCGGGGATAGTGTAGCTTCCCAACAGTTAAATATTTTTTTAAATTGGTTCAGTGCTTTCGGAGTCTATTGAATGTAAACAAACAATCAAACACACAATCAAATCTTTCCTCTTAATAATTGGTATTGATATAGACTAGAGGCTGCCCCGCGGTTTCACCCGCTCAGATTTCTCATAAACACGAAAATCCCGTTTTTTCCCGTTCCCATGAGAATTTCGGGAAATCCTTTCTTAATGCTCTCCTACACTCCCTAAGGAACCTACATGCAAAATTTCAGCCCGCTATGCCTAGTAGTTTAGGCTCTGCGTTGTCTGTCAGTCAGTCAGTCAGTAACGGAAGAGTTTTATATATATTGATATATTGAATGAATGAATGAATATACACTTTATTGTACTCAAATCTAAAAATATGTTAACAATCAGCATAAAGTAAGGTGACATTATGCGACCTTATCGCTTAAAGCGATTTCTTCCAGGCAACCATTGATTGATTGATTGCAATAAAGTGCGTATCTATCTATTGTCCATGCAATAGGTAACAATTGGCAGCGCTTGTCTGATGTTTAATGTACAGGTTTTTTTTTGTTTTTGACAAAGCGGTTATAGAAATGAGGGATTCAGTTCACCATACCAATTTTGTTTCCCTAAGTAACATAACATGAGGCAAAATATCAAAACAATTATAACCTGTCACGTACATTGACCTCGTCATCTAATCGAACCAATGTATGGGACAGCTGTTTCTTTTCTGGGAAAAGTTGTGACGACATATTGTGAGCTAAATAGCTCTTTTGTTACACTTTGTCGGAACCACCAAGTAGTTAATTTTTACTAAGCAGTCCATTTGTCTTCTTGGTCTATGTTCCAAAACAAATCTGCCACTTGGCAGCCACCTTCCAACAAAGCAAAGACATGGAATGCAAATAATATTATGGAGAACTGCCACTTTGGACGTTATAATGGAATAAATAATTGCGTTATGCATCTTCACTTCCTGCATATACTGTGGACTAGTGATGTTCCTATTCAGTTTTGGGTTCTATAACTTACTTTACTGCTATGTAGCTCAGTTAGCAGTGATGTGGACTGAGTATGCGTGTGAACATTGTTATTATGATGAATATCGATGTTTGTTTCCGGTCTGGATGTAATGTTCGTCTCTGTATAAGTTTCGGACACCCAAAATACAGGATCTTCCTAATTAGGGGCTCTGAGTGTGATGCGTGTTATTATCATTCTGCTTTCTTTACAATCCATAGACGTTACTGCTGGGCACAGGTCTTCCACACAGATTGTTACAAAGGCTAAAATTGTGGAGGGATAAACCGTAAATGCCACGCTTTTGCGATGGCAGTATGGCTTTTCATGGACGCTGTTGCCCGTCCTTCGGATGATCTTTCACGACACCCATGGAAGAAAATGGTGTGCTTGTATTCTAAAAATAATAAAAGTAATTAACATCACTATTTTTGGCAACCTCATCTAGCTCCTCAACTAGGACTGTATGTCTCTAATTTATATGCTAACTCATATAGCACGTTTTCCTTCAGATAATATTATCCTACTACTGCCCCGCAGCTTCGCCAGCGCATTTTCCCTTGAAACATCTAATTCCTACTTTTCCCGTGGGAATTTCGGGATAAAAGTAGCCTTCTTAGGCTCTAAACTATCCTTATACCAAATTTTATTCAAATCGGTTTGGTAGTTTTCTCGTGAAAGCGAGACAGACAGATAGCCAGACAGACAGACATACAGAGTTTCTTTCATAATTATAATATTAAAAAGTATGGTAGGTATACAAATTGTGATTGCATAGCTTTAGTTTTTTTTAACCGTGGTTGCATTTTTACGAAATAGAATGAAAGTATGTGTAATGTGTATATTGTATGCACTTAGATAATTAAGGGCTTTGCATGTTTTGAACCAGAAACTATTGTTATCTATACCAATATTATAAAGAGAAAATATTTGTTTGTTTGTTTGTTTGTAACGAATAGGCTCCGGAAATACTGAACCGATTTGAAAAATTCTTTGACTGGTAGGAAGCTACAGTAACCCCGAGTGTCATAGGCTATATTAGATTTTCAAAAAAATAGGGACCCTTACGTAAACTCAAATAATATAACCCAAGGTGCAATATTTTTTCCGTTGTTTACATATTTTGACAGGTGGTGTGTTGGTTGTTGTTTGTTTTTTTTTCGGCCATGCTGGGCAGTCAAAAGAACATAGTCTATAGAGCCAAGTCTTTTGTAGTATCTTATATTCTATGGCGTAAAGAAGTAAGCCGGGAAAGCTCGTTGTTAATAATTTTTATTGTTAATAATTTAATTTCTATAGAATGTTCATTATTAGAGACCGACCAAAACACGATTTTCAGCCTAAATTGAAACCGAAAATAAACCTTCAGCCCTGGTCTCAGTTTCGGCCGGAACTGAAACTCACGTGGCCTAGGAAAATAGTGGCGCACCGCACGGGGCAACGTGTGCGCGCTATGTCCGGGCGCGTATCGCCGAATTCTTTCGAGTTTAACCGAGCGAAGCACGAACATCGAGTTTCGGTAGAAGAAACCGAAACTGTAGCCGAAACTTGATTTTTGGCCGAAACTAGCCGAAACCGAAACCGAACCTTCAGTCTGTCTCTACTCATTAGATATTTATTTTATACAAGATAAAAACTTTTTATAAAAAATTAAACCGCCGAAAAAACTGAAAAGCATTAAATAATAGGGAAACATTTTCTATTAGGCCTTAATTTACTCACTTCTTAAAGTAATTTTGGATTACCAAGAAATTTTAAGTCGGCGCCACACCACACAAGCAAATTCATTATCTATGTAAAGCGCGATGCGCAGTGGCATACGTATTTCGGTTATTTATTTGAATTTCAAGTAATTTAGTGATCTTTATTTGTTGATTCTGTGGCACCGACTCAAAATTTCTTGGTAATCCAAAATTACTTTAAGAAGTGAGTAAATAATGGCCTAATAGAAAATGTTTCCCTATTATTTTATGCTCTTCAGTTTTTTCGGCGGTTTAATTTTTTTATATAAAGTTTTTATTTTTTGCTTTTCAGTTTTTTTTGGGCTAATTTTTTTGACCCCAGCTAATCACCCTTCACAGGGTGGTCGCACCCCACAAGGTGGCCACACAACCTGGTGAAGGTTGAGGGACTAACAGGATGAGGTTCGATCACGACCGGTCGGTGAGGCGATTTGTGAGGGAGGCCTATGTCCAGCAGTGGACGTCTTTCGGCTGATTTTATTTCATTTCCAAAGATATTGTACGTAAGTATCAAAAGTCATAATGTAACACGGAAATGCAACCTGTGAGTGGATAAATCGACCCGCCGACCAAAAAGTCACCCCTATTTTCCCACCCTTAAGGTGGGAATTTTATTTTCAAATTTTTATGGGATCAACTTCAAGGTATACCCTGTCGATTACAAAAAGAATTATTAAAATCGGTCCACACAGTAAAAAGTTATGCGTGATCATACATAAAAAAAATATATATATACGCGACGAATTGAGAACCTCCTCCTTTTTGTTTTTTCATCGGTTAAAAATATTTATAAATTATACACAATAATACTGTTAGTAAACAAAACACAAACATAAAATGGTTTTATTCAAGAACAAGAGAAGAAAAAACGCTAGAAACGTAAATAAAAAAAAGGTGATAATGAGCACACATAACCGAAGCTCCGTAGCTCAGTTGGCAGTGATGTGGACTGAGAAGTGTTGTCTGGGTTCTATTCCCGGAGGGGCGAACATTGTGTTATGTTCAATATCGATGTTTGTTTCCGGTATAATATGTTTCGGGCACCCTAGATATCTAGTTAGGGGCTCTAAATGTGATGCGTTATTGTTATTTTAAATTTGAATTAATCAATCTTACCAAGATGTGACCAAAGCCACCGGTTCCAATCAGGAAACTCAACATGCTTATTGATGAAATTCCGTGAACTGAAATTGGTTACATACAACGTCCTACCTAAGATCATACCAGCTTTAGTTAGTACTAGCCATAAAGTGCCTACTAAACAGGTCATCGACTAAAAACTTGTACAAATATTGTAAATGCGAAAGTAACTTTTTCAGCGCAATGTAAACTACTGAATCAATACGGCTGAAAATTGGTAGATAAATAGTAAACAACACAATACGGACATAATATAATAATATAATTACGAATCACACTCAGAGCCTCCAACTCATGAAGAATCCGTATCTAGGGTGCCTAAAACACATACAAAGACGAACAATACCGGTTTTTTTTTTAATTTAAACATAACAATTGAACAAGATGCTGCCGCATCACAGCTGACATTACTGACAACTGATCCATGAAGACAGTATAAACGTAAGAGGATACTTTTAATCCCGAAAAAACTAGGAAACGCAAAAAAAAAAAATGCGTTTTGAACAGGAAAGAAACACGCTGGCGATGCCGTGAGCGAGCCGCCCACTAGAAAGAAAGAAAGAAAGAAGCATTTATTTACAACAACATTGACACACACAATAAAACGTTAAATACAAAAAATATATATAAACACAATACAAATTCTTACAATCAACAAAAATACAGTTGCCAAAAAGATAATAAAATTAAAAAAAAATAACAAAAACAGCAAAACTAAATATAGTACATACATAAAAGAATCTGTTGGTTATTGTGTGTCGCAGTTGCTGTTAAATGGCACTGACTCAGCATTTGCTGAAGGCTTTCACCAACAGCGCTGATTTTCAGTCAATGCCAGCAGTGATCCACAAGCGTCCATTGCTAGTGCGTGTACCTATACGTGGACAAAAATACACTACATATACTGGGTGTTTCTGACAAGGCGGTTGATCACGAAACTAGCTTTAAGGTTTTGAATAAATACACATTTAATGATATTTTCGGTATTTTTGTATTGTAATCTTCACATGAACCAAACTCTGCTAAGACTCTCAGAAAATCAGAAATTGTGGGTATACATGAAAAATCACTCAATAGTAAAGAAACAAAACGCAACAACTTAATGCACTTAAATTTAAACATTTCGCCCCCCAAAGGACGTCAGGCCTTTAAAGTATACAAAAGGTAAACTCTATCTCTACTCTAACACAAAACTTAATTGCTCTACATAGGTTTTGTCTCTACATAATGATAAGAAAACTCTATCTCACCTATATTAGGACATAAAACAGTACAGTTTAACAACTGAAAGTAACAAAATATTAATTCAACAGTAAAAAAAAATTATCTGTTGAACTCGAACTACTAATTATAAGCTTACCCTCTTATTCATAAAAAGTTAAAAAGCATTTTAGTTATTTGACGTATGTCAATTTAGACTGGATGTCACGTATTTACCATGCAACAAACCAGAGAAGTAGACCTCCAGTAACGCTACTTCAAATGTACTGTATCTTTATGAATAAGACGGTTAGAATCTAGTACAATTAAATATTAACAGGTAATAAACAAAGTTTATTTACTGGACGTTTAAGAACAGTATTCTTACACTTAACACTAACTACTCTAACTAAACCGTCGGACCCTGGATGGATATCAACGATTCTTCCCATAAACCATTTAGAAGGTGGTAACCTCTCATCTTTTATAACAACTATATCTCCTACTTTGATATTGGTTTCCGAAGATCCCCATTTATAACGTTTTTGTAAGGTTACCAAATACTCTTGGCTCCATTTTTTCCAAAATGACTGTAATTTTTGTTGAAGTAAAATCCATCTTTGAAAGTATGTCACTTTAGTGTTCTCTAGATTGGTATCAGGTACTACAATTGGAGCTTCCCCTATCAGAAAATGACCTGGTGTTAAAGCTTCTACAACATCACTGTCTATTGCGCTCAATGGGCGGGAGTTTAAGCATGACTCTATCTGACAAAGTAAAGTTGAATACTCTTCATACGAAAGTATTGTTTCATTTATAACTCGTTTAATATGAAATTTAACCGACTTTACGGCTGCTTCCCATATGCCTCCCATATGTGGAGCTCCAGCTGGATTGAATTGCCATTCAGTTCCATCCTTAGCTAACAACTCAGCTATCTCTGCAGGTAGAGCTTTAGTGCTCTCATTAAACAAGAATTTTAAATCTTTGCTAGCTCCTACAAAATTAGTACCGCAATCGCTTATTAACTTACGACAGTGTCCTCTACGAGCAACAAAGCGTCTGAAAGCAGCTAAAAATTCCTCACTACTTAAACTAGTAACTAACTCTAAGTGTATTGCTTTGACAGCAGTACAGATAAATACAGCTATGTAGGCCTTTTGAGATCTTGTTGTTCCACGACCACTAGAAATTTTCAGGGAAATTGGCCCAGCCATATCTACACCACTTACACTAAATGGCCTCTGAGGAGTTACACGCTCTACAGGTAAGTTACCCATTAATTGATAACTTAGGTTAGGATTTTGTTTACAGCAAACAACACAACTGTGTATGTATCTCTTAACAAGGTACT
This sequence comes from Euspilapteryx auroguttella, assembly GCA_951802225.1. NCBI lineage: Eukaryota > Metazoa > Arthropoda > Insecta > Lepidoptera > Gracillariidae > Euspilapteryx > Euspilapteryx auroguttella. The sequence goes on from OX637662.1 coordinate 5,262,627, forward strand.
TAACTCCTATGATATAATATTTAGCTCTAAGTAAATTCAGCATTAGTTGAATGCCGCCATGTAAAGTTTTAAAATGCGCTTCTTTAATTATTAACATTGTTAAATTACAATCTTTAGAAAAAATTATAGGATGTTTTGTATCTTGACTTACAGAAGAAAACTCTAGTCTTCCTCCAACTCTTAGCACATTTTTCTCATCTATGAATGGATATAATCTAGCAATTTTAGATCCGTTTTCTAACTTTTTTAGTTTATTATATTTTTCTTTACCGTCTTTACATAAACTTATGACATTTATCTCTTTATGAAATTTTATATTTTGTGAAACTTTAATTAAACAAATTAATGACAGTTGAAACTCGTTAGTTGTAATGAACTTAGGAAATATAACATTTGTTCTAGTAACTCTACCTTTCAGGCAAGTAAAGAATCTGAAAATATATGATACAACTCTTACTAGCTTGGCTAAACTAGAATATTTGTTCAATATAGTATAGTCAAAACACTCTACTTTTTTCACGGTATTTTCACTATTTACTTGACCACTAAGATCATTGCTCATCACTAAATTCACTGTAACTTTTTTCTCTAACTCTACATCACTTATTGAAACTCTATTTCCTACAGGTAATTCACAGTTTTCACGCAACCACCGTGGTCCCTTCCACCACAGCTCGTGTTGAGGCAACTCTAAAGGTGAAATTCCCCGCGAAGCAACATCAGCAGGATTGTCTTGCGATGAAACATGATGCCATCTCTCTTTCTCTATTAGATTTGTAATTTCTGTTACTCTGTTTGCGACAAATGTTGTCCAGTAGCTCGGCGATCGTTGACACCATGCCAATACTATGGTAGCATCTGTCCAGGCGTAGACATCTTGTGTAGGTATACTTAGTGATTTCTGAACTCTATAAAGTAAATTAGCCAATAGTACGGCACCGCACAATTCCAGTCTCGGCATCGAGACTTGTTTTACTGGCGCCACTCTTGTTTTCGCTTCTATCATGGTGACTTGGATGCTTTCAGGGGTGAGTACTCTACAATAAACAACGGCGGAATATGCAATAGAAGATGCATCAGAAAATCCGTGTAACTCAACTTTCACTGTCTCTTCATCGATACCTAGCCACCTCTCTAACTCAATTACTGGCATGTCTAATAGTTCCTCTCGAAATTGAAGCCATCGATTTGTAAGTTCTTCTGAAGGTGATTCGTCCCAGTCTACTTTGTCTAGCCACAACTGTTGCATCATAGCTTTTGCTGTCAAGACTACGGGTGCTAACCAACCAGTAGGGTCAAATATCCTTGCAATGTCACACAAAATAGTTCTCTTGGTGACTTGTTTCGCAACTTCAGGCAGCTCTATGTGTAACTCAAACCGGTCAGTAAAACCATTCCAGTTTATACCTAAAATCTTACGATTAGAAGGCTCTATATCTTCAATTTCTTTTGTGTTTGATGTCCATTTGTGTAAAACAAAACCTCCTTTATTTAATAATTTTGTTAAATCTTGTTTCAGGTTAGCAGCGCGACTTATTGAAGAATTTCCGGTGAGCAGATCGTCTACAAAGAAGTCGTTCAAGGCTACGTCTATGATTTCATCATCAAAATTATCTCTTTCATCTTCAGCTAATTGTTTTAGTGTCTTTATAGCTTGGTATGGAGCGCATGAGGTACCGTATGTGACGGTTGTTAACCTGTAATGTTGTACCTCTTCGTTCATATTAAATCTGTATAAAATTCTTAAATAGTCTCTATCTCTTTTTAACCGACGAAAAAACAAAAAGGAGGAGGTTCTCAATTCGTCGCGTATATTTTTTTTTTTTTTTTTTTTTTTTTTTTATGTATGATCACGCATAACTTTTTACTGTGTGGACCGATTTTGATAATTCTTTTTTTAATCGACAGAGTATACCTTGAAGTTGGTCCCATAAAAATTTGAAAATAAAATTCCCACCCTAAGGGTGGGAAAATAGGGGTGACTTTTTGGTCGGCGGGTCGATTTATCCACTCACAGGTTGCATTTCCGTGTTACATTATAACTTTTGATACCTACTTACAATATCTTTGGAAATGAAATAAAATCAGCCAAAAGACGTCCACTGCTGGACATAGGCCTCCCTCACAAATCGCCTCACCGACCGGTCGTGATCGAACCTCATCCTGTTAGTCCCTCAACCTTCACCAGGTTGTGTAGCCACCTTGTGGGGTGCGACCACCCGGTGAAGTATGATTAGCAGGGGTCAAAAAATTAGCCCAAAAAAACTGAAAAGCATAAAATAAAAACTTTTTATAAAAAAATTAAACCGCCGAAAAAACTGAAAAGCATTAAATAATAGGGAAACATTTTCTATTAGGCCTTAATTTACTCACTTCTTTAAGTAATTTTGGATTACCAAGAAATTTTGAGTCGGTGCCACAGAATCAACGATCACTAAATTTCCTGAAATTCAAAGAAATAACTGAAAAACGTATGCCGCTGCGCATCGCGCTTTACATAGATAATGAATTTGCTTGTGTGGTGTGGCGCCGACTTAAAATTTCTTGGTAATCCAAAATTACTTAAAGAAGTGAGTAAATTAAGGCCTAATAGAAAATGTTTCCCTATTATTTAATGCTTTTCAGTTTTTTCGGCGGTTTAATTTTTTTATAAAAAGTTTTTATGTCTGTCTCTATTTGTCTGTACATTTGGCGTAAATCTCCTACTAAAACCACTCTATGTCTTCTCCATCTTAATGTTACGTCCCTAAGGTCCGATTGTAGAGCTGGTCCTATAAGCAGGTTATCATTCAGTGATTTTCCATTACTCGTCTTCGCGGAGCTGTCAAACACGACCCTGAGTTTCGTTGTAAGATGTTGCTCATTGACAACTGCGTGATGCGGCAAATAGCAGACGTTCTCTTTTTTAATATGCTGTGGTGGCACTAACTCCATATGATTTTGTTGTAAATAATCCTTCATAAATTCGTTGTATTTGAAATGTAACTCTGGCTCTTTGACGAATTTATTCTCTAGTGATGTTAGTCGTTTCTTCGCAATAGTGTATGATTCACCTAAGTCCGGAGGATTGGTCGTGAATGGAAGTCTGACTCGGTAGCGGCCATTCTCGTTCCTTTGGTGAGTACTCTCATAGTGTTTTTCACATTTGATTTCTATGTTTGTCATAGTTCTCTTGTCTCTATAATCTTCTAGCTCCCAAAAGTTGCGTAGAAGTGTATCTGTCTCTAGTTTAATGTGAAATACTTGAACTTGTGTCTCTAAACTCTTCTCTTTGTTCTCAGTGAATGAACCTGTTATTAGCCATCCTAGTGTAGTTCTCTGAGCGGCAAGACATTGATTAGCAGTTTTATTTTGAATTAATCCTTGTTGCAGTATGTAGGCGTACACATTTGCACCCAATAATAAATCAATCTTGCCTGGTGTTCTGTAAGTAGGATCAGCCAACTCTATTTGTTGCAGCTCTGGCCATTCGAATGAGTGTGTTTGTTGTGGTAAATATGACGTAAGTGTCCTCAGTACATAAGCTTGAACTCTGGTTTTCTCTGTGTTAAATCTCGATGTAAAGTCAAACATTACTCTGGCTTTTGTAATTGATTTATTAGATCCAATTCCAATTACATTACCCTTAACTGGTATTTTGTCGAGCCCTAAAGACTGACACGCAGCTTCGGTGATAAGACATGCCTGTGACCCTGGGTCGATCAGCGCACGCAGTGTGTATGTTTGATTGTCTCTCTGTGACTGCACGTTGACTAGTGCAGTGGCTAAAATAACTGTACTCTTGGAATCTTTGTGATGGTTCATGTCTGAAGGTCTCGTTGTAGTGGTTGTCAAAACTTGTGTATCTATTGGTTCTGTGTCTAGTTGCTGCTCTGGTGTGATTGGTGGTACATATCCGTGTAGCAAAGAGTGGTGTTTGCGGCCACATTTTCGACAAGAAGTGGACTGTATGCATGATTTGACGGAATGGCCTTTTCTGAGACAGTTAAAACAAATGAAATTCTTTTGAACGAAATCTTTTTTATCGCTAAGCTGTAACTGTCCAAAATCTTTGCATTTGTACACGAAATGATCTCCTGAACAATAAATACATTTTATTTGTTGGGGTGAAGGATCGCTGACGGCAAAACTCTTCGTGGTTACATTTTTAACTGGTGTTGTATACAAATTATCCTTTGTTGTGTTCCTTATGGCCTCGAGAGTGCGGAATCTAAATTCAAGAAATTCTGAAAATTGTTCCCATGTTGGAAGTTGATTATTAGACTCCATTCTTTGTTCGAATAATTTGTGTGACTCTGAATCCAGTTTTTGTATTAAAATGTATACAATCAAATCATCCCAATGTTGAGTAGGCAACTCTAAACCTTTTAAAGTAGCAAGACATTCAGTGGTGGTGTCTAAAAGATTTCTTATACCTCTGGCAGATTCATCCGAAAGTTTTTTCTGTGTGAGTAGTTTACCGATGTATCCGTTGACGATGCTTCTCTTATTATCATAGCGTTTATTAAGCATATTCCAAATAATATCATAGTTAGAATCCGATACTTGTATTTATTTTACCAAAGACTCAGCTTCGCCTTGTAAACTCGACTTTAGATATTGGCATTTGTTTACTTTACTTATGTACTCGTTGTCATGAACTAATGACCTAAACAAATCTCTGAAAGACAACCAATCTCGATAATTGCCAGAAAAAACCGGAAGTTGAATCGGCGATAATTTCGTGGTGACTGTAGGCTGTTTGTGTGTTGTTTCGGTCGGCTCTGATATATCTACTCTGGATGCCTGTATCCGTTTCTCATCTAAGTCGTATAATTGTTCTCTTATGCGTGTTTTCGATTCTAAATAAATTTCCAAACATTTATCGTATACATCGTCCTTAAAATAATCAAGTTCTTTCTTTTCGTCTGATCCTAATGTTGCTAGTGTTGTGTGTCTGTTTGTAAACGCTTGCCAATAGCCTTCTAATAATTCGCTTCTTGTATCCAAATAAGCCTTAGTAATCCTATCTTTAGGAGTTTTCTTCAGATTAGAATAAAACTTTAACATCTGCGTATAAGAATCCATTTGTGGGCCGTAAACAGTCTCCATTGCTATAAGTTAGGTAGGTAAATAGGTATTCTTATTGAATAGGCTAGTAGATTATTAGAATGCGCGTAGGATTCGATATGCAGTTGTTGTAGAAAATGGCTTAGTTTCTACCACTTACTGATACCGCTGACAGTGCAAATGTGTCACAATTTGGCAATTTAACCAGATATGGTTACAAATATATTCACTGCAGTCCAAATAAAACAACAGTTCACATACACTAGATGAATTCACTTTAGTTCTTTTACTTAGTTTCTTTGTTCTAGAAAGGTGATTGACCTTGTTACGTAATACACCACGTTTAGTCGAATTGTCTTTATAATGTTCTTTCGCGTAAAACTGATACGAATCCGGTTCGCTAGGACCAAAATGATCACGAAACTAGCTTTAAGGTTTTGAATAAATACACATTTAATGATATTTTCGGTATTTTTGTATTGTAATCTTCACATGAACCAAACTCTGCTAAGACTCTCAGAAAATCAGAAATTGTGGGTATACATGAAAAATCACTCAATAGTAAAGAAACAAAACGCAACAACTTAATGCACTTAAATTTAAACAGCGGTAGTAAATCATGGGAGGGATTCACTAGTTTCATATTATGTATTTTGTTTGTTTGTTTGTAACGAATAGGCTCCGGATCTATTGAACTGATTCGAAAAATTCTTTCACTGTTGGGAAGCTACACTATCCCAGAGTGTCATAGGCTATTATATATTTTCAAAAAATTAGGGATCCTTACTTAAAACTCAAATAATGTAACCGAAGGTGCAATTTTTTACTGCTGTTTACATATTTTGACAGGTGATTTGTTGTTGTTGTTTCTTTTTTTTATTCGCCTATTCTGGGCAGGCAAAAGAACAAAGAATATAGTCGCAAGTTATAAGTAGTATCTTATATTCTATGGCGTAACGAAGTTAGCCAGGACAGCTCGTTTCATATAAAGTATTGTTTTCTCTGTACCATACAATAATGTTGGGCACACCGAGTCACCGGTCAGCCGCACTGCAAAGAGCGTCATTAGCCAAACTGCTGTGAATACATTATACACGCCCAATTAGTCGCATTGATGGAGGATTGACGCATATTGTAATTTGATGGGTTTGAACATCGATCGATTTAAAACAACTACTCTACACCTAGGGTGTCAGAAAAACTTAGAAAACCAGACAAATAATTTACAATAAGTAAAAAACGTTGAAAATTGAAATTAAGAATTTGTCAAACAGACGGCGCTAAAGCGTCGCGCTAGAGAGCTAGCCTTACGCGGCGCAAGAGCGTTGTGACGCGGCGTTAGATCGTCGCACTCTGCATGATTACGCAACGTTAGTAGCGTGTGGGACATAAAAGAGCGCGTCTCTCTATCGCCGCGTAAAGCTGTTTGACAAAGCCTTTATATTTGCCTTATTTTTGACGTTTTCAATACATAAATAAACTAGTCAACCCGGTGAACTGCGTACTACCTTTCATATTACTATGTTGTGCATGTATTATACATATAAACTTTCCTCTTGAATCACTCTATCTTTAAAAAAAAACAGCATCAAAATCCGCTGCATAGTTTTAAAGATTTAATCATACATAGGGACAGACGCGGGAAGCGACTTTGTTTTATACTATGTATTGATGATGATGATAATGATTGATGTCGCACTTTTTTATATATAACATATATATTATAAATTCATTACCTAGTTGAATATGTTTTTTTCACATTTCATAATCACAAAATATTTCAATAAATTGCATTACAACGCGTGAACAGGTAATCAGAGAGAATGTCGAAGATTTAATATTATTACGCTGATCCAAAAATTGAAATACACCATTTTTGTGAAACATAAACGTACCTAATAAGAAATCACGTTCGTTAACTTAACGACAAGTTTAGGAAAAAGAAAAAAAATATAAATTTATACGCCACACTGAGAGAGATAAAAATCTAGGATAAAATGTTTACTTAATTCCGAACTGAAAATCTTGAGGGAATAATTTAAAGGATATCTTTTAGATTTCCTTTGAATGCAAGGTTACCTGGTGTTATACAGGATTAAAACAATATATATAAAACTCTTCCGTTATTAACTGACTGACTGACTGACAGACAACGCAGAGCCGAAACTACTGGGCGTAACGGGCTGAAATTTTGCACGTAGGTTCCTAAGGAGTGTAGGTGAGCACTAAGAAGGGATTTCCCGAAATTCCCACGGGAACGGAAAAATGGGAATTTTGTGTTTATGAGAAATCTGCGCGGGAAAAACCGCGGGGCAGCCTCTAGTCTTTGATAATACACTAGTACATAGAAGTTTCTTTTGCTATTGGCGCTAGTAGCACAGCTGTGTATAAGACCTCTTAACTCTAGTAAGTTCAGCAAACTAGCCTTAAAATAGACTAATTCCTTTGATGCACAGAAATCCTAGCTCTAAAATAACAACTCAGCATTCTGTTATCGGAATCCGCTTCAATAATTTCCTCAAGCTAACTGAGATGATGATATAACTTATAAGCAATGAAATTGTTGGAGATGTTAACATGTAAAATTAAAGCAAAAATAATAAAGTATAAGTACATAGTAAGCATGGTGTAAAAAAATAATTGCTTTATCAATTAACACAAAATAAAAAACAGAGCTATACCTAGTCAAAATATCGTAAATAATATGTTTTCAAAAAATTTGGTATCATGCATTTAGATTTATTTTAAACCAATTTAGCGAAAAAAATAATTAAATTACTGTTTTTTTTGCTGCATGCAACAATGAAAAGCAGCCGTTGTTTAAAATAAAATGTTTTTTTTTTAAATTGTTGCTTCTCTATTTATAATTTTTGTAGTCAAATATTAAGTCCATCCACTATCCTATATCTGTCTGTCCATACGGAGAAGAATATTTTGATATTTAATTTTAGGTACTTAACTGTCTACGAAATTATTTATTAAAATCTTGTTTACATTATGAACACTTGCAACTAACATCGTTATGTATAAGAATAGACTGGGAAGTTCTGAAGACGGTTAGATGCACATTGCACTGTATCAATTTCTCAATCTATTGATCTGTGTTAAGGAAATTGCACTTTTGCCTAAGAAACCTTTATACAGGACGAGCTTTCCCGGCTTACTTTGTTACGCCATAGAATATAAGATACTACAAAATACTTGGCTCTATAGTCTATGTTCTTTTGCCTGCCCAGAATGGGCTTGATAAAAAAACAAACAACAACAACAAACCACCTGTCAAAATATGTAAACAACGGAAAAAATATTGCACCTTGGGTTACATTATTTGAGTTTAGGTAAGGATCCCTAATTTTTTTGAAAATCTAATATAGCCTATGACACTCGGGGTTAATGTAGCTTCCTACCAGTGAAAGAATTTTTCAAATCGGTTCAGTATTTCCGGAGCCTATTCGTTACAAACAAACAAACAAACAAACAAACAAACAAATCTTTCCTCTTTATAATATTGGTATAGATTGTCAAAATGACGGCACTATAGCGTCGCGCTGGAGCGCTAACCTTACGCTGCGCTAGAGCGCTCGTTGATTTTACACATCAAACACATGATTTGATTCGTCTGTAGTGTGAATTTGGCGCCCCCCTGATCTAGGCGCCCGGGGCACGGGCCTGCCCAGCCCCCACTACATACGGGACTGGGCTCGATATCGCGATGATACAGAATTGCATCATTCGGATGTACGAGCAATTCATATTGGCTATCGAACTTTTATCGAGCGCGCGATATCGCTTCTTGAGGAAACACCCTAAGGCTCTTAAACGGCCCGTTTTGAAAAATACTTTTCGTCCATCTAGCCCAACTTTTGACTTTTTGTCACTAAAAAAAACCCAAGGATTTCCTCTTTATGCGGCCATAAAATCGTGGTGATCGCTTAATAATATTATCCAGTATCTGTAAAAAACTTATTTATTTATTTTAGGGACAACACTAACATTAACATTCTTACATTATGCTTAATTTCACGCAGAGTTAACAAATGAATCCACAACGTTACCCACAGCTAAAAAGCTAGTTCCACTAAAAACTATCTAAACTTAGAATAAATTGACAATATGATAGGAGTAAGGTGGTAGGGAGAAACTTCATCAATATCAATCATTCATCATCATCATTTCAGCCGTAGGACGTCCACTGCTGGACATAGGCCTCCCTCAAGGCTCTCCATCTGTACCGATCGCAGGTGGCCTGCATCCAGCGTGGACCCGCAGCCTTGCGCAGATCATCCGTCCATCTGGTCGGTGGACGTCCTACGTTGCGCTTGCCGATCCGTGGTCTCCACTCGAGAACTTTTCGGCCCCAGCGGCCATCTGTTCTGCGGGCTATATGACCTGCCCATTGCCACTTCAACGAGCTTATCCGCTTGGCTATGTCGGTGACCCTGGTTTCTCTGCGTATGTCTTCATTTCTGATTCGATCCCGCAGAGAAATCCCGAGCATAGCCCGCTCCATGGCTCGTTGAGCTACTCGGAGCCTGTTCATAAGCCCTATAGTGAAGCACCACGTTTCAGAACCGTATGTCATCACTGGCAGCACACATTGGTTAAATACAGGCACTGAGGAATATTGGACGAGAAGACGTTACGCAGTTTCCCGAACGCCGCCCATCCGAGCTAGATTCGGCGATTGACCTCCTTCTCGAAGTTAGACCTACCTAATTGGATGGTTTGTCCTAGGTATACGTACTCGTCGACAACTTCGAGAACCGAGTTCCTAACCATAACTGGGGTAGGCAGAACATGGACATTAGACATGACCTTCGTCTTGTCCATGTTCATTTTAAGGCCCACCTGTTGGGAGATTCGGTTGAGGCCTTCGAGCATCGTGCTGAGTTCCTCCATCGACCTTGCCATGACTACGATGTCGTCGGCAAACCGAAGGTGAGTGATGTATTCGCCGTTAATATTGATGCCCTGCCCTTTCCATTCTATAAGTTTGAAGGCGTCTTCTAAAGTGGCGGTGAACAGTTTCGGAGATATAACATCTCCCTGTCTCACGCCTCTGTTCAAGGGAATATCCTTCGAATTCTGTTCCTGTACTCGGACAGACATGGTGGCGTTGCTATACAAACACTTCAGCACTTCGATGTACCGATAGTCAATCCGGCATCGTTGGAGAGACTCTTGCACCGCCCATGTTTCGACAGAATCAAAGGCCTTCTCATAGTCCACAAACGCTAGACATAGCGGCAAGTTATACTCTTCGGTCTTCTGTATAACTTGCCGCAGCGTATTATGTGGTCTATGGTACTAAAGCCTTTTCGGAAGCCGGCTTGTTCGGGAGGCTGGAAGTCATCAAACCTTCGTTCGAGACGATTGGCGATGATCCTGGAAATCAATATCAATACATAGTATAAAATAAAGACGCTTTCCGCGTCTGTCCCTATGTATGCTTAAATCTTTAAAACTACGCAACCAATTTTGATGCGGTTTTTTTAATAGATAGAGTGATTCAAGAGGAAAGTTTATAAGTTAAATACATGCACAAAATAATAAAAGGTTAGGCGGTACGAAGTTCGCCGGGTCGACTAGTCAATAATAAAAATACTAAGTATGAAAATTACAAAGACAGATTTAATGACCTTGTTAAAACTTTAAGGAAGATTATTTTGATAGCCCTAAATAAATAACACCAACTAAACTCTTGCCAAATCTCCTATTCTCCAAAATAATTTTCTAACAATATAATGTTCAAAAAAGGGAACATAAAACCTAATCTGGTTAGCATTAAGTATATCTTTGAGCAATTTCTTAATTTTACGGTCGGTAACCCGCAGTAATGAGGTTACATACATACGATACTTTATGGAGCTTTCTATTTAGCTTCAAAAGGTTTCTTTGAGCCTTTCTATTATACTTTTACTATTCGACCCGAACTTCGTACCGCAAAACCTATTACTAGTGCTAGTTTTATACTAATAAACCTTCCTCTTGAATAACTCTATCCATAAAAAGAACTGCATCAAAATCAGATGCATAGTTTTAAATACAGGGACAGACGCGGGAAGCGACTTTATTTTATACGAGCTGTCCCAGCTTACTTCGTTACGCCATAGAATATAAGATACTACTAAAGACTTGGCTCTATAGACTATGTTCTTTTGACTGCCCAGAATGGGCGAATAAAAAAACAAACAACAACAACATTACAAACCACCTGTCAAAATATGTAAACAAAGGAAAAAAAATTGCACCTTGGGTTACATTATTTGAGTTTAAGTAGGGATCCCTAATTTTATGAAAATCTAATATAGCCTATGACACTCGCATTAGCAAATCAAATCTTCTATCAGTAAATTTAGACGACCTTGAGAAAAATGGATATCCTGTAGATATTGTATGTATAACTGCGCACAACATGGCTTCAAAAGATATATCCCATTTGCACATTCCAAACTATATCCTTGCAGCTTGGTTTACTAGAGATAATAGAAATGGAGCAGCCTGCATTCTTACAAAAAAGTATCTTCGATTCAAAATAATAAATGAAATTCATAGATGCAGTGTGCCTAACGTCATAGAATGTTGCGCAATTCAACTTTTAGATCAAAACATAATTATAATAAGTCTATATAGAGTACCAAGGAAACAGGAAAAAAAGAAATTTATGGAATTGTTTTTTGAAAAACTTCTACTAGTTTTAGAAAATTCTTGCTTTAGTAAAAATAAAGTTATTTTGTGTGGTGATTTTAATATTGATATTTTGAAAAATAATAAAAATACAAATAAATTTGTTACATGTTTAAATGAATACAATCTGACGATGTCAGTAAAAGAACCCACTCGATTAAGTAGTGGTACATGTATTGATAATATTATACATAACATAAAAGGCTCTTCTAGCAAAGTACTTGAAATGGCGCTGTCAGATCACACCGCACAAATAATTAAATGCCCTGTTAGGCGATCATGTAACTTCAGGTACTAGTGTAAAACAAAACGTGATTATTCTGAAAGCAACTTGTCAAAATTTCTTGATTGTATACGAAGTCTATCCTTTTCGGACGTTTATGATGTCTTAGACCCGAATGAAGCTTTTAACAAATTTTATGACACTTTTAAAATGTTTTACGATTTGTGCTTTCCTGTCATCAAAATAAAAATACCGACTTCATCAAAGTTAAAATGGATATCGAAAGGCATAAAACAATGTAGTAAGCATAAAAGATATTTACTTTGGCAATATCGGCTACATCCAAGTAAGCAGTCTAAAGAAAGTTTCAAATCTTACTCACAAAAGGTCAAAAAGATCATAAATCTTACACAAAGGTCACAAAATGAATATCTTATAAAACAAGTAGTAACAAAACTAAAACTACCTGGAATATAATTAATAGTACTAAGACGCATAACAAAATTAAAGATAATATAGACAACATAAAAATTGATAATAAAACCATTAGTAACCCAAATGATATAGCAGAGGCATTTAATGACTTCTTCACAGATCTCATAAAACCTGCAATAAATAATAATTTGACATATAAGTAATCTCTTAATCATAGCTATTTAAAATCAATGTTTATGGCCCCAACTACACCAGATGAAATCATAAAGATAATAAAATGTTTAAAAAATACCCCTAGTACCGGGTATGATGATATCACAACAAAAAATATATCTTTAGTGGCTACTCAAATTGCACCAATCATAAGTTACATTGCGAACCTATCTCTGGAGCGTGGTGTTTTCCCGGACAATTTAAAATTGACAATAATAAAACCAGTATTTAAAAAAGAAGATAAAAGTGACATGAATTATTACAGACCTATCGCATTAATAACAATATTTGCCAAATTATTTGAAAAAATTATTTATAACAGACTTTATGCTTATTGTGAAAATAATAATATTCTTACTTCAGAGCAGAAAGGGTTTTGAAAGTCTAAATCAATTAATGAGGCAATTTATGATTTGATAAGTGAAATTATTGTAAATGTTGACAACAGACGTCCCACCTTTGCAATGTACATGGACCTTACAAAGGCTTTCGACTATGTGGATCATTCAATACTGCTCGGAAAGCTTGAATGTTATGGGATTCGGGGTAATGTACTTGATCTCCTAAAATCGTATCTTACCAATAGAAAACAAGTCACTCAGATCACAAAATTAGACCTTAAAACTAAGATGGAAACTATTTATACTTCTACTAATAGAGACATCAAGTGTGGAGTGCCCCAGGGAAGTGTACTGGGTCCTTTGTTGTTCCTTATATATATAAATGACTTACCGAAAGCTGTCATACAAAAGGTTATCATGTTTGCAGATGATAGCACAGTTATATTTGTTGGTAATGATGTCAATAAAATCAAATTAGAAATTAATGATAGCTTATATAAAATAATTGACTGGCTGGATAGTAACGGTCTAAAAATTAATTTAGATAAAACCAAAATAATGGAATTTAAAATAAGACAGAATCAAACCACTGACATGAATATAAATTATAATGGAATACAACTAGAAAGTGTGAATGAATCAAAATTTTTAGGTCTTCATATTGACAGTAAACTTTCCTGGAAAAAACATGCTGACTTTGTCATCGGCAGGCTATCTCAGTTTTCGTATGCATTGTTTCTCTTATCTAAAAAAGTTAGTCAAAAAACTGCTATAGTTGCATACAATGCCTTCGTAGGCTCTACGATACGTTATGGAATTATATTTTGGGGGAACTGTACCGATAGAGAGGCAATATTCAAAGCACAAAAACGATGCATACGAGCAATTTGTAAGCTACGAAAGGACGAGTCGTGCAAACCTCACTTCAAAGAATTAAAATTGCTAACATTTACCTGTTTATATATTTTGGAGATGGTGTTATTTGTCAAAGCAAATAAACATCTATTTGGTAGCTTTTCTAGCGCACGGCGACTTCAATGCAATATACGTGTTCATAAATCGAACACTGCCTATTTAAATAAAAGCATTTTAGGTATGGGTTCGAAGATATATAATAAGTTACCCAAAAGTATAAAATGTATAGAAAACTACCTATTGTTTAAAAACAATGTTAAGAAATATTTAATTGATAAAAGCTATTATAATTTAAATGAATATTTCAATGATAAAAATATGTAATTCTTTATGGATAAATAACTTAGGAGCAAATGGTGCAATGCATGTGCATGTTATAATTATGACATTATACTTACCCTCTTATTCATAAAAAGTTAAAGAGCATTTTAGTAATTTGACGTATGTCAATTTAGACTGGGCGTCACGTATTTACCATACAACAAACCAGAGAAGTAGACCTCCAGTAAGGCGACTTAAAATCTACTGTATCTTTATGAATAAGACGGTTAATCTTTAATTATTATTACTATTATTATTATTAGTGAATTTGTAAATTATATTGTTGACATATACCTAAGTATATTTTGTACGCCCTAGCTATGGGCAAGACATAGAGGTACTAATTAACTTACTTTAAGATCTGCATGTTATGTAATACTACCTATGTTTCACAAAATAAATTATTCTTATTCTTCTTATTCTTATTCTCGGGGATAGTGTAGCTTCCTACCAGTGAAAGAATTTTTTAAATCGGTTCAGTATTTCCGGAGCCTATTCGTTACAAACAAATCTTTCCTCTTTATAATATTGGTATAGATTATGTATTGATACTATGTACATAGTTTAATGTACTTGTATACCTACTAGCCGTGCGGTAGCGGCTTAGGCTGACATTCACAGTAATGTTTGGAGGCTATACTCCGCCGAGTATGATACTCCTACAAGTCGTTCCCAAGTACTTATTTTCCTGGCTCGAGCTGTCTTTCCGACGAGCATAAAATATGTTGCACTGTCACGAAGTCAGAACTCGACTATTTATACTACTAACTAGAGGCTGCCCCGCGGTTTTTCCCGCGCAGATTTCTTATAAACACAAAAATCCCGTTTTTTTTCCGTTCCCGTGGGAATATCGGGAAATCCTTTTTTAGTGCTCACCTACACTCCTTAAGGAACCCACGTGCAAAATTTCAGCCCGCTACGCCCAGTAGTTTCGGCTCTACGTTGTCTGTCAGTCAGTCAGTCAGTCAGTCAGTAACGGAAGAGTTTTATATATATTGATTTTGAGCGGGTAACGATTTTAAATTATATTTGACACTTTTGAGTGCGAATTCGAGCTGCGACACTAATGTCAGCCTTAGATTACCATCCCTGCTAAGCGTTGCGATGGCAAAATCCCCGAGCGAGAAGACAAATTAAACTCGTATATACTGTTTTTTTTTTAACCGACGAAAAAAACAAAAAGGAGGAGGTTCTCAATTCGTCGCGTATATATATATATATATATTTATATATATATTTTATGTATGATAACGCATAACTTTTTAATGTGTGGACCGATTTTGATAATTATTTTTTTAATCGACAGGGTATACCTTGAAGTTGGTCCCATAAAATTTTTGAAATAAAATTCCTACCCTAAAGGTGGGAAAATAGGGGTGACTTTTTGGTCGGCGGGTCGATTTATCCACTCACAGGTTGCATTTCCGTGTTACATTATAACTTTTGATACCTACTTACAATATCTTTGGAAATGAAATAAAATCAGCCAAAAGACGTCCACTGCTGGACATAGGCCTCCCTCACAAATCGCCTCACCGACCGGTCGTGATCGAACCTCATCCTGTTAGTCCCTCAACCTTCACCAGGTTGTGTGGCCACCTTGTGGGGTGCGACCACCCGGTGAAGTATGATTAGCTGGGGTCAAAAAATTAGCCCAAAAAAAAAATGAAAGCAAAAAATAAAAACTTTTTATAAAAAAATTAAACCGCCGAAAAAACTGAAAAGCATTAAATAATAGGGAAACATTTTCTATTAGGCCTTAATTTACTCAGTTCTTAAAGTAATTTTGGATTACCAAGAAATTTTGAGTCGGTGCCACAGAATCAACGAATAAAGATCACTAAATTACCTTAAAATTCAAAGAAATAACCGAAAAACGTATGCCGCTGCGCATCGCGCTTTACATAGATAATGAATTTGCTTGTGTGGTGTGGCGCCGACTTAAAATTTCTTGGTAATCCAATGCTTTTCAGTTTTTTCGGCGGTTTAATTTTTTTATAAAAAGTTTTTTATATTGTTTATTTCTATTTTTATTACGGTACTTAATTTAAAAAGAATCAAATAATTTAATTTACGTAAATTCATTCATACTTACAGTAAGTTATGTTATATATTGCCTTTAAAAATATTTCGGTTCATAAACACGTATCTCCACTATTTGTAAAATATCATAAATCCATCAATAAACCATTTCGGCGAGAAGTAATAAAAAACAGTGCGTCACGAAAACGCTTTCCGTCATATAAATATTATAAAGCACACTTAGACAGTCTGCCTTTATGGCGGTCGCGTATAAACTCCGCTAAAAGTTTGTGTTCGCGCACTCGGGATCCACTTTATCAACTTAGTTCACTGGTATGGTGAGTTGAAACTCCTTTAATTTATTACCAACTTGTCTGAAACACCCTGTATGTTGAAACAAAATTTTACGTATCAAAGCTGTAGCAAAAGCGGTATAGCTCTAACTCTGCGTTGTCACGCTACGCAAAAAATTACGTAGTCAAGTAAGTAACGTAGCAAAAAAGCGTAGCTATTCTGCTTAGTAAAGCTATGACAAAAGCGTAGCATACAAGCTTCTATAGTTATTTTTTTACGATTTCGCTATTTTATTTTATTGTTAAATTATTTTTCTTATGAAATAAAGATATTATTAGTATTTTGTTAGTCTAGCCTGTGCTCAGCGTGTGCGCTGTTTCTAAAATTCAATGTATACCTACATAATATGACGTCATAATATGGCAGTGAAGTAAAATTTTCAATTTGAGAACATTCTTAACGCTCCAACGGTTTTATAGTGAGCAGATTTATGTTTCGCCTTTTGAAAGTTTGGCTCAATGGCCCGATTTTAGAGTTTTGTGGGCAGTAAAAAAATATAATAATAGTATTTCTTATTTGTTATGGTTTTAAAAGTGTTTCGCAGGTGAAGAATAAATGAGCTTCATCTCCGAATGCTCCGTGGCTCAGTGATGCGGACTGTGACGCGGGAGCATCGGGTTGGATTCCCGGCTGGACAAACATTGTTATGTTAAATATCGATTTATGTTTCCCGGTCTGGGTCTAATGTTCGTCTCGGTATATGTTTCGGGCACCCTAGATACAGGTGCTTCCTAGGTAGGGGCTCTGAGTGTGATATGTTATTATTATTATCTCCATGGTTCAGTTGGCAGTGATTTTGGCTGTGAGTTGGGACTTTGGGAGGTCAGATTTCGTTTCTCATCTGTACCGAACCATCTCAGGGGCTCTGAGTATGATGTGTTACTTAAATTATTTATTGACGAGCTTTCCCGGCTTACTTCGTTACGCCATAGAATATAAGATACTACAAAAGACTTGGCTCTATAGACTTTGTTCTTTTGACTGCCCAGAATGGCCGAATAAAAAACAAACAACAACAACAAACCACCTGTCAAAATATGTAAACAACGGAAAAAATATTGCACCTTGGGTTACATTATTTGAGTTTAGGTAAGGATCCCTAATTTTTTTGAAAATCTAATATAGCCTATGACACTCGGGGTTAATGTAGCTTCCTACCAGTGAAATAATTTTTCAAATCGGTTCAGTATTTCCGGAGCCTATTCGTTACAAACAAACAAACAAACAAAAAAACAAACAAACAAACATACAAACAAACAAACAAATCTTTCCTCTTTATAATATTGGTATAGATGTATGATACTAAAAAAAACTGAAGAGAACTTTTCAAAAACTTTCCACCCGCGATCAACGGATCTTCGAGCTATGTGCTATGCCCATCTTACACTTGCTTAAGAATTAACTTGAATTAGAAATAATATGCGTATTATGTGTAAAGCCTCGTTTGAAAGTTGGAATGCGGTAGGTATTTCCCCCCGTTATAAGAAAAAAGGTTGGAAGCATTCTAATACAGGTTTCATCTCGATTTACTATCTTCTCCAATGCAGATGCAGTAAATTCAAAGCATAAACTGACTACAACTTTCATATCCGTATCTGACGTATGACTAGTATATTTCTTCGTAGAGTACCAAGGCCCTAACATGAAATGATAAAATTATTATCCTAAACATCTTCAAAAATGTCCCTGCGCTATAGAATCAGAAATGATAATGAATGCAGAAGAGTTAACGTCATCAATATTGCCCAAAAAATAACGAAACTTAAGTGGCATGGGCAGGGACATAGCTCGAAGAACAAATGTTCGATAGGGCCGAAAAGTTATCAAGTGGTAACCGCGCAGCAGAGGGTGCAGAGTGAGCTGAACCCACATGGGGAAGTTAGACAACCTGGTGAAGGCTGCAGGTTTACATAAAAAGATTTAATTCGGCTGAAATGATGATGATCAAAGCATGAAAGTGGTAGTGTTTCTTTCAAAAATAAATAAAAGAGCGAGGTAACTAAGTAAAGTTAAGGTAAGTAACTAACAACGTTTGTAAAAGCCTCGTATTAAAAAATCTACAAATAAATATATTATAACTGTCCTGTTCGTAGAATGCGTCACCTAATTGAGCACTCTATAACATTCGTATTCGAAGATAGAAAATACTCAATGGGTGTTTCTTACAAACAACTTTTACAATGCCACATATTTCTTAATCTATACTAATAATAATATTATAAAGAGGAAAGATTTGTTTGTTTGTTTGTTTGTAGGTAACGAATAGCCTCCGGAAATACTGAACCGATTTGAAAAATTCTTTCACTGGTAGGAAGCTACATTAACCCCGAGTGTCATAGGCTATATTAGATTTTCAAAAAAAATTAGGGATCCTTACCTAAACTCAAATAATGTAACCCAAGGTGCAATATTTTTTCCGTTGTTTACATATTTTGACAGGTGGTTTGTTGTTGTTGTTTGTTTTTTTATCAAGACCATTCTGGGCAGGCAAAAGAACATAGTCTATAGAGCCAAGTCTTTTGTAGTATCTTTTATTCTATGGCGTAACGAAGTAAGCCGGGAAAGCTCGTAATATTATAAAGAGGAAAGATTTGTTTGTTTGTTTGTTTGTAACGAATAGGCTCCGGAAATACTGAACTGATTTGAAAAATTCTTTCACTGGTAGGAAGCTACATTAACCCCGAGTGTCATAGGCTATATTAGATTTTCAAAATAATTAGGGATCCTTACCTAAACTCAAATAATGTAACCCAAGGTGCAAATTTTTTCCCGTTGTTTACATATTTGACAGGTAGATTGTTGTTGTTGTTTGTTTGTTTATTCGCCCATTCTGGGCAGTCATAAGAACAAAGTCTATAGAGCCAGGTCTTATACATATTATATTCTATGGCGTAACGAAGTTAGCCGGGAAAGCTCGTCTTAAAATAAATTTATCAGCTGTCACGTTTGTAGACTGCGTCACCTAATAGAGCACTCTAAATACAGATTTTACCTAGGTGGGGCTGAGCATGATGTATTAGAAATACAATATTTGTGACGACTTCTGCGTTAAAATCCATAGTAAGCCCCGTGAACTCGATATTTCAGGATACAAATAGCAAGCGACTGTAACAAATGAGATGCCTTTTCATATTGAAATATTTCTAAGGCCAGTGAAACCAGCACTAGATTTATAAGTAACAAGATTTATGGAGATGGCACAGGAGCAAGGCTTGGGGACATAGGGAGGAGGCCTTTGCCTAGCAGTAGGACTCTAGTAGCACACCTCGGGCACTCCATAGAAAAAAGCGCGAAAAGAAAGTTGCTTCCCGCACAGCCGAAACTCGTGTACGTGCACGCGTATCATGCTTGTGTGAGTGAGATGAGACCCTGCGACGCCGCTTTATTTGTACCAAGCGGTAACTGAGAGGTAACCGAGAGCGCGGGAGCCACACTTGCTGAGGGAGGCAGGGAGTGGCCATACTGTATGAAGTACTATTTATTATACTGTGCTAGTAGAGACTAAATACATTTAATTAAAAAAGATTTCCAGGTTTTAATAATGTCAAAAGAAATACCTGTCTACCTACAATCACGTAAGGTATACAATAATGAGCTAAGTAAAATATATAGATGTATTTAATGTGAGTTGCAAATCCTGTTAGATATCTAATTTAGATAACTTATTCTTCATGCACGAATGTATCTCCTAAACTACTGAACTTTGAAAAGTTATTTCGTCATTAGAATCCATGGTTCAAATTCTCTGATGACTATATGATGATGATGATGTGTTACATTTAAAGTTCGCTATGTCAGATAGTTTTTAAAAACATCAAAAAGTTTGTGTCAAACAATTTTACAGGAACTAACTACAATTACAATAGATTCATTTCACTAGAATTCTCTAGAACAGCAATTTCAATTCAAAAGCGAACTCAAGTAATAAAACAGCTGTATCGGACCGTTCGTGGTACTCAAACTATTTGCTAACCTCACCTAATATTCAAATTAGTTTTTGTTGCACTTCCAAGTCATAGAAATTTCATGCTATGTCTCGTTCTGGATGAAACTACGCGTACGAGTGCACACATTGTATCAAATCATATCTATACCAATATTATAAAGAGGAAAGATTTGTTTGTTTGTAACGAATAGGCTCCGGAAATACTGAACCAAGTAGAAAAAATCTTTCACTGGTAGGAAGCTACATTAACCCCGAGTGTCATAGGCTATATTAGATTTTCAAAAAAATTAGGGATCCTTACCTAAACTCAAATAATGTAACCCAAGGTGCAATATTTTTTCCGTTGTTTACATATTTTGACAGGTGGTTAGTTGTTGTTGTTGTTTGTTTTTAATTCGGCCATTCTAGGCAGTCAAAAGAACATAGTCTATAACGCCAAGTTTTTTGTAGTATCTTATATTCTATGGCGTAACGAAGTAAGCCGGGAAAGCTCGTATCATATATATGTCGGAGGGTAGTACAGACTATCATTTGCTCATCGGGACAGAAGATTGACAGACCTGTCAAATTGATTATTTTAAGTGTTGCCATCTTTAGTTAAGTTTGGTAGTCTATGATTTGGTTCAGAAACGTCAAGCAATGATTGACATAGCCGTCAATCATTCTTGGATGTGGTCCGTTCTTGGTCTGTGGGATTGAAGGGGTATATAAAGGGAAACAGTAGCGAATTCAAGGCAGACTTGAGGAGAGTTATCGTGGACGCGGGACTGAGCAGACGTGAGAACGGAACTCATCGCGTTTCTTTCAAATAATAATTGTATCCAGTTACATCGCTTTCAAAATAAGTTATTTCTGAAACCTGATTGTGTGACTTAATAAACCTCATTAAGAAGTACTCGGCTTAGTGTTTATTTCGGGAGTACAATCTCTTTGGCGTTGAGTATGGAAGATGGTCAGCACACCACTACTGACCAACCACGCCCTCCTTCCTCGTCATCAGAAGTGGGATGGCATCTTCACGTTCCACATAGAGTAAAAATAGAGGAAAACCAATAACCACGAGGCATGTGACTCAATAACCGATGTGAACGACGCAAAATGGACTCTTATTTCGGAACAGCAGAGTCACAGTCTTTTGGCTTTGATACAAGCAATGCGCACACCTGCGACCAACAGCGACAACACAAATACGCTCTTATTCAAGCAACCGAAACTCAACGTCATTAAGTGTTTTAATTGCGGCAAAGTTGGGCATTAGCAAGAGGAATGCCAAAGTTTCGTCAACAAGGAGTAGCGACCAGTGGCAGCGACCAGTGGCGGCGACATCGGGCCCAGCAGTAGCGGCGCAGCAACTAGCAACACCGAGAGTCCTGACGTGCTTTAAGTGTGACAAAAGCGGCTCGGACGGCGGCGGCGGCGGCAGCGGCGGCGCAGGCACAGCAGCACGGACCGAACACATTGTTGCATAAAGGTGAGCTGTATTGTTTCAATTATGATAGCTGTGTTTAGTGATCGATGTTAAAATGATATTTCACATTCATTGAGAACAAAAAGGGACTTACAATGTATGTAGGTAGTATGTTCAGACGGTCACGATCGATTGCGTAAGATGCCTGAAGGTTAAGTTGTTATGAGGACTTAGTGAGTTGTGATTCAGAAAGTGAGCCTGCAGAAGTAGCAGGGCCTAGTAGTCAAATCATTGCTGACTCATAGTACTCGATGGAGGTACTATGAGTGGTGTGTGTGAATACATTGTTGGATGGATCACTCGATGGAGGTGATGCCATGCCATTAGTAAAGTGCTCGATGGAGGCATAACTAGAGTGTGTTGACATGAGAAGCAATGATTTGAGCTGTGTGGTTTAGTGATTTTAAGTTTATTACCCTTAGAGAGAGACCTTCAGAATTCTTATTTGTTAATCGTAAAGGGATTGATCTTAAGTGTGTTTAAACATTTTTGACCTCTAGTGCAAGCAGATTAAGTGCGAGCTAAGTTTAATTGAGAAAGTAGATACATTTGATTGAACTGAAGTTTGTTTCTTATTTGTCAGAATGACCGAGTAGAGGCCCTAGTATTGCCGAGTTAATTTATTTTCAGACGGACGCTGCTCACACGAGGACGTGTGATGCTGCAGGATGGCCGTGTCGGAGGGTAGTACAGACTATCATTTGCTCATCGGGACAGAAGATTGACAGACCTGTCAAATTGATTATTTTAAGTGTTGCCATCTTTAGTTAAGTTTGGTAGTCTATGATTTGGTTCAGAAACGTCAAGCAATGATTGACATAGCCGTCAATCATTCTTGGATGTGGTCCGTTCTTGGTCTGTGGGATTGAAGGGGTATATAAAGGGAAACAGTAGCGAATTCAAGGCAGACTTGAGGAGAGTTATCGTGGACGCGGGACTGAGCAGACGTGAGAACGGAACTCATCGCGTTTCTTTCAAATAATAATTGTATCCAGTTACATCGCTTTCAAAATAAGTTATTTCTGAAACCTGATTGTGTGACTTAATAAACCTCATTAAGAAGTACTCGGCTTAGTGTTTATTTCGGGAGTACAATCTCTTTGGCGTTGAGTATGGAAGATGGTCAGCACACCACTACTGACCAACCACGCCCTCCTTCCTCGTCATATATATGTATATGTGTATTATAAAGAGGAAAAATTTGTTTGTTTGTTTGTTTGTTTGTAACGAATAGGCTCCGGAAATACTGAACCGATTTGAAAAATTCTTTCACTGGCAGGAAGCTACACTATCCCCGAGTGTCATAGGCTATATTAGAATTTCAAAAAAATTAGGGATCCTTACTTACACTCAAATAATGTAACCCAAGGTGCAATATTTTTTCCATTGTTTACATATTTTGACAGGTGGTTTGTTGTTGTTGTTTGTTATTTTATTCGCCCATTCTGGGCAGTCAAACGAACATAGTCTATAGAGCCAAGTCTTTTGTAGTATCTTATATTCTATGGCGTAACGAAGTAAGCCGGGACAGCTCGTCATATATATATGTGTATATCAGGCTGCCCCGCGGTACTGACTGACACTCTTCCGTTACTGACTGACAGACAACGCAGAGCCGACACTACTGGGCGTATCAGGCTGAAATTTTGCACGTGGTTTCCTTGGGGAGTGTAGGGCAGCACTAATGAAAAAATTCCCAAAATTCCCATGGGAACGGGAAAAAACTAGATTTTAGTGTTTATGAGAAACCGCGGGGCAGCCTCTAGTATTGAATAAATATTTTTTTGACTTTTGACAAATGAACACCTTAGTGCGCCACTCATGGCGCGAT
This sequence comes from Euspilapteryx auroguttella, assembly GCA_951802225.1. Taxonomy (NCBI): domain Eukaryota; kingdom Metazoa; phylum Arthropoda; class Insecta; order Lepidoptera; family Gracillariidae; genus Euspilapteryx; species Euspilapteryx auroguttella. Next base: position 5,286,432 of record OX637662.1, read on the forward strand.
CAAACTATAACAAAAAGTGACTTCTATACACAAAATTGAGGCTATTGTGTTTAAAACGCAACGTGCTAACCAAATTTAGTAGTAGGCGTGAAATCTGCAATCGAAATTGCTCAACGGCCAACGGGCTGGGCACTAGAGCACAAATAACAATAAATCTAGCGGGCACGAATGCGGAAACTCTGCTCTCCGAACTGTCCTACATAACATCCTGGAGCGATTCTGGTAACGACCCGTGGTGACGCCGTAGACCTTCCTTATGATAATGATAACACATCACACTTAGAGCCCCTAACGAAGAAGAACCTGTATCTAGGGTACCCGAAACCTAGACCGTAAAACAAACATCGATATTCATGATATCAATATTCGCTCCGCCCGGGAATCAAACCAAGGTGCATATGCTTACTCAGTCCACATCACTGCAAACTGAGCCACGGAGCAGTCAGTTATATCCGATGAGGACGCAGGCAGGTTAGTGGTACGCCCTGCAGTACCGGGCTGAAGAATTAAGGAACCCCGGGGTCGTTGGGTGCACGAGGCGGGGCCCGAGAAGAGCGATGGAACGCGGGTGTCCCGTTTCCGTCGTTGAGCGTTGCACGAAGCAAACCACGCTCCGGGGGGACAACCACCATATCCCCCCGAGAAAAGGCTTAACAGCCGATGCTGGAGGGGGTTGCGGAGATGAACCAGCTCGAACAGATCTGCCGTCCGTGACCTCCTTGCCAACAGCCGAGGTGGATACCGGCGGGGTTTTAGTGGGTTTGATCCCCTTATAACCCGGCGGCTCCCCACGGGGCTGCAGGGTACTCGTTTCCTCGCCTTAAACAACCAGCTTTACCCAGTTTTACCCGCAGTGGGAAACCTGCAAGGAGTTCACGGTGCATGGCAAACGTGATCACCAACCGGTGCCAAATCTCTAAGCAATCTCAATCGATGAAAGGTGTTCAAGATTACTAGCGTGCCCTCCGCGGCTTCGCCAGCACAATTCTCCTTCAAATCAAAATCAAAATCGCTCATAATGTTCAAATGTCAAATTAATAATAAGTATCCCATGTCCGTCTCGTGATTCTCAGCTACCAACCTAACAATAAAAATTAAGGCGATAGTCTTTCAATACTTTAGGCGTGATAGCGAAACACAAATGCGGACAATTTTTTAATTATGAAATTATAGATAGTGTTAAATAAAACACTAACCAAAATTTAATAATACAAGATAACTTGTAGCCTATATTGCATAAATAGATTTAACTTTGACTTAAAATAGCGAGATATGAGCGAGATAGATACCAACATCAGCCCATTCAGCCACTGTGTCAAAATGGCGACTGACACAAAAACATAGCCATTCGTTCCGAAGCGCGACCGTAAATGACGCCACGAATATTCCCGACGCGCGCAAATGCCCGGAATCGCATTATCTTTGCTGCCAGCTCTACTATTACTTACGCATTAGTGTTGGCTGGTTTAAGAGCCAGTTTACAGCGATGCTATCGCCATTCTCGAAAAAAAAAAGAACTTCTAAACTATGGCAAATATCAAAAATATGGCCCAGTATGACACTAGATAATCTTCCTAATTATTTTTTGAGCGCAGTTGTCCTAAATAAAAATACTTAACAAAATTATCCACAGATTGTTGCCAAAAGTGGCCTATTTTAGTAACACATTGTAGCTTTATTTGGTTTTTAACTTAAAATCTTACAACAGTGCCCTAAAAATACAAGACTACATTATCTAGTGTCATACTGTGCCACATTTTTGATATTTGCCTTAGTTTAGAAGATTATTTTTTCAAGAATGGCGCTAGCATCGCTGTAAACTGGCTCTTAAGCTAGGATATTACTTAGCAAACCTGGAGTGGTTAGATCTCATTTTCATATGAGTGAATCCTTTGCTTATTGCCTCATAGAATTTGAATCCCATACTAATAATTATAAATACGAAAGTAACTCTATCTGTCTCGCTTTCATGCTAAAACTGCTAAAACGGGTAATATGAAATTTGGTGCAGTGATGATCTAAAGCCGAATAAGGTACATAGGCTACTTTTTATCCCGAAAATTCCACAGATTTTTCGGTTTGAAGAGAAACTGCGCTAGCGAAGCCGCGGGGAGCTTCACTAGTATCTTTATAACACAAAGGCAAGTAATATCCAACTCTGTTTAAACTGATTCTGTAGGTTAAACTGCATCTGTCACTTTCTTTCCCATATAAAGTGACAACTGCAGCTTAAACCACCAACTCAGTTTTAACCGAGTTGGATATTACGGGCCAAAGTAGAATAAAAATTTGTACACAGAAAGAATGTGTAGAATACAATTTTGTATGACATATTTTATTTAAAACACCGGTGTCCCAGAGGTATAACGCGTGGGTCTGCTACCTGGGGGTCCGAGGATCGATACCCGGACACTAAGAAGACTAAACAGTGATTTTGTTTGCTTTAATTGCTTTCCTACGATTCTTACAAAATTACATAATCTAATGCCTTAATTAAGTATTCTATTTTTTTAAACAAATCAGCTTTACGAAAATCCAGTGTAAGCTAGCAATAGCAATAAACAATCAATGAATTTATTATCACTCACCTGCAGCCGTACATTCAATTCAAAACTGGCTGGTTATAAAGAAAAATAATATTCCGTTTATTGCCAGTTTGAATTATTCAAAAGGCAACGCTACCATAGAGGTTCAAATGCAAGACTGAAAAGTACTGGTAGGAAAAATATTTTATTTTATTCTTTTATCAAGTTGGACAAAAAGTTGGGAAAATTTTGAAATTCATCACTCCATAGCACTAAACAATCTATACTATCTTAAAATCTTGCCTTGTAGTCGGGGCAAAAATATGTATACCCCATTCTTCTCACAGGTATAAGTAAAGGCGACTAATAGTAAATCCATAGGACGGGTAGCAGCATTAGTCTTTGAAAAACTTTAAAAACCATACAACGATCGCCAAAAAAACCCCTCATTATCATTAATCCCTATGGCGATTGTTCGGATGTGATATTGGATTCAAAACAATATGGAAATATTGCATGTACCTTTTTTTTCGTATTTAGAATGCTAAAATACTTAACTTTTATTGAAAGTTGGTAACTCCATTCAACGAGGCATCCATGGCAGCAACACGAGCCCGCCAGGTGATTTGTTTGGAGCGTGTTTTGTTTGTTAGTGAATTTTTGAATTTAGAATTGTCGGTGTTCTGTTTGCTTTTTTTTTCGTATTCTTGGTAGGTAAATCTCGTTTGCGGCCCGATTGTTTTCCGCCAATGCAACGAACGCCCTTTATATTAAACTCTATAATAATACAAAACTTGAGCCGAGTGATGGGGATAGCCGAGTGATGGGAATATAGAATACCACCCTTTCCGTGGATGTCGTTAAAGCCGACTAAGGCAATACCCGAAGGTGGGCAACAAGGCGTTGGTTAAAAAACTTGAAGCCTGCCAAGCGTTGCGATTTTCTAAAATCCCCTTCATAAAGGCTCGTCTTTAAGACGATTGGTGATGGACTATCGACGGACGTCTCACGGCTGCGCCTTACGTTCTATACAGGGCCAGTATGCAGCCATAGGAAACTGCCCACATTGTAATGCGGTTTAAAAATCTGTTATTACAATGCATACTTTACACGAGTTTTGTGTACTAACAGTCCTTACTACTCTCGGTACTTCCAAAAACATTGTATTACAATGTGGGAGATGGTTTTTTAACGCTTAAAATTTTGAATTTCGCGCCATACCGAGAGTTAGCGCCTTAACACATTTTCCCATCCCCGTGGTTCAGGTCGCAGTGATATTGAGCTCCGGGTTTGATTTCCAGCGATGAAATTTATGTTCGTTTCCATACTGTTGGTTTCTTATTCGCTTGCAATGAGCCATTTGGGGGACAAACCTGAACCACATCGCCTCACGGCAGTATAGGTTAATATTAATCAATATATATAAAACTCTTCCGTTACTGACTGACTGACTGACTGACTGACTGACTGACTGACTGACTGACTGACTGACTGACTGACTGACTGACTGACTGACTGACTGACTGACTGACTGACTGACTGACTGACTGACTGACTGACTGACTGACTGACTGACTGACTGACTGACTGACTGACTGACTGACTGACTGACTGACTGACTGACTGACTGACTGACTGACTGACTGACACACAACGCAGAGCCGAAACTACTGGGCGTAGCGGGCTGAAATTTTGCATGTAGGTTCCTACGGGAGTGTAGGTGAGCACTAAGAAAGGATTTCCCGAAATTCCCATGGGAACGGGAAAAAAATAGATTTTTGTGTTTAGGAGAAATCTGCGCGAGTGAAACCGCGGGGCAGCCTCTAGTTTATTATAAATTCATGCCCAATCAGACCAGTCATTTTCTTATAACTGAATAATTATTTTACGGGGGTTTTATAAAATCGTTGTACAACACGATTTTAGGAATTATTATTAAGTTTCGCTCAAAACCAAATGACAAAATGATACGTAATTCGTCACCTGGTAGCTTGTTGAGACAAAGATATTGAATCACTATCTGTTTAGTAAATTTAACTTTTTGTAACCGACTTCAAAAGGGTTATCAGTTCAAAGGTTATACCTGTATGTTTTGATGTTTGTTTGTCCGCGATTTTCTCGCGTTACGCTGAACCGATTTTGATGCGGTTTTTAGAAATGTATTTGTTACATTCAGGAAAAGGTTTAAGTACCTATGTTATTGCGACTTCGAAAAAGAGGAAGTTCTCAGATTATGTATGTGTCAGTTTTTTAAAGGCGGGTTGCTTTTTTGTAAAAAGAAATTATTTCAATTCAGAACAATAAATTTATTGAAGCACATACATTCTTTATTCTAGGTATAATATTTACATACAATTTATGAGATAAAATATTAAATATTCTAACTTATTTAAAACTATTACATTAACATTATTATTATTTTTATTTAATGCACCATCACACCTGTTCTACGAACATCTTTTTATTTTACAACATTAGTAATTAAAAATAATAAAAAGGCAATAACAATAAAATAAACAAAATCCAAAATTAATTGTCTATGTCTATGTCTACACGGTGCGAAACTACCGCCACTTCCGCAATTATTATCTTCTAAACCATGGCCGAAATCATCAAAAATATGCGCCTATGACTCCCTAGTTTTATAACGGTTTTTTTCTTTGCTTTTAAACCTAAAAGCTACAAACCTCAGAGCCTTAAAAATTCTAAGAAAGATTATCTGGGGAGTCAAGGGCGCATATTTTCGATTTCGGCCGTGGTTTAGAAGATATCAATTATTTATTTAGTTGTGGCTTTAGTTTCGCACCGTTTCGCTCCTCAAAAAATAATTAAATCTAAGATGAAAATATAAATTAAAAATATTTCGGGACCAGGCAGGATTTGAGACAACGCCTCTAAAAAAAATTTATATAAAAACACTTTTAAACACGCACAGCCTTTTTTGTTTATTTAATTATCTACGTTTATTAATTATACAAAATTAATTAAAAATTACTTTAAATTACATAATTATATTATAAGACTTTTAGGGAAATTATTTATACAACAAAATTATGTTGTTAACTAGGGCTGTCTCTAAAAACATGATCTTCAAAGTTTAAGTAACATTCAAGTATTGGGACATAGCTTTAATAACGATCGATGGGGCCGCAGAGCTCTCGAGTGGCGACCACACGATGGAAGACGCAGAGTAGCCAGATCTCCGAAAGGACTTCGGACGATCATAATAGGGTTATGAAGTCACATTTGCCATCTATAAAAGAGGCCTATGTCTAGTAGTGGACGTCTTTAAGCTGAGATGATGATGATGATGATGATGATGATTTTAGTATTAGTATTAAGGTATAACCTGCGCACATAAAGAAAATATCTCAAAATGGCGGCCGTTGTATGGTCTGTCTCTCTTCTTAACTCTTTTCTCATACTTATATACCTACGCGAGATAGCATTCGTTCGGCCGCAATTTTGAGATCTTTTCTTAATCTGCGCGGCTCATATGTTCAACCTTTTATAAACGTAAGTATCCTTAATATAATTTTTTTACTCATTTTACAACAGATTATAAAGTCAGCTTATAGGTACACGGTAATCACACACACAATCATACATAACCGTTGCAAATATAATTTATCATCAATATATAGTTTAAAAATAAGTCGCTGCCCGCGTCTGTCCCTATATTAGGCTAAAATGTTTGAAATTATGCATAGAATTTTGATGCGGTTTTTATAATAGACAGAGTGATTCAAGAAGGTTTGTAAGTTTAATACCACCACATACAAAATACGTTAGGCTGTACGAAGTTCGCCTGATATCGACTAGTTTGAGATTAAAGTAAAATAACTTTTTTTTAAACTTTAACTTATTCACAAACAAATGCATGCTTTGGTTTCAGAGAGAGACTAAGTGATATTCGCTACACACTTATTTCATTAAAATTATTTTTTTTGTAAATTATATTGCTCGGAAATTTGTATAGCATTTCTTGCTTTAAGCTTTCTTGAAATATCTACATAGTTTGGCATTGTAAAAACCATAATGTACTGTAATCCGATCACAATAATTGCTATTTTCGTTATTATATAGAACAGCTCTTTAGCTAGTATTTTTTAAGATTGTTTATCTACACAAAGGAAGCTGTAGACATAATATTATACACTAGGCTTACAATAAATGTTCTTTTAATAATTAGCATTAAACTTAACTTAACATTATCTACCTAAAGTAACAGTTATCTTATAGAAGTCTCAGAATAAGTAGCTATAAGAGCTCTAAGAAAACATTGAAGTGCTATTATCATTATTGTAGAAATGCGAGTCTCTGTTGCTGCACCTGCGAAATAAAATGGTCAATTTTAATATTTAAAAAGACTTAATAAATGGGATGGACATTTAGACCGTAACACCAGTCTGAGACTGTACAGTTAGTTAGTTCGGGTGTATTCCTCATTTGTTAAACAAAAAGTTATGTCGATTTTTACTAATAGTACTACCATCTATACCAATATTATAAAGAGGAAAGATTTGTTTGTTTGTTTGTAACGAATAGGCTCCGGAAATACTGAACCGATTCGAAAAATTCTTTCACTAGTGGGAAGCTACATTAACCCCGAGTGTCATAGGCTATATTAGATTTTCAAAAAAATTAGGGATCCTTCCCTAAACTAAAATAATGTAAACCAAGGTGCAATATTTTTTCCGTTGTTTACATATTTTGACAGGTGGTTTGTTGTTGTTGTTTGTTTTTTATTCGGCCATTCTGGGCAGTCAAAAGAACATAGTCTATAGAGCCAAGTCTTTTGTAGTATCTTATATTCTATGGCGTAACGAAGTAAGCCGGGAAAGCTCGTATTTTAATATAAAAAAGGAAAACGTGTCGTGGGACACGCGATAGGAACTAATGCCGACTAACAGTCGACCAAGCCACTGCCCGTAGAAAGGGAGCGAGTACTGAGTAAAGAGTGAGATAATACGAAGTTCTCAGTCTCTTTCACGCTGTAACGCTTTTGTGTCTCACTTCAGCCGTCACGTTGCACTTTTTCTTGGCTAGTTCCCCACCGCAACCCAAGCTAGGGAACTTCGTTCCGAAAAAAGCAAGTATGTATTAAATGAATTTTAATTTGAAAAAGGCACCAGGGATATATTGTAAGCTCAGTATTTGTAAAAGTTAGTGTATAAAATGGTTATATCACCTGTGAAACTTCTGCCGAGGGCCGACGCGGGGTTCGCGCTCCGCTCCCGCAGGACCAATGTGTTACTCGTCGCCTTCCACACGTCGAATATTGATGCTTCACACCTGAATGTTATAGGAATTTTTAATTCAGTTAATCGGTAATACTCTTCGGTTTCCGCCAACTTCATGAGATTAAATTAGATATATAACTCGCGCACTTAAAGAAAAAAAAAATTAAAACCATGGCAGCATCATGCGTCCTCGCTCAGAATGGATATGTGTGACCGAGACAGCGTGATGTTTGTCATGGTTTTATATTTTTTTTCTTTATGTGAGCGGCTTATAATGATTAGAGTAACCTTGCGAGTCTTTGCAGTTCTTATTGAATATGATTATCAAAGTTAACTTCTCTTATCAGTCGATATATTAATGGTATTGTCGAATTGCAGATAACAAAATAAAAATTAAACGTCGTTTTGGCTATAAGTAAACGGATGATTAAATGACGAGTCTATGGTCCCTTTTAACAAGAATACATAAAACTCTGCGTTTTGAATTCAACTTGATGCAGGGAGCAAATTAATTTTTATTCGACAGTTCCTCATCCTAAAATTCATTTCAATTTTCTTTTTATGAAATCAACGGAAAAACTATTAAACTTGAAATGTTTTTAATTCTTCTTTTATGGAGTCTTTTATGCTATTAAAATTCGACAGATTAATAAGTCTTTTAAATTTTATAATTTAAAAATGTTTAAAGTTCTTTTTTGACCGACGAAAAAAAAAGGAGGAGGTACTCATTGACCGACGAAAAAAAAAGGAGGAGATACTCAATTCGACACGTATATATATTTTTTTTTTTTAATGTATGATCACGCATAACTTTTTACAGAGTAGTCCAATTTTGATAATTCTTTTTTTAATCGACAGGGCATACCTTGAAGTTGGTAATATAAAAAATTGGAAAAAAAAATCCCACCCTAAGGGTAGGAAAATAGGGGTGACTTTTTGGTCAGTAGGACTTTTATGCACTCACAGGTTGCATTGCCGTGTTCTGTATTTACATTATGCTATAACTTTGGATACTTACTTACTTAAATATCTTTTGAAATGAAATAAAATAATAAACATTTCAGCCGAAAGACGTCCACTGCTGGACATAGGCCTCCTCCACAAATTGCCATACCGACCGGTCTTGTCGTCCCTGTAAACCATGTCGTCTGATCACCTTATGCGGTGTGACCACTGAACACCTTGTGGGAGAAGACAATAATAAAACCCTAAAAGAACTGAAAAGCATAAATTAAAACTTTTTATCAAAAAATAAAACCGCCGAAAAAAAAACTGAAAAGCATAAAATAATAATCGAATTACTAAGTTCTTAAAGTAATGTAGGGTATAAATACCAAGTAATTTTGAGTCGGCGCCACAGATTCCTCGTACCTACAAAGATCACTAAATTTAAATTTAAGGTACCTACCTTAAATTTAAAGAAATAACCAAAATTCTTTACGTAATTAAGAAATTTGCTTATGTGGCGCGCCGACTTAAAATTACTTGGTATTTATACCCTACATTACTTTAAGAACTTAGTAATTCGATTATTATTTTATGCTTTTCAGTTTTTTTTTCGGCGGTTTTATTTTTTGATAAACAGTTTTATTATTTCAATTATTAACTTTGATCACAAAGCATTTAATTATATTGTGTTTACTTAATTTAGGCTGTCACGAACTGGATTATAGATAGAATATAATAGATAGTTTCTAATACAACTACTTACCTTATCATCAAAGTAGGTACTGGCGACAGTGCAGCGGCCTCTAAGTCTAAAGTGGCTAAGCTAGAGGCGAAACCGTTGCTGAAGTTCAGAACATGATTTGCTGTAAACCCTGGCACCTGTTGACAAAATATAGTATATACTTTTAAAACTGTTAGGAGGACGTTAACAGCATAACCTACTAGCGATAAAATTTATAAGTCTACTAGCTTTCCCGGCTTACTTCGTTACGCCAAAGAGTATAATATACTACTAAAGACTTGGCTCTATAGACCTTGTTCTTATGACTGCCCAGAATAGGCAAAAAAAAACAAACAACAATAACAAACAACCTGTCAAAATATGTAAACAACGGAAAAAATTGCACCTTGGGTTACATTATTTGAGTTTAAGGAGGGATCCCTAATTTTTTTGAAAATCTAATATAGCCTATGTCACTCCGGGATAGTGTAGCTTCCTACCAGTGAAAGAATTTTTCAAATTGGTTCAGTATTTCCGGAGCCTATACGTTACAAACAAACAAACAAATCTTTCCTCTTTATAATATTGGTATAGATTACAATCTTAATCTATCTAAACCAAGGTAGAGTAATATCAAAGATTTGATGATGCATTAGATGTGTAGCTTTCATGTTAAAGATTTAGATCTTTAGCCTACTTAGAAAGCTACTAAGTGTGCTACCTAAAGGTGGCCCATTTAGGCTACAATCAGTAGATTACTAAAGTCTAGTAGAAATAGTAGTTTTAGTTTTTTAGATCTAGTATTTTTAAGGCACTGTTATCTAGCATTTAGTTAGAAAGCTACAAAGTGTTGCTGCGAACGGCCATACTGGGATATTTAATTTAATCTAAAAGCTATAAAACAGTGCCCTAAACATACTAGGGTGTATTATCTAGTGGAATACTGTTTCACATTTTTTATATTAGCCTTTGTTTTGAAGATATTATTTTTTTCGCGGGTGGCGCTACTTTAGCTGTGCTATGCCTCTTAAACTCATTTATCGCAATAAAATATGATGATTAAGAAAAATACTGACCATCTGTTCATTGACGAACCAGGTGATGTTTGCGGCTGGCAAAGAAGGTGGCGATGTGCAGTTTGCCCGGATGTGGTCCCCTCCCACGTAGGACATCCGGTTTGACGTCACGTTCGGACTCATTAGAGGCGGTTCTGTTGATTAAAAAAAAGAATACTGGCTAGTAAAATATTGAATTTAAAAAAGAAAAAAAAAAATAGGTTAAATACCCAGAACTGGTAAAAATTTTTTTTTTTGTAAAACCATCGGTTAAAGTCCGCGTTCTGGTGACCGGTGACCAATCAAAAGAGTTGCGATAGAAAAAAGTACATGGCGTTCGAATTCTTGAGATCTAACTTCGTTTGTTTTTAGCAACATTTTGCTAAAAATCTTCTTAATTATTTCTCTTATGGCGTTAACTGTACCTTTTAACGGAAATATAAATTCTTACCGATCGTAATCGGTTAAAACAAAGCTGATACTTTCTTACAAAAATACTGATGGTAGGTACTTTGCCTACTAGCAGATTTTGCAAACGTTTCACAAGCTTTGTCAGCTAGCTGACCAATCTTATTAATCACACAATCCATTCCATGAATAATAAAAAGAATTCGCTTTTATTTTTTTGTCGGACGGAAAGATTCCCAATCGCTGACTCGTTAAATATAAAGTGAAAGTATCGATCTATAAAAATTTTCGGACCACAGACTCAGTAAATAAAATAGAGTCAGTAAAAGGCTTGAAATTTCACGGAACTGATATTTTAAGCCTACTCAGAAGATTTTGTTTTGTTTTGTGATTTTAAACTAGTTTGTCTGTGTCTAGTGTAACCATTGAGCTCTAATGTACTAGCTTACCTAATACCTAAATATTAAATTTTAGCTTTTAAAATTGCGGCACATCCTAGCGCACTTTATTTATTACAATGTCTTGATACTTGTAAAATTAACCTATGGCTCATTCATCAATGCAATTGTTTTTGTTCTTTATTCCATGAAAGTATTCTTTAAAAAAAAAGGAATTTATAGGAGAGATGGACATTGGCCTTCTTTGCTGGCTTTGCATTCAGAATTGGAACACGTTAAGCATCAAGGGCGTTCAAGATTTCAATTACCCAAAATATTAGTGTTTACTCTAAATCATTAGAATTGGTTTAAATAACGAATCCTTAGACCCATTTCTTTATTTAAACCTAGTGTAACTATATTTGGACCAAATTATATATTTTTTGTGGTCGTCACGTAAGTGGATTTTATTAACAAACTAGTCGACCCGGCGAACTTCGTACCGCCTAACCTATTACTATGTTGTGCATGTATTAAACACGTAAACCTTCCTCTTGTATCGCTCTATCTATTCAAAAAACTCCATCCAAATCCGTTGCATAGTTTTAAAGATATAAGCATACATAGGGACAGACGCGGGAAGCAACTTTGTTTTATACACTCTTTGTTTTTTGACTGCTCCGTGGCTCAGTTGGCAGTGATGTGGACTGAGTAAACGTGTGCACCCGGGTTCGATTCCCGGGCGGGCCGAATATTGATATGATAAATATCGATGTTTGTTTCCTGTCTGGGCGTGATGTTCGTCTCTGTGTGTGTTTCGGGCACCCTAGATACAGGTTCTTCCTAGTTAGGGGCTCTGAGTATGATGTGTTATTATTATTGTTATTATTATACAATGTATTGATTAACTAGTGTCGTCTATCTAGCTAGATGGTCTATGATTCGGACAAAAGAGAGATCTCCCTTGACGTAAATCTACTGAGTACAATCACTAAAGAGACAAATTGGTATTGTCCCCAAATAATAATATTGGAACGAAGCGTATTATCAAATTGTCGAACCAATAAAAATAAGGCTATGTTCGCATTACGTCTTTTGTTATCTTTGCGGGTTTCGATAGATTTCGTGCGAATTTAATAAAGGACATTGATTTAATAAAAAGTACATTATTATATTTTGCGATTGAATATTTGTAAAGATGAACTCTATAAATATTCGATTGATATTCAATTAACTTTTATACATTGAATGTTAAAAAGGGTTTCAGTTTAAATTTTTTTTTTTGACTTTTCCATATTTTCTCATCATTTTTAAACCTTCCCCAGACTTTTCGTTTATCTTGCTAAAACTCGATAATGGCTAGGCGGATTTTTCTGATTCTGATTTTGAAATATTGGTCGAAGTCCATGGAAGGTTTAAAAGGTGAAACTATATGCGGACTGTAGGAAATATTTGTACTTATTAGTTTTTTTAAGTATCTTGATTCAAATGAAATCATAATTTCTAAATCAGACTACCTATATAAAACGACGGATTCCAAAAAAAATTGCAATCACACAAAATTACAATGCAGCCAAACACACTTAATCAATTAAAAAAAAAAAAACAGACTGAGCTAAGCCATTAGAGTGTAATCTGTGCGTACCCAGCTTTTGAATAAAAAAAAAAGTAAAATAAAGAGACTCACAGAGTGGAATTGATTCAAACGAATTGCATTTCGTTTGTAAGGTTTGTTATTTTGGCGCGTATTGTTCCCGCGTATTCCATTTCCTCCCATTTCTATTATTAGTGGTTTTCGCTTCCCTCTCTTTAGTCAGCACATTTTTTGCGCTTCTTAATAATAAATGTGAATACGGAAAATAATATAGTCTCCAACTCAACTCCATTTACGAAGGCTTGAAATAGTTCCTTTTGAGGACGGTTTTTCATGTCAGCCGAGAGACGTTCACTAGTAAGAATAGGTTTCTTCTTACAGATCTTTTCTTCTTCTTTAAAATTTAAAGCATCGTTCTTGTCGGTGGCGACTCCTCTATTCCTCCCTTTTCCCCGCCATCTGCTTGACTTCTTGATACGACACGACGCCTATCCTTTCCTTTATTTGGTCAAAGTAGATTCTTCTCGGTCGTCCCCTTTCTCTTTTTCCCTCAATCTTTCCTTCGTTAATGTTTGTGATAAAGGAGTCGTATCGTATCAGATGCCTAATCATCTTTCCCCTTCTGCTCTCAATGTTCTTCAAAATCATTATTTCCTCTTCCTTCTTAGCAGAAGAAGTGCTCTTCTTCGTTGATTATTTTGTCCTTTCAGCTTATTCTCTCCATTCTTCGCCAGCACCACAGATCGCCTCAAGGAAAACTTGTGGGGGGATTTCGCCATAATCGTGATAACGCTCGGCAGGTGGCGACGAATAGTTATTCAACAAAGCACGCAGCCACGCACGGTCTGCGGCCGTTCCCTTAGCAGCCTTTTATGAACCCATGGAAGGAGAGGGGGTGGTAGTATTCTATGCCGCTACCATACAGGAAATTGAAGGTGGTGCTGGCACGCATAGGTAGGATTAACTGGAATAACTAAATTACCAAGAAGGCAGTGTTGAAGAGGATAAGGAAGAAAATAATAATTTAACTAAAATAATGATTGGTATCGTATCGTATCAAGATGTCAAGCAGCTGGCTGGAAAACGGGAGGAATGGAAAAGGCTCCACCGCCAGGAGCTCTTAAATTTGTAGAAGAAGAAGGTGATTTATATCAGATACATTTCCAATGCCTACAACATGTTAATGAATAAAATAAAAGTTTAGCGACACACTAGCGCTGCAACTTCAATACGTACGAAGTATGATCTAATTTATACGCTACATCAAAATTTCTAACGCAGCTAGCATAAATATAATTTCCAAGCTAGATTGGTCAGTTCCTCTTTGCATAGCCTAAAATAAGGTTTCTTTTTAATTAAAATTCCTAAAAAAGTTTTAAATTGTGTTTATTGACAGGAAACCACAGCTTTACATAAAGTAAATGAAATAATGCTGCCTCAATATTAAACGGAACAAAGGAGCAACTCGTCCAATTTAACGTGAAGTCTACGCAAAAATTTCAACTGAACAAACTTTTACGGATTATTTTGTCAAAATTTTCGAACGCTACTTGATTCAGTATCCTTTCGATAATGGATTTTCAATAATAAGACAGTTTCACGAATTTTAGACTACATCAATGAAAGGGGCATTTACGCCCACTTGGAACATTCATCCGATGCCGATGCTCATGTCACGTCCACTGGTTGTCGCTTCTCCCATAGATTACCACAAGTAAAAAATTGTGGGGGGTTTTGCCATAATCGCCTCTCATGGCAGGCAGGTTGACAATTATTGCAGTATGACACTTAAATTTTTTCATCGAAGGACGCCTCTGTCCTTCGTGTATTCTCTTAGTCGCCTTTTATGACCCTTGGGTGGTGTTATTCGATGTCGCCACCACACGGCGATATCAATACCAATACTATAAAAAGGATTCTTTGTTGGTCTGTTTGTCTGCATTGAATATGCTCCGAAAGTACTGAAATGAATTAAACAAATCTTTCACCATTAGAATCCTACATTATTCCTTCCGATGTACATGTGCTATATACAATTCTCATATTTTCAGAAGCCACCTAGATAGAAAATTAATATCTACACGATTACAACTCTCTCCTTGAACTGAATAGGTATACCGTCAGCCAAACATCCGATTGTTCGGCAGATTGAAATTGTGGTCTCGTTTGTTTTTGCTAAAAACCCGCCATCTGCCATGTGAATATGCAATATTTCACCGCTCCTCATAAAACTGGGAAGGCCAGATGTGCTACGCTGATGAACGGGACTTCGTTTGCAAAAGGAGTTGGTACCTACGGTCATTTGTTAATGCTTTTCGTTTTTTGGAGGGTTTTTAAGGGATTTGTGCTCACCTTTGTGACAGGCAGGACCTGTTTGTTATTATAATATAGATTTTGGTTTCTGATTAAACTTTGTTTTGCAGAAAAATAGTTTAACGATTACAGATACAATTTTTTTTTGTTTATTTTTTTTTTTCAAATTCCTTGCAATATTTTCCTTGTAAAGTTGTAACCAGTAGTGTGCTATTTATGACAATAACCACTTAATTTTATTTCCATTTGACAACATTATAAACGAAAGTTGTAGCCGTATTTTTTTGTTGTTGCTAAGTTGGCTATAGGTTTTTGAACATTGGTATAGGATAGAATGATAAAGTTTGGTTTTAGATTTTTCACGTAATTGTGCACGGGCACGATATATTCTTACTAAGTTTAGGCAAATTTTTGGTACATTTCATCATCATCTCAATCGATAGACATCTACTGCTGGAGATAAGTCTCCCCCACAGATTGCCACAAGGATTGTCGACGGAGTTTGCCGTAATCACCACGCTTGGCAGGTGGGTTGGACATAGCAGTAGGACTCTTCAATTTATTCATCGAAGTCGCTGCTGGCCGTCCTTCGAATGTTCCCATAATAGCCTCTTACGACACCATCGGAGGAGATGGGTTGGTGGTATTCCATGCCGCTTTCATACGGCCAATTATTATTAAAACACCAGTTTGCAAGGTTGGCTGCTAGCATACGCTCTCTCCGACAATCTCCCGAGTAGCACCGTGTCAACCGCAGACGCTATAGATTACGCAAAGCCTCTGAAAGTTATTGCTCCTTACATTTTATGAGCCACATATTATTTTTATTTTTTGCGAGTTTTTAGAGGAGTTTTCTTTGCATGTCCGTTATTAAGGATATTTTCTCCATTGGCATTGGTATCATAGATGCGCCTCGAAAAGTATGCCATAAAAAGTACTAGCTTTAAATAACGTCTGAATCCAAAACTTTAAATGTTTATTTCTTCAAATACATTTATATTAAACCTCAAAATGTTTGCTACAGATTCTAAAACCATATTTCTCAACATCTCTTGTGAAAAATAATAATAATAATAACACATCACACTCAGAGCCCCTAACTAGGAAGAACCTGTATCTAGGGTGCCCGAAACACACACAGAGACAAACATCACACCCAGACCGGAAACAAACACCGATATTCATCATATCAATATTCGCCCCGCCCGGAAATCGAACCCGGGTGCACACGCTTCTCAGTCCACATCACTGCCAACTGAGCTACGGAGCAGTCGAAAAATGCACGAAAGCTCTTTTGTTAAGTGTCTAAATAATTACAAGAATCTTACTACAAGTTTCTTAGTGCTAGAATGTGCGTTCAATTATAGCACTGCTGAAGCACTGGTTTTATATTTTCAATAATAATGGATGTTGATGAACGACATTATTTTCACTTCCAACTTTAAATTTCATCATTAAAAGACCGTTTTTTTATGTAAACCTTTCTCTGGACAAATTTCAGAAAAAAATCATTTTATATTATATTTCAGTAATTTAGAAATCTTAATTATTTACACAGCTGTAAAATTAAAAAAAAAATTAAAAAAAACAAAAAAAAATACAAAGTGCACTTTTAAAATTGAAGTCTTACAAAAACACAAAGCAATTCAATTATCCTAAGCCTGTCAAAAAGAGCTCATGGTAACCCAGCAAAGTACCAACACACAAGATATGGGTTAAATGAGTCGGTTTTAGCCGCAACTTTACGGTTTCTGTATTTTTTGTGGCACTCTACATCTTATAATGTAATTCTCTTTGTAGGAAACGTTTTGTATGTTGAGCTCGAAGTATTTACTTTGGAGAAGCGAAGATAATTTGATGTGTTATTATCATTTCTGATGAAAATTTTGAGTATCTGTTTGCAATAAAATTGATATCGCGTGCAAACTCCTACCGACTTTTTTTTGTATTCTATAATAATATATAAAGGCTAGTATATATTAGCTTTTACCCGCAGCTTCGCAAGCGCTTTTTTATAATAAACTAGCTTTTGCCCGCAGCTTCGCAAGCGTATTTTTATAATAAATGTAAATTACTTGTTCATTTGTTTTGTTATTTTCTCTAATCTGTGGTTATACTCAGAAATATCAGGAAATCATTTCTAATTTCTAATCCGAACCCCTAAAGATATCAATATCAAGCAGTTTCCTTTTACAATACAAAAATCTTTAGCTGTTTGGGCTGCAAGCTTTAATATTCGTTTTTCTGAATACACAAACTAACCTTAGCCTATATGCATACTCTGACTCTTCAAAAAAAAACCCAGTTCATCTACCCGGTATACTCCGTTTACTTTCATCATCATCGTCGCTCGCTACCGATAGACGTTCACTGCTGTATATTGGTCTTGCGCGACTCTTATCCAGTATACTTCAACAACCATTTTTATTTTCTTATATACAAATTGTTAAACCTCTGTATCAGCGTCCGCATTAACTAAGAGGACGCCCCTTTATAATTAAACTTTATGTCCACCATGTTGGATTTTAAAATTTCTTACTTTTTCGTAATCAGAACCCCCAATATCCTTAAAAAAAAACTCCACACATATCGATTTACATTTTGCGTTATAAATTAAAATGATGATGCCTTTTTTGTAATAACGATTTCAAAAACCTAGAAACATCACCCATTTCGATTTGTAAGAAAAATAATAATTTCGGTTTTTCATAAAAACTTTGTATCAAGGACTCCAGTAACTATGAAAACAGTTATGATACCAAATTTGATGTTTTAATATTAACAGGAACTTATTTAGAAAATTTCAAGTTTCAAATTCAAATTCAAATTATTTATTGCATTCACATTTGTAAAATAAGATGTAGTACAGTAACATATTTAGAATCAAAACATGAACCCAGATAGGGCACCGCAATGTAAAGAATAAAAATATACTTTAGTTTATAGGCTTAGTATATCAAAACTAAAACTAAAAAAAGTTTCTAGTGTCAATAGTTTAGATTTTAGCGATAAACTTGTTTTACCCTGTATATGAACTTAAGAACTCAGGGGCAAAAAAAACTACTTATGATGTTTTTAATGCAAATAGAATTTACAGTATAAATTTCAACATTCTGAATCCAGACATTTTAGGAGTTTCATACACACTGTATACGGCGTCCCGTTTGTTTTTCGTAATTAGCGCCCCCAACAATCTAGAAACATCACCCATTTCGAATCAAAGAGAATCTACAATGTAAATCTCAACTTTCTAAATCCAAACGTTACACCCTGTATACGGCGTCCCGTTTTTTTTCGTAATTAGCGTCCCCAACAATCTAGAAACATCGACTGAAACTACTTACTAAAAATTGATTGTTTTTAGTTTTCCTTGTGATATTATAATTTTTAGCTCTAATTTTTACATTTTAAGTTTTAACACATTTTCATTATTTTTATGTTTACATTTAATCTTGCATCTACATAGTTGCCAATAATACTTTTTATTTAATTTAATTTAAGATTAGCCGGAATGTTATTATATTATTATTAATAGATACAGAGAGCAAAACATTCATATTGATGCATATACACATATTTTATTATCTTTATAATTTGCATGTGGTGTTTACTTATAAGTAGTTTGTTCACATACCTTCTTTTTTTTAATGTAAAAACGTTGTATTTATGTGCACAAACTGTAAGTAGACCTAATAAATAAATAAATAAATAAGGAACTTATTTTGAAAATTTCATGTCTCTAGTATCATTAGTTTAGATTTAAGCAAAAAACATATTTCATCCTGTTTAAGACCTCAGGGGCAAAATAAAAAAAAACTAAATCATTTATAATGTTGGTGATACAAAAAGAATCCACAGTCTAAATTTCAACATTCTGAATCCAGACGTTTAGGAGTTTCATGCACACTGTTACTGTTATACGGCGTCCCGTTTGTTTTTCGTAATTAGCGCCCCCAACAATCTAGAAACATCACCCATTTCGGATCAAAGAGAATCTACAGTGTAAATTTCAACTTTCTAAATCCAGACGTTACACCCAGTAAACGGCGTCCCATTTGTTTTTCGTAATTAACCCCCCCCCCCCTAACAATCTAGAAACATCACTCATTTCAAATCAAAGAGAATCTTCAGTGTAAATTTCAACTTTCTAAATCCAGACGTTACACCCTGTATACGGCGTCCCGTTTTTTTCGTAATTAGCGCCCACAACAATCTAGAAACATCGACCACTTCAATTTCTAAGAAAAATAATGAGCAGTTTCGGTTTTTCATACAAACTTTAACACCCTGTATTAAGGCTTTCAGGACTAATAAACGCAGTTTTGATATCATATTTGATGTTGTAATATTATAAGGAGCTTATTTTGAAAATCGTCTCTAGTGTCATTACTTTAGATTTTAGCAAAAAACATATTTCACCTTGTATAAGACCTCAGGGGCAAAATTAAAAAAAAACTAAACCATTTATGATGTTGGTGATACAAAAAGAATCCACAGTCTAAATTTCAACATTATAAACCCAGTAGTTTAGGAGTTTTATACAAACTGTTACACCCTGTATACGGCGTCCCGGTTAAGTTATCCCAAAATCCCGTCTTAGTGGGTGCCTACGTCACGTAAAGAAGCTACTGTCCAAATTTCATCTTTCTATCTTCAGCGGTTTCGGCTGGGCGATGATGAGTGAGTGAGTGAGTGAGTGAGTAGATCAGTGGTATTTGGATTTTATATTATATAGATGTAAATTACTTGTTCATTTGTTTTGTTATACTCTCTGATCTGTGGTTATACTCAGAAATATCAGGAAGTTATTTCTAATCGATAGCTAAGCAATACAATTAAAAGTTTTAACAAACTAATGTTAAGCTGATAAAAAAAATCTAATAGATTTAAGTTTAGGCTTTTATTTTCTGCAGACAAACCCAAATGTGGGTTTTGCAGAATTTTAAGTCTACTGCTAGACTAGGCTTTCTCCACACATAGTCGTACCGGCCGTTCTTGTGTGACCCCCATCTAGTGTACACCCGCAACCTTTACCAGGTCGACTTTCCTCTTAAAAGGATGACTGTCTTTTCTGCGGCTTGTAGTCTTCACTAGACTACTTTTTGGCCACAGCAACCATTTTTGTTCCAAGCTATGTGCCCTGCTTAATAGCTACTACTTTTTCTATTCTTTAATGTTTTTTGTTACTTCAAATATTTCGCTAATATCATTCTGCGTAGATATTCGAAACAGTGTCTGGCCTGTTTGTTCTGAAAAATGTTTTCGGAAAGAATAAAGTGTAACTTACCAACAACAACCATCTCTCCAGATTTGATGTCAGTGTGAAACAGCGGAGCATCGGCCGAGACTTCGCACTGGTATTCCCCAGTCAGTGTCCTGTCCACTTGGCTCAGAACTACGCCGTTTTGGTCCGAGGACGCAACCTTGAGGAAGGGAGAATTATTGAAAAGTTAGTAGATCGTCGTTTGATAGCTATGAAATTGACAAGCATTTTGATTTTTGATAAGTACTCTTAGAGGTGAATCTCTGGAATAGACAAAGAAATTAAAAATTATGTGTACCTACAACATGGCAAAATGGCTTTCATTCTCATATCTATTAAAAACAGTAATACCACTGAAAGGATTTTGACAAGTCAAAAGCTGTGATAGTTGATAGTAAACGTTCGATAATTAGATACAAATAAAATAAACACTAACCAATTTCACTCTTATTTTGGTTTAATCAGCTTAAAGGAATTTCTAAAACAAATATTGCAGTATTGGTCTTCTAACTATGTTACGACTATTCAACCAAAACAACATAAAGGCTAAAGAAAACCTTTAAAAAACCACTCACATCAACTTTGATCTCTGCAACAGGAAACACCCTAGTAGCTGGTGACTCCTTAGGCACGTATCTATAGAACTCTATCATGTTCCTATACCAGCGTATAGAGTACAGTTGTGCTCCTTCCAAGTCGTAGGAACAGCTCAGGAAGGCATCTTGGCCCGTCATTACTGCACGCGGTACGTGGATTTGTAAAGAGCGTAAGCTGTTTACTGTACCTGGAACAAGAGTTCTTGATTTTAGTAAAGCGTTTGATTCATTTTGATTTGTAGTTCGGAGTTGTGCAGGGTAAATTGGTTTGACCTAACAGGGTGTTTGTTTATAAGTGAACAAGTTTATACTTATTAAAATATTTAATACAAACATTTTAAATAATTTTAAAACATTTTTTAAACATCCCAATGGCGAAATTTCTAAACCGGTTTTGATAATAAAAAGTACTGGATCAAATTATGAAACAGACTTAGATACCATAGAAAGTTTGACACGAATACAATCTAACAATATTATGTTCAGATTCACTAAACTACACGAAATCACTAATGAAACAAAAACTCAAACTGGACCGGCTACTTAAAATACCTACAATAAATAAAAGAAGCAATAAAATATTAAAAGTTCAAAACAACATGACTGTCGAAAAAAAACAAAAGAATGACCGATCAAAACGTTATTGCTATTGCACGGCGATCGTCAGAGCTTGTCAGCGTATTTCCAAATCTGCCACTGACAGATGAACAATGCAACAAGCTCAGGCAACAAGCTATGACAATGGCGAACTAAATGTCCGGATGTGTCGCCAAAACTGAAAGCCGGAATTGCGATCAGTAGAAGTAAAAGTCGAGTTGTGTACCGAAAATTAATAGAATTGCAATTTTCAGCAAAAATATTTTTCGCTGACTAAAATTTTGTCAGTAATTTTTTACAGATCATTATTTTTTTACGAATTTCGTCGCTTATTTATTGTGCACTAAAGTCTTCTGTCGTCGTAGTTGACGTTACGTCGTTAGCTAATCCACAATTTGAAACATAAACGTCACTGGGAAAACTAAATTTTTGCTATAGTAAAAGCAAACTGATAACATTTGATATTGATTTCTTAAGAGGTTTGGTGCAATTAAAAATAATTTCCCTTTATTTCTAAGTAAATTTATTTGAAGTTTGCATCAAAGAGCAACGTTGTACAAAGGGCAAAGATACTTTAGTGAACGTAAAAGTCAAATTAATATGCGTTAGTAAGTCAGAGTCGTTTCATTTTACAAAATATCAACTATTTGCAGTGTTATCCGAGTTTTAAACTTAAAACCAGACACACAAAACCGAACAGTAACACAAACAAAGAGATAAAAGCTTTAAAATCTCCAAATTTATGGTTTGTTTTCGCAAACGGAATACTATTTGGTAAATCCTAGCTCGGGCCCGATATAATTTTAATACGGGAACCTGGGGCTCTCTGCGGATGTTTTATGCAGAATCACGCGCGCGATTACTCGTCGAGAGGATTTCTCTCACGTCGAGGTTTTTTTTAAAGATAATATTTGTCTGTGTTAGATTTTAGTTTGTCTTATCTATGTTAGATTCTTCTAATGTATGTGGTTCTAAAGTTAAAAAAAATTGCTTTGTGTTCATTAAGCAATTGTGTCCCCAACGTCAAATAAGTAAACGCTTGCAGGCAGGTTATCGATCACGTTGATTCTTTTTTTTTTAATGAAAGCACTGCTAAACATCTCATGCGTGTTCTCTGAAATTCAGTGTTTGAAGGCTTCTCGGTTGAGTATGATAATAAGACAAGTCGTTTCCGAGTATTGATTATCCTGGCTTGAGCAGTCTTATGCTCCGTCAAGCGTATGCTTGCACTGTCTTGAAGCCGGAACTTGATTATGTATATCTGGAGTTTTGAACAATTTAAAGTTCATTTTGACACTTTGGAGTGCGAGTTCGAGCTGCGACTCGACTGTGAATGCCAGCCTTAGTCGCCTTTTACGACATCCATGGGTAGCAAAATAATGGGGTGGTGGTATTTTATATCTTAGTAAATAATATAAAAAGAAAAGTTATTAAAACGATAAGTAACAAAGTGTAAGGCTTCACCTTGAGGTGCGCAAACAGCGAGCTTTACGACACCTCGTTACAAGTTGGACCATTACTTATGTTACGGAAAAACCGGTGTTTTTTTTATAAAAAACCGATTTTAGCGTCATGCGGAAAATAACCGGATATAAAGTAAAGAAGTAAGGAGTTGTTAGTTCTTTATTCTTAACTAGAGGCTGCCCCGCGGTATTTCCCGCGCATATTTCTCATAAACACAAAAATCCCGTTTTTCCCGTTCCCGTGGGAATTTTGGGAAATCCTTTCTTAGTGCTCAATTACACTCCCTAAAGAACCTACATGCCAAATTTCAGCTTTGTACGCCCAGTAGTTTCGGCTCTGCGTTGTCTGTCAGTCAGTCAGTCAGTCAGTAACGGAAGAGTTTTATATACAGGGTGTTTCTGACAAGGCGGTAATAAATCAAAGGAGGGATTCTGCCCACCATACCTAACAACTTTCCCAAAGCAACATGGGTCGAAATCTCAAAACAAAAATCAGCCGTCCCGTACATTGACCCCGTCAGCTGATCGAACCAATGTATGGTTCAGCTGTTATTTTTTTTGAGATTTTGACCCATGTTGCTTTGGGAAAGTTGTTAGTTATGGTGAGCAGAATCCCTCCTTTGATTTATTACCGCCTTGTCAGAAACACCCAGTATATTGACTAGAGGCTGCCCCGCGGTTTTTCCCGCGCAGATTTCTCATAAACACAAAATTCCCGTTTTTTCCCGTTCCCGTGGGAATTTCGGGAAATCCCTTCTTAGTGCTCACCTACACTCCATAAGGAACCTACATGCAAAATTTCAGCCCGCTACGCCCAGTAGTTTCGGCTCTGCGTTGTCTGTCAGTCAGTCAGTTAGTCAGTCAGTCAGTCAGTCAGTCAGTCAGTAACGGAAGAGTTTTATATATATTGATTACCCTTAAACCGGTGAGCGTTGCGTAAATGTAAAAATAACTTAAATATTTGGCTTCTTCCCCATTCGCCCGAAAATATTCGCCCGAAATATTAAATTTACCCATTCGCCCGAATTTTAATAAAAAGTGCTCCCCATTCGCCTGAATTTATTTCATGAATAAATAGCACCGTTACAGGTCACAAAATACAACGATTATACACGTAGGCAACAGATGCTTCAAATTCTTTATAACTTCCAAGATTCTGTTCCTAGTTTAAGGCTTATAATTTAATTTATCAAACGCGTAAATGATATTTAAGGGCTTATACTTTAAGCGTAATTTTCGCCATATGTTTGACAACCTGAATCTTTATCTTATTGTTATCTAAAAATATAAAATATGTCTGATTATGTTACATTAAAAATAACGGATTATTATTATTATTACGTACCTACCTACATTATCCCTCGAGGTTTGTCACCTTTTCAGTATAAATTGAAACTAGAATACCAATTATAAAACTTGAGATAAAAAAAGCGTCCAGTAGACACCATTGACAAATGGTAAACTAAGGATGTACTTACCTTACATGAGCAGTAAATACCACGCACCGAAAAAGTAGCTATCGTTGACACAAACTGGCGCCGTATCAATCAATACATAGTATAAAACAAAGTCACTTCTCGCGTTTATCCCTATGTATGCTTATATCTTTAAAAGTATGCAACGGATTATGATGCGGTTTTGTTATTAGGTAGAGTGACTCCAGAGGAAGGTTTATAAGTATGATACATGCACAAGATAGTAAAAGTTAAGGCGGTACGAAGTTCGCCGGGTCGACTAGTAAAAATATAAAGTAAAAAATAAGGCCCCTGACCTCATCATCGCTGAAAATACTAAAAGACATCGAAAACACTGGTTACATTGAACTGCAGATAGATCATGAGCGGAATTTTAATGTAAAACTAATAGCATGTCTTACTGCAGATAACTGTTGATTGCAATGTCTATGAAATAATCTCAATAATACTTTATTTTTAAAAAACGAATTGACTGGTTATTCTGTTCTTAATACTCTTTCCGTCTTATTCATAAAGATACAGTAGATTTTAAGTAGCCTTACTGGAGGTCTACTTCTCTGGTTTGTTGTATGGTAAATACGTGACATCCAGTCTAAATTTACATACGTCAAGTAACTAAAATGCGCTTTAACTTTTTATGAATAAGAGGGTTTGTTTCATAAGATACGATCAGGCGAATGGGGAACACTTTTTATTAAAATTCGGGCGAATGGGTAAATTTAATATTTCGGGCGAATAATTTCAGGCGAATGGGGAAGAAGCCAAATATTTTCAGAAGTATTTTTGCAACACCGCTCGCCGACAGAGATGTGTGGGGCTTGCACGCACTCAAACTGCCCCGTTGGCCGCCTCAGCAATTTTGGGTAGGACGCCGAGAATTTTCAGAAGGATCTAGGTTTTCTATACATTGTGACCCTGTACGTCTACGAGCGCTATTGGTACAAACCTTAAGCAAATTAAATGCTATGTTAGTGCCATTTTACGGCAAAGTTGTGTCGCACACACCAGGTACAGCTCTATGTTTCTTTAGTTTTCAAAATTTTTGTTAACGTTTTTGCAATATAGTTTCTTAATATTGCAAAACACCTTTTTATCTATTTTCTAATTCCGTTTTAAAAGAAACCGGTTGGAAGCCCAACTCATAAGACTAAACGTTGCTCCCTTATCGCCGCTCGCTTCTTACTCAAATCTGTCCAGTTTTATGCTCTTTGCAACTTATTATTGCCTGGTACTTTTGATGAGGATTCGCGGATTAGTTTAGGAGTTACGAGCATAAAAATTAATTGTTTTACTTATTCATTCAGAACTACAAAAAAAGGTAGACAATAAATAGATATACCGATTGTTACCTTAAGTGGCCACTTTTACTTTGCTGCTCCGTAGCTCAGTTGGCAGTGATGTGTAAGCACCTGGGTGTCGATTCCCGGTGGGGCGAACATTGTAATGATGATTATCGATGTTTGTTTCCGGTCTGGGTGTAATGTGCGTCTCTGTATATGTTTCGGGCACCCTAGATACAGATTTTTCCTAGTTAGGAGCTCTGAGTGTGATGCGTTATTATATTATTATTTTCTAAGATCTTTACCCTGAAAGCTACACAACAGTGCTTTAAAAAACTTTTAGAAAAAAGATTAGATAGTGCATTAGTGGCTCACATTTGATTTCGGAAATCTTTTAGAAGTTATTAATATTTTCGCGATTAATACAAAACGTGCCGCTGCCGTAACGAAGCACCAGCGTGATAAATAAATGTATGGCAAACGATTCCCCAATAACCAAGCTTTATATTAAAACTAGTCGACCCGGCGAACTTCGTACCGCCTAAACTATTACTATGTTGCTCATGTATTATACCCATAAACCTTCTTCTTGAATAACTCTATCTATTCAAACAAACCGCATAAAAATCCGATTTATAGTTTTAAAGATATAAGCATATATAGGGACAGACGCGGGAAGCGACTTTGTTTTATACTATGTATTGATATAGAAGCATAACATGAACGCGACTTTATTACGAAGTAGAATATTATCACAGTTTCGGTAGTAAAGTCGTAACGTTAACTTTCCTTTTGAATAGAGAATTAACCTGAAAGTTTTCCGCCAACATTATTTTTATGTGTCAAGATAATTATGGAAGCCCAGAAACGTGCATTTTCCTTCTACGTTAAGAGCCAGTTTACAACGATGCTAGCGCCATTCTCTAAAAAAAATTATATCTTCTAAACTGAGGCAAATATCAAAAACATAGCACAGTATGTCACTAAATAATCTTTCTTAGTATTTTTGAGCACAGTTAAGTAGTCCTAAGTAAAGGAAAACAAAATCATCAACAGATTGTTGTCAAAAGTTTAGCAAAACTTTGTAGCTTTATGTGGTCTTGAACCTAAAAGCTATACAACAGTGCCCTAAAAATACTAGGCTACATTATATAGTGTCAAACTGTGCCACATCTTTGATATTAGCCTTAGTTTAGAAGATTTTTTTTTTCGCGAATGTCGCTAGCATTGATATAAACTGGCTCTTAAATACATATAATCTATTTTGGCAGAATGTTTTCTTTTAGTTTTTTTGTCTAACGCGTGACAGTAACATACGTGTCGAGCGAGATAGCGAATGTTTTTGTAACGTTACGGGCAATTAGGATTTTTCCCTGAGTTTTTGTTGTAATTAGTCAGCAGGTTATGATTTCTTTTGTTTAATTTCAGGAGTGGTAAGTAAAGCTTCGGTAAAAACTGCGGCTATTCTGGGTATCTTAATTGTAAATTACTTTTTTTTTTTAATCCGTGAAATGCATTGTGGAATTTGTATTATTTTATGAAAAAGATATATGTAAAGCTAAATCGTAATAAAGTTTTTAATTAGTAAGTATTTTATGCGTGTGATGCATTTTTTAAATAAAGAGTATCTCACGTACGATTTAAATAAAGGAATACAGATTAGAATCTAATTGTAAATGTTATACGCAAAATATTTTAAATCTACTATCTATCTACTATTATTAAAAAAATAGATAAATCGTGGTTCGTTAGTTTCGCTAAAACTCAAGAACGGCCAGGCCGATTTAGCAGATGGTTTTGAAATGTTTGTCGTAGTCCAGGCAGGGTTTAAAAGGTGATAGAATATGGTAGAATTGAGAGGAAGTTAGTAAAAAACAATTTCATTTTCTTAACAAATTGTTTTTATTTCGGCAAAGGAAAATATTATTCCATACAGCCAAGTATTCATTAGGTAAGTGCTATAATTATAATCGTGTAAACTTATATTCTAAGGCAATACGAAGTTTGCCGGGTCAGCTAGTTTTGAATAAAATTCTTTGTCTAACTACCTAATTCTACCAACCCATATCCTAAATGGTTAGCGCCCCCTACGAGATAGTTTAAAGTTGTCAAAGTGGCCTGATATACCTACCACTGAAAGTTGGAGGCTAAACTTTATGTCGGCACTTATGTCACTAGTGCCGCCTTTGGGTTTTCTGCCTTCTCACTTGATTAGGGGACTTTGGGACTGCCCTGGCTGGGATGATGAAGGTGAGGACAGATTATAGAGTGATTGTGTTGAAACAATTGAACCCGATAATTATAGTCAAGTGACTTTGTCACTTTGGTGGTAATAGCTTCATTGTTTTTTTTTATGTTTCCGTCGTTCATTCGCAACTCGAAAGATTGAGTTGGTAACAAAATATTTTTTTTTATACCTTTTATTCAAACTCGACGTTCATCTCAATTATGTTTTCACATAGGTACTTAATTAAAAACACAAGTTCAAAAATGGAATTTAATTAAATTTCATCTCTTAACATTACTTAGTAAAATTAAATTGTTTGCTATCTCGCATTGTTCTAAGAAAACATAAAAGACCTAACTGAAAATGTTTTTAAGTAGACAACGGTATTTTCTTACTTAAAGCTTTTGTAGTATCAAATAGATGTTTCAATTTCATTTTGAAATTCTGCTTACAAATACAAACTACAAATACGTTGAGAATATTAAATTTTTTGGCGGCTTTGCAGGTCTTTACCAGCCTAGTATAAATCCCAGTATTTTTGTTTATATCGGGACTATTATTTATATTTCAGCTTCAAGGCCTGTGTTTTTATAAACAACATCATGCCCTTAGAACTGATATTTTATCACATGGGTTGTATATTGGCATTTTCGGAGATCATTAGATTAGACCGTTATGTATCAGGAGACTACACACAAAAAAATGGTTGAATGCATATAATTTTTGTTTCCTTTTCTCTATAGGTACTTACGTAAAGAAAAAAAAATTGCCAATTCCAAAAAGGGTTCTGACTAAAACTACCAGCCAGAAAAATTAATAAGCAAACCCAACATCTAATCAACAAAACGCAAGTTCTCAACGACATTAAAATTACATTTTGATTCGCCAATTTTCATATTTGAAACCCAAACCCTGTTGCAGTAGCATAATTTTGTAACTACGCCTCCAAGCTTTGAATTAACGTACACATTGTCTCTGACAGAACATTAAGAGGTTTTGCTAGCACTCCGGAGTCTTTGTTCAGTTAATTGCCACTGTTAAAGACGTATTTAGAGAGTCGTTGCTGAAGCTGAGTGGGAATTTGGTAATGTTTGAATGACAGATTGTTATGTATCAATGAGGAGACGTGGATAAAATTGAGCGACAAAAGGGCGAACTGAAGAACAAAAGACATGATGAAATATTTTGAAATCCTCTTCTGTACGTACTTGTTTTTGTTTGAAAACCTGTATTTTAATCATTTGCTTTACACTTAAGAGACCTTTAAAGCGTTATCATCTCAGCACAAGAACCAACCATGGAAGTAAGCAGTGTCAGAATTTGCAGTATATGAGTTTTTTTTTTATTATTCCTTCTATTTTCGTCATAGAACAGGATAATCTCGGTTTTAAAAACACCTAGTAGGTATCATCATCATATAGGTAACATCCGCGAGTGGACTGGAGTCAAGAGCGCCCCAGAACTGTTTCACCTCGCCAGGGACAAAGCGAGGTTTTCTGAGCTGATTTCCAACCTTCAGTAATTGGAGAGGAACTCGAAGAAGAAGAAGTAGGTTTTACTAGCTTTACAAAAGGACTTGTAAATTTAACATAGACGCTACCATAGACGGTAGATAATTAAGTTAGCTAGCTCGAAACCAAGATAAAATTTAACTTATTAAAACGTCGGCAGCTCTAAGGGTTTTGCATGAAAACTTTATTTATAAAAACTTTTTTGTGACGAATATAAAATATTCAAGTCCCTTGCAACATTCATTAAGACGTTATGAGCACAAAGTATTCTGTATAATAATATATCTGTAAAGTCCATGATGAAGTTATTTTACTCTGTAATAATTAAAAGGAACTATTTAGCTCTCCATACCTAACATATTTCCCAAAGCAACACGAGTCGAAACATAAATTATAACATTATCACACTTAGCCTCTAACTAGGTAGAACCTGTATCCAGGGTGCCTGAGATACATACAAAAACACCAGACCTACGAAACAAACATCGATATCCATCATAACAATGTTCGTTAACATTAGAACCAAACGAATCGAACCCGAACCTACAAAGTCGCAGTCAACAGACCTGCCAAATGAGCCACGAAGGTGACGATCCATTCATACAAATATTATAAATGCAAAGAAGCTCTGTCTGTATGACCGCCTCGCTTTGAAGCCAAAACTACCAAACCAATTTATATGAAATTTGGTACATAGACAGAATTCTGAGGAAGGACATAATCTATTTTTATTTTTCTGTTTTATGGGAAATTACACTGGCGAAGCCGCGGGGCGCACCTAGTAAACCATATTTCTTGCAATCCTTTTCATACGGTTGACCCCTAAAAAGGTTGCTTCGGGCGACCGGCTGAAAGATTCTTTGCTCTTTGTAAAGAGTCCTGAAGACGGATCGTTGAATATGAAAGGTTATTACTATCATTTCTTACTCTTGAAATTATCTTTGAATACATTTATGGAAAACTTGTTCTAAAAATTCTTCATTCAGAATTAAGTATAATATCTTTATTCAACACTAGCTATGTACACGTGGCTCCATCCATGCTGTTATACTATCATCTTAGAAAAGACACGTCCACTGTTGAACATAGACCTTCCCCACAGACTGCCACAAGGACAAACCTTCTTGGCGAGAATTACCTTAATCGCCATGCTTGGCAGGCAGATTGGTGATCGATAAAAACCTTAGAAAAACAAATTGTTTTTAACCTCATATGAAGGCGTTACTTTTGTTACAGTTTTATAACATTACAATTACATTACAAACCTTCCTCTTGAATCACTATCTATTAAAATCCGTTTCGTAGATCTAAGCAGGCAATATACACACAGCCAGCAGGAAGCGAATTTGTTTTGTAAGCGCTCAAACACACGCCGACGCCGCGCAATCAATGCAAATTTAATCGTTTCACTGTACTATTGTTAGGTATACATTGTTCTGAACATCGCACGTGACGGCAGTGCGGCGGCGGCGGCGCGGTGCCGGCGTGTGTGAACAGTGTTGCGGTGCGGCGGCGGCGCGGTGGCCGTCGTCGTCTGTTTGAGCGCTAATAGGTTTTGATATTGGTATTTAGATAGATAGAATCGCGCTCGATAGGAAAGTAGTATTATTATTAGTTTTGATGGGATATCGTTTGAAACGACAGCGCAAAGCTCAATGCACGTTTACTAAACTTAGCAGGCTTTGCTAATGTTGAGGGACTAATTAGTAATTAACACGGTTGTTTGTGCATTCTGATTGCTTACAAACTAAGTAATCTTGGATTCATAATGTAACGCATATATATGTTTGAAGGACTAAACTTGATTTTTGGCCTTTTAGTCCTTAGATACAAAATCAGTAGGTCTGTCTTCCAAAAACGTTGTATGTGGGAGATGGTTTTTTACAAACGCCAATTCATTAAAACTTTATTAAAAATTAATAATTTCGCCAGAATAAATAAAAAACGCGAAAAAAATTGAATTTCACGCCATACCGAGAGTTACCACCGTAAAGGTAAGAATTTAGAATCATTTGAGTGAGATGAGGTTGTTTGGGGGCGTCTCCTGGCGGGTCCATCGTCTAGCGAGCAGCGTAATTCCGTCCTTGGGACGAAATTCTCATATTTTGACAATCACTATTGTATTAGCGCAAGTCCATACACCTGCGATCCTAAATAGCTTTTCTGTAGGTTTTTGTAGAATTGCAAAAAAGTGAAATTTTACAATTGACATATTCTTAATAACATATGTGTGGGTTTTTTACTTTTTAAAATAAGAGAATATGGGATGGTCTATGGCATGAAATATGGTTGCTCAGGCATGTATCAGATGAAGACGCAAGAAGAACAGAAAAGCGCACTGAGACTAAAACATTCAATAAAAAAAGGAAGAATAAAACTAGAAAAATCTTCTTGATACGGCCATAATACGGAGGCTGGTGTAGACACCCTGTTATTCATAAAAATCATTTTAATTATATGAAGTATGTCAATTTAGACTGGATGTCACGTCTTTACCATACAAAAAAACCAGAAAAGTAGACCTCCAGTACAGCTACTTAAAACCTACTGTATCTTTCTTTATGAATAGACACTTTATTGAATTCAATCAACTTAATTTTACAATTTTCTTAAAATAATAAAAGGATTGAAAATTGAAACAAATCTATATAATCAATAAACGCTTCTTTCATTTTCGTTTCCAAAAGCAATTGAATTCGTACAAATTGCGATGTGAAAAGAATAAATCAGCGATCAAAAATTATTCCGATACGAGGCAGTACAGAGTGTAAATCATTTTCTCTCTCTCTTCCAGTGAAATTATCAGAAACTTCCAGTCGGTTTGTTTAAACGTTCGAATGAGTCGCCCCATTAAATTCTTGTCTCGATTTAATGGCTAGAACCAATGTACCTTAATGCGGATTATTATAAGACAAATATATTTTGGCTAAGAAAATGGACTAGTGATTTAATATTTTCTTTTGTTATTGTATCCTGTTTTTTCGATTCTTCGGCCAAGCGCAATCTTTTTTGTATCTTTCTGCGTACACAATCAGGCCTAAACATCTGAACTGATATGGCTGAAAATTGGTGGGTAGGCAAAGGAAACTATTCACCACGGAAATCCAACGAAAGAACGAAAAATTTAGATTTTACTGATTCAAGGGAAATCGTGCTGGCACAGAATACCTAATAGTACCAGAGTGCTAGGAAAACCACGGTGATCTCACTTAGTAATATAAAATTATGTTCATAATATAAATAAACGACAGATAAATTGATTAAATAAACAGTTTAGCCCCTGTTTGAAACATAAAAGGTTCCGAAAAATGACCCATTAACCCGTTAAGCTTTACAATATAACAGGGTCATGAAAATGACAAGTGTTCAGCTTAACCGTTTTTGCGGTCAGCACATGCAAAGCTGAATGCCTGTGATTGCAACAAAATATGATGACATTTTTAATTAAGTTTATAACATCACTGTTTTTAAATATGCGTAGTTTTATATGCCTGTAAAGTATCCATGCTTAAAATACGAAGGTTTGTGAGGGAGTTTCTATTTTGGCTCGCAAAAACTAGATCTAAATTTCATGAAACTTCATAGAAGAATAGCATTAAACATCCAAATAGCACGTATAAATTGCTTAAAGTGTTAATTTATAACGGTTCTCAGTTCGTTAGATCAGCTACTAAATATTAACTGAAACTTAATAAGCCAAGGTTTAATTTTTCTAGAAAGGTTCTTAAAAATATAATAATAAATAGTATAAAACAAAGACGCTACCCGCGTCTGTCCCAATGTATGCTTACATCTTTAAAATTACAACGGATTTTGATGCGGTTTTTTTAAATAGATATAGAGTGATTCAAGAGGAAGGTTTATAAGTATAATACATGCAGAAAATACTAAAAAGTTAGGCGGTACGAATTTCGCAGGATCGATTAGTAAATAAAAATACTCTGTGTTTAGGCAAAAGTTCATAAAAGTAAAGCCAGTCCACACCTGGAGAGGCTAGTCGCCTAAGTTTGCACTCAAACATCGGACAAGTCTTTCTCAAGTTTAGAATTTCCTGGCTTCGCCCGTCTCATACTCCGTCAAGCGTATGTTTCACTGATATGAATTCGGATCTCGACTGTGTATATCAATTACGAGCTTTCCTGGCTTACTTCGTTACGCCATAGAATATAAGATACTACAAAAGACTTGGCTTTATAGACTATGTTCTTTTGACTGGCCAGAATGGCCGAATAAAAAACAAACAACAAACCACCTGTCAAAATATGTAAACAACGGAAAAAATATTGCACCTTGGGCTACATTATTCGAGTTTAAGTAAGGATCCCTAATTATTTTGAAAATCTTATATGGCCTATGTCACTCGGGGGTAGTGTAGCTTCCTAACAGTGATATAATTTTTCAAATCGGTTCAGTATTTCCGGAACCTATTCGTTACAACCAAACAAACAAACAAATCTTTTTGCTCTTTATAATATTATTATAGATATAGATATACCCTCTTATTCATAAAAAGTTAAAGAGCATTTTAGTTATTTGACGTATGTCAATTTAGACTGGATAGCACGTATTTACCATACAACAAACCAGAGAAGTAGACCTCCAGTAAGGCGACTTAAAATCTACTGTATCTTTATGAATAAGACGGTTAGATTGTGCGGAGAACGATTTAAAGTAAAATTTTGACACTTTGGAGTGCGAGTTCGAGCTGAATCTTGACTGTAAATATCAGCCTAAGCTTTTACTCTAAACTGACAAATTAATTAAAATAGTTCTTCTCTCCAAATTGATATACAGTTGACATCCAACTTAAACACGAGTGAGCATACGCTTGACGGAGTATTATTGGTTAACAACTCCATCCTGGATAATCAGTATTTACTCGTGAACAAACTTGTTCGAACTCAAACTTGAGACAATAAACTGGCTGGCTGTAAATGTCAGTAGGTTTTTTTTTTAAATATGTTTTAACTAGAGACTGCCCCGCGGTTTTACCCGCACATATTTCTCGTAAACACAAAAATCCCGTTTTTTTCTCGTTCTCATGGGAATTTTGGAAAATTATTCCTTAGTGCTCACGTGAACCCTCGTTCAAAATTTCAGCACGCTACGAACAGTAGTTTTGGCTCCGCGTTGTCTGTCAGTCAGTAACGGAAGATTTTTATATGTATTTATGCGTTTCCCCACCTCACTGATTTATATTTAAAAAAAAGGCGGGGCGAAGGTGTGCACTGAGTCTAACAGCCAAGTCTCGACGACGGACTAAGGGAAACTTTGACACAAGTCGATTTATTGGTGAATTTGAAGTTGCCTACTTGTTTGCCAGTCGGCGAGTTGACAACTTTACCTGGCATTACTGTTGTCCGCCTTCGCATAGTGGAGACTGATTTATGTGGCTCT
Organism: Euspilapteryx auroguttella; assembly: GCA_951802225.1. Classification (NCBI taxonomy): domain Eukaryota; kingdom Metazoa; phylum Arthropoda; class Insecta; order Lepidoptera; family Gracillariidae; genus Euspilapteryx; species Euspilapteryx auroguttella. The sequence continues at coordinate 5,321,425 of OX637662.1, forward strand.
ATACACGCGAGTTGTTCTTTACTGTTACTTGTTTTTTAACTTGGTATTGCCATAGATAGAGCCATCTAAGGACTGTCAATAATAATAATAATAATAAAATACGAACTGCGTATTAAATATATAATGTGTGGCGGCGACATAGAATAGAATAAAAAACATACAAAGTATTTATTGTTTCGTATTTTTAAAATAATAATCTACTAAGCATTCTTTAACCTGAAGCATCGCCTACTTTGACCAATTTAATATGTTCCATCTACAAACGATTCCGTGTGGGTTGCCTGGTTGGTTTTAGCGATAAGGTCGCCCATTGCATTTCTTCCAGGCTCATTCTCAGACTCAGACACATTTAAATTATGCACAGTTTATGTACGCACGACGCGGTGAGGTTTAAACGATGTCTTGTCAAAACGAATTTTAATCGAGAATCATCTATTATGTGCTGAATAATACTTATCGACAACAATATAAGGTCAGCACGAAATTAAATCATGTTTTTAATTATTGTAATTAAGGGGCGAAAAAGTGCGAAACTAGCGCCACTCCGGATAAGTAATTAATATCTTCTAAACCATGGCCGAAAACAAAAATATGCGCCTTTGAATCTTGCTTAGAATTTTAAGGCCCAGTTGTGTAGCTTTCGGGTCTAAATCTATGAAAAAAAAAACGTTTGTTGCCTAAAGCGGAGTCAAAGGCGCAATTTTTTTATTTCCGCCGTGGTTTAGAAGATATCAATGATTTATCGAAGTGGCGCTAGTTTCGCACCATTTCGCCCCTTAAACAAACTCTCAAAAAGTGATACCGTAGTATACTCTAATCAATAAATTATTTCTGATATAATAAGTACCTACTTACATTTTAAACGATGTTCAAATAGGTAGCTTTCTGTTTCTCTTACAAACAAAAATTAACAGTTCTTACAGAGAAAGAAAAAGGAATGAAAAAGCACACGACTGGCCGCTAGAGCGAGCATCGGGAAAAGAGTTTCGGTAAATTTACCCTAGGAGGCGGTATTAGACCGATTTATTGTCGATTTACGTAGCACAAACTGTTTTGGCCTGTAGTAGTTGGTCCGCATTCGCACTACGATCAAACTTTTAAGGAGCATAATCATAGCACGTAGATAATTATAATCTTTATCTTTACCAATATTATAAAGAGGAAAGATTTGTTTGTTTGTTTGTAACGAATAGGCTCCGGAAATACTGAACCGATTTGAAAAATTCTTTCACTGGTAGAAAGCTACACTATCCCCGAGTGTCATAGGCTATATTAGATTTTCAAAAAAAATAGGGATCCTTACTTAAACTCAAATAATGTAAAGCCAAGGTGCAATATTTTTTCCGTTGTTTACATATTTTGACAGGTGGTTTGTTGTTGTTGTTTGTACTTTTATTCGCCCATTCTGTGCAGTCATTGTTTATAGAGCCAAGTCTTTTATAGTATCTTATATTCTATAGCGTAACGAAGTAAGCCGGGACAGCTCGCAACACATATAGGCCGTAAGGAGGCATTCACGTACTAAGCTGGTAACAACCGCTTGTTGGTGCTGATTCGAAAAATGTATAGAAAATACCTGCGCGGACATTAGCTGGAACAAGCGTCTATCTGGTTGCCCTATGTGGTATTAAATTAAAAACAGTGTAATATTAAAAGCGTTTTTGTTTATATTATTCTCTACACAAACACATTATCATAGTGAGAAATCTCATTGTTTCGTAGCTGGCTTAAAACTGAAAACAAGTCCCGAAGTATCGCCCATTCCAGAATGTCGACACTTTGCTCGGGGAATTTGTTCAGGATTAGTGCTGATACTTCTACGTAAACCAACTTTAACCAGGGATGCCTTTGTGAATCCACTAAGTCCTGCAAACGCGATTGTTTGCATGTTTTTTACTCTTTTACGCAAAAACTACCTATCGAACTTTGATAAAACTTTACATTGTTTTACACTATCCCAGAGTGTCATAGGCTATATTAGATTTTCAAAAAAATTCGGGATCCTTACTTAAACTCAAATAATGTAACCCAAGGTGCAATATTTTTTCCGTTGTTTACATATTTTGACAGGTGGTTTGTTGTTGTGTTTGTTGTTTTATTTGACCATTCTGGGCAGTCAAAAGAACATAGTCTATAGAGCCAAGCCTATAGTAGTATCTTATATTCTATGGCGTAACGAAGTAAGCCGGGACAGCTCGTGTATAATATAAGAACACACGCACTCCTATGGTTCGGGCAGAATCATCAGCGTTGCATCAATGCAACTGCATTGCTTGCAACATAAGCTGAGTCGGGGCCATTTTGACAACACTTACAATACTTTTATCAATTTTATTTCGTTATTTGTTCTTTGTGTTTCTTTTACCTAGTTGTTACATAATATTGTATGTTTTGTGTGCGCAAATAAAGATCTGTCTATGTCTAATGTCTAACAGTCTAACAGTCGACCGAGCCACTGACCGTGGGGAGGGAAGCGAGTACTGCGAGCGAGCGAGCGATAGAGAGAGATATATATAGTTCTCGGTATCTTTCATTCTCACCTTCGCTCTAACGCTTTTGTGTCTCACTTCAGCCGTAACGTTGCACTTTTTTTTGGCTAGGTCCCCACCGCAAACCGAGATAAGGAACTTCGTTCCAAAATAAAACTATATGTTAAAAAGGCAAAGAAGATTTCATTTGCAAAACGAGAATTGAAATAAACATGTTTTTACTACCAAAATCGGTCACAAAAAATAACCTTCTATTATGTAAGCCGTAGTTTTAAACCTAATTCCCTCCGCGTCGCCACCGAACTTTGTTTACCATCTCACCTGAATCATAATGACGCTTTTTCACTTATAATGCAGAACGAACAATGTTTGTTTGCAATAATAAAGTAAATAATATATCTTGCGTTACTCAAACTGACAAAAAAAAATAGTAACTAAAATAAAAATGATTTATGAGTTAATTTATAACTTTTAATTAGCACCGAATCAATCAAATGTACCGTACACTGACCGAAAAGTGAAAGCGCGCCAAATCGAAAAGTAAACAAACACAACTGGCAAGCGCACTGTGGTTATAAGGGCTATAACAGACGAGCGACCCTGTGCAGCGCGATAGCCGTGCGGCTCTCGATTTATGGGCACAGGGTTGCTCGTCTGTTATAGCCCTTACATGAACTTTAATCGATTTTCTCAAACAGTTGGTAAAGAAAATTAGAGCTAAGTATTAAATTTATAATTTCTAAACATCTTATAAATTTTACATTGATAGTTGTTGGCGAGAAGATCTCGACTCTCTCCTCGAGAAGTGGCCGAAGGTGGCACAAGATCGGAAGGCTTGGCGAAATGGGGGGAGGCCTTTGTCCAGCAGTGGGACATTAACTTGGCTAAATAAAAAAACTTTGTTAGTTCTATGGCCTTCAATAGGGCCGGTGGACCGTTTACTTACTGACGTATTTAAGTATAATATATCTCTAGCATATTATTAAACTGATTTTGATTAAATTTTTATTTTTACTGCAACGAACTTACGTAAAATTCTTCGTGTTCGTTCGTCGAACGAACCGCAGTTTGTTAGTTCGCTCTCTAGTCGCTGTGTAAAACATTTCATTCGTTTTACCTTCGACGTTGTTTTTCACGTGTTTGCTCCGAATCCGAATATTCAAGGGAGGATCCTTTTTTGGGGCACGTTTTTTTGGAACAGCACGAAAATCCTATTCATGCGATGTTATGTATGGCTTCGAATAATAATTCATTATTATTATTAATTTCGTTCTTGGGTTCCTATCCTATTTTACAAGAGGATGATTAATTCAGGAAACCTCTTTGATTCCTAAAATTAAGTTTATCTTGCGTACTATTCAATAACCATTCAGGGCACTGGAGGTTGTCATTATAAATAAACCATTTGTTAATGGAAAACAGCTTCGCCCCAATTCCAAATATAACGGAAATCATCCCTTTTCCATTATACTCGTATCAATATATATAAAACTCTTCCGTTACTGACTGACTGACTGACTGACTGACTGACTGACTGACTGACTGACTGACTGACTGACAGACAACGCAGAGCCGAAACTACTGGGCGTAGCGGGCTGAAATTTTTCAAGTGGGTTCCTTGGGGAGTGTAGGGGAGCACTAAGAAAGGATTTCCCGAAATTCCCATGGGAACGGGAAAAAACTGGGTTTTTGTAAATATGAGAAATCTGCGCGAGTGAAACCGCGAGGCAGCCTCTAGTTTACAATAAAATTTTGAAAACTCATGTTGTTTACTCGAAGAAACTATCATCAAACGTATTTGTTGAATTTTTCGCAGTTCCCGGCGCCGACCCCCCGCAGTTTCACAAACCACTGGTTTACATTAACAAAGAAAATTTTTAACTTATTACGATAGAAAAGACAGTGCCGTAAATAGCCTTTTCTGCGCCCAGTGCGAGCTTCTATAACTGCGCCCTATGCGAACTTCTATAATTGCGCCCCTGTTTTTTAGGCATTCTGGGTACCCTAGATAAATGCTATGTAAAGGCCTATCTATTCAGAGTGATAAAATAATAACACTAAACACATAAACTTACGCTCAAAATCGTATATGCAAAAAATTGAGTTATATATGTCACCGGAAAATAATAAGATTCGCAAGTTTATAAATTGCCTAGGAAATTTATAAACTTTCGTAGGATTCTAAACGAGAGATAAATTGAATTATTTTACGCCCACTTTTTCGCAAATTTATAAATTTTCGACGCGTAGTAGTAAATTTATAAACTAACGGATATCAATCCGTAAAATTCTAAACGGATCGACCAATCACAGAAGAGCTTTTAATTTTACGCTTTTTGAAATACGGAAAATAACACACTGCTCTCTGATTGGTCGATGTTGACAGTGAAAATGCTTTCGTCCATAGACTTACGTACAATCAGACTTGCCAAACAATTCGATCACACTAAAAGTATTTTTACTGGTACTAAAAACTAAGTAGGTTTATAGGTTAATATGTGACCGCTAATGTGCGAAATTCAGTAAAAGTGCACTAACTGGCTGAATCCGTTAGAGTTCGAAATAAAATGTTGTTCTCAATCTGCAAAATCCCTAGGTAATCTACAGAGTTAACGACTAAGTTGCCTTAGATTTCAGTTTAACACAGGTAACCCAAGCTCCGCTCGCTTCGCTCGCTACGCTGGTTAAAGATCACAAGCCAAACCTAACCTAACCTACAATTTTGCCCTAGATTTGAGTTTTCGGTCGGAGCTTCCTGTTTTCCGCACTTTAACGGCGAGACCCATACCCCATATTTCACATAAAATTTCGCACATTAACTGACCTAAACAGTGTGCCCGGGAGAGAGCACATTAACGTATTTCGCACTATAACGGTGACAGATTTAATATGCTATTATGGCATAATAGCATATTTTATCAAAAAGTAACCTTGTATTTTAGGTACCTACCTACCTACCTACCTAGTAGGGGGTTGAAATTCCCTATTTCACTCTACCAAAATAAAACATTTTGGTCATGGCTAAAACTTTCGTAGCTCTGTGTTAAATTTCAATTCATTATACATGGCGTTTGGTTATTGGTTACTTATTATTTTACGAGTGAGTTTAGTAAGTTTATCAATTTACTTAAATGTAGGCGTAAAATAATACAATTTATCACTCGTTTAGAATCCTACGAAAGTTTATAAATTTCCTAGTAAAATTATAAATTTACGGTTCTTGTTATTTTCCGGTGACATATATATATATTGATTGATAAAGATAGATGGGAAAGTAACTCTGTCTGTTTGTGTTTTACCCCGCGTAAACTACTTAAATCTTTACAACTATGCAACGGATTTTAGTGCGGTTTTTTTAATAGATAGAGTGATTCAAGAGGAAGGTTTATAAGTCTACCTATGCGGTACAAAGTTTGCCGGGTCAACTGGTTTTACTATAAAATAGAAAATAATGTTACTTTAACATCTACTAGTAAATTTCGTTTTCTATTAATATAATTATGCTCGTGTATTTAACTAAATTCAAGGAATACGGCTCAAAACAAACTTGTTTATCATAATTACATTATTTTTGTTTAAAGCACACCTTAGCAACAATCAACAATGTTATTTATTTTGTGGAAAATGTACCCACATACTGGTCACTGATGACAAAGTCGCTTCTGGTTGTCTGTGTGTATTGTATCCTTACCGTATTATTCATAAAGATACAGTAGGTTTTAAGTATCATTACTGGAGGCCTACTTCTCTGGTTTGGTGTATGGTAAATACGTGACATCCAGTCTTAATTGACATCCGTCAAATAACTAAAATACTCTGAACTTTTCATGAATAACAGGTTTAGACTTTAAAAAATACGCAACGGAACTTGATTCGGTTTTAAAAATATATATATATTGATTCAAGAGGAAGGTTTGTATGTATAATACATGCACAATTGCACAACAAAGTATTATGTTAAGCAGTACGAAGTTCACCGGGTCAGCTAGTTTATCATAAAATGTAGTTGAAGAAGCGATGTGTCTAGGACCGGTTGTGTCCTCCGTGTGCGCTGGTGGTTTACCATTAAATTTATACAACCCTGTTATTATATTATTATTAGACGACGCTCCCGCAGTTCAGTGAGCAGTGATGTCGACAGTCTATTCAGTGTATTCGGATGTCCAGTTTTGATTACCGACCGGAGCAAACATATTGTAATCGATATTTGTATCCGGGGTCTGGGCACACCTCGGACACTTCATAGAAATTATTTTTTACAATAATGGAACCCGCCTTTAATATTTAAAACATCAACTGAGCACTTCCTCTTTATCGAAGTCGGTTCAAATAGGTACTAAACCTTCTCCTGAATGTAGCAAATACTTATCTGAAAACCGAATCAAAATTGGTTCAGCCAAACGCGAGATAATCGCGGACAAACATATATACATACATACATACAGGTCAAACTGATAACCTCCTTTTTTGAAGTCGGTTAAAAAGCGCGTTGCTTCGCGGCCAGCCGAAATTCGTGTACGTGCACGCGTATCATGCTACTTGTACTGAGCGGTAACTAAGAGGTAACCGAGAGGTAACCGAGAGCGGGGGAGCCGCACTTGCTGAGGGAGGCAGGGAGTGCCCGTACTGAATGTAGTACTATTTATTAAGTATACTGTGGTTTGAGTTTTTTTTTTATGTCTCTATTTGTTTTTCAGACTTAGGTTGCCCAAGTCTTTGTAAGGTATTTTTTTTTTTACTTTTTGTAAGGATCTCTAGAAATATGTATCAGGGTACCATAACCCAAATGGAAGCAGTTACCAGTAATTGCAGTCTTGTATTCAGATCTGGACAACCTACACAATTTTAAATAACCACTGCTTGGGGGTATTAATCAATAAAACGCATCAACTTAAATTCCATCCGACCAAGTATACGAAACTTAGCGTAGCGTATCAAGTTACTTGGCCAACTAACTCTGCCAATTTTCTTTAGTACTGTTAAAATTTTGCTTTGCGTTCTGTCGATGTCGATATTTTTGAAAATATCTTAGTTGTATTTCTTAGGAGATTGTCGATTGTATGTACCTATTAGAAATAATTATCCTTTAAATTATTTGAAATAAATATTATTACAGCTTTACAGATACAAGTTCTTTTAAATGTGATGCGTGATTATACGTACTAAATAGTATTGATTATCTTTATGTCAACACTGCATAAAAATGAATAGTGGTTCGTTTTAGTCTCACTAAAAATCGATAACGGTCGAGTTGATTGAGCTGATCTTGAATGTTCGTAAAATTCCATGGAAGGTTTAAAAGGTGAGAAAATAATGGAAAAATTGAGAGGAACTTAGTAAAAGTAACCATTTATTTTTCCCATGCAAATTGTAAGGCGCGATATTAAGTTCTCCGGGACAGCCAGTTATTTAATAATTTATTTGCATTATCGATACTATTAACCCATCCCTAAAAAGTATAAGTTCTGAGCGTATTTTGAAATGAACGATCGACTGGGTGTGCGGTAAGATTATTGCAAGTTAGTGTTAAAGCCCTTGCCACTTACAAAACAGTTTGGTTTTAGTGTTAAACAATTTTGGTTTGTGGCGACGCTGGGTGCGGTTGACTTTTAGATTGGTTATACTGACTTATTGATTGATCAACCGTGTTAGCTTAGAGAACTGCATCATAATATATAATAATATCACATCACACTCAGAGCCCCTAACTATGAAGAACCTGTATCTAGGGTGCCCGAAACACACACAGAGACGAACATCACGCCCAGACCAGAAACAAACATCGATATTCATCATATCAATATTCGCCCCGCCCGGGAATCGAACCCGGGTGCACACGCTTACTCAGTCCACATCACTGCCAACTGAGCCACGGAGCAGTCGAATCATGACCTTCTATTACGGCCACGTTTGCAACAATGCTGCCCGTCCTCTTCGCGTTTTTTTTGTATTGACTTTGACGCTCTAGACTAGAGGACAAAAGCATTGAAAATGTGGCCGTAATAGTTCACCTAAATTGATTAAACGGTCTTAACTCAGAGGAGCTGCAACCTGTATAATACAGCTTAGATACTTCCACTGTTTTATATAGACCTTCCTCATAGATTGCCACAAGGACTAACTTTTTGGAATAGCTACAACTGCCACGCTTAGTGTCGCGTTGGCGATCGCAATAAGCCTCTTCAAGTCTTTCAACGAAGGACGCTGCTGATCGTCTTTCCGCTCTTTCCTTAGTCGCCTTTTAAAACCCATTGGAGGAGAACGGGTCGTGGTATTATATGCAGCCACCACACGGCCACTAAAGGCGACTTGCTATTTTTGTTTCTTGTTAAAATAATGATTTTCATTACTCTAGTTCCGTAGCACGTAGCAGTAATTACGAACACAAATTTTAATCTGAAATTTCAACGTATAATGAGCAATAGAGCTTTGTTATAATATAATTATTTTAATCTAAATAATAATTATACAAAATTATACATACTGTATTTAGTTTAGCATGTTGAAAGCTAATACACGCAACTACGTAATGAAGTTAAATTAAAATCTGAAATAGGTAGTACTATAAAACAAATTTCATTAAATAAATTTAATTAAGTTAAGTTGACCACCTTTGACTAGTAATCTATTTTCGATACTTTAAAATACACCATAATTTCAGACAAGAGACATCCACTGATGAACATAGGCCTTCCTCACAAATCGCCACATGAAAAACCATTGTCATGGGGTTGGCCGTATTCGCCATCCATGCCAGGCATCAGTGTGCAAGCCCTGTAGGTCCGGGCGTAAGAATAGGTCTACGGTATGCCCTGCCTGTCATAAGAGGCGACTAAAAGGGGTCTTTGGGGTCGTGGGTGTGAAGGGTGGGGGCCCGACACACTCATCAAACGGCCCCGAGATGGGCGGCGGCACAGCTTGTGGCACTGTGCCGCCGCAGCTCCAAAGGCGAGCCGGGGAGAGAACAATATGCCCTCCCCGAGCACGAAGCTGATAGTAGCTGAGCGTGGGAAGACTTCGGACGCTATAATGTATGGTTCCCGGGGTTCTTCCCAAAAGCGCCAAGACGGCCGCCGGGGGGTTTTAGTGGCTAAATGCGATAGGCATTTCCCCTCGTTACAAAAAAAAGGCATCAGTGTGCTCTTCAAGTATTTTAACAAAAGACGCTACTGCCTTCAGGTGTTCCCATAGTCGCCTTTTATACACCCATAAGAGGAGATGGCACCACACGGCAAATTGCCCAATTTTTTACATATTATTTCATAATTATTGTCAACCAAAGTTAAAATGTAAATGCGAACCAAACAAGCCGTCAGCATTCAATATGTATAAAGTTGGATTGAAAAGCTGTGATTAAAATACGTATTGCACAGCACAAAGGCTCTGATTCACAAAATGTTTAACGATTACATTACTTGTTTAAAACACAACAAAATATAATGTTAATGAACCAACTCCATAATAGAAGGTCTAATTTTCTGGTTTGTTGTATGGTAAATACGTGACAATCCGTCTAAATTTACATTATGTCGAATAACTTAAATGCTCTTTAACTTTTTATGAATAACAGGGTATGGAGTTAAGTTAAACACAAAACAGATTCAAATAATTTTTAATTAATTAAGAAAAAGTGCCTCTTTATTTAGGACGCCGTATTCAGACGTTTTAAGCTAAGTTTTGCAATACTTTAGGCTATTTCGGTGACTTTGCTTCTTCTGCGATCTTTAAATCTCATCGAATAAGAGTCTGTAGTTTTGGTTCTTCTGTGGAACTCATCGCATACGATATCGCAAAGAGAATCATCTATACAATTATTATAAAGAGGAAAGATTTGTTTGTTTGTTTGTTTGTAACGAATAGGCTCCGGAAATACTGAACCGATTTGAAAAATGATTTCACTGGTAGGAAGCTACATTAACCCCGAGTGTCATAGGCTATATAAGATTTTCAAAAAAATTAGGGTTCCTTACCTAAACTCAAATAATGTAACCCAAGGTGCAATATTTTTTCCGTTGTTTACATATTTTGACAGGTGGTTTGTTGTTGTTATTTGTTTTTTATTCGGCCATTCTGGGCAGTCAAAAGAACATACTCTATAGAGCCAAGTCTTTTGTAGTATCTTATATTCTATGGCGTAACGAAGTAAGCCGGGAAAGCTCGTTAAGTATAAAATGAACGTGAATCGGGCACCATCTCTTTTCAACACGCGCATTAACCTGATTGACATGCACTTTCATGATATAAACGAAGTTTTTACTCTATAACGAAGCTTTTTCGCAGTATTAATGCGAGATTAAATGGGTTTCAGTATGGCTGAAGCCGGCTTAACGAAGCGATTTAAAACGAAAAGAAAACCGAAGTGGCTCCAGGCCATTTTCGTTCAAAAATTTACTTTGACTTTACTAATAGTACCTCAGCTTGCCTGTGCTTTAGCTTATTAGTATTTGATGCATTTTCTTAACTCATATTGCAAAGAGGTTATTGTTACGTTTTTATTGTTGTTCGAATTAAATCATGCTCCAAAACTACTGGAGAGATTTGAAAAATGTTTTCGCCTGTTAGAATCCTACTTTATCTCTGATACACCTTGGATAAATAGTATTTAAAAAAAATCTGAATGGCACTATAGGCTTTTATCTATAACTAGAGGCTGCTCCGCGGTTTCACACGCGCAGATGTCTCATAAACACCAAACTCCCATTTTTTCCCGTTCCCATGGGAATTTCGGGAAATCCTTTCTTGTGCTCACCTACAGTCCCTAAGGAACCTTCATGCCAAATTTCAGCCCGTAAATGTCAGTCAGTCAGTAACGGAAGAGTTTTATATAATATATTGATATTGTGTAAATTATCAACGAAGTTCGCCGTGCCAGCTAGTTAGGAAAGCATAACATGAAATTATATTGATGTTTTCAAAAGCTTTTATTTAACTTGCAATGTATGTATGTATCAATGTATGATGTTCGGGTGAAATCTTGCAACCCAATTTTGAAGCAGATTTCTATTAGCCGATTGAGCTGAAATTTTGTATACACGTTCAGGGAGCCTAAAATACATATAAAGCTAATGTGACGTCATAAAATTTCAACATGGCAGAAAAATCAAGATGGCGGACGAGTTGTTTTTAGTGTTTTTTTTTTTTCATTCTTGGGTGTCAAATGAAAGGCCTTGCTAAGAATAACTGTAAAATAACTGAAAGAAATAAAAGCTTGATTTTGAAAACCTTTAACTTATTATTCGACTAGTTGACCTGGCGAACTTTGTAACGCCTATACTTTTATTATCTTGTGCATGTTTTATACTTAGAAACCTTCCTCTTGAATCTCTCTATCCTTTAAAAACCGAACCAAAATCCGTTGCATAGTTTTTAAGATATAAGCATACATACATAAGGACGGACGCGGGAACGAGTAAACGAGCGACTTTGTTTTATACTGTGTATTGATAACATTGTATCAATGTATTATGTATGATCTCATGCATACGTAGCCTTGCATAATGGCTACCAATATTTATACCCGAGAGTGCTTTGTTGAAGTTCGTTATAAGTTAGTTGGAGTCGGCACCTCGTCGACTGGGCATAGTTGGGGTGAAATATTAAATTTTCGAACAGAAACTATTCAGCTTTTGAAATTCTGAACGGAACTAAAAACCTTTTTTTTTTGTTGTTATAGGGACAGAGATAGTTGCAATTTTTGTGAAATGGCCAGGAGAAAAATAGACCGATTAAAATTGCTATAAATTTGTACTTTTTTAGTAGCTGAGTAGCTTTATGTTAGGTATGTTTCTTTTAGCATAAGAATAATTTTCAATTTAAAAGTCTTTTTCAACCCTGCCTTACATTATTTATGGTCCAGTATAAACTGTTTTAACCGTATTATTAATAAAGATACAGTAGGTTTAAAGTACCTTTACTGGAGGTCTAGTTCTCTGGTTTGTTGCTTGGTAAATACGTAACATCCAGTCTAAACTGAAATACGTCAAATAACTAAAATGTTTTTAATTTTTTATGAATAACAGGGTTAATCGATTATTGTTTTAACGTTGGTTCCGAAACAACATGTTTTGTTAGCGGGCTTTAAACAATAATCCAATAAACTTATAATAACCGTACAACGTTGCCGGGCTTTAAGCTCACCCTTTTTACTAATTTGTGAACTTGACATTGGCAAAATACTCCACTGAAGTGGAGTCAAGTCCATTAAATTAAAATAATAATAAAAGAGTTAGTCTCTTCGCCGAGCCTTGCCAGATGTGCGCTTTACCTAAGGCGGCACAAAGTTTTCCGGATCAGTCAGTTAGTCTACACTAATATTATAAAGAGGAAAAGTTTTGAATGTTTGTTTGAATCGAATAGGCTCATAAACTACTTTTCCGATTTGAGAAATTCTTTCACCAATATTTAGAATCCTACATTATCCCTGATGAACATTTTTTAAATTTAGAATAGCATGCTAAAATAAGTGAATTTAATTGTAAAATTACGTTGTTAGATGGCACGAAGTTTGCCGAGTCAACTTTTAATTTAATAAATACAGCATCACACTCAGATCCCCAAACTAGGTAGATCCAAATGAACTGAAATAAAATACCTACGGCAAATAAATATAAAAATAATGAGTTCCAATTTAACTGGTTGATATCACAGTTTTCTACGGAGCGAAACCAAATGAAAAGGGGCACAATTTAACCAGTATAAGGTGGTTCGTGGTTGGTTGGAATGCGCACTTTTCAAAAGAGACCACTTAGAAACAATAGGGCGGCGAGCGAGAGGCGAGACTCAAAAAATAATGAGGGCGGAACCCTACTTGAGAAAAAGGCCGTTCGCAATATGCGGTAATGGGTTTGTTCCACCAAAAGATAAGAGATAAAGTTTTTCAGTGTGGTGGCGGTATAGAATACCACCACCCTATCTTTTTCCATGGGTGTCGTAAAAAGCGACTAAGGGAACACCCAAAGGACGGGCAGCAGCGTCTTTCGTTGAAAAACTTAAAAGTCTACCAAGCGTGGCGATTATGGCAATATCCTCCTTAAAGTGAGAGGAACAAACCTCTTGAAACAGAGTCCTGACCAAAAGTAAATATCTTTCGGTTGAAGTGTTGATGGTGATCATGCAAGGAAGCTCTGTGACAGCCTTCCGAAAGACGCAGAAGAGGTCGCCCAAAAACTACCGTAAGGTAAGGAAAACAATTTCTTCCCGGCCAACTATTTAAATTATTAAAAAAAGTATAATATATAGTTATTATAATATTAGGGCGTATAAACCGGAAGTCCATTAAGTGTCACTTTTTGATTAAGAGAACCGTAACCAAAAACACTATTTTCGAGTGGATGGCATGAAAAAAACATCAAATTTGTCAGGAAGCAATAAAAACGATAAAAATATAATTATTATAGCTTCACATGACAACGAGCCTAGTACTCGAGTATTCGGAGCACTTCAGAATATCTGACGATACGGAGCGTCGTAAGATGTGGCGATTATGAGAGATTAGGGGGTTTTAGACGTGTGAATAAACAATACGCGTATAAAGCTGAAGTTGTATCATTGGCTGTATCATTTTCATACTAGTGGCACAGTATAAGAGAGAGTAGGGTACATGCGTAAAACCCTGTAGGTCCGGGCGTAAGAATAGGTCTACGGTATGCCCTGCCTGTCATAAGAGGCGACTAAAAGGGGTCTTTGGGGTCGTAGGTGTGAAGGGCGGGGGCCCGACACACTCATCAAACGGCCCCGAGATGGGCGGCGGCACAGCTTGTGGTACTGTGCCGCCGCAGCTCCAAAGGCGAGCCGGGGAGAGAACATTAAGCCCTCCCCGAGCACGAAGCTGATAGTAGCTGAGCGTGGGAAGACTTCGGACGCTATAATGTGTGGTTCCCGGGGCTCTTCCCAAAAGCGCCAAGACGGCCGCCAAGGGGTTTTAGTAGGTGCGAGCCCCACATACACCCGACGCTCCATGCTATAGGCATTTCCCCTCGTAACAAAAAAAAAAGGGTACATGCGTACAAGAGAGAGTACTAGTACTAGTGGCTCAGTGCGCGGTATATCTTCTTCTTCTTTTTCTCTAGTGGGGGTCGATGATGAGTGCCTGCACTTAGATCTCGTACTTGGAGCCATTGTACATATATCTCTAATGAATCGGTTGAATATTGATAGCAGTACAGAAGAATGTAAGAAAGAAATACGAAAGAAATTTCGCCGAAGCTGAGGACTTCGGTTTGCTCGCTACGCTAGATCTAATGAATGTGATTTTGTAAATTTTTTAATAGCTATACAGCTATTAATATATAATTTTTTTTATAGGGATATATTATTGATGACATGCCATTTCAATGTGAGGTTTTCAATTTGACAGCTCAGAAGAAATAAACAAGGTTTAATACGCTGCTACCAGATGGCGCTCTGCCAAGAGCAATAGGTCAAGATGAAATGAATGATTGAATAGCTCCAAATAAAAAATAAAAGTTAAAATTTAACTGAGGCAGTGATGGAGTGGGTAAAATTAAGATTTATACTTAGCAGAAAATGATCCAAGCCAAAGAGTCAGTCAGTACTCACTCGATCTCCCATCTCTCTGATATTGCCGTAGACACAGCCATCTATGGGCGTATTATGAAACTTTTTGTTTCTTTTCTGTCACTTTGAAAGCCTCTCATTACAAAAAAAAAGTACGTCTAAATCCACTTATTTCGCGGTTCAAAAAGTGTATTTTTTTTCTTCATCGCCGTTGCGGGAAATAGAAAGATTATGTCTTCCCCATTGTTTTGTTTATCTGACGCAATCTTAAACCGCGGAGGCTTGATTTGAAGATCAGAATTGCACGCGAGGGAGCTGTTATATTGTGAATCTAAATTAAAAGTGAAAAAGCTTCCTTCTTTTTTACTGTGAGGCAATAAAAATAAATGGAATGCTTTAGGGTTTTTGGCTTAAGCGATTCTAGTGGATTTAGGGAAGCATAATAATTATGGTGGAGTACAGATTAATTAGCGATAAGTTCATCAAATTATCCATAACGAATCTCTAAAGATTTTGAGGGAATGGGTTCGATTCCCAGCGAGGGCGAGTATTGTTACGATGGTTGCATTCAAGTTAAGATATAAGTCTTTATATACATTAGGGGCCCCAAGATACAGGTTTTTATGAGATGCGTTAAATTTATACCTCTACAAAATAAAAAGTTTTTTTTTTTTTTAAACTCAATGACCAATTTAATAAGTTTCGATATTAATCCAACAAAAATTAAGATCAACCTTTTACTCTAATCCAACAAAAACGAACTTTGAAAAACCTACTGCCGTTACCTATTTCAATATTACCACCGTCTTATAAAAGAAAGCTTATTGAAAAGGTTTTTCAAGGATGAAATTGGAAATATCAATCGGGCTACCACTATCTTTCCAGCCAGCTTTTGTGCTCGGATAAAATAGATAGTTTTAAAAAAGGAACTGATATCAATGTTACAGCAAGAATTTTATTTAAAGAAGATCGGAAATCGCGCTTCACCGATTATTTTAATTTTAAACTAGCTGTCCCGGCGAACTTCGTATCGCACCTTACAATATGTATGGGGATTTTTTATTTAACTTTTACAAACATCATATCAATTTTTCCATATTTTGTCACCTTTTAAACCTTCCCTGGACTGCTCTGCTACGAACATTTCCAAACCATAATCAGCTAAATCGGTCCGGTCATTCTCGAGTTTTAGCGAGACTAACCAACCACGATTCATTTTTATATATACTTAGTAGATTGTGTGTCTTTTTGTTTCAGAATTGTCTACAAAACTAGGCCGCATTTAGTTATATATCAATATTTGTATCCAGTTACATTACATTATTATGTTGCTTTTGAATTTAAGAATAATGGAACTGGGCTCCCTATTTAACATTATGTTTTTGATTGGATTTTATAGAGGGTTAGGGTGCCCACTTCGGATCCATCGACCATTCTGTTCTTTGAGCTTTATGGTCATGCCTGTATGATATACATTTGAAAGCCTGAAGGCGAGAAAAAGCGAACCATCAGAACCAAGAACTCGAGGATCTGGAGCACACACAGAACACCTGGAAGATAGTCTTAACTGCTCCGTGGCTCAGTTAACAGTGATTTGGACTGAGACGCGGGTGCACCGGGTCGATTCCCGGCGGGGCGAACATTGTTTTAATGAATATCGATGTTCGTTTCCCTGTCTGGGTGTATTGTTCGTCTCTGTATTATGTTTCGGGTACACTAGATACAGGTTCTACCTAGTTGGGGGCTCTGAGTGTAATGCGTTATTATTATTAACTAGAGGCTGCCCCGCTGTTTCACGCGCAAATTTCTCATAAACACCAAAATCCCGTTTTTCCCGTTCCCATGGGAATTTCGGTAATTAATTTCTTAGTGCTCCCCTTCACTCCCCAAGGAACCCAAGTGCAAAATTTCAGACCGCCACGCCCAGTAGTTTCGGCTCTCCGTTGTCTGTCAGTCAGTCAGTAACGGAAGAGTTTTATATAAATTGACTAGAGGCTGCCCCGCGGTCTCACCCGCGCAGATTTCTCATAAACACAAAAATCCCGTTTCTTCCCGTTCCCGTGAGAATTTCGGGAAATCCCTTCTTAGTGCTCACTTACACTCCCTAAGGAACCCACATGCAAAATTTCAGCCCGCTACGCCCAGTAGTTTCGGCTCTGCGTTGTCTGTCAGTCAGTCAGTCAGTCAATCAGTAAGTCAGTAACGGAAGAGTTTTATATATATTGATTGATAATATAGTAGATAGATAGAAGATTATCTCAAGACTGTTGAGCGTCGCCAAAATTTATTTCGGCCCTTTGCTCTTCAGCAATGCCACGATATGACTAATATGCAAGAATGCTAAACATATAAATTATTATGTATTACATGTAATCATACCTTTATTACTAATGACCTCATTAATTCTGAAACACGAACATACCCGCTCTCAGGTCTTAGGGTTCTTAATATATTTTTGCAGACTCTTGCCAAGAATATGAGAATATTGTTACTATGCTTAAATTGATTATCGAACTCTATAGCGGACGTAATTACTAAACTATTAAGAGCCAGTTTACAGCAATGCTAGCGCCACTCTCGAAAAAAAAAAATCTAAACTAAGGCAAATATCAAAAATGTGGCACATTATTGACACTCGATAATCTTGCTTACTGTTTTTTGAGCACAGCAAAGTAGTCCTTAATAAAAACAACAAAATAATCCACAGATTGTTGCCAAAAGTGGCCACTTTTAGCAACACTTTGAAGCTTTCTGTGGTCTTCAACCTAAAAGCTATAAAACAATGCTCTAAAAATACTAGGCTACATTGTCTAGTGTCACACTGTGACATATTTTTGATATTTGCCTTAGTTTAGAAGATATAAATTTTTTACGCAAATAGCGCTAGCATCGCTGTAAACTGGCTCTTAAAGAAGGGACTAGGTAAGCGTGCGGTATCTTTTATTTCAAATAAATCACACAAACAATAATAACATTTTATACAAAAAAAGTACAAAAAGATGCTGGATTATCCAATTCTACTTGGAGAGAACTCACAATTAGATTTTTGGGGCACGCTTTCACCCTGACACCTCTTGTAAAAAGATCCTCATAATTTTAAGTGGTCTGTCTACTGATTTAAACCAGATTTTAATAATTTGTGGTACCTAAAGCAATGTAAAGACGGTCTTGCCACAAAAATAAAGTTACTGTCAAGGCGACCTAAAAAAATAGTGTCGATGGCAGATAACTAAAGCATCTTCCCAGTTGGCAAGAGTGTGGAAGCGCCTACGAAAATGACGCAGTACCTCTGAAGCGGGATATTGCTTTTCTGTCTCACCTGAGAGTTTTTGGGGATCCTTACCGCAATGCGTATGGGAAACTGAATATCATTATCATAGAAATGCTAAAATTAGAAGATATTTACGATTTTATACATTAAAAGAAGAAAGAAAGAAAAAACGTTTATTATTGCCACAATTACACACGACATAAATGTAAAAGAAACAAAGATATATATTAAGCATGCTTGCAGAAAAACAATAAAAATAAAGCAAAAGATTTCAAAGTACGACAAACAATTTTAAACAAATAAAATGAGTTCACTACTCTAAACAGGTGAATAATGTGTGTCCCTGCAGCAATTAATAGGCACTGGCTCAGCATATTGCTGAGCTTGCGCCCACAGCGCTGATTTTCAGCCAGCACCAATACCCGGGTGACGCACGGAACTTTTCAGAAAATACACTGTTGATAGTAAATAAAGGGTCCATTTTCGCTGTCGCAACTTAAGTGATTGACAAACAACATATTACTCTATTATCATAATAATTCCTTTTTTACAAAAGAGGAACCTGCCTTTAAAAACTGGCACATACATCAATTGAGCACTTCTTATTTTGCGTAGTCGGTTAAATAAAATAGCTACTAGAACTTTCTCCTAAATGAAACAAATACTTTTGTGAAAACCGCATCAAAATCGGTTCAGCCAAACTCGAAATAATAGCGGACAAACATGCAGGTCAAACTGATAACCTCCTTTTTTTAGCCGGTTAAAAATCTGTTTAGCCAAAGCCATATTTAACTTACAAACTAACCCTGTTATTCATAAAAAGTCAAAGAGCATTTTAGTTATTTGACGTATGTTAATTTAGACTGGATGTCACGTATTTACCATACAACAAACCAGAGAAGTAGACCTCCAGTAAGTAAAGCTATCTAAAATCTACTGTATCTTTATGAATAACACTGTAAGCATTTACATTTTAATAGATACATACATACATACCCTGTTATTCATAAAAAGTTAAAGAGCATTTTAGTTATTTGACGTATGTCAATTTAGTCTGGATGTCACGTATTTACCATACAACAAACCAGAGAAGTAGACCTCCAGTAAAGCTGCTTAAAATGTACTGTATCTTTATGAATAAGACGGATACTTTCTTATTAATACAAAGATAAAGAGCATTTTAGTTATTTGACGTATGTCAATTTAGACTGGATGTCACGTATTTACCATACAACAAACCAGAGAAGTAGACCTCCAGTAACGCTACTTAAAATCTACTGTATCTTTATGAATAAGACGCTCTTGACCAATTTTTTTTCAAATTTGGAATAAATTGTTTTTCTTATTACATTGGCACCGCTAGGACCGCTAAAAACACGGAAGTTGGACTAAAGAAGGAGACAAAGTGCGGGAAATATTAAAATGAACGTTACATGAATAATTTTGCATAAAAGTAATCGTTTTTTCTTTGGCCTTTACTAAAAGTGTCGATATTTTGTCTGTAAGAATATTTTTTTTAAGAAATATAATAAAAATTAATCGCAAAATGTATTGGAAGCGCATAACTCAACAACGCCTGGACCAATTTCACCAATTCTTTTTTTTTAATGTTCGTTGAAGTCCAAGGATGGTTTTTACGGCGAGAAAAATTAGAATAATTAGAAATAGGTTAGGCGGTGTGAAGTTCGCCGGGTCGACCAGTTTAAGTACACGGTTGAAGGTGTATCCTTCGTCACTGTAGGTTCAGTCACCATCACATCAACCCATCGTGCTCTATTCCACACTAATAAAGAGCATAATGCAATGACAATGGGTAGCTAGGCTGCTGCGTGACTGTACCTAATTTCATTAGACTTCTAGACCCGCCCTCCCTACTCAATCCAATAACAATAAAAACTGTAATAAAACGTGTATTATTTATCGTCGGTAGTCGGACTTCTTTCTTTGGGTGCGGTGTAGTATGGGAGACTATGGCTAGATATCTTTAATTTATAGAAAAGTCGAAAAGTTATCGAATGAATGAAGTTCACTGTATGAGAGTCGCATAATACCATGTAGGAAAGATCTATGTCCAGCAGTAAACATTTTTTGCAAAGATAAAGACGATAATAATAGAAACTTAAATAATAAAGTAAGTTTTTGGTAATAAAATATTGATTCAATTTAGTCCTCCCTGCCTGACCATAATGAAATACTGAGTGAAATTATTTAAATTGTTTCCGACAAGTCAGTAATTAATAAAAGCGGTGATTTAGCTCAAAAATCAACAACCTAACAACTTTACCAAAGTAATATGGGACGAAATCTTAAAACAAAAAACAGCGATTACATACTGTAATCGTTATCGTCACACTAATATTATAATTTAATATATTTGTACAACTACAGAATTATGAAACCTTTTGTATAAGTTAACTATTATCTAGTATGACGAACTGTGTCTCCTCATATAAACCCTATGGGGTTTGAGAAGGTGGCAACATATATATGTAACCATGTATTATTTATTATGAAAATAAATCTATACCAATATAATAAAGAGGAAAGATTTGTTTGTTTGTTTGTAACGAATATGCTCCGGAAATACTGAACCGATTCGAAAAATTCTTTCACTGGTAGGAAGCTACATAAACCCCGAGTGTCATAGGCTATATTAGATTTTCAAAAAAATTTGGGATCCTTACCTAAACTCAAATAATGTAACCCAAGGTGCAATATTTTTTCCGTTGTTTACATATTTTGAGAGGTGGTTTGTTGTTGTTGTTTGTTTTAAATTCGGCCGTTCTGGGCAGTCAAATAAAAACTTTTTATCAAAAAATTAAACCGCCGAAAAAACTGAAAAGCATTAAATAATAGGGAAACATTCTCTATTAGGCCTTAATTTACTCACTTCTTAAAGTAATTTTGGATTACCAAGAAATTTTAAGTCGGTGCCACACCACACAAGCAAATTCATTATCTACGTAAAGCGCGATGCGCAGCGACACACGTTTTTCGGTTATTTCCTTGAATTTCAGGTAATTTAGTGATCTGTGGCACCGACTCAAAATTTCTTGGTAATCCAAAATTACTTTAAGAAGTGAGTAAATTAAGGCCTAATAGAGAATGTTTCCCTATTATTTAATGCTTTTCAGTTTTTTCGGCGGTTTAATTTTTTGATAAAAAGTTTTTATTTTTTGCTTTTCAGTTTTTGGGCTTATTTTTTTTTGACACCAGCTAATCACCCTTCACAGCTTGGTCGCACCCCACAAGGTGGCCACTCAACCTGGTGAAGGTTACCTGGGACTAACAGGATGAGGTTCGATCACGACCGGTCGGTGAGGCGATTTGTGAGGGAGGCCTATGTCCAGCAGTGGACGTCTATCGGCTGAGATTATGATTATTAAAGTTCATGTAAAAAAGATTCATAATTATATCTAGCAGTTTTCATGTAAATCACAACACGGCAATGTAATCTGTGAGTGAACAATAAAGTCACCCCTATTTTACCACCCTTAGGGTTGGAATTTTATTTCCAAATTTTTATGGGACCAACTTCAAGGTATACCCTGTCGATTAAAAAAAGAATTATCAAAATCGGTCCACACAGTAAATAGTTATGCGTGATCATACATAAAAAAAAATAAAAAAAAAATATACGCGACGAATTGAGAACCTCCTCCTTTTTGTTTTTTCGTCGGTTAAAGAACATAGTCTATTTTGGGAGCCCGCAATAGGGAATAATTATTATGGAAATCAAACACAAGTTACGAGTTGAGAAAATGTAGTAGTTTTTATTAACCTTCAATCTGATTGACATAAAGGTGGTGACACACGTATCAATTAGGGTAAAGGCACACCTACGCTAAACGAGGGCTGTGGTAATGGGTCGCCACACCACCCCCCTACGGAGAAAAATAAGTACGAGTTGAGAAAATGTAGTAGTTTTTATTAACCTTCAATCTGATTGACATAAAGGTGGTGACACACGTATCAATTAGGGTAAAGGCACACCTACGCTAAACGAGGGCTGTGGTAATGGGTCGCCACACTATAAAGCCAAGTCTTTTGTAGTATCTTATATTCTATGGCGTAACGAAGTAAGCCGGGAAAGCTCGTGATTTATAAAAAAAAAAGCTGTTTCATACATTTTGTTCGATCAGCTAAAAAGGTTAATGTACGGGGAAGCCCGTACATTAACCTTTTTTTTAGGGTTATTGTTTTGACATTAAGGCTACGAACGAACAGGCGGTTTTTTGCCGCGCGGATTTTATGTAACATACTGAATCCTATGGAAGTGTGCGCACCAGCGGATAAAAAACCGCGCGGTTAAAAATCCGCTGTCGCGGTTTTATTTCCGCGCGGCTAAAAATTCGCCTGTACCTTCGTGGCCTATGAATAAGGTTGAAAATGAAATAACAACCTTTCCAACCGCGCGGAAATAAAACCGCAACAGCGGATTTTTATCCGCGCGGTTTGTTGCCGCGCGGATAAAAATCCGCCTGTGCGTTCGAAGCCTAAGATTTTTATGTACAACGAAAATGACCATGTGGTGGCGGCATGCATAGAATATCGCCACCCCATCCCATGGGTCTCCTATCAAGTTCTTACGATTTAAAATAAAAAGCTCGATTTATATGCCTTGTCTCCCTGTCTAAAAGGACCATGTTTGGCAGCCGGTACTAAAACTCACTGACTACTCTGATTTACGATCAAAATGACCAACTCTCGTATTTCATTTAGGCTACTTCAAATGCGACATACTTTGTACTTTTCTCTCTCTTGACCACCAGTCGGGCAAAGGGCATATTTTCTATTGCTTAACCGACTTCAAAAAATGAGATTATCATTTTGACCTGTATGTATGTTGTCCGAGATTATCTCGCGTTTGGCTGAACCTGTTTTGATGCGGTTTTCAGAAGAATATTCGTTAGTATTCAGGAGATGGTTTTTGTACCGATTTTAAACGACTTCGGAAAAGAGAAAGTTCTCAGTTTATGTATGTGTCAGTTTATTGAAGGTGGGTTCATTTTTTGTAAAAAAAATAATTGAATGAGTTGAATCATCAGAGTTGCATCAACGTATAGCATTGCTTGCAGCATAAGCGGAGATAAGGTAAATTTTGCGCCCAAAACATTATTGTTATTTTTGTAGCTATTCCTTATAACACATGGTTATGTGCAAAATCTAAATAGTCTCTAATTGAAAGTTTATCATTATATATAAAACTCTTCCGTTACTGACTGACTGACTGACTGACTGACAGACAACGCAGAGCCGAAACTACTGGGCGCAGACCCTACAAATTCCCTTGTTTCAGTAACATGATGTATATATATTTTTTGCCTTTTTTTCTATAAAAACATGCCGTGGCAAAATTCAGTTGTTGTATGTAGTACTAGAGGCTGTCCCGCGGTGTCACTCGCGCAGATTTCTTATAAACACAAAAATCCAGTTTCCCCCGAATTTCGGGAAATTATTCCTTAGTGCTCCCCTGCAGTCCCCAAGGAACCCACGTGCAAAATTTCAGCCCGTTTCGCCCAGTAATTTTGGCTCTGCGTTGTCTGTCAGTCAGTCAGTGATTTCAGCTTCAGTGGTAGCTATTTCTTAGTGTTCTTTATCGTCGTGGAAACTACCCTGGGGTACTATTACGGCCACATTTGCAACATTGCTTTTCGTCCTTTAGAGTGTCAAAGTCAATCCAAAAAAAAAGTAAAGAGGACGCAAAGCAATATTGCAATATAGCGGCAGTGATAGCCCCACTGAACCAAAGCGTTTGACAAACAGACGGCGCTATATAGCGTCGCGCTAGAGCGATTACTTTTAATGTAACTATGTCGACACTCTCTGACGCCGGGCGCTCTGTGTGACAGGGTAATTAAAAGGTAAAAAGAAAATATGTAAAAATGGAGGGGAATAGTTAATAAAAAACAAAAATTAAGCTTTCCATATTAAAAAAAGTAAGGCGCGATACGAAGTTCGCTGGGACAGCTAGTAACATGATAAAAAATATCACCATAAAGATTCCGTAACATGGAAACATTGGCGGGGTTTACGATCCAATCCGTAAAACTATAACTTACTCGTGCGCTTTATTAACTTGAAAGCTTCGGTATAATGTCGCTCGCTGTTTTTATGTTTATGACATAAATTTACATACATATATTTTTATGCTACAATATGTATGTATGTGTAGGTATCTATACCAATATTATAAAGAGGAAAGATTTGTTTGTTTGTTTGTAACGAATAGGCTCTGGAAATACAGAACCGATTTGAAAAATTCTTTCACTGGTAGGAAGCTACACTATCCCCGAGTGACATAGGATATATTAGATTTTAAAAAAAAATAGGGATCCTTACTTAAACTCAAATAATGTAACCCAAGGTGCAAATTATTTTCCGTTGTTTACATATTTTGACAGGTGGTTTGTTGTTGTTGTTTGTTTTTAATTCGGCCATTCTGGGCAGTCAAAAGAACATACTCTATAAAGCCAAGTCTTTTGTAGTATCTTATATTCTATATGGCGTAACGAAGTAAGCCGGGAAAGCTCGTGATTTATATAAAAAAAAAAAAGCTGTTTCATACATTTTGTTCGATCAGCTAAAAAGGTTAATGTACGGGGAAGCCCGTACATTAACCTTTTTTTAGGGTTATTGTTTTGACATTAGGATTTTTATGTACAACGAAAATGACCATGTGGTGGCGGCATGCATAGAATATCGCCACCCCATCCCATGGGTCTCCTATCAAATTCTTACGATTTAAACTAAAAAGCTCGATTTATATGCCTTGTCTCCCTGTCTAAAAGGACCATGTTTGGCAGCCGGTACTAAAACTCACTGACTACTCTGATTTACGATCAAAATGACCAACTCTCGTATTTCATTTAGGCTACTTCAAATGCGACATACTTTGTACTTTTCTCTCTCTTGTAGACTTGGGTACTCCCAGCTCCGGAGAGGGATTGGACTTATCTTGTCCGGATCCGCTCTGGGATTCTACTCATCTTATCGAGCCGGGTCCCCTTTCTTATTCCGATTCCCATACGCTCCAAGCACTTCGCGCGAGTCATCAAATCTGGATCCGTCCTCGTCTAATCTCAGCCCGCCGCGCGAACATTGACAGTGGGCGTGACCGATTCGTCGACCGGGCCCCGCGGCCGCCGCCGCCGGGCCGAGCGAGCGCGAGCGCAGTATCCGAACGATCCTAATCTTATTCTTATTCCCATCCCATCCCAGTCTTCCTCAGAAGTCTGAGACGACGTGACGTGCGAGTTCGTCCGAGCCGAGCTCTCGCTCCGGACTTATTTGGGATCCGGCTCGATAAGAAAACTGTGGAGTGATTCAGATTTTATGATCCGGGAGAGGATCTAGCTCATTTAAGTCTTCTTGTCCGGAGTTACCCAAGCCTACTCTCTTGACCACCAGTCGGGCAAAGGGCATATTTTCTATTTCTTGACCGACTTCAAAACAGGAGGTTATCAGTTTGACCTGTATGTATGTTGTCCAAGATTATCTCGCGTTTGGCTGAACATGTTTTGATGCGGTTTTCAGAAGAATATTCGTTACATTCAGGAGATGGTTTAGGTACCGATTTTAAACGACTTCGGAAAAGAGAAAGTTCTCAGTTTATGTATGTGTCAGTTTATTGAAGGCGGGTTCATTTTTTGTAAAAAATAATAATTGAATGAGTTGAATCATCAGAGTTGCATCAACGTATAGCATTGCTTGCAGCATAAGCGGAGATAAGGTAAATTTCGCGCCCAAAACATTATTGTTATTTTTGTAGCTATTTCTTATAACACATAAGGTTATGTGTAAAATCTAAATAGTCTCTAATTGAAAGTTTATCAATATATATAAAACTCTTCCGTTACTGACTGACTGACAGACAACGCAGAGCCGAAACTACTGGGCGTAGCGGGCTGAAATTTTGCATGTAGGTTCCTTAGGGAGTGTAGGTGAGCACTAAAAAGGGATTTCCCGTAATTCCCACGGGAACGGGAAAAAACGGAAATTTTGTGTTTATGAGAAATCTGCGCGGGAAAAACCGCGGGACAGCCTCTAGTATAGTAAACTAAAGTATTAAATTTATTAGAATCATATCCTATACCTACATACAAAAAGAAAGAAAGCTTATGTTAGAAAACTGTAAAAAGTAATATTTTATAAGGTACCGCTGAAGCAAGAAACTTTTTTTATAAATCCCCTCGTCTTTCAGGGCCCTACAAATTCCCTTGTTTCAGTAACATGATGTATATATATTTTTTGCCTTTTTTTCTATAAAAACATGCCGTGGCCAAATTCAGTTGTTGTATGTAGTACTAGAGGCTGTCCCGCGGTGTCACTCGCGCAGATTTCTTATAAACACAAAAATCCAGTTTCCCCCGAATTTCGGGAAATTATTCCTTAGTGCTCCCCTACAGTCCCCAAGGAACCCACGTGCAAAATTTCAGCCCGTTTCGCCCAGTAATTTTGGCTCTGCGTTGTCTGTCAGTCAGTCAGTGATTTCAGCTTCAGTGGTAGCTATTTCTTAGTGTTCTTTATCGTCGTGGAAACTACCCTGGGGTACTATTACGGCCACATTTGCAACATTGCTTTTCGTCCTTTAGAGTGTCAAAGTCAATCCAAAAAAAAAGTAAAGAGGACGCAAAGCAATATTGCAATATAGCGGCAGTGATAGCCCCACTGAACCAAAGCGTTTGACAAACAGACGGCGCTATATAGCGTCGCGCTAGAGCGATTACTTTTAATGTAACTATGTCGACACTCTCTGACGCCGGGCGCTCTGTGTGACAGGGTAATTAAAAGGTAAAAAGAAAATATGTAAAAATGGAGGGGAATAGTTAATAAAAAACAAAAATTAAGCTTTCCATATTAAAAAAAGTAAGGCGCGATACGAAGTTCGCTGGGACAGCTAGTAACATGATAAAAAATATCACCATAAAGATTCCGTAACATGGAAACATTGGCGGGGTTTACGATCCAATCCGTAAAACTATAACTTACTCGTGCGCTTTATTAACTTGAAAGCTTCGGTATAATGTCGCTCGCTGTTTTTATGTTTATGACATAAATTTACATACATATATTTTTATGCTACAATATGTATGTATGTGTAGGTATCTATACCAATATTATAAAGAGGAAAGATTTGTTTGTTTGTTTGTAACGAATAGGCTCTGGAAATACAGAACCGATTTGAAAAATTCTTTCACTGGTAGGAAGCTACACTATCCCCGAGTGACATAGGATATATTAGATTTTAAAAAAAAATAGGGATCCTTACTTAAACTCAAATAATGTAACCCAAGGTGCAAATTATTTTCCGTTGTTTACATATTTTGACAGGTGGTTTGTTGTTGTTGTTTGTTTTTAATTCGGCCATTCTGGGCAGTCAAAAGAACATACTCTATAAAGCCAAGTCTTTTGTAGTATCTTATATTCTATATGGCGTAACGAAGTAAGCCGGGAAAGCTCGTGATTTATATAAAAAAAAAAAGCTGTTTCATACATTTTGTTCGATCAGCTAAAAAGGTTAATGTACGGGGAAGCCCGTACATTAACCTTTTTTTTAGGGTTATTGTTTTGACATTAGGATTTTTATGTACAACGAAAATGACCATGTGGTGGCGGCATGCATAGAATATCGCCACCCCATCCCATGGGTCTCCTATCAAATTCTTACGATTTAAACTAAAAAGCTCGATTTATATGCCTTGTCTCCCTGTCTAAAAGGACCATGTTTGGCAGCCGGTACTAAAACTCACTGACTACTCTGATTTACGATCAAAATGACCAACTCTCGTATTTCATTTAGGCTACTTCAAATGCGACATACTTTGTACTTTTCTCTCTCTTGACCACCAGTCGGGCAAAGGGCATATTTTCTATTTCTTGACCGACTTCAAAACAGGAGGTTATCAGTTTGACCTGTATGTATGTTGTCCAAGATTATCTCGCGTTTGGCTGAACATGTTTTGATGCGGTTTTCAGAAGAATATTCGTTACATTCAGGAGATGGTTTAGGTACCGATTTTAAACGACTTCGGAAAAGAGAAAGTTCTCAGTTTATGTATGTGTCAGTTTATTGAAGGCGGGTTCATTTTTTGTAAAAAATAATAATTGAATGAGTTGAATCATCAGAGTTGCATCAACGTATTGCATTGCTTGCAGCATAAGCGGAGATAAGGTAAATTTCGCGCCCAAAACAATATTGTTATTTTTTTTAGCTATTTCTTATACCTTATGTGTAAAATCTAAATAGTCCCTAATTGAAAGTTTATAGTAAACGAGCTGTCCCGGCTTACTTCGTTACGCCATAGAATATAAGATACTACTCAAGACTTGGCTCTATAGACTATGTTCTTTTGACAGCCCAGAATGGGCGAATAAAAAAACAAACAACAACAACAAACCACCTGTCAAAATATGTAAACAACGGAAAAAATATTGCACCTTGGGTTACATTATTTGAGTTTAAGCAAGGATCCCTAATTTTTTTGAAAATCTAATATAGCCTATGACACTATGAGCCTATTCGTTACAAACAAACAAACAAATCTTTCCTCTTTATAATATTGTTATAGACTAAAGTATTAAATTTATTAGAATCATATCCTATACCTACATACAAAAATAAAGAAAGCTTATGTTAGAAAACCGTAAAAAGTAATATTTTATAAGGTACCGCTGAAGCAAGAAACTTTTTTTATAAATCCCCTCGTCTTCCAGGGCCCTACAAATTCCCTTGTTTCAGTAACATGATGTATTTTTTTTGCTCCTTTTCTATAAAAACGTGCCGTGGCCAAATTCAGTTGTTGTATGTAGTACTAGAGGCTGTCCCGCGGTTTCACTCGCGCAGATTTCTTATAAACACAAAAATCCAGTTTCCCCCGAATTTCAGGAAATTATTCCTTAGTGCTCCCCTGCAGTCCCCAAGGAACCCACGTGCAAAATTTCAGCCCGTTTCGCCCAGTAATTTTGGCTCTGCGTTGTCTGTCAGTCAGTCAGTGATTTCAGCTTCAGTGGTAGGTATTTCTTAGTGTTCTTTATCGTCGTGGAAACTACCCTGGGGTACTATTACGGCCACATTTGCAACATTGCTTTCCGTCCTCTAGAGTGTCAAATTCAATACAAAAAAGGCGTAAAGAGGACGAAAAGCAATATTGCAAAAGCGGCCGTAATAGCCCCACTGAACTAAAGCGTTAGACAAACAGACGGCGCTTTATAGCGTCGCGCTAGAGCGTCGACTTGTAATGTAGTACTATGACGACGCTTTCTGACGCCGGGGCTCTGTGTGACAGAGTAATACTGTCATAGTACATTGTGAGTCGACGCGGTGCGTAAATAATAATAATAACAATAACACATTAGGGCAACTTCCTCCAGGGAAGGTTTAAAAGGTAAAAAAAATATGTAAGTAATAATTTCTTTTTTACAAAAAAGGAACCCGCCTTCAATAAACTGACACACACATGAACTGAGACCTTCCTCTTTTTCGAAGTCGGTTGAATTCGGTACTAAAACCTTCTCCTGAATGTAACGAATATTTTTCTGAAAACCGCATCAAAATCGGTGCAGACAAACTCGAGATAATCGCGGACAAACATACATACATACAGGTCAAACTGATAACCTCCTTTTTTGAAGTCGGTTAAAAATGGAGGGGAATAGTTAATAAAAAAACAAAAATTAAGTTTTCCATATTAAAAAAAGTAAGGCGCGATACGAAGTTCGCTGGGACAGCTAGTAACTTGATAAAAAATATCACCATAAAGATTCCGTAACATGGAAACATTGGCGGGGTTTACGATCCAATCCGTAAAACTATAACTTACTCGTGCGCT
Source organism: Euspilapteryx auroguttella (assembly GCA_951802225.1). Taxonomy (NCBI): domain Eukaryota; kingdom Metazoa; phylum Arthropoda; class Insecta; order Lepidoptera; family Gracillariidae; genus Euspilapteryx; species Euspilapteryx auroguttella. The sequence goes on from OX637662.1 coordinate 5,351,532, forward strand.
TTATTAACTTGAAAGCTTCGGTGTAATGTCGCTCGCATAAAAATATATGTATGAAATAAATTTACATACATATATTTTTATGCTACAATATGTATGTATGTGTAGGTATCTATACCAATATTATAAAGAGGAAAGATTTGTTTGTTTGTTTGTTTGTAACGAATAGGCTCCGGAAATACTGAACCGATTTGAAAAATTATTTCACTGGTAGGAAGCTACACTATCCCCGAGTGACATAGGCTATATTAGATTTTCAAAATAATTAGGGATCCTTACTTAAACTCAAATAATGTAACCCAAGGTGCAAATTATTTTCCGTTGTTTACATATTTTGACAGGGTGGTTTGTTGTTGTTGTTTGTTTTTTTATTCGCCCATTCTGGGCAGTCAAAAGAACAAAGTCTATAGAGCCAAGTCTTTAGTAGTATCGTAACGCGTAACGAAGAAAGCCGGGCCCGCTCGTTGTATATAATATGTTCAACATTCACTTTATTAGACTTTTATAACGATGCTAGCGCCATTCTCGAAAAAAATATTATGTCTTCTAAACTAAGGCAAATATCAAAAATGTGGCAAAGTATGACAGACTAGATAATCTTACTTACTTTTTTTTGAGCACCGTTAAGTAGTCCTAAGTGAAAAGAACGCAATAATCCACAGATTATTGCCTAAGTGGCCACTTTCAGCAATACTTTGTAGCTTTCTTTGCTCTTTTACCTAAAAGCTATACAATAATACTAGGCTACATTATCTAGTGTCATACTGTGCAACATTTTGATATTTGTCTTAGTTTAGAATATATTAATTTTTACGCAAATTAAAGTTGATTATTGAAGGATTATTAAGAGTCTAGTTTTCAGTTTCTGATAAAATATCTTCCATCTAGTACCTTAAATACCTTATCTCAGGTCTACCTACGTTAACATGTTTTAAAACAAAATACTTATTTTGGTATTCAAAAATCTGTTACAAACACAAATAATCGCTAAATTCATTTTATTCAAAGAACGTAATGACAAAGCCACAAAGCGTTCTTAATGCAGCATTTATAATTATTTCAATTATTTTCTAAAGGAATAAGTAAAAGGAAAGTTTGCGAATTTTCTAAGAACAATACTCAATTTTTGGGTTCCGTCTTCTAACAAGGCTTCAGAGGTCCAGAGTCACATTTTTGGCGTAGTCGACCGTGATAATAAATATCGACGTACAGTAAAGTATTTTAGTCCATACATAGTTGGTAAAAATTATCACACCCAGTCAAAAAAAAGAGAGAGCAGTCTTATTTGTTCTATGCACCCAGTAACCACACTGGGATATCCGCTACGCTCACAGCGCTTGTTATGTGGCGGACTAGGAGGCCGTAACAGATTTGTCTATGGTTTCGTCAGCCCTAGACTGTATTACAATAGAACAAGAGCTATTTTGCAATACAGAAAAACCGAAAGTGCTACGCCGACCGTGTCCGCCATACGGTAAAGTATGTATGAAATTGTCCCACTGGCTCAAATGGGTACTGATGTATTTTTAACATTGTGTATTTGCGTGCAATCTATTTTATGGACTTTTGCACGTTACTGTACGATTCCATAGACCCTAGATAATGATTGTACGATTATTGATTGATAGAGTCCTGGGTTATGTGTTATTACTAAATTTATCTAAGACGAGCTGTCCCGGATTACTTCGTTACGCCATAGAATATAAGATACTACTAAAGACTTGGTTCTTAAGTTTAAGTAAGGATCCCTAATTTTTTTTTGAATCTAATATAGCCTATGACACTCGGGGATAGTGTAGCTTCCTACCAATGAAAGATTTTTTTAAATCGGATCAGTATTTCCGGAGCCTTTTCGTTACAAACAAACAAACAAATCTTTCCTTTTTATAATTTTGGTATAGATTTGGGAAACCCAAATGCATTAAAAGCACATTAAAATATAAGACGAGGCACGTGCAGTCTAACTCGTGTAGCATAAGAGCTGTCTCCATACAGTGCTTTGTTGGTTACAAACAAGGGGTATGAAATGAACCACATTGAACCACTGCTCTTAATGCAGTAGAGGAAACTGATTTTTTTTTATTAAATTAATCTAAGGTATTTTAGTTTACTAGACTTCGTAGAAGAGACTTTGTGTGCTATATATGTATTGAATGAATGATTGATTTACCTAATCATTGTATGAAACCTTCTAAATTCGCGAAGTATTTTTCACTTTACCACTATTTATTACTGAGACTCACTTCGCTTCAAGCAATACTCGCCGCAACTTTTAATAAAGACTATTTTATCATTATCCGAGTCCACGCAAAAAAATCCTATTATTTTGTTCCTTTGAGAGGAGAAATATATTTCCACTTCATTTCACAGAGGGGATGCCGTTCCAGTCATAAACAAAGGTATTTAAATTAATCCGTTTAATGAGATGTTAAATCCGCGGCTCAAAATGAGAAAAGACTTTTGAGGTCAAAAATAACACTAAATTGCAAATAAAAACAGCCTTAGAGTGCGTGCCAACTTATTCCTATCCTCGCGAGGTAGGTTAGTAGGCTGGTGAAACAAGAGGCTCCAACACTCGGAGCACCGTGGGGCGAGATGGAGAAGGTTGCCCAAGACAGGAGCAAGTGGCGAGCTTTACTAAGAGCCCATGTCCCAGATGAGGGGTAAGAGGACATCATCATCTATACCAATATTATAAAGAGGAAAGATTTGTTTGTTTGTTTGTTTGTAACGAATAGGCTCCGGAAATACTGAACCGATTTGAAAAATTCTTTCACTGGTAGGAAGCTACATTAACCCCGAGTGTCATAGGCTATATTAGATTTTCAAAAAAATTAGGGATCCTTACCTAAACTCAAATAATATAACCCAAGGTGTAATATTTTTTCCGTTGTTTACAGATTTTGACAGGTGGTTTTTTGTTGTTGTTTGTTTTTTATTCCGCCATTCTGGGCAGTCAAAAGAACATAGTCTATAGAGCCAAGTCTTTTGTAGTATCTTATATTCTATCGCGTAACGAAGTAAGCCGGGAAAGCGCGTCAAGTATAAAGTGGCGCCTCCAGTAGTGGCGGATTACTTTTCAATATCATATATTTCATATGAATATTAAAAACCAAAATTAAAGACTCAACAATCTCAAAAAATACTAAAAAAGTTTATCTAGTGTCATACTGTGCCACATTTTTTGATATTTGCCTTAGTTTAGAAGTTTTTTTTTTCGAGAATGGCGCTAGCATCGCGGTAAAATGGCTCATAAAGAATTAACAAAAGTACTTACCAAAAACATGCAGAAGAACGCATGTAAAGATGTGTAGCAGTGAAGATGTCATTTTGATCATTTAACACAATCACCAGATGTTGTAGATTTTACTTGATAGCACATTTTAATACACTTTTAAGTTGTAAAACAAAACGAAAATTGAATTTGCAGTCTTCACGCGCAGTTTTTGATTGCATCTCTATTAAAATCTGAAACAAAAAAAACAAAGCAGTTCAAGTAAAATACCTAATTATTAAGCTCTTTAATAAACAATAATAAAAAATTTTAAAGTTGACAAAAGGGCATAATGTGTTGATAAGATTTTTAAACAATTATGATTTAAAATGTGGAGATTTTGCCCGGAAATGCCTTGGGCCGCAAGAAAAGTGTCGCGAGAAATTTTCGACAGTCTAAAATTAGATGAATAATAAATAATTACATTCTATTCTATTCTATAAATTTCCAACAGTATGCCTGACAGCAGCTATTGCAAGTGCAAACCTAAAAAAAGCACTTTTCTTTGGTTTTCACTCACTTACCGCGACAGCACTTGCTACGTTGTTTTCACTTGCAAGTTAGACTGTCTGACATATCTAGCGAAAGTTTTCTTCCAGGTGGAAACGCGGCTTTAGGCTGACATTCACAGTCGAGTCGCAGCTTGGAGTAGCACTTCCAAGTGCCAAAATGTAACATTAAATCATTCTCTGCTTCAAATTGATATTAATAAATGGAGTTCCAACCAGATACTGAAGCATACGCTCGACCGAGTATGAGACGGCAAGAGCCAGGATAATCTATACTCTATTACTACTGAGATGCATGTGCACCTGGGTTCGATTCCTGGCAGGGGCGAACATTGTTATGATGAACATCGATGTTTGTTTCCGGTCTGGGTGTAATGTTCGTCTCTGTATATGTTTCGGGCACCCTAGATATAGGTTCTTTCTAGTTATTGGCTCTGAGTGTGATGCGTTAATACTTGTACAAGAGTGCAAACTCGACCAAGTACCTACCCTCCAAAATACTGACTGTTAGTATCAATGACATAAAACGGACTAAAGACGCTCAGTAATTAATACGGTTCCGTTGAAATTCTGTCAACGAAATCCTAAAAATAATTACGATTTCAGAGCAACCGAATACTCCATCCAAAAGTTAGTTACAGAAACGAATCACGTAATGTCATCACGGAGAACGGACAATAGGACATCATAAAAGTCGTTCTCGAATCGAAACTAGTATTGAATCGATTCTCGGTCCGATTCGTAATCGATTCTCGGTCCGATTCGTAATCGATTCTTGGTTCGGTTCGTGGACACGTGGTATCTCGATTACAATAACGTTTGAGAGAATCGGATTTGTACGTTGCATGCACTATCGAGAAGAATTACTTACTTTCAGGGATCTTTTTTTTTGTTACCAATTTTGACCCAATCGTAGGTACTACAAAGAGCGTTGTAGGTAGATGAGAGGTTTTCAATTTGACATCTCAGAAAAAAAAACAGGTTTCATCACGCCGCTATTAGCTGGCGCTCAGCAAAAGTTGAAATAAATAATTGAAAGCTCAAAATAAAATTGAAACTCGTCACGCGTCAGTCAAGTAGTATTTGACTTTTCAAGTTAACCTTGAACTGATTTGAATTACTTACCTCTGTCTATTTTTTTAGACAACGTCATCTACGGGCGTATTACGAAACAATTGTTTTTAATGTCACTTTGAAAACCTTTCATTGCTGTTTACTTTTAGACGCAAGTAGAAATAAAACTAGGTTGCAAGGTCTCTCCCTGCAGGGCAAAGTGCGCATACCACTCTCAGAAAACGCAGGAAGGTGAAGATTTGGGTGCTCGTGTTGCTAAAATGAAGTGGGCGTGTGCGGGTCACATAAGTATATTGTCTCGCAGGGAAGACGAAAGATGGAGCAAAGCCGTCCTTGGAGACCAAGAGAAGGTAATCATAAAAGAAGTGTAGGCAGCAGGCCAGATGGACCGACTATATAAAGACTGTTGCTGGGGACTGTTCTACGTTGATAAAAATTGGGTTTAAATTCAAAGGAAAACAACTTTTTTTTTTAATCGCTAAAAATATTCACCATCTATATTTTGCCTTTTTTTATGACAAAACGAATTTAATCTCAAAAGCAGGGGTAGCCAACATTTTTATCAGTAACGAAGTTTTAATAAAAACATCGGCTAAGTCAATCCTGGTTTTGTAACTTGGTAACGAGTTTCATAATTTCCCTACCTGCCTTTTCCTTTAAAAAGGAATATTAAATAGGTGCCTAATAACCTAATGTAAGATTTTTTATTTTTGATTTTGTAAAATAATATTTTTTCTTGTTTAAAGTTAATATAGATTTACTTTGAACAAATTAATAATTCAGTAGTATTAAATTATTGTTCCACGACAAACGCTGTTCATCATAAACGGCGTGAGAAAGGTGTTTCTTTATTTAAGGTTAGCAACACTCTTGCCCAATAAACCCTGCGTGGTTTTGTAGCAAGACTAAAATATTTGATAAGTGTATGGTATTTGTGAATTAAACAATAAATAAAATTAAAAATATAGAGGAGAACATGAAATATTAAAATTAACATTTTAGGCAGACTGTTTTCTGCGTTACCCTAGCAGCCTGGCAGAACCTAAATAACGTATAGCAAAAAGAATAATCTAAGTACTTTATATATGTCGTAGTTAGATTTGATAATTAGGTTTTTTGCAAAAAACCTAGGGATATTTCGAAAACACTGATAATTTGATATAAGCATTACTTTTTTTTCAATCATCCTGACATAAAGCAGTTTTTTTTGCAAAAAACCTAGTTTAGTTGAAAAATTTGAAACCTGCCTTAACTCTGATTGGCTAGATTTATTGCTTGCTGGTAAACTCTTATTCTGATTGGTTATCTGTAGCGTCAAAGGATATTTTAACGAACGTCAAAGTTTTCAATTATACTAGCAAAAAAAACTGCTTTACGTCAGGATGATTGAAAAAAAAGTAATGCTTATATCAAATTATCCGGGTTTTCGCAAAATCCCTAGTTTTTTTGCAAAAAACCTAAATATCAAATCTTACTACGACATATATATAAAAATGAATCGTGGTCCATTATTCTCGCTAAAACTCGACAACGACCGTGCTGATTTAGCTCATTTTGGTATTGAAATGTTCGTAGTAGCCCAGGGAAGGTTTAAATGTGAAAAAATATGGCAAAATTGAGGAGAAGTTGGTAAAAACGACAGTTAATTTTTTCCATATTAAATAGTAAGGCGCGATACGAAGTTCGCTGGGACAGCTAGTTTGGAATAAAAAAATCACTGAAACGCAGAATTTAACGTACAATATTAAATTAACCGAATTAAAAAACCGCATACCCCACCCAGTTTTCCGTTGACACAGCCACAACCGCAATCAGCCGGGCTTTATCTCAATTAGCAGTAATAAAACCTTGTCACGTAGTTCTTGGCTTGGGAGTCTGGGGAAGTACCTCTGGATATTAAACTTCCTAGTTGCGATTTCAACTTCTTTTCTTAGTTTTAAAAGTGTCTGGAAGAGAAGTTTTTTGTCGACTACTTTTAAGAGGAAACGGAGCGATACTAGCGCCACTTCGATAAATAATGAATATCTTCTAAACCACGGCCGAAATAAAAAATATGCGTCTTTGACTCCCTAGATAATCTTGCTTAGAATTTTTAACGCCCTGTTGTGTAGCTTTAAGGTTAAAAAACTAAAAAAAAACCGTTCGTGGTCGTAAGTGGCTGGCCACTTTAGTTTCATTATAGAATATTTCTAAGATCATAATCCTAAAATCTACACAATAAAGCCTTAAAAATTCTAAGCAAGATTATCTAGGGAGTCAAAGACGCATATTTTTGATTTCGGCCATTGTTTAGAAGATATTAAGTAATCTTAATTATTTATCGGGTGTGGCGCTAGTTTCGCACAGTGTAAGCCCTTAAGCTGCGTTATCAATATAGGTATACTAGCCGACACGGTAAACTTTGTACAGGCTTGCGTTCTATTATTTTGAGATCTATAGCCTATTTCATCCAGGGATAGTGTAGCTTCCCAACAGTGAAATATTTTTCCATTCGGTTCAGTACTTTCGGAGCCTTTTCAATGCAAACATACAAACAAATCCTTTCTGGCTGCGCAATTTCCCTGGCAAACCTTAACAAGCATCGTAAAAGTGAGTTTTGATTAGAAATATAAATTATCTTGTGGTTATAAGCTTTTAACAAATTTTTGCCATATCTTTAGGTAGTTTGGGCGTGATTACATACTTAAATTGCGTAATACACAGAACAAAGCCATGTACTTTACGACGAGAAATTTACTCAAAGTGCGGGTTCGAATACCCAAACGTAAAATACGTTTAGCAAGCCACAAGTCCCCGACAACCCTTTCAATACAAGCTTTCAGAAACCGACAAAAAAGCACATAAATCACGCCGTCAAATAAAACCACAATAAAACCAACTGTCAAGCGACAACTTAACAGTAAGGGTTTCCCCGTTCTCCCAGGGTACCCTAAAAAACTGACAACATATTCTTTACAAATGATGAGTGACGCACATTGTTGCTTTTCGCCGCGAAATGGAGAGGGCTTGGAACGCTTTGGGGCAGTTTTTACTTATACGAATGAGCGAACGAATGTTCGGCGAATATTACAACGTTTTTTTTTATCCAAAAAATCATCATCATCATTATCATTTCAGCCGTAGGACGTCCACTGCTGGACATAGGCCTCCCTCAAGGCTCTCCATCTGTACCGATCGCAGGTGGCCTGCATCCAGCGTGGACCCGCAGCCTTGCGCAGATCATCCGTCCATCTGGTCGGTGGACGTCCTACGCTGCGCTTGCCGATCCGTGGTCTCCACTCGAGAACTTTTCGGCCCCAGCGGCCATCTGTTCTGCGGGCTATATGACCTGCCCATTGCCACTTCAACGAGTTTATCCGCTTGGCTATGTCGGTGACCCTGGTCTCTCTGCGTATGTCCTCATTTCTGATTCGATCCCGCAGAGAAATCCCGAGCATAGCCCGCTCCATGGCTCGTTGAGCTACCCGGAGCCTGTTCATAAGCCCTATAGTGAAGCACCACGTTTCAGAACCGTATGTCATCACTGGCAGCACACATTGGTTAAATACCTTCGTCTTCAGGCACTGAGGAATATTGGACGAGAAGACTTTGCGTAGTTTCCCGAACGCCGCCCATCCGAGCTGGATTCGGCGATTGACCTCCTTCTCGAAGTTGGACCTACTTAACTGGATGGTTTGTCCTAGGTATACGTACTCGTCGACAACTTCGAGAACCGAGTTCCCAACCATAACTGGGGTAGGCAGAACATGGACATTAGACATGACCTTCGTCTTGTCCATGTTCATTTTAAGGCCCACCTGTTGGGAGACTCGGTTGAGGCCTTCGAGCATCGTGCTGAGTTCCTCCATCGACCTTGCCGTGACTACGATGTCGTCGGCAAACCGAAGGTGAGTGATGTATTCGCCGTTAATATTGTTGCCCTGCCCTTTCCATTCTAGAAGTTTGAAGGCGTCTTCTAAAGTGGCGGTGAACAGTTTCGGAGATATAACATCTCCCTGTCTCACGCCTCTGTTCAAGGAAATAGCCTTCGAATTCTGTTCCTGTACTCGGACAGATATGGTGGCGTTGCTATACAAACACTTCAGCACTTCGATGTACCGATAGTCAATCCGGCATCGTTGGAGAGACTCTAGCACCGCCCATGTTTCGACCGAATCAAAGGCCTTCTCATAGTCCACAAACGCTAGACATAGCGGCAAGTTATACTCTTCGGTCTTCTGTATAACTTGCCGCAGCGTATGTATGTGGTCTATGGTACTAAAGCCTTTTCGGAAGCCGGCTTGTTCGGGAGGCTGGAAGTCATCAAACCTTCGTTCGAGACGATTGGCGATGATCCTGGAAAACAGCTTATAAACATGGCTCAAAAGCGAGATGGGCCTTTAATTCTTCAAAAGGGTTTTATCGCCCTTCTTAAAGAAAAGCACCACCTCACTTCTGTTCCATGCTTCAGGCGTGGTCCGTTCGAGTAGGACAGAATTAAAGAGCCTCTGAAGGACTTTGAGTACCGGTGTTCCACCCGCTTTCAGAAGCTCTGACGTGATTCCATCCTCACCCGGTGCCTTGTTGTTTTTAAGCAGTTTCAGGGCCATCCTTATCTCGTACAGGCTGATGTCCGGGATATCTTCGGTATAGTGTCGGGTTAGTTTGGCTCTAGGGTCGTTGGCCGCACTAGTAACAGGCTTAGTGACCGAATCGTATAGCTGTCCGTAGAACTTCTCGATTTCCCTCAAAATTTCCGCTTTCGTCGACGCTATACTGCCGTCATCCCTCTTGAGCTTAGTCATTTGGCTTTGCCCAACAGACATATCTCTTGCGAACACTTTGGAGCCTTTATTTCGCTCTATCGTATCCTTAATACGCGCAGTATTAAAGACACGGATATCGTGTCGCAAGGCCTTCGAAATCTGTCTATTGAGCCGCCTATATGACGCAGCATCATCGGGAGACTGCAGTCTAAGCAAGCGTCGTTCAGCCATAAGTTTGAGGGTGTCTTCAGAGAGTTTCTGAGTTCTAGCGGTACGGCGAGTCCTAAAGAATTTAGATCCGACCGTATGGACAGTTTTTACGAACCTGTTATTGATCTCGTCCACTGATGCGTCGTCTAGACAATCAAAGCGATTAGAGAGCTCGAGTTGAAAGCTCTCGGGGTTTTCGATCTGAGCGAGGGTAGGACGGAGCGTAGACTTCATCAGGCGGTACCGTTCAAGTTTAACGTTCACATTCAATGTGCCTCTTACTATTCGGTGATCACTGCCGGTTTTTACCCTATGAATCACGGAGACATCATTGAATATCCGTTTCTTGTCGGTCAAGATGAAGTCTATCTCGTTCCTAGAACCACCAGGGCTCATCCAGGTCCATTTCCTATGAGGCGGCTTCTGGAAGAAAGAATTCATCATGAAGAGTCCTTCTTTCTCCATGAAATCGGCCAGCCTCTGACCTCTAGGGTTCCGTTGCCCATAACCGAAGTTCCCCACTCTCAACTCATGCTCGCTTATCTTGCCTAGTTTCGCATTGAAGTCCCCCATAACAACATTGAAGTGAGTTTTATGCGTATGTATGGCCCGACTAATGTCCTCATACATAGACTCTACTTCGTCATTGCTTGGCAGGCGGGTTGGCGAGCGCAGTATGGTGTTGTATAACCCAGAAGACGCTGCTGCCCGTCTTCTGGTGCTGTCCCTCAGCCGGGTCCTACGGCTCCCACGGGAGGAGAAGAGGGGAGGGCGACATTCTAACGCCGGCGCCCGCGGCAAAATCCAAAAATCCAAAAAATAAATAAATTAAAAAACAATTTTCGAAGATAATTAGTATGCATTTCGCCCACGAGCAGTATCCTTGTTCTGTGATTTTAACAACAGAAATAGAGAAAGCAGTATTCCTTGTTCTGTGACTTCGCCAATTGAAATTGTTTTAGTTTTAATTTTCAGAGGCATTTACTTAGTTAATAATTTAAAAAAAATAAGTTCTGTACTGAGTTAATGCGCTTCCGCTTTCCGCTTCAAAATAACCAAACATCAAACTGAAAAGCAAACGTCTTAACTCTAAAGTCGTCATTACAACAATGTTCATCCCCTGGGAATCAAACGTGGACCTCATGATTTACTGTCCACTGAACCACTGAGAGTATAATCATATTATTAAATAAAACTAATAAATATTATTACCTATTTTTGAATGTTTGAATTATACTTTGATCAAATAAACCAAGAGGTCAAGCAGCTGGCGGGGAAACGGGAGGTGTGGAAGGAATTCCACCGACAAGAGCCTAGCTCTTAAATTTGAAGAAGAAATATTATTATAAGTTACGAAAATTATTATTTGAGTACCTATAACCATTCTCTCCTATATCTTAAAATGGTCCTTTGCATAATACATAAGAAGGTAGCATGCGGTTTAAAGTTGTCTGCCAGTGGACCCATCCCTTGATCCCTAACCACCCTTTTAGGAAAAAGGCGTGAATATGCGTAATTCAGACGCTTTGTTAATTATTCAGGAAACCGACTTGCTTGGGAATAAATTTGTCGTGAGTTTTGACTACTTAGTCTATCATTAGGATGAGTTAGATGAGGACGTCAACATTAAATTTATGCCATTAAAATGCTTTATTCAATATAGTATATACCTACCTATCGCTTATTGTAAGTCAGTAAGACTTATACCTTACGAGCTGTCCCGGCTAACTTCGTTACGCCATAAACTATAAGATTCTCAATAGATATATAGATAAATAGATAGATAAAAAAAATATTCATCACACAGCACAGATACAAATCAGTTTACATAAGCAAAACTTAAGTAAAACATATATAATACATATACATATATAATATAGACTTTGTTCTTTTGACTGCCCAGAATGGGCGAATAAAAAAACAAACAACAACAACAAACCACCCTGTCAAAATATGTAAACAACGGAAACAAAATAGCACCTTGGGTTACATTATTTGAGTTTAAGTAAGGATCCCTAATTTTTTTGAAAATCTAGTATAGCCTATGTCACTCGGGGATAGTGTAGCTCCCCAACAGTGAAATAATTTTTCAAATCGGTTCAGTATTTCTGGAGCCTATTTGATGCAAACAAACAAAAATCAAATCTTTCCTCTTTATTATTGGTATAGATTTAACTTATAAAGTATCCTATACTGCGGTAGGCGAGGTGGCTCAAGGGCGCCCACCATGCGTCTCCAGGCACTCCACTCCATCTCGTTCTCTTAATAAGTTTTTTTTTTATGGTCTGCTGATGATATTGTAGTATGATATTTGTGTTTTTTTGTGGCCTGCTGTAAATACTCTAAAATGTCATTATCGGTTATTTTTATTAAAATATTTTTTCCTTTAACCTTTTCGTGGCAGCATACAAAACTACCAACCTATCTTTTTCTTTGGGTATTGTAAAAAGCGACTACGCGAAACGTTTAAAAACTTGAAGATCCATGCTGCAATCGCCAAGCGTGGCGATTATAGCAAAACTCCACAATGCTTGTACAGAGGCGGTCTAGTAGGGTGTAACAGATTTGTCTATGGTCTCGTGCTCCCTCTAGACTGTATTACCAAAGAACAAGCGCTATTTTGCAATACAGAAAAACCGGAAGTGTTACGCAAAAATGTTTGTTCGCTTGTATTAGTGAAAACTGCGCATTTACCCAAAAAGGATTCGGAGGATAATCTTGATAGAAAGCGTTTGTTAAGATGTCTTGTGTGTCAATCAACGTTACGCGTCCCAAAAAATTAGGAAACGGAAAAACTCCTTTCTTGTGTCGGTTATGTATAAATTGTATCTTTAGGGATACTCGATAATATCGTAAAAATATACAAAAAATGTACCTAGTCCTTTTGGTCAAAGCCCACGGCATCATACCATACGTGAACGGCTGGATTGATTTCGCAAATTCCTTTTTTTTACCGTGTTTGCTATGCTAAGGATTAGTTCTTATGAAAAAAAAAAAAACAAAAAATGTTTGCAGTAAGTATCATGTGGAATCTATACTATGTATATAAAAAATAATCTAGGTTCGTTAGCCTCGCTACAACTCGAGAACGGCCGGGCCGATTTAGCTGATTTTGGTTTTGAAATATTCGTAATAGTCCAGGGAAGGTTTAAAAGTTGAAAAAAAATCGAAAATTGGAGGGTTAGTTAGTGATTAACAACAATTTAATTTTTCCATATAAAATTGTAAGACGCGATACGAAGTTCGCCGGGCGAGCTAGTTGTAAATAAATCCTGTACGCCTCCGCCGGAAATAGGACTCCTCCGAAATCACAATCAACAAAAATTTAACTCAATGCAGGTAAGTAAATAAAAAAAAAACATTTTCAGTACGAACAGAACCTTTAAACGAATGAATCAAACGTTCGAATCCATTTTTCTTTTATTTAACAATTTTCCCTAATAAACTCTGATCTGGAAAATTCTGAATATCTTTTCGTCATCGATGCGTAAGTAACATCAGTTGTCAATTCATCTTGTTCCATTTTCAGTGTTTCGTAGTATTGCTGTTCGTTTGTCTTGATAAAACTACAGAACGGCTGGGCCGATTTAGTTGATTTTTGGTTATGAATTGTTTGTTGATAGACCAAGGAATGTTTGAATGGTAAGAAATAATGGAAAATTCACTATTTAACTCGGACGAAGGCGCGGCCCCAGCTAGTACAATATGAGAAATAAGTATTTTTACTTTTTAATAGTTAAGAGCCAGTTTACATCGATGCTAGCGCCATTCATCTAAATAAAAAAAAAATAAAAAATGTGGCACAGTACGACACTCTCTAGATAATCTTGCTTTTAATTTTTTGAGCATAGTAAAGTAATCATAAGTAAAAAGAACAAAATAATTTACAGATTTTTAACAAAAGTGGCCACATTTAGCAACACTTTGTTGCTTTCTTTGGTCTTCAACCTAAAACCTATACAGAAGTGCCTTAAAAATACTAGCCTACATTTTCTAGTGTCATACTGTGCCACATTTTTTATATTTGCATTATTTTAGAAGATATTATTTTTTTCGCGAATGGCGCTAGCATCGCTGTAAACTGGCTCTTAAGAAATGGCTACCTAGTATCAACTAGGTAGCCATTTACAGGTAGGTACATAGGCATCAGCCTATGTCCAGCTGAGAGCGTCTTAAGGCCAAGACGATGATGATATTAGATTTATATAAAAACTTCTTCAAGTTTTAAAGTTATGGTTTTTATTATCTTAGAAATAAACGTATCTGAAATCACACATTCTATTCCCTTCGCATCAATAAAATATGGATCATAAAATATCGTTTTACGAGTCTTAGTCTCACGAACAACCGTACTCTTCACATGGGGTTAGGGTTGTCACTACGATTTGAAACATCTTTACCAATATTATAAAGAGGAAACATTTGTTTGTTTGTAACGAATAGGCTCCGGAAATACTGAACCGATTTGAAAAATTCTTTCACTGGTAGGAAGCTCATTAACCCCGAGTGTCATAGGCTATATAAGATCTTCAAAAAAATTAGGGATCCTGTCTCAAACTCAAATAATGTAACCCAAGGTGAAATATTTTTTCCGTTGTTTACATATTTTGACAGGTGGTTTGTTGTTGTTGTTTTTTTTTTCGGCCATTCTGGGCAGTCAAAATAACATAGTCTATAGAGCCAAATCTTTAATAGTATCCTATATTCTATGGCGTAACGAAGTAAGCCGGGACAGCTTGTATTTTATAAAAAGCTGTACTCCTCGAATGTTTGCCTACCCTCAAACGCATTTAAACTATGCACAGTTTATGTGCGCACGACGGTGAGTTTAAGGCTTATTTAAGACAAGTTAAAAAGAGACGTAGTATAAAAATACCGATGAGAATTAATTATTAGTCTAGGGCTGACTAAAGTCAGTCTAAAGTCGCACTTCAAAGTATCAAATTGAACTTTAAATCGTTCTCCGCTCCAAATTTTTAAAACACAGTCGAGTTCCGACTTGAAGACAGTGAAGATCAAATAAAAATAAATAAGTTCAGTTTAATAAATAACCTTTTAAAATCAAACTTTTATTTTGTTAAGTTATTTTTCGAGTTATTCTCAGCAAGGCTTTTTATTTGATACCCTTTGATCATTGATTGTACGGGTTCACTAAAAACAACTAGTCCGCCATCTTGAATTTTCAGCCATGTTGGATTTTTATTGACGCCCTATGACATTACTATGTATTGTAAATTTCAGCTCAATCAATAAAGAATGTCTGCTTAAAAATTTAGTTGCAATATTTCACCCGTACAAACATTCATAGGGTACATTTTTTTTTTTTATCAAATATAAATTGGACAACCCTAAAAGAGGTTATTGCCGAGTTATAGTTCAACTTTCACGTAAACTTTTGTACGTGAATCTCTAACGTGTTTTAGGAGAACATTAAAAACAAATTCCTACCGGGAATTTATGTGGTATGATATGATTCGGAATCGAAATACGATTATATGTCGTATTTCAAGAGCATAGAGTACGAACTTGCTTCACGAGTTTGAATGGGAACTTACATGCACCACTGGGATTTATATACTTACTTGTATTAGTACTCTTTATTTTACAGTGATGCTAGCGCCATTCTCGAAAAAAAAATATCTTCTAAACTAAGGCAATTATATCAAAAGTGTGGCACAGTATGATACTAGATAATCTTGCTTAGTATTTTTTGAGCACAGTAAAGTAGTCCTAACTAAAAAGAACAAAATAATCCACTGATTGTTGGCAAAAGTGGTCAATTTTAGCACCACTTTGTTGCTTGCTTTGGTATTTAACTTTAAAGCTATACAACAGTGTACTAAAAATACTAGGCTACATTATCTAGTGTCATACTTTGCCACATTTTTGATATTTGCCTTAGTTTTGAAGCTATAATTTTTTTTAGAGAATGTTGCTAGCATAGCCGTACACTGGCTCTTAAGTGTACGCATAAAGGGTATATACTGGCTCCTTAACTAGAGGTTAAATAAAAGAAATTTAATGCTGAAATAAAGATTTGAATTATAATTACTTTGTCTGAAGTACCTACATAATAAATTATAGGTATTTATATAATTCTACCAATGGGCAGGGCATATAGCTGAAATAACAGGTTCTTATCTCTCAGGTATCATTATGTATCAGGTACCACTATACCACCATGTACAGTGTGTCACAAAAATCTAGAAATTAAAAAATGGCAACACTGAATAGAAATTTACGAAAATCCGACAAATTTTAGGTTTTTTGGGTCTCACTATGCACAAAGTTGAAATAAATCTTATATATCTTTATATCTTTTATAGCTCATTTTCTTATTTTAAAGGGCAGAAAAAATCAATATTAATTGTAAATTGTAAAATTTTACCTACATCTAAAAAAAATTCAAAAACATCGGTGACCATCACAACAATGCTGTAAATCCACCAGGAATCGAACCCAGACCCCTGAAAACACAGTCAAAATCACTGGCAGACAACTGAGCCATGGAAATGGTCGGTCAGTAATACGAAGATAACGTAATGGAAAGGAAGAAGTACCTAAGCGACATTATGCCTAATGTTCAGGAGAGCAATTTGAAAATCTTGTTTTTGAAAAAAAAATCATAACAATTTTCCTAATTATTCTACAAGTGTGAAACCTACATTGCAGACAAACTGATTTTTTCCGCTTTTTTTAATATTAATAGTTTTAATAAAAACGTATTATTTTAGGAGATAGTGTCGCTTAGGTATTTTTAATATAAAAATAGTACCCGGAAAAAATACGCAAGCGCCCAGGCAAAATATTTATCATCCTAGATAAAACAACACATAGTGATTTCAATAAATGTCTTAGGAACGGAAAAAATACTGAAATAAACATTTTATTATCACCGCATATTAGTAAAGATGGCTAAATGTTTCAGTTTACTAAAATATTCCCTAGAAAAACTTACTTTTGAAAAAATCGAGTAGTTTTTAAACCCATTAAAAATAATTTAAAATCAAAGTAAATAACGTTTTTCCAACATATGAATAAAGTTAAAACGATAATTTTGAGGGATATTTCTTATTTTATGACAGTGAACTAAATTGCACAAAGAAATCCTTAACTCCAAGTGTAAAACTACTAGAAAAACTTTAAAATAGCAAAATCTGTGGAGCTGTTATACGTTAAAAGGCATATAACACAATAACACACAATTTACAATAAAATTATAATGGGTACTTGTCTGGATAATCGAGAGTGCTGAGTGTCAGTTTTTTTCCTCACTTTTGGGCATGTTCACATAATTATTTTTTTGTAAGAAACGTTAATTCCATTAATTAAAATCATTTACTTCATATCTTGTAAATTTTTACCTTTTACTTTACTTCGTCCAGTGTTCCGCGCACACACGTTGTGCGTTGTTTGTATACGTTTGCGGGTAGCTCAACAATCGACGTTGGAACTCACACTCGAGACGCTATCAGATGAAGAAAATAAAGAACTATTACCTACCTACGTAGTATTTAGAATTACTACTGGTTTAAGACCTCAGAGTACCTATAGTCATACTACTCTCTCTCTGCTCTGCAGTAGTATCTCATCTCTTTCTGCGCCCAATAATATACTACAAGACCTACGATAAAAATGTTATTCATGGTATTAGATACTCAGCATCATATCACGAAATACGATACTACACGAAATTAAATCTATTTCCTCACAAATTTCGAACTATCCCCATAACTTTTTTTTTTCCGGGTTAGGAAGAAACGTTTATATCCAAAATATCGTGATAATAACATCTCAGTACTCAATGCTCATGTTCTTTGAGAGCTGCTAAGGCTATACTTTACGCAAGGACGTGAAGAACTTGTCTTGAGAAAGTTAAGTCGCAAAAGGAAGCCAGCCACTGGCGGTTATTTCTTTTTCAATTAAAACGCTTTTATTTATTCCTAAAACCCTTGACGTACCAGCTTATATATTAATAAAACTTTTTAAGTGGCCACACGTTGAAGGAACGGGTACTTAAATATTATATCTCCTGCTACAGAATACCTACTCCTGCTGCCTCTGAAATAATATATTGTCGTACATCATCTGCATTATTTTAATTTAGCTAAATAGAATTAACAAAGAACAACAAACAAAGAAACAAACAAACAAACAACAAACAAAGAAGTTTGATAAAGGTAAAAGCTGTCACAACTAGTCAACCCAACATACACCATATTCATATAATACGAATAAAATGATCAGTACTTCGTTAACTTTCATAGCGTTGTCATCAGTGAAGATGGCGCTTGATTCCCTAGGTAAAGATATCTGCCCAATTTAGAGAGGCGTTCATTATTTCCTATAACCCATTGATAAATTTATTGCCGTGTGGTGACGGCAAAAAATTCTACCACCCCATTTCCTATCGTGGGTGTCGTACAAGGCGACTAATTTTCGAAGCACGGGCAGCAGCATCCTTTGTTGATCAAAACAAAAATTAATTTTAAACAACTATGCTGCGATAGAAAACCCGCCTGCCAAGCGTGGCAATTATGGTAAACCCCCCATTTTTTGTTCCGCTCGAAGGAACGAGGAGGGTATATGGAGCTTGCACCCACTTAAATCCTCCGGTGGCCGTGTCAGCGTTTTTTGGGAAGGACCCTGGGAACCATTGATTATCCGCGTCCGATATCCTTCCCATGTACAGCTTCGTGTTCGGGGATGCTTGTTGTTCCCTCTCTTCTCGCCTCTAAAGCTGCGGCGGCTCAGTGCCACACGCTGTGCCGCCGCCCTTCCCGGGGCCGTTTGATAAGTGTGTCGGTCGGCAAATCCCCCTCCTCACAAGGTTTGTCCTTGTGGTGATCGCTGGGCGAGGCCTATGTCCAGGCTGCGATGATGATGATTGATACTAGAGTTAGTAACTGCAAATGTTGCTGAATCACTAATAGAATCCTTACGTTTTTGCGAACCGTAAGATGAAGAGTAAAACCTGTTGAAGGTTTCGGAGATGCACTGGATAAGGGTCGCACGGGTTAACTGATCAGTAGGTCGATCTATAGGTGGGGCATATGTACAATAGTGGATGCATTTCGGCCGATAAGGTGATGATATCAACGTCTCCACTTTCTTGGGGTAAATAGCCCGATTTTAAAAATTTATTTCATTCTTTATACTTTTAAAAAAATATATTTTTAGACCTACATTAAAATCATGAGACTCTTATCCATTTGCCATATATGTTGAGAATAAGAAAAAGTTTACATCTATGATTTTGGCTTAAAACTTACTGAAAACGGATTTAATCCTATTGAACGACATTGAATAAAAATTCGGGCTGAAATTCATTAGACATGCATGTTGATTGATTTGCATTACACTTATTTGAATTGTATAAAAAAAGATAGCAGTCAGTAATAACTGTATTATTTTCCTAATTAAATCAAATTAATTGGTAGCACTGCGAAAAACTTTAATTTCAAATACAAAATAATTCTGTTAAAGATGCCTAAGCGACGGCCGAATTAATGTTGACGGTGCGTACGCGCTACCTAAATAACAATTTAAACCGCAAAGACTGTTTTTTCCTTACCAACCACCATACCATAAATATTTAAAGCCCGGGCAAGCGACATATGCTTGGTATCGCAATATGCTTAAATCATGAATTATTATAATTGTGTTTTCATCAGAAAATACCTAAACGCCAAATAAAATCGAAAAGTCGGCAGGTAAAAGTACCCAAGCGACATCTAACTTTTACTATATTTTACATATAAAATACCTAACCTGTCGTTTAATTCAAATAAGTTCTGGAAAAAAAAAACCAAGTTCCATATATAAATTAATAAAAGATGATCAAAATTATCTTCATTCTCCATTAAAGATTTTATATTCCAGGAAAAAATACTTTACCAGAATTACAAAAGACATTTGGAGTAGGGTAAACATTCCTTAGCAATAATTTAATTTTGAAAATTAAGACAAAAACTATCCAAATAAAAAAAAATAAAAATTTTGATACCTAAGTAAAAAAATAATAAAAAAGATCGAAAACTTGTCGCTTGGTCGCCATAAAAAGATGGAAAAAGAGGGAAATCTAAAATACCTAAGCGACATAAATTTCATCGTAGAGACATGAGAGTGACACCAAAAGACGCAGAAAAATCTGACGATTCCAACAAGGTATATAACTCAATATCGACCATCTTGTCGCTTAGGTACTTTTTCCTTTCCAGCGTCGATATATACTCCTCTATTATTATTTAGTAAACAAAACAAAAGTTATTCATGGCAAAGTTTACTAAGAAAATACGCTAACTTTGTATGAAGTCTTATACACCCTACGTGGAAGTCATCGTTACGTAAGAAACGCTTAAGGGGCCAAATGGTGCGATACTAGCGCCACTTCCGATAAATAATTAATATCTTCTAAACCATGGCCGAAATCTAAAATATTCGACTTTGACTGGCTAGATAATTTTGCTTAGAATTTTTAAGGCTCTGTTGTGTAGCTTTTCTGTGCCGCCGCAGCTCCAAAGGGCTTCTTAGGCGAGCCGGGGAGGGAACAATATGCCCTCCCCGAGCACGAAGCTGATAGAAGCTGAGCGTGGGAAGGACTTCGGACGCTATAATGTGTGGTTCCCGGGCTTCTTCCCAAAAGCGCCAAGACGGCCGCCGAAGGGTTTTAGTGGTTTCGAGCCCCACATACTTCTGACGCTCCCCCGAGCGTCGGGAATTGCGATAGGCTCCCGTTACAAAAAAAAAGGATAATGAATGTAAGAAATATTATTTTACGAAACTAAGATGGCCACTTTAGGCAACAAATGTTTTTTTTTTTAGATTTTGAACCTGAAAGCTACACTAAAGTTAAAAAATCTAAGCAACATTATCTAGGGAGACACTGACCCATATTTTAGATTTCGGCCATGGTTTAGAAGATATTAATTATTTATCGGGAGTGGCGCTAGTTTCGCACCGTGAAAGCCCTTAATCCCACGAATCCTAACAAAAGGGAATGAGAAATTTGAGAAAATATTATTAATTGTTATGCAGATTAAATATAAATATAGACAGGGCTTTTTAATATTAACAAAACATTGTTAATGATGTGTGTGGTGGCGCATAGAAAACCATTACCACATATTATTTTCCCACGAAGTTACGTCAAATTTAGATTATTAGTTTTTTTGAAAAGGAAACAAAAAATCTAACTCATCATCCTCAGACTATAGGTACATATTTTTTATACAAATAGTGTAATTTTGTAAAGTATTCTTATGTGTGTCTCGTGGTTCTAAATTTATCCTACCTATCTGCTAAATTTCAGCCATATCGGTTCAGTAGTTTAGGTGTGATTCCGTAACACACATACATCCAGAGTTTCTTTCTAATTTATAATAAGTAGATAATTATAGAAAGAAAGAAATGTGGTGTGTGATATTGTGGAATGAATAATTGATGCACGTTATAGTGGGTGCCAACCCCACATAACCCCGCGGCTCCCCCTGGGGCTGCAGAGCACTCGTCAGGAGTTTCCTTGCCTAAAAAAAAAGGATAAAGGCATGTCTAGTTTATCTTTTTATCTTCTGTCCAAGATTCCGGCTACATTACACTCTGAATTCGCAACTCGGCGCGCCAGTATAATATATTTACAAACCATTTCTTATAAGTAACGTTACATTTTGTGCTACGGGTTCAAGGCTTGGGTACAGCTGTGAAGAAAATATCTAAGCTTTTTAGGTATTTCTTAATTTATGACATTTTTGTCGTTATTATGAGTATTTCCAAATATAATTTGCCACAATAGATTTAAAAGGTGAGAAAATATGGAAAAATGGAGAGGAAGTCGCCAAAAAAACAATTTTACTCATTTTCCCATAGAAATTGGTCAATTTGTCAAGAGTTGTTTAAATAATTGATTTTTTTTATTCGCTAATTCTGTGCAGGCAAAATAACATAGTCCATACATCAAAGTATTCAGTAGTATAATAAATAACTGTGTTAACTTATCTTAGGCGAAACAAAATTCACCACGACAGCAAGTCTCTCACTAAACTAATCACACACGAAAAATTAAAGTTAAAATCCAAAAGCGAACACACAAGCATAAACTACGAACTCTGTAAATAACCAAGGAATGTAAATGGGAAAGAATCCGACCCCATTCACTCTAAAATGTGAAATTATGGGCGGATCACTCCGACCAAGACCCTCTATTTATCTCTCACAGGTTTTTGCGACTAGAAAAAGGTCATGCGATATTTTATCGAATACTCGGTCTTATTTGAAGACTATTCGTTAGGGGTCGATCTTTTGAATTTCGAGTTACCTTCAAGAAAGGTTAACCGGAATTTGATCGGCTTACCATTAACATAATTTCTTTTTTACAAAAAAGGAACCCGCCTTCAATAAACTGACACATACATCAACTGAGCACTTCCTCTTTTTCGAAGTCGGTTAAAATAGGTACTAAATCCTTCTCCTGAATGTAACAAATACATAATATCTGAAAACCGCATCGAACTCGGTTCAGCCAAACGCGAGATAATCGCGGACAAACATACATACATACAGGTCGAACTGATAACCTCCTTTTTTGAAGTCGGTTAAAATTGTGGTGAATTATAGTATACATTTTAATGTTAGCCTGTGTAATACAGGCTAACATTAAAATGTATACTAGATAACCTTGCTTAGTATTTTCAAGGCACTTCTGGAAAACTACTGAGGCAATTGTGTGTACTAATCGGCTGTTTAAAAGCCGGTTTAAAAGTTAAAGGTTTGGTTTTGAATAATGAAAAGTAACTTAATGTTGCTGCACACCGGCCTGACTTTAGGAAACAATATCTTAATATTTAGGTATTTAATCTAAGGACTATACGTAACGCTACGACTCGACAGATATGCGCATAAGGCATTGTCAAGGGTACTTTCTAGCCTAGTGCATTCACGTCAAAGCTGGTAACAAGCGCTTGTTGGCGCTGGTTCGAAAAATGTGTAGAAAATACCTGCGCTGACATTCGCGCTGGAACAAGCGTCTATGTCCGCGCAGGTATTTTCTTTACATTTTTCGAACCAGCGCCAACAAGCGCTTGTTACCAGCTTTGTACGTAAATTCACCCTTACTTAATGTTACTGTGACTATGCCAGTATGACCCTGTCTAGCGCGACGCTATAGCGCTGTTTGGAAATCGTTTTTTCCTAAGATTGATCGTCTTAGATAGATTGATACCAAGAAAACCCTTCAAAGAAACTTACAACATCCAGTAAGCAACCCTTATAATAATCATCGCCCATTTATTTGTAACTTAACCCTTACAGGAAAAAAACAACTTTTTCGCCTTCACTCCATTCATCAGCAAATGGGTCGGAGTTAGTGGTTGGTTTATATTCACTACTAGTCGACCCGGCTAACTTCTTATCGCCTTACGTGATACTGATACTACGTTGTGCATGTATAATCTATCTTTAATATAAAAACGGCTATCCCGGCTTACTTTGTTACGCCATAGAATATAGATACTTCTAAAGACTTGGGTCTATGTATAGACTATGTTCTTTTGACTGCCCAGAATGGGCAAATAAAAAACAAACAACATAAACAAACCACCTGTCAAAATTGTAAATAACGGAAAAATTGCACCTTGGGTAACATTATTGAGTTTAAGTAAGGATCCCTAAATTTTTTGAAAATCTAATATAGCCTCTGTTACTCGGGGATAGTGTAGCTTTCTACCAGTGAAATATTTTTTAAAATCGGTTTAGTATTTCCGGAGCCTATTCGTTACAAACAAACAAACAAACAAATCTTTCCTCTTTATAATATTGGTATAGATGAATAGCAACTTAACAAAGCCTGGACCAATTTTACCAATTCTTTTATTAAAATAGTTGTTGAAGTCAAAGGATGGTTTTTACGTGAGAAAATACGATTAATTACCGGGAAAACAACAAAATAATAGGTTCGGCGGTACGAAGTTCGCCGGGTCGACTAGTACATTATAAACCATCTTCTTGAATCACTCTATTTATAAAAACTCATCAAAACCATTTTGCTATGCAAAATTCAATCCAAATCTCATTATATTTTCAGTTTACTATCAATTATTGATTAAATTTCTCATTCTCAGAAAGAAAAGGCAACAATAAACACAGGTCTTGAGTCCCTTATTCCCTAACCTGTAGCAAAAGTTCTTATTTCAAGTTTACAGCCATCTTAATTTTTAAGCAGCCTTCTTTACGACAGAGCTGTTTTACATAAAAAAAAAGAAAAACATATTTCAAGCTTAAATTCTTCTTATCTCTTTACTTAGATTAATTATACAACAAATTATGTGTTTGAACAGCAACGCCTTCTTTGAATTCTCAGTGTTAATTCTCTGTGGGTCACCTTTTTTTTTATGGCGGAGAAACTCCTAACGAGTACCCTGCGACCCCGGGGGGAGTCGCAGGGTTATGTGAGGTTCGCACTCACTAAAACCCCGCCGCTGTCCATCACGCCTGTTGGCAAGGGGGTCACGGGTGATCTTTCGATCGTTTGTTCAACGCCATGACCCCCTCTAGCATTGGCTTATAAGCCTCATCTCGGGGGGACATGATGGTTGTCCCCCCGGAGCGTGGATAGCTTCCCGACGCTCGACGACAGAATCGGGACAACGCGTTCCGCCGTCCTTCTCGGGGCCGTTATATGACTACACGAGGCCCCCGCCTCGTGCACCCAACGACCCCAGGGTCCCCTCTCAGTCGCCTCTTACGAAAGGCAGGGGATACCTCAGTCCTATTCTTCGGCCCGGTACTGCATGGCTTCCTCTGTCTGTCTGTGTCTGTGGGTCACCTGAAAGAAATCGCTTCAGCGATTAAACCGCCCATAGCCCTTTTTCTGTTCTATTCGAATTTTTATTGTATTTGTATTATTCACTTTTTTCTATATAAGCTTAAAAACGTTTTTATTTTATACCTCCATATTTTATATTAATTATTTTACATAGTCAGAAGTGTTCTTAATTTTTATTGTAATTTAGTATTTAGTTTAATGAAAATATAGGTACTATCTCTTTTTTTTTCATGAAAGTAGAATTGACAAACTTTAGCATTAACTTCTGCTGTTGTGGAGGCTATAGGATAGCTGACGTAACAATCAATCTTCGAAATGGCTAGACTTTCCGTGCTCAAGAAAAAAAAAACAAAAGATATCACGTATAAAACCTAATTTCTGTTTATATAAGGGGCTCGCTCCGCAGCTGTGTTCAATTTATAGCTTAACCTTTCCTTCTCTAGAATTGAAGACGATAAATTATATTGAGCCCTTATATAAGGAACGTTACAGTGTCCGTGGCACTAATAGTTCGTAATAGATTAGATTGCTTTAGGCTTAGTCCTATAATCTTTAATCCTTTTCATAGACTTAGAGGCTTGATATTTTTTGAACCTTTTTTTTGTGTTTTGTGTTCGTTATCAGATATTTTTTTTAGGGCGTATGCTAGAGTCCGCTGACCGCGATTTTACGCGATACTAGCGCAAATCTGGTGAAAAAAAATATTTTAAACCATGGCCGAAATCTAAAATATGCGTCATTAATGAACTATAGCTGTATACATTTGCTAAGAATTTGTAAGGAACTGTTGTATAGCTTTTAGATTAAAAATCTACTAAATATACAATTTGTTGCCTAAAGTGGCCACTTTAGCAAGAAGACGTATGAAAAGATTATTTCTTGACATAATTCAGTTAAAGGAACTTTTATGACATGTGATTGGACAGGGGATCCGAATCGAACGACCAAAAATATAAGAGCAGCAAATTTTGTTAGACCAAAGTATTCGAATAATTAAATTTTAACCTAATAGCTATATAGTAATAACACATCACGCTCAAAGCCCCTAACTAGGAAGAACCTGTATCAAGGGTGCCCGAAACACACACAAAGACGAAAATCACACCCTGACCGGAAACAAACATCGATATCATCATATCAATATTCGCCCCGCCGGGAATAGAACCCGGGTGCACGGGCTACTCAGTCCACATCACTACCAACTGAGCCACGAAACAGTCAGGTCAGCTATGATTACGTAACGAAAATGAAAAAAAAAAAAAAAAACAAAACACAATCTACGTTCTAAAAATTAAACCTAACGTTCCAAATACAAAACAGTCTTTGTTCTTAGGCAAAACTAGAACAAGATTTAACTTTCTAAATGTACGGCTTTATTTGTTTATTCCATCAAAACGCCCCCTTGAACCCGTCCTGTCACAGAACTAAACTAACTCCCTCGCACACTAGCAGAATGATAAATAACGCGACACGTCCTCTTGTCCGCCTGTCTAAAGACAAACGGTTACTCTCTGATAAACTGCGTTTAAAATGAAGATGCGCTTTGTGTGAGCGTGGGAACTAATGCAATTTTTACTATTTACTAGAGTTCCCGGCGAACTTCGTATCGTGCCTTACAATTTGTATGAGAAAAAGAAATTGTTACTTTTGAACCTTCCCTGGACTACTACGAACATTTCAAAACCAAAATTAGCTAAATCGGACCGGCCGTTCTCGAGTTTTAGCGAGACTAACGAACTACGATTATTTTTTATATACTCGGCTTACTACTACTACTTACGCCATAGAATATAAGATGCTACAAAATACTTGGCTCTATAGACTATGTTCTTTTGACTGCCCAGAATGGCCGAATAAAAAACAAACAACAACAACAAACCACCTGTCAAAATATGTAAACAACGGAAAAAATATTGCACCTTGGGTTACATTATTTGAGTTTAAGTAAGGATCCCTAATTTTTTTTAAATCTCATATAGCCTTTGACACTCGGGATTAATGTAACTTCCTACCAGTGAAAGAATTTTTCACATCGGTTCAGTATTTCCGGAGCCTATTCGTTACAAACAAACAAACAAATCTTTCCTCTTTATAATATTGGTATAGATAGTAGATTTTCTTTTACTTAAAGTACCTATGCAATTCAGACTGCTCCGTAGCTCAATTGGCAGTGATATGCACCTGGGTTCGATTCCCGGTGGAGCGAACATTGTTATGATGAATATCGATGTTTGTTTCCGGTCTGGGTGTAATGTTCGTCACCGTATATGTTTCGGGCACCCTAGATACAGTTTCTTCCTAGGTTAGGGGCTCTGAGTGTGATGTGTTATTATTTTATATTATTTTAAATATTTGCGAAAGAAGGTCGTATCTGTTTGGGGTGTCTCCATCGTTGGCTTTGCAGATGGTTGTTCAGCATACGTAGTCTGTTTTATATGGCACTAGAGGCTGCCCCGCGGTTTTTTCCGCGCAGATTTCTCATAAACACTAAATTCCCGTTTTTTTCCGTTCCCGTGAGAATTTCGGGAAATCCTTTCTTAGTGCTCACCTACACTCCCGTAGGAACCTACATGCAAAATTTCAGCCCGCTACTCCCAGTAATTTCGGCTCTGCGTTGTCTGTCAGTCAGTCAGTCAGTCAGTCAGTCAGTCAGTCAGTAACGGAAGAGTTTTATATATATTGACTAGAGGCTGCCCCGCGGTATTTCCCGCGCAGATTTCTCATTAACACAAAAATCCCGTTTTTCCCCGTTCCCGTGGGAATTTCGGGAAATCCTTTCTTAGTGCTCACCTACACTCCCTAAGGAACCTACATGCAAAATTTCAGCTTTGTACGCCCAGTAGTTTCGGCTCTGCGTTGTCTGTCAGTCAGTCAGTCAGTCAGTCAGTCAGTAACGGAAGAGTTTTATATATATAGATTAATTAAAGAATCAAGAATTTAAGCTAAAATTTTAAATCAAAACATCAAAGATAATGATCGTCACCCAAAAGCGTTCCCTCCGTAACTTAAACAACAGTTAATTTATCAAAGCTTGTAACAAATGAGCAGCCGACGCGTGACGCATTGTCACACGCACCGTCGTCACACGCGGCGCCCTGTTACATGTGAAGCTTCCGCAGATTAAGGCCGTGCTCTTTGCATAAGCAAAGCGGGAAGCGTTTTTTGAGGTTCGAAAATTGATTTTCTATCAAACAGTTTTGGCCTCCTCGCTTCTCCTTACTTCATTTTTACATCCTCCTCGCTCCATTACAACGTTTTTACCTTTCCATTATAGAGCTTCTGTTTTCTTTCTTTCTGTTTTCTGCAGTAGCGTTCTGTTACCGACAAAATGATAATGTGCCATTGCGTTGTGGATACAATATGGTCACTATCCCCTACGCGGTCGATATTTGGGACGTGTGAATAAAGCCATAGCACAGCTCTGCTATGTGTGTATGTATAAATGTATGGCCATTTTTTGCAACAATCAGAAGCTTTCTTTGGTGTTTAACCTAAAAGCTATACAACAGTTGCCCTAAAAATACGAAGCAGCTCTATTGCAATACTGTTTCTCATTTTTCATATTTTCCTTAGTTTAAATTTTTTTTTCTCGGGTGGTTCTACTTTATAGCCGTGCTATGCCTCTTAATTTTCAATTCAAATATGCGACCCACGTGTTATGATTGTTAGCTTTGCTTGCATAACTGATTTCGGTAGCTATTCTGAGAGCACAAAATTTAGCTAGACTCCCTAGCGTTGGTCTAAAACTAACTTAGGCCGGATCCCATAAAAACGCTCTTCTTATGACATAAAGACTCAGCTTTACCACGCACTTCCGCAGATTTAGGCTGACAGTGACAGCTTATAGAGAAGTTCATTTTAAACGGCATCACTTTTGCCCAAACGTTAGGCTTTGCGATGTGAATTAGGTACATAATTTTTCATTATTATTTTCAATTGTGGTCGCTCTATCGTTGGCTTTGTGGATTGGTCCGATCGGCAGCATGCCGCGGGAGGATGCAGTCTGGCTTAAGTGGCATTACAGCTGTTATGTCTCCGTAGAGTGTTCTGTTATTCGGGCTGGTCTGGTACTCTTGTTGAATGTTGGTTACTCATTCGCTTGCCTGGTTCCGCATGGGGACGACCCCAAACCACCTCGCCTCATGCTTTATGGGATACTATTATTTATGGGATACTATTGATTGCATACCGCTGAGTTCATGATTTATTTCTGCATTTATTGGTACAGTGCAAGCTAGCTAAGTGAGCGAGCGGAAAAATTAGCAATCCGAGCCAAGTAGCAATCAGTCAGTCAAATAACAGTTTATTGAAATGGCGGGTGACTTCAATTGCGTGGTGTATTGTGGCACCCCAAGTCGCGCGCAGAGCTGGCGCGGACTCTTGTGCCTGGTTGGTCATCTATATTTTTTTTAAGGCGGGGAAACTCTTAACGAGTACCCTGCGACCCCGGGGGGAGTCGCAAGGTTATGTGGGGTTCGCACCCACTCAAACCCCGCCGGTGTCCATCTCGGCTATTGGCAAGGGAGTCACGGGTGATCTTTCGATCGTTATGTTCAACTCCGCGACCCCCTCCAGCATTGGCTTATTAGCCTCCTCTCGGGGGGACATGATGGTTGTCCCCTCGGAGCGTGGCTTGCTTCCCAACGCTCGACGATGGAATCGGGACACCGCGTGCCGTCGTCCTTCTCGTGGCCGTTATATGACTACACGAGGCCCCCGCCTCATGCACCCAACGACCCCAGGGTCTCCTCTTAGTCGCCACTTATGACAGGCAGGGGATACCTCAGTCCTATTGTTCGGCCCGGTACTGTAGGGCAGTTCGCATTCGTACCCTTGCACGCCTTTCAAAGGAACGGGTTTCATCCAAGAGATAAAAAAACCGAAAGCTAATACATAATAATCAATACATAGTTTATAACAAATTCGCTTTTCGCGTCTGTCCCTATGTATGCTTATATCTTTAGAACTATGCAACAGATTTTGATGAGGTTGTCTATAAAGGTTAGAATGATTCAAGAGGAAGGTTTATATTAATATTTCATGCACAACATAGTAATAGGTAAGGCGGCACGAAGTTCGCCGGGTCGACTGGTAATCACATAAAAGGGATATTTACTAGGAAACGGTGCAAAATTAAGCGGGCCTTATCTAAGCGTAGATAATTCAGTCAATCACAGAGGCAACCATTTATCAGATCAGTCGGCCATTTGCTACGATCAATCAGTACTGGGACTGAGGGGTGTTTGTACAGAAAGTAAATTAGGGGGATTGACGAATTAATATTGAGTTGGAAGTTGGGTGTAAGCTTCCGGCATTTAAAATCCATCGTTTTTTTTAAATACTTACCTAATGTACAAACTTTACTTCAAGGACCGAAATCAACTCGCCTTTCCCAGAGTTTTGCTATATTGTTTAATGGATCTAACCAGGAACTACCAATAAAGTCAACATTATGCCCTACCTGCCGCACAAGGGGTAATTAAAAGGGGTCATCAGGATCGTGAGTGCGAAGGCACCCAACATCCCCTATATGGGCGGCGGCATAGCCTGTAGCATTGTGCCCCTACAGCTCCAAAGGCGAGCCGAAATAAACAGCTAGGCTTGGGAAGGTCACAGGATGCCGATCATTAATGATTTTGGGTATGCTTCCCAAAAATCGCCAAGACAGGTTCTTCTCTTGAATGTAACTGGTCAAACTGATATAATAATCGGTTAATATGTATGTATGTTTGTCCGCGATTATTTCGAGTTTGGATAAACCGATTTTGATGCGGTTTTCACAGAAGTATTTGTTACATTCAGGAAAAGGTTTAAGTACCTATTTTAACAGAATCAGAAAAGAGGGAGTTCTCATTGTTATGTATGTGTCAATTAATTGAAGGCGAGTCTCTTTAAAAAAAAAAGAAATTATAGTGGGTGCGAGCCCCACATACCCCTATCGCTCCCCCGAGCTAAGGAAAGCGCGTTAGGAATTTCCCCGGTTTATAAAAAATAGGAACTAACATTTACAAAACGTTACATTACATAACGTCACGCCTGTATTCCATTGGGGTAGGCAGAGACAGTTGATTATCTTTCTACTTCTTAATTTTCATTAATAATTTCAATGCAGCTCCAAGCTGGAAAACAACTATAAATCAATAACAATAATAATAACACATCACACTCAGAGCCCCTAACTAGGAAGAACCTGTATTTAGGGTACCCGAAACACACGCAGCAGACGAACATTACACCCAGACCGGAAACAAACATCGATATTCATCATATTAATATTTGCCCCACCCGGGAATCGTACTTACTCAGTCCACATCACTGCCAACTGAGCCACGGAGCATTCAAAATCCATTCAATCAATTTACAAAATAGTCGAATCCTAAAACGTTTCAAATGCTTTAAACGCAACGTTTATACATACATCACTGCTCAACTTGTGGTTAGAAAGACAAATGACGGTACACTTTCTACCAGCTATAAAAACGTCAATATAAAAACCCCATTTTGGAGAAGGTAAGATAGATTAAAAATTATAGTGAAGCTTAACCTTTGTAGATTGATAGGTAAAGGAAAATTGTGAGACGGGATATTATAATTAATGATTTAGAAAGAGTCCCGAAAAAAACCACCAGTGCTTAAAATGTTTTTTTTTAAGCACTAGAAAGATCAGAAAAACATGTGAATTATTTGATAATAATAACCCTACACGCTTAGAGCCTTTAACTAGGTAGAGAGTGTATCTAGGATGCCAAAAAAACGCATACTAACACGCCCAGAAACGACAACAAACATGATTTTCATTCACATTTTTCGTAGATTAACTATTGCACGGACGACTAAAATAAAATTGCAAATAAAAACTTGGGCAGGTACCGTAAAAACAAACGAACACGAAACCTCCAAATTTACGTCTAAAATATTTCTAACTTTATTTAGTAGAATGAAGCTGAATTTTGTCACAGTTTGTGAAAAACACATAAATCCTGGCTGCCACGCGTATGTACAAACTTGTTCAGGAATAATTTAGATCCGTCATAAACATCTGAATATCGATGCTGGGTAGCATCTGGGCTTTCGTTGCTTCAGAGTAACATTGTATACCAAAAACGTATATGGATAGAGAGAGAGATACACTTTATTACACACAAATAAAGATACGAAAGATATGTATATGTATATCCATATATCCAACAACATCCGTGTGCAAATGTGTCGAAAAATCAAAAAAATATAATTTTAAACCACTTTTAGTAAAACACGCAACATACACTCAGAGTACCTAAAGTAAGATTATTAATTCCAATCAGCAAAATGACAAGTGCAACTACTCTCTCTGTGTCTCTGATAGAAAAAAGGGTGACCCGCTACAATAGTGATGTTCGGCAATGTTAGACATTTATTCATGCTTATTTTAGTAGGTTATGTAATTTGTAGATATTTAGTAGGTGGTAGGCAACACTGGAAATGTCATTTTACTGACTGGAATTAATAATCTTACTTTAGCTAAGAAGACCTTGAATCACCCAGTGATTACACAGTCGTCACAAAATAAGATGCCCATTGACAGAGGGGCCTTAAATGTAATTTCTTGACCTGTAAAATGTAACTAGATGAATCAAAAAATAATAATGTTAATCGCCTAGACACCCTAGGTTATTGTCAAAGGGCATCTTATTTTGTGACGACTTTAGGTACCTATCGCACAATATAACAAAAACCTCGAATTACCAAAGGAAGGAATGATGCGATCATTCGAATCAATCTAGTACAGGCAGAAAAAAATACTGGCCACAAAGAAACAACGGGAGTGACAGCCGTTAAAACATCAAACAGAAAAAGAATAAAAAAAAAAGGAAATGGTTTTTCAACGAGAGCCGTTTGTTTCGGTTGTCGTTTATAAAGACAAATATAAAAATATATTTTTGTTTAAAAAAAGAATACATAAATGAAGTATTTTTTTTATCTCAATTAGACGGTTCTTAAACTACAGTTTATTAACCCTTTTCTCGACTTCTTAATACGATACTTAAATCTATAAATTTTCAGTCATATTGGTTCAGTAGTTTAGACGTGATTGCATAACACACAGACAAATAAAAGCTACTTTTTCATTTATTAAGAATAAGTATGGATTTTAGAAGTTAAAGTAAATTATGGACGCTTGCAGAAAATACAATTCTAAGCGACCGAGAACTTAATTAAACCACTTATTGGAACGTTTAAAAATGGAACGTATTAAAAAATACATTGTAGGACAATAGTAATTACAAGTAAGTTCGGAGAGGCCAATTTCAGCGGCACGTCCACTCATTAATATGCTAATACAGTTCTGGTACTGGAATTGGGGCTTCGGACATAGAGCATCCTAACCGTACATTTAGTACAGAACCTGTATCTAGGGCGCCCGAATCACACACAGAGACGAACATCACACCCAGACCGGAAACAAACATCGATATTCATCATATCAATATTCGCCCCGCCCAGGAAATCGAACCCGGGTGCTCACGCTTATTCAGTCCACATCACTGCCAACTGAGCCACGTAGCAGTCGAAAAATAAACTTGCTTAGCATTTATAAGGCTCTGTTGTGTAGCTTTTAGGATAATTATCTTAGAAATATTCTTTTATGAAACTAAAGTGACCACTTTAGGCAACAAACGGTTTATTCCTTAGATTTTGAACCTGAAAGCTACACAACAGGGGCCTTAAAAAATTCTAAGCAAGATTA
The DNA here is from genome assembly GCA_951802225.1 of Euspilapteryx auroguttella. Classification (NCBI taxonomy): domain Eukaryota; kingdom Metazoa; phylum Arthropoda; class Insecta; order Lepidoptera; family Gracillariidae; genus Euspilapteryx; species Euspilapteryx auroguttella. The sequence continues at coordinate 5,384,887 of OX637662.1, forward strand.
TCTAGGGAGTCAAAGACGCATATTTTTGATTTCGGCCATGGTTATGAAGATATCAATTATTTATCAAAGGTGGCGCTAGTTTCGAACCGTGTAAGCCCTTAATAAAACATTATGTAAGTTAGTATTAAAAATTTGAGATGAACATTATAAAGTTACAGTTGTATTACTAGTGGTATACGATAACGTCCATCATCACCATCTTAGCTGCAAGAAATCCAGTGTTGGACATAGACCTCTTCCGAAGACTACCACAAGGATCAACATTGTTGGGCATTTTACCAAAACCTTATTCCGTTTAATACAATTTTCATATCTAAACAAAGTATAACTTGAAAAAAATAATTGAACTGCTACTTCTATCTGCAAGAAATATTTGTCAAAAATCGTAGGTATTAAAAGACATTTTGAGCATTGTGAAATAACTCTTTTCGAGATCGAATTGTGAATTGGGCACGGAGAGGAACCTAGTGTTGCTTCAGGAAAAAAGAACAAAAAATTTCAAACGTTTTTTATTACTGGCTGGAATAACATTTTTAGGTTTAAGTAAAAAAAAAAAGTACAGCGATTGAAAGGGAAAATGTACCTACTATTTTCCAATTAGACCGCGTACCGGAAAACGCATAGTAGGCAGATCCCCCACAAGGTGTTCTGACGACCTTCAGGCCCCTTCCAAAACCTTTGTCAGGGTCGCACAAGACCGATCGGTTTGGCAATATGAGGGGTGGCCTATGTCTCGCAGTGGACGTCTTTCGTCTGAGGATGATGATGAAATCAATCAATATATATAAAACTCTTCCGTTACTGACTGACTGACTGACTGACTGACTGACTGACTGACAGACAACGCAGAGCCGAAACTACTGGGCGTAGCGGGCTGAAATTTTGCATGTAGGTTTCTTAGGGAGTGCAGGTGAGCACTAAGAAGGGATTTCCCGAAATTCCCACGGGAACGGGAATAATCGGGAATTTTGTGTTTATGAGAAATCTGCGCGGGAAAAACCGCGGGGCAGCCTCTAGTACATAGTATAAAACAAAGTCGCTTCCCGCGTCTGTCCCTATGTTTGCTAAAATCTTTGAAACTATACAACGGATTTTGGTGCGTTTTTTTTTAATAGGGATTCAAGAGGAAGGATTATCAGTATAAGCAACATAGTAATAGGTTGGACGGTACGAAGTTCGCCGGGTCGACTAGTTTTTCAATAAGGGAGACTGGGTTTAATCATAACTTGTTTGTTCTGTTAGGAAATCCTTTTGTACGCTTCGCCACACCACCCCTACCTTAAAAAATCTCATAAAATAATAAATCTTTAAGATAACAAGACTCCTTTATTAAGGTAAAGCAGTACTCAACATTTTCGCCACAAACAAAAAAACTTCACTTCCTTTTAAAAAAAGAGGTGAAACATTTTAAGGGATAATCATATTCGTATAATCGTATTTGCAAATAACGGTCGCTATTGATTACAAAAAAAAAACAATATTACTTCGATCACTTGGCAGTAATTATTTTTTTGAGAACGATAGTTTATTATTATTTGATTTATATATATTTTTTTGTTTTATTTACTTATTTGTACCTATTTTTAATCTTGGGGATAGTATTTAGGTGTCAAAAAACCAGTTTGTATATTAATGAGTCGTTTCTTCACAAGTAACACCTATTTAAAAGGGGTTTTGTGAAGATTTGTGTTTTCTTTTTGTGAGTGGCTATGTTACCGGGTACTTAAACCTTCTGAAGAGAAAAGTAGAGACTTTGTTCATCTGATAATTTCAATAGCCGAACGAACCCTTACCTTTTAAATTTAATTAAAAATGTGTTGACATAAAATTATGGAAGGAAAGGCCCCGGGCATTGGATGTTTAAAGATTTTTGTTTTACGTTTCTAAAATAAAACTAAGATTCTGGTTCTGAAACGAAAAAAGTATATTCAGTATTAACATCGATTTAAAATAAGTTGGTCCAGAGATAGTCTGAAGCCAGAGAAAAGAAAAGGGCTTCTTTTTATTTCCAAAATCCCCCGGGAACGAATACTTGGAAATTGTTTATTTATAAGAATAGTAAGGACTTGCAACGCCGAAGATTCTTCTTCAATTCCTGGTTTGGAGCAAACATTGCAATAAAGGTTTTCAGCGTCTGTTCCCCAGTTTCTGAAATAGTTCGCGCTCTCTCTCTAGATACAGGTTCTATTTTATAAGTACCTTAAATAAGACCTTAAAGTCCTAAATACGTCAACAAAATTCCTAAAGACCTAATAATAATTAGGGCGTTTCAGACGATAATCCATCATGGTTACTGTCATAAATCCGATTGTCTTTCGCAATTTAGTGCTTATTTTCGGAAGATGATTAATAAACTCATGATATAATAATACACAAAGATAATTTACAAGTACTTATCACAATCTCTCTTCAAACAGACTGTACCGTAGCGTCACGCTAGAACATTAGCCTTATGCGGCGCTAGAGCGTGGACTTGTAACAGGCTGTGTGACAAGGTAATACTGCCAAAGAACGTCACAAGTCAATGCTCTAGCACGCCGCGTAAGGCCTACTTTAAGAAGAAGGCTCTACAGCAACGCTATAACGCCGTATATGTTAAAAAAAGGCCTTTAGAGCCCCTATCTATAACCTGTATATAGGGCGCCCGAAATACAAACAGACAAACCTAGCCCAGGAAACGAACATCGATATCCATTTTAACAATGTTTGCCCCCGATTTCCGGTATAAAAGTTACAGAGGTGCCCACTTACCATGGCAAGTAAAAACAACTTCATATAACCCTCAAACTATGAAATTTACGATGGTAGAATATTACACCGTGTATACAGCAGTAAATTCAGTGGACAATTTTGTTCCGTCCATCCGTCGGAGCTTAGCTTAGCATAGAGCTTTCGACCACAGCACATTTTCTCTTAGGTAAGCTTTAGAACGTTGGGTGCTAACACTGGATTACGTGGTATATTGTAGTTTTACTTGTGAACACGAGAATATTTGTGAGATTAGGTCGTTTAAGGGCTCGTGCACATTTGGCGAAGCGCGGCGAAGATAGCGAAAAGATATCAATTCAAAGTAGTCTCTAAATTGTTTGACATAGGGTTCAAATTAAGTTTTCAAACGCAAATTATACTTAGCTACCATAAGAAACGGCACATATATTCACTGGTATATAAAACGTTTTGCGCAGGCCTTTATAGTCTACTATATATATAAACATGAATCGTGGTTCGTTAGTCTCGCTAAAACTCAAGAACGGCCGAGCCGATTAAGCTGATTTTGGTTTTGAAATGTTCGTTGCAGTCCAGGGAAGGTTTAAAAGTAGAGAAAATATGAAAAAATGGGTGAAAGGTTTTTAAGAAAAAGCGCGATATGAAGTTCGCCGGGATAGCTAGTTATGTATAATAATAATAACACATCACACTCAGAGCCTTTAACTAGAATGAACCTGTATCTAGGATACCCGAAACATAATACAGAGACGAACATTACACCAGACGAATATAACACCCAAACCCGGAAACAAACATCATCATTATAACAATGTTCGACCCGCCGGCGAGAATCGAGCCCAGTGCACCCGCGTCTCAGACCGCATCACTGCCAACTGAGCCACGGAACAGTCAAACGTAAGGGTGCCTTCATTCACGTACAAAGCTGGTACAAGCGCTTGTTGGCGCTGGTTCGAAAAATGTATAGAAAATACTTGCGCGGACATACGCTTGTTCCAGCGCGAATGTGAGCGCAGGTATTTTCTATACATTTTTCGAACCAGCGAGCGCCAACAAGCGCCTGTAATCAGCTTTGTACGTGAATGCACCCTAAGGCACGTGATTGGTTCTAAACTCTGAGCCATAAAAGTAAGAGATATAAGTTTAATTTGTTTTACCTAGGACTTAATAGGCCTCTCCCAAATAACTTCTTATGCAAATCTATACCAATATTTTAAAGAGGAAAGATTTGTTTGTTTGTTTGTTTGTAACGAATACGCTCCGGAAATTCTGAACCGATTTGAAAAATTCTTTCACTGGTAGGAAGCTACATTAACCCCGAGTGTCATAGGCTATATTAGATTTTCAAAAAAATTTGGGATCCTTACCTAAACTCAAATAATGTAACATTGTTTACATATTTTGACAGGTGGTTTGTTGTTGTTGTTTGTTTTTAATTCGGCCATTCTGGGCAGTCAAAAGAACATAGTCTATAAAGCCAAGTCTTTTGTAGTATCTTATATTCTATGGCGTAACGAAGTAAGCCGGGAAAGCTCGTCTCTTATAATTGTAACAAAAAATTCTATCATTACCTACAAGTTTATGATAAAATCCTGTTTTTTCCTGTTTTCCCTATACCGTGGAATAATCCTTAATACTTTGCGATCCTTTAATCTTTTGTTCTGTTTTTCTAAGAATTCCTATTATTTTACTAAAGCTAAAGGGAAAGTCTAATGTTTATTCTTATATGGAAATTAGTAAAATATTTGTTTAAGATATAACATACCATAATCTCACGCCTTTATTCCGAAGGGTTAGGCAGAGGCACCAGCTCATGAGCCGGACCCACATTTAGCCGAGTTTATGCTTTATTACCGACGTGACAAGAGGTACCCAGCTTATCGCCGCGGTTATACGACCACCACTGCGGCCGGGACCAACGGCTTAACGTGCCTTCCGAAGCACGGAATCATCTAAATTTTCGGACAATCAGGGGGCCAAGTTTCTTAAATAAAAACGAGTGACTCGTAATTGTCTTGTTGGCGACTTAGTTAACCATTGCTGTTTTCTTTGAGTGTGCAACAGAAATTACCTTTGTTAAAGCGGCGATGGTTAACGAAATCGCTTACAAGACAATTACGAGTCACTCGTTTTTAGTTAAGAAACTTGGCCCCCAGGTGATTCAAGCCTACAATGTCCTATCCAACCGAAAACAACCACAACATGATTTTTGCGAGAAATCAACATGTGGTGTTTTCTGCGGGGATCGAACCCACAACCTTCCGTGCCCTAATCAAAGCCGCAACGCGCTACACTACTGAGCTACGGAGGCGGTTCAAGATCCGTATTCATATTCCGTAACCAATCTTCTGCCGCAGGTGGAGCCAGGTGTTTTAGCCGTGTCGCGGAGTTGAACATAAAGATCGAAAGATCTCCCGTGACTGCTTGCTAACAGCCGAGATGGACACCGGCGGGGTTTTAGTAGGTTTGAATCCCACATAACCCTGCGGCTCCCCAAGGGGCTACAAAAAAAAGGCGTTTCAGCCGTGAGTCGTCTACTGTAATGTTGGACATAGGCCTACCCCACAGGTTGCCACATGGACAACATTTTGAATATTTACTCGTATATAATCGTCACGCTTGAAAGGTTGGCGATCGCAGTGTGGCTCTTCAATTTTTTCCACAAAGTACGAACAAAGTAAATTTTACGTCACTCAAAAGATATATGGGTGGTGGTTTTCTATGTCGACACCAATCGGCAAAACTTATTTCTGGATCGTTAATATTAAAATGAACTTTATGCGGTTATGGGTACAAAAACTCTGTTCAAACCACGTTCAAACGATCTCATATCGCTTTTAACTCGCAAACGGTTCATTTGAAATTCAACAAAAGATACTTCCACTGTACTAAATGCTTATTACGTTTGCAGCAGTATTGGTGCGCGATTCAAGTACATCACTTAACGTTAACGTTTACAATACTGCTTCCCAGCGCTTTTGTTAAAAAAACAACTTGAATTTGTCAAAAATACAATATGAGCTAAGTCAGGGCCATTTTGCGAGTTTTGCGACCACTAAACGTACAAAATAAATATCAGTCAATATATATAAAACTCTTCCGTTACTGACTGACTGACTGAGTGACTGACTAAATGACTGACAGACAACGCAGAGCCGAAACTACTGGGCGTAGCGGGCTCAAATTTTGCAAGTGGGTACCTTGGGGAGTGTAGGGGAGCACTAAGGAATGATTTCACGAAATTCCCATAGGAACAGGAAGAAACGGGATTTTTGTGTATATGAGAAATCTGCGTGGGTGAAACCGCGGGGCATCCTCTCTAGTACATAGTATAAAATAAAGTCCCTTACCGCGTCTGTATGTATGCTTAAATCTTTAAAACTCAGCAACGAATTTTGATGCGGTTTTTTTAAATAGGTTGAGTGATTCAACAGGAAGGTTTATAAGTATAATACATGCACATCATAGTTATAGGTAAGGCAGTACGAAGTTCGCCGGGTCGACTAGTAATTTATAAAAAGTTTTTTAATGTTGTTTTTGGTGTTTTTATACCTCGAGTGTAACTTTTAGTTGTACGTTTTGCGTAAAAATACGCATTTAAAAAGCCTAAACTAGGATATCTGGTATTTAGGCGTGCTGATTTGTCAAACGTAAATGCTTTTGTCGCGGTAGTCTCATAAAATTTGAAAACTTTGCGAATCGGGCAAATAATGTTTTCTATTCTGACCACGTTTCCTTTTCGCGCGACCGACTGAATCGACCGGCAGAGTTGGCAAAAACATTGAGTTTTAATGAGAGCTCTCATAGTATAGTAGCTGTCCCGGTTAACTTCGTCATCATCAACTCAGGCGAAAGACGGTCACTGGATATTGGTATTCCCCACAGATTGCCACACTGATCTTTATAAATGAAAAGGAAGTTATTAATTTGACCTGTATGTAATATTTGTATGTTTGTATGCATGTTTGTATGTTTGTATGTATGTTTGTATGCATGTTTGTATGTATGTTTGTATGTATTTTTGTCCGCGATTATCTCGCGTTTGGCTGACCAATTCTGATGCGGTTTTCAGATAAGTATTTGTTACATTCAGGAGCAGGTTTAGTACCTATTTTAACCGACTTCGAAAAAGAGGAAGTGCTCAGTTGATGTATGTGTCAGTTTATTGAAGGCGGGTTCCTTTTAAAAAAAAAGGAAATTATTGTCATTGTACTTATCGCGGGTGGCACAAAGGGTTCAGTGGCGGTCTCATTCAGCGTAACACTTTTGTCTATGGTCTCATGTGCACTAGACTGTGTGTTACATCTTTTTTACATATCAGAAAACCCAGAAATGTTACGTTAAACGAGTCCCTGACTGTACCTGTTGAAATTGGATATTGGTTATAATATAGAAATCAATAATGTAAGTCTGTCTGCCTGTGTGTTACGCACCCACGCCTTAACTACTGAACTGATATGGTTGAAAATTAGCTAATTAGGTAGTTCAGAACAGGATTAGATAGGATAGTTTTCCCTAAAATGTCACGGGATCGGATGATTGGAAAATTGTATGCGAAGCCGCGGGCCGAAAACCAGTTACGTTTACGTGTAAAAAAACAAAAAGTTTCGTTTCCCGTGGAATCCTTTCAATAAGACATATTGTTTCACCTCGAGACGCAAATATTTTAGTACATAACGAAGCATAAACGTGTTTTTTGTTCCAGGGCGTGTTTTTCCGCCCCGTTGATCACGTCGCTCAATTTTTTTTTGTGTCTTGTGTTATATTTTATTATTTGTCTTCTCTTTCCTGTTTTATTTTATGATGTTTGAAGTTTATTTTTAGGACCCTCTGCAAGATGATTACACAAAGCTCTAGAGATATTATCGGAAGTCATTCGTTATAGAAATCTATGATGACCATTAAGTAACAAAAATATTTCGCATATTATATTGATGGGTTATGAGCAAAAGACCAGGATTCAGTAATTAAATATAGTAGTTTATTAAATCACGACTGTTCACAACAATTACATACTATTTTCGCAATTGAAGCTCGTATCAGTGTAAAAGCGTTTTTTATTGGTGTCTGTATTTAATAAAATACGAGCTGTCCCGGCTTACTTCGTTACGCCATAGAATATAAGATACTACAAAAGAATTGGCTCTATAGACTTTGTTCTTTTGACTGCCCAGAATGGGCAAATAAAAGTACAAACAACCACAACAAACCGCCTGTCAAAATATGTAAACAATGGAAAAAATATTGCTCCTTGGGTTACATTATTTGAGTTTAAGTAAGGATCCCTAATTTTTTTGAAAATCTTATATAGCCTATGACACTCGGGAATAGCTACCTACCAGTGAAAAAATTTTTCAAATCGGTTCAGTATTTCCGGAGCCTATTCGTTACAAAGAAACAAACAAGCAAACCAACAAACAAATCTTTCCTCTTTATAATATAGGTATAGATTATTGACCGGCGCGTGCTTGTAAGTTAAAAGTTAAATGTTAGTTATAACAAAGGTTTTCCTTATTTCCTCTTTTTAGGGTTCCGGGTACTCGTCACGGAGCCTTATTAATATCACTATTACGTCCGTACGTCTGTCTTTCAGATGTTTTTTAATTCGCCCCTTCTTGACAGGCAAAGAAACAATAGTAGACCAAACAGCCAAATATTAATTCTTATTGTTTCCTAACCAAATTTTATCACCGGAACCATCTAAGCGCGAGCCCTCGCATTTGGCCGTTTGTTTTTTTATCTTTTTCTTTTTTAACACCTTTAGGATCCAACATATAAAACATGCACCGCGTGTCACAAAGCATCCGTTATTCGAATAATAAAATGAATGGTATTCCGAAGATATATATTGGAGGGTAACTTTTTTAAAAATATTGTGCAAAGTACAGTAGTCTCCGAAAGTGATAGTGACGGATTAATATTTAGATGATACGACCATTTTCAATATAATCCACAATTTATACCAAATATTGACAACTGGCTGTATTTTGTGTAATAAATCGTAATAAAATAAGTCACGCCTCACTGAAACACGCAGTTAATTTAATTTTTTTTTTTTATTATTATTAATTCTAGTACGCTCAAAACTACTGGGCGTAACGGGCTGAAATTTTGCTCATGGGTTTCTCGAGAAATGTAACGGAGCACTAAGGAATAAATTCCAATGAGAACGGGAAAATCGGGTTTTTGGTGTTTATGAGAAATCTAGTTTTCGAGATAAATTTAAAGGAATCCGATGCCCTTTGCATAATTCTTATCACACAATTTTTAAGCGGATATTGGTTCAGTCGTTTAAGACTTGATTGCGTAACACACAATTAATTCCTAAAGGCACCAACTAGCTTTATACGTGTATACGGACTAACTTCGAAACTTTTGTTATCTATTAGTGCAAACTTCATTAGCTTTATATTTTGTGATATAATTTATTTTCCTGCGCTTAAGTTTGATTATATACTTATTGTAAATTATACATTAAACTTTACATTTCTGAGGTCGACTGTACCCACAAGGGCGCTATCACGCCCTGAAAGGCGAACATGATGGATGGCTTTTATTAAATAGAAATGTTCTTCCTTAATTTTCTTAAAAGTGTTTGCATTTCGGATATTGTATTCTGTTCTCAGATAAGAAGTTTGTAAGATTTTTAACCTACAAGATGTGTTTGTTCTGTTTTTTTTTTTGTTTCCTCGGAAGTTATGGCTGTATAATTTTTAAAATTTACATTAAATCGACATTTGTTATTATTATTTATATTTGAATATGTATCAGTTATCTCTGACTCATGCAATATTTGTCACAATGTATGTTAAAAACTAAATAATTGATTCCACACATTCACAACGTCTTTGATGTCGACGGTCCCTATTGTAGAAGATGACGAATAAGGTACTTATTATTTATAATATGAGTTTAAGTAAGTTTGTTTTACATTTTCATAAAGCACCCTTATCTCTCCTTGCAAGCTTCCTAAGCTAAGACAAGCTTTAGTATCCAAAGCTCAAGGTGGTATAAATGTCACGTAACATAGCTAAATTGTAGTGCAATGTGTCCACGAATACGTTCTAGTCACGGAGCTTACGATATTTATGTTTTACTAAAAGTTAAAAGGTTAAGTAAATATAGTTCAAAATAAAACTTTGCCAGTATATGCGTAAATTTGATCATGGGCGCTTTTAAATATTACTTTTTTGATTTAAATAACCAAAAAAAAGATAGGCAACAAAGCAAATCAATATTAAAAATGGTAGTTATAAATTTTCTAAACTTTTTTAACACTAAAAATCTAAAAAAAAAACACCTGGTAACTTTTTTATACAGTAAACGTAGCTGCTACAATATTACTACGCCGTAGCGTTGCACGTAGCAGCCGTAGCGAAGCGATCGTAGCGCGGCGTAGCGGCGTAGATCATCCCAGTTTTACATAAAGGTGGCTGATTTAGGGGTGAATACTCAAATGCTTGTTTACTTATGACCCTTAGATAAGGGGTTTATGATATAAATCTAATGTAAGCTGAAATATTACTGTCTGTTTTCTTACTTGATCCAGATATTGCAAAGATTTGAGACATTTTTGCCTGTATTTCAATACAGTACAGTGCCTTGAGAGTTTAGTAAATATTACAATAATACATACTCAGGTTCTATGGGTATCTATTTTAACAAGGTGTTTTTAAATCAAATCAAAAGCTCAGAAAACCCTACAAATTTTTCTAGTTACAAAAATATCCCACTTAAAGAAACAATTAAAAATCGAAATTTCTTCTTAAAGGTATTCATGATGTTGATTAGTATAATTTAAATTATTTCCGCTAAATTTTTCTGAGGAATTTACGTCGTTAGTGTCTTTTCTCTATTCATTTTTAAATAATGCTCCACGCATTTTGCAAAAACAATTTGCGTTAAGGCGGTTGTATTCTGTTCGGCAACACTCGTCGTCATAAAATTTTAAACAAAGTACTTTCTCATTTTATGATTATGAAATAACGAATTGAATGTTTATATTTATATCTGAAAAAAAGTTGTCATCATTCATCATTACAACCAGTAGACGTCCACTGCTGGACATATGTCTCCCCCGCAGACACAGATTGTCACAAGGACAAACATTGTGGAGGGAATTTGCTATAATCGCCACGCTTGGCAGGCGGGTTGGCAATCGCAGTGTGGCTGTTTAGATTCTTCAACAAAGGCCGCTGCTGCCCGACCTTCGGAAACTCCCTGAGTCGCTTTTTATGACCCCCACGGCAAGAGATGGGGCGGTAGTATTCTATGCCGCCACCACACCGTTTACGTTTACGGTTCACAAACGATATCCGTTAATGAACAGGGTTATGGATATAGAAGGAGCGAGAGAAGCAAGTCAGAATCGTAGCAAGTGGAAATCAATTGTCTCTGCCTACCCCGATGGGAAACAGGCATGCAGTTTGTATAAATTATTTAATCACAAAACTGTTGCAACTTTATTGCACTGGTGTTACCAGTGTTTGTTTATTATTTCCCCGTTTTCTTTTATCAGTAAAGAAAGTTTATAAAGCTCTCGGCTGGCGTGGCGAGCTTTTATTTATGACGTCACTTCCTACGAGGGAGGAGATAGTGGAAAGCTGTGTTATTTGTTTACTTAATATTGCAGTGGAGGGTCAAGTGGTACAGTACACTTAAAAGAAGCGCCACATGTGGGAAAAAAATCTAAAAATGAGGGTCTATAAAATAAATAAAGTATTGCCAGACTGGTGGCTTATTTGACAGTGATGTGGACTGTGACGCGGGAATACCGGGTTCGATTCCCGGTTGGGGTGAACATTGTTATGATGAACACCCATGTTTGTTTTCCGGTTTGGATGTACAATATTTGTTAGTTTTTGTATGTGTTTTGGGCACCCTAGATACAGATAAAGAACCCCTATCTAAATAAGGGGCCCTAAACGTATTAGTATGTAAGGATTTCCTTTTAAGATCTTTAAGATCACCGTCCGGTTTGTTTTTTATTTATTTTATATTAAAACTAGTCGAACCGGCGAACTTCGTCCTGATATATTACTATGTTGCTAATGCTTAGAAACCTTCCTCTTGAATCACTCTATCTATTAAAAAAACCGGATCATAATCCATTGCATAGTTTTAAATTAGACTTTATTTTATACTATGTATTGATGTACATATTTTTTTCGCTTTAAACACAAAGTTACTTAGCATAATACTACTGAAAATTCATCAACCATTAGGTACTTTAGTAGGAATAAATAATAATGTAACGGTGAATTATTTTACTGTTTTCAAAGTTAATTCATTGCTATAATAAATCATTCATTCATTCATTTCAGCCGTAGGACGTCCACTGCTGGACATAGGCATCCCTCAAGGCTCTTCATCTGTACGGATCGCAGGTGGCCTGCATCCAGCGCAATCTATATATATAAAATTCAAAGGTACTGACTGACTGACTGACATAGTGATCTATCAACGCACAGCCCAAACTACTGGACTGATTAAATGCCTAAAATTTGGCATGCAGGTAGATGTTATGGCGTAGGCATCCTCTAAGAAAGGATTTCCCAAAATTCCCTCAGGAACGGGAATTACGGGACTTTTTAGTTAGTATGAAAAATCGACATTATTAAGTGTATCGACGTGAAACTTGGTGTACAGGTTCCTCAGTGAATGGAAGAGTTTTGAAAGAAAGTAATTCACAAAATTCCCACGGGAACTGGAATATCGGGACTTTTTTGTGAGAATGAAATCTTGACTTCCTTGAGTGTATCGACGTAAAATGTGTGTACAGGTTCCTCAGTAAATGAAAGGGTGTTGAAGAAAGGAATTAACTAAATGCTCATGGGAATAGGGTTACAGGACTAATTATTTAGTATGAAAATCGATTTCCTTGAGTATGCCAACGTGAAATTTGGTCTGCAAGTGTAAGGGTGTTGGAAGGAAGAAATATACTAAATTCCCACGGGAACGTAAAACGGGACTCTTTAGTTAGTATTAAAACAATGTATATATATTTCTTTATTTCCACGTAAAAATAGGAAAACGGGTTCTTCAGTGGGTGTAATTAGATTCAGAGTTCTATTAAGAAAAAATTAACCAAAATTCACATGGTAACGGAACATTCCCAAAAACATAAAGGACCTAAAAATCTTCAACTTTTTTTCACTCGAGTAGGTACAGTCATATAATAGGTATGTACTACATACATACAGACCATGTACTGCTAGTAGATCTGAACCAACTAATAGAAATGTTAGAAGTTTCAGTGTCTGAATGGCGGAGTGTAGAAATGAATTTATAGAGTTGCCACGGGAACTGAAATAAAGATAGATATTTTTAGGGGGTATGGGTGCGATCAGAAATTATGTCACCAAAATCCTGAGTCGTAAATCAACCAGTAATTAACGATTTTAATGAAAAAGCGCGTGCGAAGCTGCGGGCAAAAGCTAGTCCTGCATAAATCATTATGACATTGCAATATATTGTAAAAAAAAAAACTTATCTTTTATCATCATCATCTCAGCCAAAAGACATTCAAACAATTCCTTAGCTATTAAAAACCACTTTTTATACCACATGACAGTAATAGGAAATTATTGGAAATATATAAAAAAGAAATGTGGTTCGTTAGTCTCGCTGAAACTCGAGAACCGACCGGGCCGACTTAGCTGATCTTGGTTTTGAAATGTTCGTTGTAGTAAGTAAAGGGAGTTTTAAAAGGTGAGAAAATATGGAAAAATTGAGGAAAAGATAGTAAAAACAACAATTTATTTTTTAACAATTGAAGATACGAAGTTCGCCATGACAACTAGTTAGAAATATTATGTACTTACACACTTATTTATTAAAAAGATAAAAAAATATCCAGTAAAAAAAATAATTCATGAATTAAACCCCTAAAGGACCTGACTTAGGATTAACCATAAAATAGACCTACAAAAAACTTACCCAAAAAGGACACAATCATCAAAACAACACGCACTACCATCACTGCCACTTCAATTAAATCATCAATCAATATTAATTAGCTCCATTTAACAGATACACAAACAATTCCGATGCAAATCGTTCCGTTATCTAGAATCAAGTCCGGAGTAAAACTATGGGTTTAGTAATCCGATCACGTTTGTGTGGATTACGTTACGACTCACTCTCTTATCGGGAGTTGTGAGGGACGTCCTCTCACTCTGAAGGCGCGGGACCTACTGACGTATTTTCAGGCTGGAACCGACCGGGTTGTTGGTTTGCGTTGTGCAGTTGAACTCCTCGCTGCAGGCTTTGTTATTGAATCGTATCTGGTATTTTTTAAACTGATTTAAATGTATTTTTTTATAAGTAGTAAAGATGGCGAGTGTTGGTGGCCTCAAATTGGCTCTTCCATGGGTGTGCATATAAAAAGCGATTAAGGGAACGAACAAACGATTAACGAAGGATAGGCTGCAGCTTCTTGGGCTGATATTCACAGTCGAGTCGCAGCTCGAACTCGCACTCCAGAGTGTCAAAATGGAACTTATCGTTCTCCACCCTAAATTGATGTACGACACATGTCGTAGTAAGATTTGATAATTAGGTTTTTTGCAAAAAACCTAGGGATTTTGCGAAAACACGGATAATTTGATATAAGCATTACTTTTTTTCAATCATCTATACCAATATTATAAAGAGGAAAGATTTGTTTGTTTGTTTGTAACGAATAGGCTCCGGAAATACTGAACCGATTTGAAAAATTCTTTCACTGGTAGGAAGCTACATTAACCCCGAGTGTCATAGGCTATATTAGATTTTCAAAAAAATTTGGGATCCTTACCTAAACTCAATAATGTAACCCAAGGTGCAATATTTTTCCGTTGTTTACATATTTTGACAGGTGGTTTTGTTGTTGTTGGTTTTTTATTCGGCCATTCTGGGCAGTCAAAAGAACATAGTCTATAGAGCCAAGTCTTTTGTAGTATCTTATATTATATGGCGTAACGAAGTCAGCCGGGAAAGCTCGTCCTGAGATAAAGCAGTTTTTTTGCAAAAAACCTAGAATAATTGAAAAATTTGAAACCTGCCTTAACTCTGATTGGCTAGATTATTGCTTGCTGGTAAACTCTTATTCTGATTGGTTCTCTGTAGCATCAAAATATATTTTTACGAACCAATCAGAATAAGCAATAATCTAGCCAATCAGATTAAAAAAAGGTTTATCCGTGTTTTCGCAAAATCCCTAGGTTTTTTGCAAAAAACCTAATTATCAAATCTTACTACGACATACACAGTCGAGTTTCGACTTCAAGACAGTGAATCATACGCTCGACGGAGTATAAGACGGCTCGAGCCTGAATAATCAGTACTCGGGAACGACTAGTCCGAGTATCATACTCGACCGAGTAGCCTCCGAACACTTTTTGGAAATGTCAGTCTTGAACTGATGAGCTTAAATACAATCGCCAATTTTTGCCAATTGCAATCGAATACGTAAAATCTCCCAAAACTGCCAACTTCCAAGTTTATTCACAAAATTGTATGTTTCTCTATTATAACAACCTCTATTAAAGGCGTTTATGTTATCAAATTGATATTGCAATTAAATTTACCGCGTAGAAGTGCAGAACATATTATTAATAGTTTAAACCATAGATACAGTAATAATTTCTGATTTGTAAGAAAAAAAAAAAAACTATCTCACAGCCTTTTATCTTCTTGCGAACATTTTATCCGTTACTAAAACATCCGCGCATTACATTTGTAATTATGATAAGTTAATTGATTGCAATAAAGAGTATATTTATTTATATATCTCTCCGCTCCAGCCAGGAATCAAACCTGGATGCTCCTATTATCAAATAATAATTATTATTAACACATTACACTCAGAGCCCCTAACTAGGAAGAACCTGTATCTAGGGTGCCCGAAACTTTGTACAAAAACATCGATATTCATCATAACAATGTTCGCCCCGCCGGGAATCGAACCCAGGTGCAAACGCATCTCAGTCCACATCACTGCCAGCTCAGCTACGGAGCAGTCAAAATCAACATCACTTCCCACTGAAGCCTTTAATTAATACAGAATTCGGAATAACAAATCGGGTATAACCAAAACCCTGGGAGCGATCAGCAATCTGTCAAAACGAGAAGGGTTAACCCTAAGTCAGTTAAGAGTGCACCTCCTCGCCAATAAATAATCATCATTGTCAATGGATGGCAATAATTCATAAAACAATGGCGGACAAAAGTTTTGTTTGTGCTTCTGTGATAGACTGAGCCCTAAAAACGCTGTATTGAGGCTATAAAATTTAAATTTCATTTGTTTTTCTTCGTTCTCGTGTTTTCCTGCTCTCGTAAAAAACTGTTTTTATCCATTCTTTATAAAAAAATAAAACCGTTTTATTTGTATAATTATTTATTAAGATACAGTTAGGTTTTAAGTAGCTTTACTGGATGTCTACTTTTCTGCATTGTTGTATGGTAAATACTGTGAAATCCAGCCTAAATAGACATGCGTCAAATAACTAAAATGCTCTTTAACTTTTTATGAATAACAGGGTTAATATTTATAACATCACACTAATAATCGCAAAGAACAAACAAATTAATAAAAAGGACTACGGGGGTCCTTATTCCGGCAGATGTGAAAATTGTTCAATAATTTCCGGCCTAGGTTTGTTTGTTTTTCATTGTATGATTTTGAGGCGACATAAGAAACTATTTCTACCCAGTTATCCAGGGCGGCAAGAGTTGAAGAGTTTATTTGAAATCAATACATTACAAAATCTAAGTTCGTTGGGAGCCATACAAATAAAAGCAAATGGTTGGATCATCTATACCAATATTATAAAGAGGAAAGATTTGTTTGTTTGTTTGTAACGAATAGGCTCCGGAAATACTGAACCGATTACAAAAATTATTTCACTGGTAGGAAGCTACACTATCCCCAAGTGACATAGGCTATATTATTGTGCAGTCAAAAGAACATAGTCTATAGAGCCAAGTCTTTAGTAGTATCTTATATTCTATAGCGTAACGAAGTAAGCCGGGACAGCTCGTAGGGTATATACATTAAGATTGATCGTTTCTACAGTTTTTATTTTTTTTACCGTTACACGGGATAAGCATTAGTATTATGTAAAGTTTAAAACTCTTGGTGCGTGAACTTACCACAACCTTTTGTTTTTTAGTAGCTATCAAAATATTTAAGTAACTTCGAATTTTGTTGAACAGAACCATATTTATATTAATATGCTGATATTAAGGTACCTAGTGCCATAGAATTTCACCACCATATGTCCTCCCGTGGGTGTCTGCAGCAGCGATTTTCATTTTAAATTTAACTATCCCGCATGCTAAGCGTGGCCATCATCACAAAACCCTCTCACAATATTAGTTATGGTGTTTAGTTGTGCGGGAAGCCTATATCTAGCAGTGAACGTTTCTAAGACCGAGAAGAAGAATATCTAAATAAACCGTATTTTTATTAATTTAGTATGAGTCCCGTTTTCCATAATACCTAGCTATCACCCTGCTGATTGTCCCTCTATCAATCAACGTCAATGGCGGAGACGCCTCTTAAAACCCTTAATGAAGTCAGTCGACAAAAACCTTTCATATTTCCATTATGCGGTATTATTTGAAAGGCTTTAGGGTTTGGGAGGCGACAGTTTTGTAAAGTTTATTAAAGGGATGGCTATAGCGAGCGAGCAGTTTGACAAGTTAGTAAATAATTAGAAATTGTAAGGTTTTCAATAGGAGTTCTTAAAAAAGGGGACGTTGGCAATTATATTAAAAACGAGCTTTCCCGGCTTACTTCGTTACGCCATAGAATATAAGATACTACAAATGACTTGGCTCTATAGACTATGTTATTTTGACTGCCCAGAATGGCCGAATAAAAAACAAACAACAACAACAAACCACCTGTCAAAATATGTAAACAACGGAAAAAATATTGCACCTTGGGTTACATTATTTGAGTTTAGGTAAGGATCCCTAATTTTTTTGAAAATCTAATTTAGCCTATGACACTCGGGGTTAATGTAGCTTCATACCAGTGCAAGAATTTTTCAAATCGGTTCAGTATTTCCGGAGCCTATTCGTTACAAACAAACAAACAAACAAACAAACAAATCATTCCTCTTTATAATATTGGTATAGACTAATGTTGCTTAATCTTCTTCTTGGCCATTGCATACGTCTACTGCTGTACATAGATTCCTCTACAGATTATCCAAGGATGCACATTTTGTAGTGGGGGTTAGCCATGTGTGCTGAGTGGGTTGGCGATCAAGCAGTGCAAGTAGGTAAAGTATTTTAATAAAGGACGCTAACTGCCCGTTAAACACAAATAATAATTGTGACCGTAGCGAATAAATGCCGGTTAAATGTAATCACTGGA
The DNA here is from genome assembly GCA_951802225.1 of Euspilapteryx auroguttella. Lineage (NCBI taxonomy): Eukaryota > Metazoa > Arthropoda > Insecta > Lepidoptera > Gracillariidae > Euspilapteryx > Euspilapteryx auroguttella. The sequence continues at coordinate 5,402,981 of OX637662.1, forward strand.
TGCGATTATTTTTTCTAACTCTTTAAGGACTTAAATACGTCACTGTACCTTTTACTGACAAAGATAGTTTCCTTAAATAACTTTAGGTCTAGGTTTTTCAGTAATAACTGTTTCAGTAACAGTAATAGAGCGTCAGCTGCGCTGCGACGACGACGACGGGAATGGACCAAGTTTAACGTCACTAAGATTAACGCGTTTCTTACAGCCTGCTGAACTTGTTATAACTAGGTTCTTATAACTTCTTAGTAATAGGTATTCGTTTGATATGATCATCCTCTAAGATTTAAAAATTATCGAAAGAAATTTCTTAACTAGTAGTTACCCATTTTATAATTTAAGCGTTCTCAAATAAAATTTGTAAAAGCCGTTTCTTCTTAATAAAAAATGTGAAAACCATTTTAGTATTTTTATAATATTTTAGTTAGGCTCGTTACATACACTTCCATAGTTTCATGCATGCTGTGTATACCATTTTTGGTTGCCAACCTAGATTATTAACTGTTTGTATACCAAAAGAAATATAAAGTTAAAGTTAAAAGTTAAAAAACACTTTATTGCATACAAAAAATACAAAAGAACATAAAAAGTTATAAAAGAAAAATAAAAGTTAAATGGCTAAAACTGCTGGAAAAAGGTCACCCATTTCCCCAAAAGTCGCCATATCGACAGCTCTTGAGCGACTCTTATCCAGTGGATCCCGCAAACTTCACCAGGTCGTCTTACCACCCTGTGGGAAGTCTGCCTACTCTGCGCTTTCCGGTGCGCGGTCAGTGATTTAGTCAGTATCTATCTGTTCTTCGAGCCATGCCCTTTGTCATATAAGTTTTGCAATTGTTTTGACTATCTCGGAGACTTTAGTTCCGTGGATCATATTATTATCATTTCGTTTCATTCATATTTTTTACACATGACACTCAGAGCCTAACTAGGATATCCTGTATCTTGGGTACCCGAAACACACACAGAGATGAACATTACAGCCAAACCGGAAACAAACATCGATATTCATCATATCAATATGCGCCCCGCCCGAGAATGAACCCAGACGCACACGCTTACTCAATTCACATCACTGCCAACTGAGCCACGGAGCAGTCGAGCATATCATCGAGTCCAATCAATTGCAACCTGAGTTAGGCTTTCAATAACAATTAGATAACATAACATAATCTCACGCCTATATTCCCTAAAGGATTAGGCAGAGGTACCAGTTCATTGATTGAGCCATCAATCCATTGAGCTGGAACGAAGTTTTCCCCAAATTATATTTTTAAAAATAATGCAGGATAAAGTTTTATATATTAAAACTTGGGAGCGAAACAAAAATGCAATCGTGATACAACGAAATGAATTATACGCTCGCCTTGCATAAAGTTTATAAAATTTGAATTCCGTCAGAAAGCACTTCGTTTTGTATACGCCACTCATTAAAAAACTTTATTATTGTTGTTGTAACGGACTGTTGTTGTTGTATTCATTCATTCTGGGCAGGCAAAGGAACATAGACCATGAAACCATGTCTTCCTTAGTAATTTTCGTAAACCAACTTATGAAAATTTTGGCACAGGGTTGAGAAGCAATCGGGCACTGTTCATTAAGGTAGCTAAGAATGAAAACCCGTGGAATGTCGAACTACCCTCAAACGCATATAAACTACGCACAGGGTACATACGACATTTTGAGGATTAAAACCTCTTGCCTTAGAATTTAGAAGAGATCAGTTTCAAATGTTATCCTTTCGTTATCTACGCAGGGTCTCCGCCAATGTGTACTAAGTTAAAGTCAAGTAGAAGCCATAATTTAAAAACAGTAGGCTATGAAAATGAAGATATAAGATATAAAGATATTTATTGAAGGCATTTAGATATGTAATGTTTATGATACTTAATATAATCTATACTAATATTATAAAGAGGAAAGAATTGTTTGTTTGTTTGTAACGAATAGGATCCGGAAATACTGAACCGATTTGAAAAATTATTTCACTGGTAGGAAGCTACATTAACCCCGAGTGTCATAGGTTATATTAGATTTTCAAAAAAATTAGGGATCCTTACCTAAACTCAAATAATGTAACCCAAGGTGCAATATTTTTTCCGTTGTTTACATATTTTGACAGGTGGTTTGTTGTTGTTGTTTGTTTTTTAATCGGCCATTCTGGGCAGTCAAAAGAACATAGTCTATAGAGCCAAGTCTTTTGTAGCATCTTATATTCTATGGCGTAACGAAGTAAGCCGGGAAAGCTCGTAGAAAATAAAATTCAATCGCCTCATCCAAGTAGCTTTATTTATTTCAAGGGAAATCTAAAGCGAAGTAAACAAAACACTGCCACCAGATGTTACCGAATACGTTACGAACGAGGTTTTTGGAAGAAAATGCGAAATATTATTAAGGTGTTACGGTGCTTTCGTTATAATTATGTCACTTTTTGATGGATTGTAGTTTCACCATGTGTTTGTGTTGTGAAGAAATTTGTTTTAACAAACATCGGGGTGAGTTTTGACGGGTATAGCATGCAAACAAGAGTTGAGCTGACTATATTTATTCCTAAGGTTAACGATATTTTAACATTTTTGGGATGTGTAAGATACTGAAATAAACAAAACATAACTTAATCTGGCGACGCCGTAGACCTGTCCTGTTTGCCACTTCTTTATTCTTATGGTGGCCCATTTACGCGCCACCATAATTTCACGCCTTTTATTCCCCGAAGTGTTAGGCAGAGGCACCGGCTCAAGAGCCGGACCCACGTTTAGCCGAGTATTTATGCTTTATTACCAACGTGATAAGGGGCCAGCTTGTCGCCGCGGATATAACGACCACTACAGTAACTGCGGCCGGGACCAACGACTTAACGTGTCAAAATAGATACAATGTGTAGACAGCATACATAAAACAAAACAACAGTTATTTTTTAATAGGTAGCCAATCTACTAACATAACTCATTACATAATCTTCCATATTCCCCGGAGGGTTATCCCAAAAGGCCCGAAATTGCATCGAGGCTGGACCTACGTTTTGGCCGAAATAAAATTTGTTTGTACAAACGTAGGTTTTTTTATAGCCAGTCGTAAAAAATGCGTTTTCATTTCACCAATGACATGTGACTCGTTTTATAACTTACTCCTCCGGTTTTTCAAGAATATCAAAAAAAACTAACGAAAATATACTTTTTGACGGACAAAAATTCTAAATTTTGAAGGAATTTTTGTACAAATCGGTCCCTCCACGTACACGGTGCAGTCTTCGCGACCGCTGCTGAAAACAATGCCCGGGAGACGCACTACGGAAGTTATACGGTGTTAAAAGTCTGAATATGGAATTTAATTATATATACATATATGAATACTAAATTAAAAATGATAAATTTGACAGTATTCGGACATTTATTTACAACAACTTCGTTATTACACGTCCTTAATTTACACACAGTAAAATATGTTTTTTAATAAAAAACTTATATATTTACCTAATTACTTGTTTACTTGTTTTATGTACTGTATGTTTCATTTTGATTGCAATAAAGAATTCTCTTATCTTATCTTATCTTATCTTCTCTAATTCAGAATAATCAAAAACATACAAAATGAAAAATAAAAGTTAAACACAGTAAGAAACATTTCAAATTTAAATCATAAAAAGCACACATGGTTTGGTGCGTCGCAGTCGCAGTTACCTTAAAATTTCACTTACGCAAAATTAAATTTTAAATTATAGGCTAGTGCCATTTAACCGCAACACACTATGCTGCATAAAAAACTACGCGTTGCCATAAAAAAAATACAACACTATTGGCAACAAACAGTCTTTTTACACCGTATAATCTGAGTTTAACTCAGTGTCCTCACAAGTATCTTCACAGTACGGTAGAGCTGAAGCTAGCACCTGTCGCCATTTTACAGAAATATTATCACAAAACTAAAGCACCTGTAATACTGTGAACTATACCTAAGCGTTGTGGTTGCGGCTTAGAATACTACCTCGGCAACTTCTCTCATGGGTGCGCCCGAAGGACGGGCAGTAGTATCTTGCGTTAAAAAACTAGATCAGCTGTTGATACTGCGATCGCCAACCCGCTTTCCAAGCGTGGCGATGATGGCTATCCCCCTGCTCCCATGATAATAATAATAATAACGCATCACACTCAGAGCTCCTAAATTAGATGAACCTGTATCTAGGGTGCCCGAAACATGTACGAAACGAACAATACACCCATACCGAAAAAAAAACATCAATATTCATCATAACAATAAGGTTTTGCCCCCGCCGAGAATCAAACCCGGTACACCCGCGTCTCAGTCCACATTACTGTCAACTGAGCCACGGAGCAGTTAATGTTTGTCCTTGGAGACGATATGTGGCCTGTGTTTAACGAGAAGTGATGATGATAGTACCTACTTTAAAATATAATAGTTAAAATATTAGCAGCAAAACAGATTTGTCGCATTCGACAACGCTGACAACTTCAAGAAACAAGCCAGCTACTGCTGTCTATTATACCTTTTCGCTTGTATTTAGATCTCATGAATCTCGCACACGATGATTACAAGTGGCAGCTACATATTGCTACATTCATAATAATTAATAGCCAAAGCACAGCTATAGTAGCGCCACCCGCGAAAAAAAATTATATCAGCTTCTAAACTAAGACAAATATCATAAATTTAAAAGAGATAATGCAGCCTAGTATTTTTAGAGCACTGTTGTAAAGCTTTAAGGTTAAGAACCAAAGAAAGCTACATATTATTGCCAAAAGTGGCCACTTTGGCCATTACTTTACTTTAGCTGTGCTATGCTTCTTAAGGGCTACGTTGTGGAGGCGAACTTGTAGCCATCGTGTGCGCAAGTAAAGTACATCGCCGAGCGCACCGAGCACAAACATTATCCGGACGCAGATGCAACAGCAGATTAGATTGCGATACATTTCAAAAAACGGGAACTCGTATTTAGCTGTTTACATTGTGAATAGTATCTACGATGGTACAATGCGATTTCGAATTGCGATACTGCTATTACAGCAGTATCAAATAAGTATTAACCTATTTGATACTTACATAAACTTGAGCATTTACTTTTGAAAATGTACTGTAGTGATGCCTGGAGTAAACATACATATTATGTTTATTTAGAATACGAGCTTTCCCGGCTTACTTCGTTACGCCATAGAATATAAGATACTACTAAAGACTTGGCTCTATAGACTATGTTCTTTTGTTTGACTGCCCAGAACGGCCGAATAAAAAACAACAACAACAAACCACCTGTCAAAATATGTAAACAACGGAAAAAATATTGCACCTTGGGTTATATTATTTGAGTTGAGGTAAGGCTAAGGATCCCAAATTTTTTTAAAAATGTAATATAGCCTATGACACTCGGGGTTAATGTAGCTTCCTACCAGTGAAATAATTTTTTAAATCGGTTCAGTATTTTCGGAGCCTATTCGTTACAAACAAACAAACAAATCTTTCCTCTTTATAATATTGGTATAGATTATGCCCGGTCAGCACCCCTACATGCTTCCGAAGTGGGGTTTATTTAGCCTCAAGATGATGGTACAAACATTACAGAAAGGTAGACATCGAAAAATACATACATAACGTCACGGCTGTATACCATCGGGGTAGGCAGAGACAATCGATTACCACTTGCTACGATCCTGATACACTTCTTTCGCTTCTTTATTTCTTTTTTTTTTTTTTTATAATAATATTAAATGTTTTAATTTGAAGAAGTAAGATTTTATGTTCAAAGCATGTTTCTATACTAGCACTAGCTCTAGGAGAGGAGCGATGCGCCCGCCCCGCACATCTGTGACGGAATTCCTCCAGCTGAAACTTTTGCACACAAGCTCTGCTACTCTGCTCTCTTATGCCCTCCAGTTTAGTTTAGGGTGACCATTCAGCACTGATTATTATTTATGTTTTAATTGTTTTTAAAGTCGCAAGACGTCCAGAGATACCGCCATGCCAAGCCAAGAATAAAGATAAGATAATGATAATTTATTCACTTTTCTTAATCATAATTTTAAAACTAGGAGTATTGTGCAACCTCAGTGAGGTGTCCCCTCGCAATCTTCACAATGATGTCTAACAAACTTCTACCTACTCTGCGTCTTCGAGTGCGCAGTGGCCACTCGAACACGTTTTCAACGACACTATTGCTTTACCATCGTGTAATGGGAATGAAACTAATTTTTTGCATGATAAAAGTTTAATTACATTGATATAGCGTTAATTTTTAAAAACAAAAGTAAATGTAGAGGATCGAAGTGACACTACAGGTAGTTACAGACGATCTTAATTTGCGAGAGAAGGACTGAGAAGTGAGTTGGAGAGAAGAGTAATTGACGAAGGAAAGTCTAAAAGAGTGAAATGAAATGAAATATGTTTATTTGCTGAGAGAGTCAGGTGACATTGAAAATTGGAATCCCAAATAAGTGTGCACTAGTCTATACCAATATTATAAAGAGGAAAGATTTGTTTGTTTGTTTGTTTGTTTGTAACGAATAGGCTCCGGAAATACTGAACCGATTTGAAAAATTCGTTCACTGGTAAGAAGCTACATTAACCCCGAGTGTCATAGGCTATATTAGATTTTCAAAAAAATTTGGGATCCTTACCTAAACTTAAATAATGTAACCCAAGGTGCAATATTTTTTCCGTTGTTTACATATTTTGACAGGTGGTTTGTTGTTGTTGTTTGTTTTTTATTCGGCCATTCTGGGCGGGCAAAAGAACATAGTCTATAGAGCCAAGTCTTTTGTAGTAAGTATCTTATATTCTATGGCGTAACGAAGTAAGCCGGGAAAGCTCGTATCTTTATAAAAGTCTTCTACGGACAGTAACCCATGGTCACCCCACACAAGACGATATTGTGAGGCGAGCTGTGAAGTGGGCATTCTCGACTGGACTTGATTATTATTTTAGTTTCGCTTCAAATGTCTGGCAGCTGCATTAGGTGGCCACTTCGTTGAAAATACGAGTTTTTAACTAAATATCTTTGACAAGGGAGTAATAAACAAAATCCCAGCAGTATAACGGTCTCATTACCATGGGGTTAAAGGCTGACATTGTTTAAAAGCTACTCGGTCGAGTATGACACTCAAGCAGCTAGTTCCCGAAGACTGATTATCCTGACTCGAGCTGTATGATACTCCGTGGAGCATATGTTTCACTGTCACGAAGTAGGAACTCGACTAAGTATATCAATTTGGAGCGGAGACCGATTTAGAGTTACATTTTGACACTTTGGAGTGCGAGTTCGAGTTGCGACCCTACCTGTGAATGTCAGCCTAAGGTTCCATCACCTGTAGCGGCATATACAATTGAGTCTTTTGAGTCTAAGAATGTTTCGCAACCATCACAAAATTGTAAGGCGATACGACGTAGTTCACCGGGACAGCTAATCAATATATATAAAACTCTTCCGTTACTGACTGACTGACTGACTGACTGACTGACTGACAGACAACGCAGAGACGAAACTACTGGGCGTAGAAAACTGTCATTTTGCAAGTGGGTTCCTTGGGGAGTGTAGGGTAGCACTAAGAAAGGATTTCCCGAAATTCCCATGGGAACGGGAAAAAAAACGGGATTTCTGTGCTTATGAGAAATCTGCGCGGGAAAAACCGCGGGGCAGCCTCTAGTCAATATATATAAAACTCTTCCGTTACTTACTGACTGATAAACAACGCAGAGCCGAAACTACCGAAGCGTTGAAATTTTGCACGTGAATCTCTAGGGGAGTGTAGGGAAGCACTTAGGAATAATTTCCCGAAATTCCCATGGGAACGGGAAAAAAACGGGATTTTTGCGTTTTTGGGAAACTGCGCGGGTGAAACCGCGGGGCAGCCTCTAGTTGAAAATAAAGGAACTGAGAACAACCTTTGTTTTTCTAGGAAAATGTTACCAGGAGGTCAGAACAAATCAATCTCAGGGCCACAATAATATGGCGAAACGTAATTGAGATCACTTTGGGGCACAAAAGAAACCTCGTTACAAATTTCTCACCTAAAGCTTTTGCCTTATAAATGTTTTAGGACTCTATAGCTGACGCATTACAGTCGATATTGCGTTGACGCATGAGCATTCGATTTACAAAAGCGTATTTTTCTCCGTTAATAGGGTTGGAAAGTGCTTTCCGAAAACATTTGTTTTTTTTTTGTCCTATAGGTTTTTTTTTATTACTAGGTAAATTTTAATAGGTTAGCTGTCCCGGCGAATTTCTTACCGCGCCTACAATTTTATTTGAAAAAAAAATATTGTTGGTTATGTTAACTTCCCCTTAATTTTTCCAAATTTTCTCACCTTTTAAAACTTCCCTGGACTACGGCGAACATTTTGAAACCAAAATCAGCTAAATCGGTCCAGCCGTTATCGAGTTTTAGCGAGACTAACGAACCACGAATCATTTTTATATATATAGTAGAAAATTAATAAAGATAACCGTTTAGTCAAACGCACATATGATGAAGCGCGGGAATGCAAGAAAGCATAACAATTTAAACTTGTCTCTAAATTATATGGGGCATGGTTTAAGGCTGAGGCCTCTTTTATTTGAACGCCGATTTCGCGCGACCCTAGCGCTAAATGTTACGCGGCCGAGTTGCGAACATTTCTTGGCGCAATATTTAAATCTGATTTTTCGCGCGAATTAACTTGGGTGTATCGTTACTATGATTTATGGGTTTATTGAATTGTGATTACGAAATAATATGATTTATCGATGTTATATAATTTTTTTACTGCCTAATAGGTTTTATTTTAGTACAAATTGTTTATTGTTGAGTACTTAAACATACTTTATTAGAAACATTAAAAAAAATGTTTAGAACTTTAACTATCTAACTAAATATCTTACCTACTTATTATTTACTGAATAAAAGGTAAAGTATGTTTATTTTAACTAATGAAGTCGGTTAAAAAAGATCGTCGGTCAGAGTTCAACACTGCAAAAATACAAAAAGTTGGTTATGACTTTTTGATTACATTAAAGGTAAAAATTAAAGTCGCATTTCAATATTATATTTTTTTTTGTATATTTTTAATTAATTACAACTGGTATAAGATAGAAAACAATTATTGCCACAAATAAAAAATTGTCGATTTTACTTGATTTTTAGGCTTTGAGAGTGATTTTAATATATTCAGCTTTTAGGTTTTTTTTTATTTGTTAAAGGACTGAATTTCTCAACATAGGTAAATATATTTCATTTAAGTAAATACTCACACGTAAATATTTTATTAATTTAAAATTTTAACTACAATAAAATATAATAACAATATCCCCTAAATTACAAAAGATTTCAAATTTATCGTAATGACATGACGACTCCACTCGTCTACTCCAGTTTTACATTATAAACTGCAGTATGCCTTATAAAGGTGTGATAAATTCTTATCAGCGGGGGGATGGAAGATTCTGATTTCTGTAAAAAACAAATATGAATTAATGAGGGGTTTTCATTGTGTCATTAAAAAGCAAAAATAAGGCTCATAATACGCCCGTAGATTGCGTTGTCTAAAGTAAAAGACATAGGATAGTAATTCAAATCAGTTCAAATTAACTTAAAAAGTTTAAAACAAAAATAACTATCTGACTGACGCGTGACGAGTTTCAATTTTCTTTTTTTTCTTTTAATGATTCATTTCAACTTGACCTGTTGACTTTTGCAAAGCGCCATACCATAGCGGTGTAGTAAAACTTATTTTTTTTATATGTCAAATTAAAGGCCACTCATTAAATTATCCACGAAATTTATTTGTGTTATGTGCAGGTAGCACTAGCAATAAATACGCTAAAAAACTGTTACAAAACCTAAAACTATTTCATATAATATATGGTAAAGAATAGAAAGTATCGATACTGTACTCATAATGAGTAGTATCAAAACAAAAGTATCAATTCTTCAATGTATCTATCTTCTCTGAGGTCCTATAGTACTTACTTTTCTTACGTTTGGTAGGCACACAAATTTAATACAATAATTGGAAAAGTTGTTAAAAAAAAACAAGAAACAAAAGTATCGATACCCCGAAGCACTTTTCTTAGGGCCAGTTCTTACTTAGGCTAGGCACACAAGTTTAATACAATAAAAGAAAGTTCTTCAAAAAATAAAACAAGTTGGCTTTCCTTTAACGATGAAAAATAGCCGGAAGCCGTGTAAGTGTCCGTTTAACTTATTTTTTTTTTTGTAAAATTTTACGTATGTCAAAAAAATTAATTGTGGGCAGCTGTGTTTGAAGTTTGTCAAACAATATTATATGAAAACGTGTTTGTCAAACAAATTTGATCGTTTGCAGAACCTGTATTGTCGCTAGTTTTATATGGGAATTCATTTCAGTTCATTCGATATGATGCCATACCTGCCAAAATGTATGTACTCATTGATTAAAAGTATCGTAAGCACAGTATTGAGTACAAAGTAAGGATAGGAATGGAAATGTACTCGATACCGCAAAGTATCGATACTTTTTACGTGTCCCTAAGTACTGGTTGTATGTTTATCTTTATACCTGTCATTATTATGTTAGAAGATAGCTGAATCTTTGAAAAGGAGATATGGAACTTGCATCTGAAAACTCGTTGCTAATAATTAATATAAAAGAATTACTTGCAATAATTTACTGTTTGTGATAAAAATAAATGTAATTACGTAGGTATGACATTAAGAGTCTAGCAAATAATGCTAACGAGTGACAATATGATACTTTTTTCTTTTTAAAGGCACACGGCTCAATAAACTGACACATACATACACTGAGAACTGCCTTTTTTCAAAGTTTGTTTAAACACTTAAACCCGGTCCTGAATGTAGCAAATACTACTCTGAAAACGGCATCAATATTGGTTCAGCCAAACGTGAAAGAATCGCGGACAAACATACACACATACAGATTAAAATACCTATTTCAATATAACGAACATTTATTGTTCGAATTAATTTTAAATAGGTACATTATATTATTCAAAAATTTAGGTATATTAAACCTTTCAATAAAACAAACGTCTGTCTGCCACATTGATTGATTTTCTTTAGACTTCTTTGACTATGAAAAATGTTTCCCGCCAAAAAGGTTTCTTGTTGTAATAAAAAAAAAAATTGGATAAAAAAAAAGACTATAGATAGAGTTTGATGGTCAAAATAACAGACCATCTTCAATCAATATATATAAAACTCTTCCGTTACTGACTGACTGACTGACTGACTGACTGACTGACAGACAACGCAGAGCCGAAACTACTGGGCGTAGCGTGCTGAAATTTTGCATGTAGGTTCCTTAGGGAGTGTAGGTGAGCACTAAGAAGGGATTTCCCGAAATTCCCACGGGAACGGGAACAAACAGGAATTTTGTGTTTATGAGAAATCTGCGCGGGTGAAACCGCGGGGCAGCCTCTAGTACATAGTATAAAATAAAGTTGCTTCCCGCATCTGTCCAAAAGGAAAGTTTATAATGTATAATACACGCATAACATTGTAATAGGTTAGGCGGTACGAAGTTCGCCGAGTCGACTAGTTTATATATAAAAATCAATCGTGGTTTGTTTATCTCGCTTAAACTTGAGAACGACTTAAAACGTTTAGCTGATTTGAGTTTCAAAATGTTTGTCATAGTTCACATAAGGTTCAAAAGGTGAGAAAAGATAGAAAAAATGGAGGGGTTGAAAGAAAAATAAAAATGTAATTTTCCCATATAAACTGTTTTATGTATTTTCCTGTCTAAGATTTAACGTTGTTGTTATTTAATTTGCCCATTCCTGGCCAAGAAAGTAACATAATCCATACATAAGAATCTTCAGTAGGTATAGATAATAATAATCGTGTAAATTAATATTTTAAGTTGGTTATTTTAATAAAAATTACCTTTGTAGCGGTGGCGTCTTATTTATTTTATTTATTAGACAAACCAACAGTACATAGAACATTCTTGGATATTTAACTTTTTTTGCAGCATAGAAAGACGTTCATTTCCTTTTACCTATTCTTGCATTTTTTATAAATAGAATAAAAAGTTACTTTCCGAGCTTAACTTTAATCTTACTGGGTTGTTTTTTTAACACAACTGGCAAGCAGTTATTTATATAATTTTATAATAAAATAAATAACATTGATATTTAGAACTCTGTTAAATCCACCTCTAATTTTTTTAAAGAAAGTAACTTTTTATAAATTTTTAGGTTCATCATTTTCAAATAAATTGAAGTTCAATATATTATTTTTATAAATATGTGCAAAAACCTTTTTCGAGGTGTTGAATTTCGAGCAACGATAAAGGATCGCGTATGTCAGGTCGGGCTTGCATATTGCATAATAAGTTATTATTACTATAGTTTATAGTACCTTACACCTAAATTTGTTCTTGTTTGAGAGATATCCCCTAAAAGTTGTTTTTCATACGAAACCCTTATGCAACCAAACATTGCCTACCTACGTCCATACCTATTGTAGTTTAATTGTGTAAAGTAGGTAGCGAAAAAACTAATTACTATATTGGTGTACGATAGAGTAATAGAAGCACTACGTTTTTATTTTTCCTGATAGGTACATACACACTGTGACGTGTGGGTAATCCTACTAAGGTCAATGACCCCTACATATCAAATCGTAAAATAAATAAAAATAATGAAAAGTTTATTGCTTTGCATTTAAAAAAGAAAGATATAGAAAACAACCCAATATAAAAATATATTTTTAAGAGCTGTACTATGTAGATATCGTTTTGAAAATGAGTGAAAATAAGTGCTTTCTTTTTCCCCTCAGAATATAAATTTGTAGGGATACTTATTTGATATTAAAAATCACAGAAACTTACGTCTACTATTGCTCAAATTTATTAATATAATAATAATAAAATGTAGTTACTTTTTCCAAACTAAAAAAGAATTCTCATTCACTGCGCAAACCTCGCGCAAACAATAATAAATAGTCTTGTAATAGCGCGCCAAAGCACGACTGACGTACGCTCCGCCTCAAGACCGGAGGCGTACTGGCGCCCGTTTCTGCTTATCGAATCGGCCGCTCGGCCGTTGTATCCCTCCATACAATTTAGTATGGAGAATTTCCGCCGAAATTTTAGTAAAGTTTTAGCAATTAAAACTAGATGAAAATGGACATGTATATTTTTGTAATTACAATATAAAAGTTGAACAGACTTTCTAGTTTATGATACAATTTTTGTTTTGCTTCAACTTACTTTTAAACTAGTAAACAATCGTTAACAGCAAAAGCTGTTTTTGCAGTTTTTGATGAACTTTACGATTTTTTTATAAGAAAACCCTTTAGTTTTTTTATTTGAAAACCTACTATAATTGTAGTTCAGTCTTTTGAGAAGCTACGAAAAAAAAAATAGCTTTCTGTATTATTTTTAAGTGTTATTAAAGTCGTATATACGAACACTCCTCTCGCCGTTTTCCCAATTTTAGCCCCTTAAAACCGGTAAGCAATCTAAAAAATTTCTCGTTTGAATAAGTTCTTATAAGTGCGCAAGCCTTTAAATCAGTAAGTATTTTTAAATAAAAAAGAACTAGGTATTTTATCCCAATGCTTCTTAGCCATGTTTTCATGCTATGCGATCAAAGCGAAAATTAATAGAACGTTGCAAAATAATAAATATAATTTAGTCAGAAATAATTCTGAGTCAACAAGACATCTTCCACAATCGACTAAAATAACAGCACATCACTAGCCTCTAACCCCGCAGTCGACAAGGTTGTGATAAATTACTTCACGCTATGACAAACTCTTTGAATGGGCGAGACAAAAGGTGACTGGATTTTGTATAAAGGCGGCCGAACGGTGGCCGTTCTTTTTTCAATGTCAATTTGTGTTTTTCTTTCTAAAGCTATTGTTTTTAGCTGCCAGTAGCAATGAGAACCAAAATTTATTACCTTTCGTTCCTCCAAATAAGGCCAGATTAAACCAGTCCTATCACTTTTTTTTCTACGGACAGCCGGCCCTAGCATGACCGACCACATTTGTCGAATCTTACTGTAATTTTTGACCACTTTTGACACCAAATCGATACATTTTCCCGCATTTAGATTTCAAAAGAGCTAAAAGTGACCAAGATTCGACAAATGGTCAGTCATGCTACGGCCGCAGAACTATAGTTTATCAGTTTTAAATATTCAAGGGTTATGATATTATGTCATCCATGGCTAAGTGCAGTTTTTTCTTAGTAGTCAGCGTCCGTTGAAAAACATGAAGATCAAGCCATACTGCGATTGTGAGTACCGATTATAGCAAACTTCACCGAAATGTTTGCCCATGTAAAAATGTGTGCGAAAGGCCTATGTTCAACAGTGCATATTTCTAAGTTGAGAAGAAGATACCTACCTATATTGAGTTACTATACAGTAGGTAACTAAATTTAGGTTTAGGAATTATTTTAGTGACCCCATGAATGATAATTTTTACATGAATGATAATACATTAACTGAGCACTTCCTCTTTTTCTAAGTCGGTTAAAAATAGGTATTAAATTTTCACGTTTTATCTTGGACTTTTCAATTATGTATCATGCAAAATAGAATCAATATATATAAAACTCTTCCGTTACTGACTGACTGACTGACAGACAACGTAGAGCCGAAACTACTGGGCCTAGAAAGCTGAAAGCGGGAAAAACTGCGGGGCAGCCTCTAGTCTACATGTAAATTCCTACCTAATTAGTCTGAGGATATCAATATTTCTTTGTTTAAGTTTCGATCACCCCAGATACAGATTCTTCCTAGTAAAGTGTTCTGTCAGTATTAGAGAAAGCTGCATATAACAATGGCACCCCCAATTCGCCATCCAATTATATTGCCCGATTGTTGTTAATTTCATGGAAAATTTGTCCATAGCTATTCAGGAATGGGTGTTTAAAGCAAATGGCCATTTCGTTCGAAGCGGTCATTTTGCCTAATTGAAGTAAGTAGGTACTTCTCTTTTTAACCGACTTCAAAAAAGGAGGAATGTATATTTGTATGTATATTTATTTGTCCGCGATTATCTCGAGTTTGGCTGAACCGATTATGATGCGGTTTTCAGATAAATATTTGTTACATTCAGGAGAAGGTTTAAGTGCCAATTTTAACCGACTTCGAAAAAGAGGAAGTGCTCAGTTGATGTATGTGTCAGTTTTTTTAAGGCGGGTTCCTTTTTTGTAAAAAAATAAATTATTTTCCTGATTGGATTTTAAATTTCTATATTTTTGATAATCGTAATTACTAACTTTGTTTGCATTTTACGTTCTTGGGTCGCCTACCAAATTCATTAATCCATGATATATTAACTGGTAGAAATTGCACTAAGTTATAAGGCCGCAAAATTGTAATTATGTTAAGTTGATTGTTTTCAATAAAAAATATTTTTATCTCTCTTTAATTTAACATACATACATACATAATCTCACGCCTTTTATTCCCCGAAGGGTTAGGCAGAGGTACCAGCTCAAGAGCCGGACCCACGTTTAGCCGAGTTTATGCTTTATTACCAACGTGACAAGGGGCCAGCTTGTCGCCGCGGTTATAACGACCACTACTGCGGCCGGGACCAACGGCTTAACGTGCCTTCCGAAGCACGGAATCATCTTACTTTTCGGACAATCAGGTGATTCAAGCCTGCAATGTCCTATCCAACCGAAAACAACCACAACGTGATTTTTGTGAGAAATCAATATGTGGTGTTTTCTGCGGGGATCGAACCCACAACCTTCCGAGCCCTAATCAAAGGCGCGACGCGCTACGCCACTGGGCTACGGAGGCGGGCTTAATTTAATTTAACAATATCATCATAATTGAATAATATTAAACTTATTTGTTAGTTAAAACCAAAATATTTAAAAAAAAATATGTAACTTATTTTCCAATCAAATTATAAAAAAATATCGGTACGCAAAACCAATCAATACAAGGTAAAACAAACATTTCCTTCATATCCTAAAAAAAAGTATCAAAGACGGTTCATTAACCCGACAAATTAAATTGCGCCGACCGACAAGGCAAGACCAATAAAAAGAGAGGACTTGCCGAAAACTCACGTTGTAATTGGATCAGAGGTTTTTGTACGGAATTGTGGTAACGCATTAAATCGCTGACGAGTTTTTTTTGTTTTCGCTGAATCGAAAATATATTATTGCTAAAATAAAAATATGTACAACTATAGGCTGCCCCGCGATATCACCCGCGCAGATTTCTCTTAACACGAAAAGCCCGTTTTCTCCCGTTCACATGGGATTTCAGGAAATTATTCCTTAGTGCTCCCCTACACTCCGCAAGGAACCCACGTTCAAAACAGCCCGCTACGCCCAATATGTAGTTTCGGCTCTGCGTTGTCTGTCAGTCAGTAACGGAAGAGTTTTATATATACTGATGATAATACTAGTAGTACGCTTGGCAGGCGGGTTGGCGATCGCAGTTGGCAGTCCATTTTTTGGGTGTACCCTTTAGACGCCTTTTTCGACACCCATTGGATGAGATGAGGTGGTTTTATGTGACATCCTACGGCTTCTGTATGATTAAAGCGGTATAGGCATTGGAAGTGATTGTCTTTATTCTAGACTTAAGATAAGTTCTAAATTGAATCTATACCATTATACTATACCATACCATTACCATACTATACCATAGTATAAAAAAAAAAGTACATTTTGAATCCAGCTCAAAGCATGGAGCTATATTGAAGTGAAATAAATAGTGTCTGGGGTCACCAATTCTAATTACACTAAGGAAAGGAGCGTTTATACTGGGCGTAGATAGATCTATGTTTTATTAGAAATGACTTCCAAAGCAATGAAAGCATATTTTAACGAACCAATCAGAATAAGAGTTTACCAGCAAGCAATAATCTAGCCAATCAGAGTTAAGGAAGGTTTCAAATTTTTCAATTATACTAGGTTTTTTTGCAAAAAATCTGCTTTATGTCAGGATGATCTTAAAAAAAAGTAAGTAATGCTTATATCAAATTATCCGGGTTTTTGCAAAAAAACTAATTATCAAATCTTACTACGACATAATTATGTAATGTGAATTTTAATGTCTTTGTCTACGATCTGTTAATAATAATGCAACAGTCGTAGAATTGCAAAACCGATATTTTTTTTACAATTGACATAAACAATCATAATATAATGAGACAGTAATGAGTTTTTGTGCTTCATAAAATAATAGAATGCCACTTCGGTTTATCGGTCGTGTCTAAAACTTCTGAAGTCTACCAGTAGACGCCACCAAGGGATTCAGTACCGTCTCATTGAATATGTAGATCGCAGGTGAAATTGAAAATTCCATCGCTTCAGAGATCAAGGTTTGGCATTTTGGAGAGAGACCGTTTCGATGAGTCTTTTTACTAATGATAATGATCGTTATTGTTTCATTTGCAACCAAGGGCTCATTATTCTCTTAGTTTCAAGCAAAGGACTGCAGTCATACTGTTGTTTTCTGAGGATCACAATACAATACAATAGGTTACATACACACACACATCAAAGTGATCATGATCATGTCTCAAAATTCATCGAAAACTTACATCTTCATCTTGCGGTTCTTTTATTGGCTAATCTTTCCATACTTAATATTATAAATGCGAAAGAATCTCTGTCTGTCTGTCCATCTGTCTGTCTCGCTTTCCTGAGAAAACTACTGAACCGATTTGAATGAAATTTGGCATATGGATGACTATCCAAAGTAGACTATGTCTTTTCTGAAATTTCTACAGGAAAATTGGGAATTTGATTTTGCAAGGGAAAATGCACTCTCAAAGCCGTGGGTACCCACTAGTTAATTATAAAAACTTTTTTTTTTAATTTGGTTAAAACAATCCCTAAACTACAGTTTCATTTTAATGGCGGCTTTTTAAAAAATAAAATCTTTATTATATTTTGGTCATATCATAATTGAATCGAATCATTTAATTTGTCATTGCGGAAGTTTAGTAGGTATTTATATTTAAAATAAGTACTATTATTTTTAAACATTACGGAAGGGAAATAAAAATTAACGCACCAGCACGCATTGAATTAATTTCAAACAACTCCCGCAATTTTAGGGTTCAATTTGCTATAAAAACACTTCAAAATGCTTCCTCGCGCTTTTAGATACACGGAATACAAAATAGTGAAGTTATTTTTTATTGTTATTTGGGAAATTTCCCATCTATCTACTTCTATTATACCATACTAGAGGCTGCCCCGCGGTCTCACCCGCGCACATTTCTCATAAATACAAAAATCCCGTTTTTTCCTTTTCCGGTGGGAATTTCGGGAAATCCCTTCTTAGTGCTCACTTACACTCCCTAAGGAACCCACGTGCAAAATTTCAGCTCGCTACGCCCAGTAGTTTCGGCTCTGTGTTGTCTGTCAGTCAGTCAGTCAGTAACGGAAGAGTTTTATATATATTGACTAGAGGCTGCACCGCGGTTTTTCCCGCGCAGATTTCTCATTAACACAAAATTCCCGTTTTTTCCCGTTCCCGTGGGAATTTCGGGAAATCCCTTCTTAGTGCTTACCTACACTCCCTAAGGAACCTACATGCAAAATTTCAGCCCGCTACGCCCAGTAGTTTCGGCTCTGCGTTGTCTGTCAGTCAGTCAGTCAGTCAGTAACGGAAGAGTTTTATATATATTGATGATAAAAATTAATCGTGGTTCGTTAGTCTCGCTAAAACTCAAGGACGGCCGGGCCGATTTAGCTGATTTTGGTTTTGAAATGTTCGTATTAGTCCAGGGAAGGTGAGAAAATATGGAAAATTGAGAGGTTTATTTAGTAAGATTTTTTTTTTTTCCATACAAATTGTAAGGCGCGATACGAAGTAGCCAGGACAGTTAGTGGTAAATAAGTATAAATTATAAGTGAATTTAGTGTTTCCACGTGTTTTACAAAGTATGTCAGGAACTCTCTCTTTAAGTCTCTCTCTCTGTAAGAAAAATTCCGCACTTCAATTCGAATTTATAATAGGGGAAAATGAGTAAAAAATGAAATTTTGTGCCACTACCACACTGCAAATTAATGATACTAAGACTTCATCTATACCGTATTATAAAGAGGAAAGATTTAATTATTTATGTGTTTGTTCGTTTGCATAATGCTATAAAAGTACTGAGCCGATTCGAAAATAGGCTTCGAAAGTACTGAATTGATTTGAAAAATTGTTTCACTGTTGGGAAGCTGCACTATCCCCGGTTGACATAGGCTATTTTCAAAAATGCAGACCGCACGGTGGTACAAAGTTGGCCGTGACAGCTAGTAAATTAAACAAAACACAGAACCAAATAATTCCTTTAACAAAATTCACGCTTTTCATCTTTTTATGGTTGACACTCCAAAGTCGTCAAGTTTAAAATAATTAGAGTCAGAACAAAACAATTTGTGGGCCGTGACGTGACCGCGCCGTCGCTTGTTTTAGCATTCACAATGAACAGAATTCGAGGCGAGAATTTTCGTGGACTACACCAGTATTTTATTTGAAGGCTAGACTGGGTTCTTTTGAATTAAATAAAAAAAAAAAAAAAGTTGATCATAGCTTTGTCTGACTGCAAAAGATAATTAAGTGTATATAAAAGTATGTACAGTCGCGGAATAGGAGGCCGTAACAGATTTGTCTATGGTTTCGTGAGCCCTAGACTGTATTACCAAAAAACAAGAGCCATTTTGCAATACAGAAAAACCGGAAGTGTTACGCCGATCGTGTCCGCCACTGTACATACTAACGTTTTTAGCAGTCCATTACTAAACTTATTATCACACGAGCTTTCCCGGCTTACTTCGTTACGCCATAGAATATAAGATACTACAAAAGACTTGGCTCTATAGACTATGTTCTTTTGCCTGCCCAGAATGGGCTTGGTAAAAAAACAAACAACAACAACAAACCACTTGTCAAAATATGTAAACAACGGAAAAAATATTGCACCTTGGGTTACATTATTTGAGTTTAGGTAAGGATCCCTAATTTTTTTGAAAATCTAATATAGCCTATGACACTCGGGGTTAATGTAGCTTCCTACCAGTGAAAGAATTTTTCAAATCGGTTCAGTATTTCCGGAGCCTATTCGTTACAAACAAACAAACAAACAAATCTTTCCTCTTTATAATATTGGTATAGATATCGTTACTTACTTCGAATGTTTCGTGTGGTGGCGGTATTTTGCATAAAAAACGTATAATATAAATTTAATCACCACCCTATTGTGTCTTAAAAAGCGACTAAGGTGGGTAAACCCGAAAAACTGCAGCAGCAAATCTTGAAGAGCTTTAATGTTGCCATAATATGATCTTCTGTGAGTGATACAGGTTTTTCTTTGTCTCGTCTCTCTGCTGATATAGTTTTTAACTAGAGGCTGCCCCGCGGTATTTCCCGCGCAGATTTCTCATAAACACAAAAATCCCGTTTTTTCCTGTTCCCGTGGGAATTTCGGGAAATCCTTTCTTAGTGCTCACCTACACTCCCTAAGGAACCTACATGCAAAATTTCAGCCCGCTACGCCCAGTAGTTTCGGCTCTGCGTTGTCTGTCAGTCAGTCAGTCAGTCAGTCAATCAGTCAGTCAGTAACGGAAGAGTTTTATATATATTGATAGAAGACACTTGAAAATGTATAACTTACACCTATTTAACTTTATGACAATATACTTTTTTTTTCACAAATAATGGTAACCATAATTAATAATGTGGTAATTATGTTAATTTATATTTAGGGCCTAATACAAAGTGTTTTAATTTAACAACTTTACTGTTTTAATAAAATAAAGGTCAGTCTACAGTTTGTCTATGGTTGTCCGCTACAGCAGAAATGAACCCTCTAGTTTTTCGCGTGTTTTCGTGTTACTGCATTGTTTGTTTTTACTATAAAACGCATTGTTTAAGCTTGCAAAATAGGGAAAATAAATCTGAAAATTGCCGGAGTGCGCAAAATACATCGAGGGTTTGGATTAATTGGTGACCCAAAAAAAAAAACTGTAGGGTAAAATTTCCTTTTTAGTTGGTACAGTGGCGGACTAGGAGGCCGTAACAGATTTGTCTATGGTCTCGTGTGCCCTAGACTGTAATACCAAAGAACAAGAACTATTTTGCAATACAGAAAAACCGGAAGTATTTCGCCGTCCTGGACCCCCACTGTACATAGTCAAAATCACTGCTGCTTTTTTTCTACTGTCTTTTAAAAAATGACGTTCGTTTGTCTAGCTAGCTAGAGCTAATTTTGGTTTTGAAATGTTTGTCGAAGTCCAGGGAAGGTAAGAAAATATGGAAAAGTCACTAAGTATTTCACACAACTTAATCGCGGGCACAATGCTAGTTATAAATATTTGTATAGGTCGTAGGAAGATTTGATAATTAGGTTTTTTGCAAAAAAAACTAGGGATTTTGCGAAAACCCGGATAATCAATATATATAAAACACTTCCGTTACTGACTGACTGACTGACTGACAGACAACGCAGAGCCGAAACTACGGGGTGTAGCGGGCTGAAATTTTGCATGTAGGTTCCTTATGAAGTGTAAGAAAGGATTTCCCAAAACTCCCATGGGAACGGGAAAAAAAATTGGATTTTGTGTTTATGAGAAATCTGCGCGAGTGAAACTGCGGGACAGCCTCTAGTTTGATATAAGGATTTTTTTTTTCAATCATTCTGACAAAAAGCAGATTTTTTGCAAAAAAAAAAACTAGAATAATTGAAAAATTTGTAACCTTTCGTAACTCTGATTGGCAAGATTATATTGCTTGCTGTCCAACTCTTATTCTGATTTGTACTCTGTAGCGTCAAAGGCATTTTAACGAACTAATTTGATTTTAACGAACTAATTAGAATAAGAGTTAGCTAGCCAGAAATAATCTAGCCCATCAGAGTTAAGAAAAGTTACAAATTTTTCAATTATTCTAGGTATTTTTGCAAAAATGCTTTTTGTCAGGATAATTGGAAAAAAATAATCCTTATATCAAATTATCCAGGTTTTCGCAAAATCCCTAGTTTTTTTTGCAAAAAACCTAATTATCAAATCTTCCTAAGACATAAATCAATATATATAAAACTCTTCCGTTACTGACTGACTGACTGACTGACTGACTGACAGACAACGCAGAGCCGAAACTACTGGGCGTAGCGGGCTGAAATGTTGCATGTAGGTTCCTTAGGGAGTGTAGGTGAGCACTAAGAAAGGATTTCTCGAAATTCCCATGGGAACGGAAAAAAACAGGATTTTTGTGTTTATGAGATATCTGCGCGAGTGAAACCGCGGGGCAGCCTCTAGTATATATATAAAGCTTGTCACAGGTAACTAGAAAATAATGGAGGCGCCACTTTGTATGTGGAAAACACCATTTCAGCCCAACCAAAGTTAGTTGAAATCTAAAGACTAGAAGTTAATTTTTTTAGGGTTTTCAACTCAAAATAAAAATGGTTCCGTTTCAAGCCACCGTTTCAAAGCTAAGTAAATCCTTATTAATATCCAAGCAATAAATAATCAATATATATAAAACTCTTCCGTTACTGACTGACTGACTGACTGACAGACAACGCCGAGCCGAAACTACTGGGCGTAGAAAGCTGAAAATTGGCACGTGGGTTCCTTAGGGAGTGTAGGTGAAACTAAGAAGGATTTCCCGAAATTCCCATGGGAACGGTAAAAAACAGGATTTTTGTGTTTATGAGATATCTGCGCGAAAAAACGGAAAAAACGGTTTTTTTGTGTTTATCAGAAATCTGCGCGGGAAAAACCGCGGGGCAGCCTCTAGTAGACATATAACTTTATAAGGATTAACGTTAAACAGAAGCAGACAGAAATTACGTTACCTGACTTTAAAACCATTTCCACCCAAACAATGGAAAGCTAGCTCGGAGCTATTCCTAGCTTTTAATGCTGACTATTCATCAAAAATAACGATAATTAGTCACAGACGCGTTTGCTCTAAGAAACTATAACTCGACACTATAAATGTCCCATTAAAACTCGCTACAACATCCTTAATCAAATGGAATTAAGGTTTATTTTCGAGTGAAGAAATAATCTCACGGGACGAGAAATCTGGTACGTACTACATAAATCTTAAGTCGGCGACTTAGCGCACTTCGCAGTTTGCAGGCATTGTGACTTATAGTTTAGTTTTTTTTATTAGGGTGACAATTTTAACTGTTTTAACCACACCTCGGACACTTCATAGAAATAATTTCTTTTTTACAAAAAGGAACGGCCTTCAATGAACTGACACACACATCAACTGAACACTTCCTTTTTTTCGAAGTCGGTTACAATATATAAGTACTAAAACCTTCTCCTGAATGTGACAAATACTTATCTGAAAACCGCATCGAAATCGGTTCAGCCAAACTCGAGATAATCGCGGACAAACATACATACATACATACATACAGGTCAAACTGATAACCTCCTTTTTTGAAGTTGGTTACAAAAGCGCGTTGCCAAGCACACAGCCAAAACTCGTGTACGTACACGCGTATCATGCTTGTGTGAGTGAGATAAGAGGTGCGACGCTGCTCTAAGAGGTAACTGAGATCGAGGGAGCCGCACTTGCTGAGGGAGGCAAGGAGTGCCCATACTGTATTTAGTACTACAAATTTTTTATACTGTGTGTGGCGTTCAGGAGCCACTATACATTTGTAGCGTTCAGGAGCCACTATTAACTATATATATAATTATTATATAGTAATGAAACAACTATCACTTTGGATGTACATCGTGGTTGGAGCGCACTCCCTAGACGTGCGCTCTGCCCGAGCGTCAGACTTGGAATGGCAGCCGCACGACAGCCGTGCGAGAGCGCGGCGGGAGGGCGCCACCAACACCGGATAGTAACCATTTATTAGGACACCACATCTCTTCCTTTTTACAAGATTTAGATTTACAATGTTATATCAAAAGAAAGTACCTTTAACATTATTTGTTATTCTTAGTTACACAACATTAACATTATTTTAAGTTACACAATTAGGTTGCTATCTATTTACATGTGTGTTTAAAGTTACTTAAATTTTTACAAAATTAACTCAAAAGTATACAAAGGATAAAATTTAAGCAATCACTGGAATGTCATTGTGCCTATAACAAAAGGATTATTTTTTTCCTTCATTAACTGTTATTGGCATCTAACTAATTTTTAGTTTCTATACCACTCCAGTATACTTACCTATTTCTTTTGTGACATTTTAGCATTATCCTTTCATCTTATTTAT
Organism: Euspilapteryx auroguttella; assembly: GCA_951802225.1. NCBI lineage: Eukaryota > Metazoa > Arthropoda > Insecta > Lepidoptera > Gracillariidae > Euspilapteryx > Euspilapteryx auroguttella. Next base: position 5,427,148 of record OX637662.1, read on the forward strand.
AATAAATATTTAATTTACATTTCCTATCTCATTATTATTTTACATGATTGATTTCTCAATTCTCGATCGTTTATTATTTCTACAATTTAGGTACTTATATTTGAACATAACATAAACTTATGCACTTAGTAGAGGTCTGAATTAATCGTTACAGTACATAGACCTTCATGCGGGCGCTACAAGTTTAAATTTAGTTTGACAACAAAATTTTCTATAAGTAGTAAGTACCAAAACAATAGGAACTTTAATAGTCATATTTTTTATAATCGTTACAGATTAAGGAACATTACAGTCGTCATTGTGAAGCTCCAGCTAATTACATTACAACTGTGAGAATTGGAAAATGTATTTGTTATCTGTTATAATTATTTGTACTGAACGTTAATACATGTGGGTAGTTTATAGTAAAACTTTACTAAAAATTTGCCTTAAAAGGCATACAAATAATAACCATTATTTATATTCTCGTGTCACTCTTAGGTAAAAAGTAATGCATCAAATTGTATACATACTAATACCTAATCTCTACGACGTGGTCATGACATTCGCCAGCTACTTTTACCCCGGCTTCTCGCCTCAGTGCTTCCTTTGGCCTGGCTTGCCCACGTTCGTGACACAAGTCCTACTCATTGTTGGCGGTACTTGCCTTGGCACTGCGGGTTCAAGTCCCGATCAGGCTGTAGTATCCTACAATAATCTCTAGGTAGACATATACATAACTTTAGGTTAGGCTTTTTTATGTAATGTTCTTCTTATTAAATATTTTCAGTTTCATTTCATTTCATAAGGTAGGTGTGAAATTTAGCTTGATAATACTGACAATAATGAGAATTTGAAACACTAATTGTTGAACTATTCAATAAACTATTAAGTTTCAAGAATCACAGCATTGTTACAAGTATTTTGCCACTAACGCTGTGTTCGATCCTTTACACTTTACATTATGTTCCTGACACTACATCATATACAACCTTTTGCACTAACTAAAGGGGTACATCGTAAGGTCTTTAGATAACTTTTTCTATAAGTAAGTAAATCGTTTTACCAAGAGATTTATCCATACCTTACATAAAAGTATATTCCTGCATTACGTAGTTTAGTTTGCAGAGTTATTAAAGCTTTACTTTTTGTCATATTTTTTTTTGTGATTTTAATTTTGAATGCAATATTTAGTTTAAAAATTGCTATAGTATTTATTCATTACAAATACTAACTAACTTTATACATGTAATACCAAAGATGTAATTTATAATTACCATAGATTTATTAGATTTTTACAACCCATTCATTTAAACTTACATTAGTTCATAACTTTAATTTCTTTATTTTCGTTTACACTTCTTGACCTTTGCATTGCTATGAATTTATGTCTTAAATCAAGAAGGAAGCCCTTTTTTGTTTATTACTCAAATTACGTAAATTATATTATCATTTCACTTTCTAACAAAACTGTAACTCTGTGGCATCTATTTTCAAGATAACATTGAAAATAGAAAATTGAAAAGTAATTTATTTATATAAATATGCAGAAATTTACAAAACATAAATTAGTATTATATACATATTTCTATGATAATAAAATCTACATATTTATTACCCATTGCATTAGTTCTCAAGATCCTCGTTTGGATCATGAATAACGCCTGTGGCTACTTTAGTTTCATAAATTAAACTTGTGTTTTCCTTGCTTTGACTATAAGTCCAGTCTGTTTTTTTTTTTTAGATTAAAATAAAAATTGCTATAATTAGTCACTTCTAACACTAAAAATCGATAAATTTTTAGTGAGTTGAGTAGTAACATTTTCAGCTTCAAGGAAACTGTTTGGTTTAAGGTACAATTTTGCATTACACAAACTACCTCTTCATCAATTGTAGGTACCATTTAGCATGTGAGCCAAACGACCTCTTTGGTGATTTTAGGTGCCATTTAGCATTTGCCTAACTACCTCCTTGTACACTTTAGGTACTATTTAGCATTTAGTTAAACTACCTCTTTGTACACTTTTGGTACCATTTAGCACTAAGCCAAACGACCTCTTTGTCCATTTCAGGTACCATTTAGCAATTGCCAAACTACCTCTTTGTACATTTTGGGTACCATTTAGCATTCAGTCAAACTACCTCTTAGTCCACTTTAGGTGCTACTTAGTATCCCTACTAAGTTACTGCAAACCTATTCAAGAAAATTGGTTTAGCTGTAAACCATCTAACAAATAGGTAGCTCGACTACCTTTTCAGCTCGTCAATAGTCAATTACGTTTTTTTTTTTTTTTTTTAATTAATTATTGTGTTTAGCACTAACACTTCATATTATAAAATATCACCATATTTTATGCCACTTATGGATATTATTATTTTTCGGTTCCGGATTTACAAAGTAAATAGCGTTAGCTTTACAGCTTTTATTTGGGTAGGTACTTTCACACGCTATTGTTATGACGTCACGTAGCAAGTGTGTGTCATAGAACATGTCCTATTGCGACATTACACTGTCCAAGAAATCTACTCGACTGCATAAATCCGCTAAAAGTCGGTACCGTATATTTAGGTTTTTACAAATTTGTTTATTTTTGTGTGATTAAGGGTTAAACTAAACTTACTTAAGCCTTTACAGACATAACGTTTTCGCATTTTTAATACAGTTCGTAGTTAGCTACTACCCATGTAATGACTTTGTGTTGTCTATTTTGTATACCTGTGTTAGGCTAAGTAGGCAACAGCGAACAGCAACGTTTAATTTTATATTTTGTCATTTTATTTTAGATGCGACATGGTATTAAAATATACAAGTTTCCGGTGTCTAACAGATTTACTTGATCGTTATTTAATTATCTCTTTGCTTACATCATCATTCATGGTCTGGATTACCGTGGCGCACAAATAAAACATTTCTTTTAAACTTTTTTATGATATGTATGAGGGTAGATAGATAGTTGACTGTGCTGCCCGGTACCAGAGCCAGAGAGATGAGTGGAGCAGAATAAATTTTTGGACGATCTGGAATATTTTGTATAATTTTACGCCTATTAATAATAATAATATAATTATAATATATAATCTTTTATTTTTCTTAATTTAATTCTTATTAAGTAAATTATTTTTCTAGTTTTCATTTTTTCCCCAATAGTTTTAAAAATGTAGTAATTTTTAAGTATTTTTAATTTTTGACATTTCAAATATTTACCATCTGCGATTTTCACATATTTATCATTTCCCTTCTTTTTTTTTTTTTTTGACATTTTGAAATACAAATTTTGACATTTTTCATTTTGACATATTTGACTTATTTGACATATTGTCATATTTGACATATTGACATATTTGACATATTTGACATATTTGACATATTTGACATATTTGACATATTTGACATATTTGACATATTTGACATATTTGACATATTTGACATATTTGACATATTTGACATATTTGACATATTTGACATATTTGACATATTTGACATATTTGAAATATTTTCCATATTGACATATTCGCCATATTGACATTTATCATTTTGACTTGACGTTGAATTGACATATTGACATAATTATAAGATAATATGTCATTTTTTAAAATTTCTGAATTATGAGTATTATGATATTTTTGATGTATTTTTGGACATTGAATTACAGAGGCTAATATTTGTGTCCGAGTTTTACCCAGTCACTATTTATTGCTCATTGCACAAATGACGTCATAGCCATTTGTGTGTAACTATATGAGTATTACAAACACTCATAGGAACAAATATTTTGACAGTACAGGTTGTCTTGTGTCTGTACTTGTACAGACACATTGCACAAATGACGTCATAGTCGTTTCTGTGGAACTTATGAGTAACAACTCATTGGGACAATATTTTGATAATACTGGTTGTCTTGTCTGTACATTACAGGTACATTGCACAAATTACATCCATAGCCTTTTGTGTGGAACTTTATGAGTAGCAACACTCATTGGAACAATATTTTGACAATACTTGTTGTCTTGCTTGGTACTGACTGGCACTGTAGTGAACATGCAGCCTCGTAATCTAGGCTTTAAATTATTTAAAGAAAAGAAAATAGTAACACGGACCAGATTGTTGTGAAAATAATTGATTTTAGTAGGTACTTATATTTTATTTACCTTTGTACGAGCTGAGCTGTGGCCTGTAGCTGTAATAGCTTGTGATAAGTTAGTGTCACTATAAGATTCACCAAATTTCTTTTGTTTTACTGATTAACCAAAAAACCACACTGTTTTAATGTCGGATTTACATCCAACATCATTTGATTTTGGTTTAAGAATATGTAAAAGAATGTACAAAATAATGCGTACAATTATCGGTATTGTCTAAGTAAATAACATTTTAGATTATATCTTATCTGTTATCTGTTACTGAGAAGTTAAAAACAAAACAATAAAACAATCTGTCCTCTGTCCGTGTTTTCTTTGTCCCTTCCTGAGACTTCAACCTAGGTACCCTCATGGTGGTATCAAAGTTACTTTATCTTTATTGAGAGATCTTTAGTCAGCCAGTCAGCCAACCAAGCACAAAGTTATATAATATGTTTCATTCCAACCAGTATCTTTTTTTTTTTTTTAATAGCCTCAGTGTCTCCAACTCTATCGATCAAAATTACGGTGTTTCTAGTCCAAAATACGGCAGATGGTTAATGGAAAATTACAGTAGATTTAAAATGTAAAATACAGATATTTTACGGTACTTTCATTTCACTTTTTGTACAAAACAAATATTTTTCATTACAATAAAAATTTACGTAATTTCCGACCAAAAATATGTTGATAATTGGTTACTTTTCTTTGTCTTTCAGTTAGTAATGTGGCTAAAAAGGATAGGATACCACTCATAAAGACAAAATTACGGTAGATTTGAACATGATTACGGTGTAGTTGGAGACACTGGGTAGCCTTGTATTTGTAGTCATTTCAAGTGCAAGATCATAAAATATCGTCTTAAGGCATTCCAGCATTTTATTAACACTACTGCAAATTATAGCAGTATTTTGAAAGCAACTTTGCTTATTTCAAGTAGCGGTACCTCGCAGTTTTTTAACTACCTACGTAGGTACCTTTTTGCAAACCCATATTCTATTTTATTTTATGATCTCACACTGGATATCTTTAGCACTGACTTATTTAGTTTGTAAGTAACACTTTACTTACATGTTTTATCCTCGTCGCCATTTGTGGCGTTCAGGAGCCACTATACATTTGTAGCGTTCAGGAGCCACTATTAACTATATATATAATTATTATATAGTAATGAAACAACTATCACTTTGGATGTACATCGTGGTTGGAGCGCACTCCCTAGACGTGCGCTCTGCCCGAGCGTCAGACTTGGAATGGCAGCCGCACGACAGCCGTGCGAGAGCGCGGCGGGAGGGCGCCACCAACACCGGATAGTAACCATTTATTAGGACACCACACTGTGGTTTCAACTAACAATAAATCTGTGCCATGTGCAGTGTGGTAGTGGCATAGAACACCACCATCCTATCTCTTCCCATGGGTGTCGTAAAAGGCGACTTAGGGAACTAACACCTAGCGCGCGCGCTTTCTTTCCAAAACAAAAATCCCAATTATCCGTTATCAAGGGATTTTCAGGATAAAATGGAACCCATGTCCATCTCTTTATCAGGCTTTAGACTATTTCTGTACCAAATTTCATTTAATTAAGGTCAATAGCTTTCTCTAAACAGACAAAGCGAAACAGACAGAGTTACTTTCGCATTTATAATATTAGTATGGATTATAAAAATCCTTAAATAAAAGAAAATTCATGGTTACAATCACCAAGAAGCTAATTCTATTCAACAAGTGTTACACGCAACTCATCACGCGATGCAATGGGCACGGGGCTGCCTTCAACACAGAGCTTAAATATACGAAAACACGCTTCACTTTCTAATCTACTCCACCTGAAATATTATCATTCGTTTTATACAGGGTTTTTCTGACAAGGCGGTAATAAATCAAAGGAGTGATTCAGCTCACCATACCTAACAACTTTCCCAAAGCAACATGGGTCGAAATCTCAAAACGAAAACCAGCTGTCCCGTACATTGACCCCGTCAGCTGATCGAACCAATGTATTATATTTTTTAAAATATAGGAACAGCTTATTTTTTTTTTGAGATTTTGACCTATGTTGCTTTGGGAAAGTTGTTAGGCACAGAACAAGGAAGATGCTCTCTCTCTCTAAATAGAAATCGCGAGTAGGTGGAGCCCGCGTGCCTATCATTAGCTCTGCAGTGCATATGCGTAGTTTTTGACAGATTTGATAAGCTCAGTTGCTTTAAGCTTCTTGTAAACAAACCACCAGGAAAAATATGAAAAAAACCCACTAAAATGCCATATTGTGCTGTGTTGGTATGCAAAAATTAAAGTTTGGGACTTAAAAGTACTAATTATGCCGTATCATTACATCGGTAAGTAATATTTCACTGTATCTATACCAATATTATAAAGAGGAAAGATTTGTTTGTTTGTTTGTTTGTAACGAATAGGCTCTGGAAATACTGAACCGATTTGAAAAATTCTTTCACTGGTAGGAAGCTACATTAACCCCGAGTGTCATAGGCTATATTAGATTTCCAAAAAAATTAGGGATCCTTACCTAAACTCAAATAATGTAACCCAAGGTGCAATATTGTTTCCGTTGTTTACATATTTTGACAGGTGGTTTGTTGTTGTTGTTTGTTTTTTATCAAGCCCATTCTGGGCAGGCAAAAGAACATAGTCTATAGAGCCAAGCCTTTTGTAGTATCTAATATTCTATGGCGCAACGAAGTAAGCCGGGAAAGCTCGTTTTTAAATAAATTTGAAATTATACATGAACAAGAAAACAAAACCGTAAGTGAGAAAATGAAAACACCCTAATTACGGAGCAAGAAAATTGAATTTTCATTGAAGCCTGTGACTGTGACTGTACCTTCATAGCGTTCTTCTTTATCTATGGTATTAGACACGTGACTTTTTCTAGAACATTTTGACAAAAGTATAATGGAAATCAGTTAGAGATTGCTCAACATGATGAAAATCTATCGATTATTTTCTATGATAAAAATCTATCGATAATGTTGTAATATATGTAAAAAATAAAGTCGCTTTCCGCATCAGTCCTTAGGTATGTTCAAATCTTTAAAAATACAGCGGATTTTAATGCGGATTTTTTTAATAGATAGAGTGATTCAAGAGGAAGGTTTATAAGTATAAAACATGCACGTTCTAATAATAGGTTAGGCGGTACGAAGTTTGCCGGGTCGACTAGTATTGTATAAAGACAAGTCGTCACTCTTATAGTGTGCTATATTTTATTTTTCTTTTCATTTATTTACAGCTTATATTACTGGATCACCTTGGGCCAAGCTCAGAACCTAATACACTTAAGCATAAACTTGAAGATAGAGCCATCATGAAAGCTTCTTAAGCTAAGAGGAGTTTCAATAAACAATACCTAGAGAAGAAAAAATGCTAAATATTATATATTAAAAAAACCAAGATTAGTTAAGAGTTTAAGGCAAGTAATAAATAAGCAAGTACTTCGATATTGAATAAGATAAAATAATCTATATATATAAAATCCAAATACCACTGATCTACTCACTCACTCACTCATCATCGCCCAGCCGAAACCGCTGAAGATAGAAAGATGAAATTTGGACAGTAGCTTCTTTACGTGACGTAGGCACCCACTAAGACGGGATTTTGGGATAACTTAACCGGGACGCCGTATACAGGGTGTAACAGTTTGTATGAAACTCCTAAACTACTGGGGTTAGAATGTTGAAATTTAGACTGTGGATTCTTTTTGTATCACCAACATCATAAATGGTTTAGTTTTTTTTAATTTTGCCCCTGAGGTCTTATACAGGGTGAAATATGTTTTTTGCTAAAATCTAAACTAATTACACTAGAGACTTTAAATTTTCAAAATAAGGTCCTTTTTATGTAACAACGTGAAATATGATATGAAAACTGCGTTAATTAGTCCTGTAAGCCATGATACAGGGTGTTAAAGTTTGTATGAAAAACCGAAACCGCTCCTTATTTTGCTTAAAAATTTAAATGGGTGATGTTATAAGGGTCGCTAATTACACAAAAAAACATGGATTTTGAAATCCAAGATGGCGGAATTAAATTTGTATTAAAAAATCGATATGGGTGGTGTTTTCTAGGTTTTTGGGGGCGCTGATTGAGAAATCATTTGTGGGTGTGCTGATTCTGGGTGCCTACGTCTCACAAAGACGGGATATGGGGATAACTTCACTGAGCCGCCGTATACAGGATGTAACAGTTTGTATCAGACTCTAAACTGCTGCGATTAGAAAGTTGAAATTTACGCTGAAGATTCTCTTTACATTACAAACCTCATAAATGGTTTTATTTTTTTAATATTTTGCCCCTGAGTTCAGGGTAAAACAGGTTTTTTTGTTAAATCTAAAGTAATGACACTATCTTAAAATTTTCAAATTAAGCTCCACATAATACTTAAACATCAAATATCTATATATATAAAATTCAAAGTTAACTGACTGACTGACTGACTGACATAGTGATCTATCAACGCACAGCCCAAACTACTGGACGGATTAAGCTGAAATTTGGCATGCAGGTAGATGTTATGGCGTAGGCATCCGCTAAGAAAGGATTTCCCAAAATTCCCTCAGGAACGGGAATTACGGGACTTTTTAGTTAGTATGAAAAATCGACATTATTGAGTGTATCGACGTGAAACTTGGTGTACAGGTTCCTCAGTGAATGAAAGAGTGTTGAAAGAAAGAAATTTACAAAATTCCCACGGGAACGGGAATTACGGGACTTTTTAGTAAGAATGAAAAATCGACATCCTTGAGTGTTTCGACGTGAAATTTGATGTACAGGTTCCTCAGTAAATGTAGGAATGTTGAAAGAAAGTAATTTACAAAATTTTCTTGGGAACTGGAATAACGGGACTTTTTGTGAGATTGAAATCTCGACTTCCTTGAGTGTATCGACGTGAAATTTGTATACAGGTTCCTCAGTGGATGAAAGGGTGTTGAAGAAAGGAATTTACTAAATTCACATGGGAATAGGGTTACAGTACTAATTATTTAGTATGAAAAATCGATTTCCTTGAGTATGCCAACGTGAAATTTGGTCTACAAGTGTAAGGGTGTTGGAAGGAAGAAATATACTAAATTCCCACGGTAACGTAAAACGGGACTCTTTAGTTAGTATTAAAACAATGTATATATATTTCTTTATTTCCACGTAAAAATAGGAAAACGGGTTCTTCAGTGGGTGTAATTAGATTCAGAGTTCTATTAAGAAAAACATAACCAAAATTCACATGGTAACGGAACATTCCCAAAAACATAAGGCGCCTAAAAATCTTCAACTTTTTTTACTAGAGTAGGTTAACCTAACCTAACCTAACCCAACTTTTACTTTTACCCAACCAGCTAATAGAAATGTTAGAAGTTTCAGTGTCTGAATGGTGGAGTGTAGAAATGAATTTATGGAGTTGCCACGGGAACTGAAATAAAGATAGATATTTTTAGGGGGTATGGGTGCGATCAGAAATGATGTCACTAAAATCCTGAGTCGTAAATCAACCAGTAATTAACGATTTTGATGAAAAAGCGCTTGCGAAGCTGCGGGCAAAAGCTAGTATAAATATAAAACCCATCTTGTTTTATTGGTCTATGTACCCATCCACCTAAATTGTTTACTTTGGTTAAAATAAAGCTTCATTTAAAGTACAGTACTTACTCCAAAATTAATAATGCGCATGCAGATTCGCTAATTGTCGATTTCACGGAAACACCTGAATCAAAATTCATAATTCTACTAAATTACGCATGCAGAAAATGGACTTAACCTCCTTAAATACATATCGTCTTACGTCGCTTGGGAATACGACCGTTGTCGAACAGTGACGAAGATTTCTATGCGCATTATAACTTTTGCAGTACTGTAGGTATATACAATTTTATAACTAAACACATTTTTATTTCTGAATCTCTATTTATGCGAAGCATAACTGTTGAATACAAAACGACATTGGAAATAAATAAAAATTAAACTGTACACTAAAATAAACTTTGTTCTATGAGCGACTGGTTTTTTCATATGATAATACCAATACATCGCCAATCACCAAGAAGGCCGTTATATAGGCATAGATTTTCGTAAAAAAAAGTAATTGTTAACTGTAGCCATATGAAAGAAAGTTGTATATCGATAGGTTTTTCTCATCGATAAACTTTCTCCCGCAATATGTACATCCCTAGCTTAGTTTTTCATTTTTCGACGTAGCCACCTAGTGTTTAGTAGCGGTAGTACAAAAGGTGTAGTTCCATCTAGCGTCGAATAGTAAAACTAGGAACAATGCGTGAGGATTTTAAAGCAAAGAGGATGTATAGCTTTCTACCATGTCTTTGGAAAAACCTAATTTCATTCTTTTATCATATGTATGTCATCATTATCTTAAGTATTTCATAATTGTTATTTGATTTTTGATCTTTGTTTATTTGTAAAAAAGGTTTATAGTCTACTTCAAAGTTTTGTGATGTAGATCTTTTCGGCATTGTCGTTAATCACCAATGGTAGCTTGGATTTCATAGTGAGCGTTTGGTTTATATGTGTGAGTTTGGACACACTGGTTTCGGTACTAAAAGCTCATGATGCTATTTCTATTGTATTCTCTTGTTCTGTGTTGTTAGGTATGGTGCTGAATACCTCCTTTGATTTATTAACGCCTTGTCAGAAACACCCAGTATATAGCAAAAAATTACGTGTAGAAATAAAACGTGTTTTTCTACACTAATCTTTGATTGTTTTTTTTTAAACGAATAAGCACCGAAACAATTTATTTTAAGAATTCCTTTACCATTACAATCCTTTAATTATCCCTTAAAGGGCGAAACTGTGCGAAACTAGCGCCACTCTGGATAAATAATTAATATCTTCTAAACCATGGCCGAAATAAAAAATATGCGCCTTTGAGTCCCTAGATAATCTTGCTTAGAATTTTAAGGCTCGGTTGTGTAGCTTTTACTATAAAAATGAAAGAAAAAAAAAACCATTTGTTGCCTAAAGCGGCCACTTTAGTTTCATATCAGTTTTTTTCTTTAATTTTGAACCTAAAAGCTAAACAATAGAGCCTTAAAAATTCTAAATACAAGGAAATTTTATATATTGTTGCTATAGGTTTTTTTTTTTTTAATTAGGGGATCGATCGACAATGTACGAAGTAGAACAAAGATTGCCTGGTCAGTTTGCAAAAAAAAAAACGAAATCTTTGAAACTTTTTTCAGTATTAGAACAACGGGGACAAGGGACAACGTTGGCACGGCACAGCCGAACAACGATGTAAAAAGAAAGGATTCTCTTAAGCCAAGCTTAGACCGTTTAAATCCTACATTCCAAAGCTGCAAGTCAAACCCACCTCCCGAGTTACAGGAACATCTGCGCCAATTAAAAGTTTTTTGCTCAACGGTAACTCTGTACCTTTCTAATAATGATAAAATTATTATTACTAGAGGCTGCCCCGCGGTTTTTCCCGCGCAGATTTTTCATAAACACAAAATTCCCGTTTTTTCCAGTTCCCGTGGGAATTTCGGGAAATCCCTTCTTAGTGCTCAACTACACTCCCCAAGGAACCCACGTGCTAATTTTCAGCTTTCTACGCCCAGTAGTTTCGGCTCTGCGTTGTCTGTCAGTCCGTCAGTCAGTCAGTAACGAAAGAGTTTTATATAATATTGATGTTAAAAACGTATTATTTAGCATGTACTTAATTAGCATTTTCAGACAACAAAGTTTGGACTTTAATCTGATCATATCTCCCATTTCCTGACATGGGTGTGGTAAAAGGCGACTAAGGGAACAGCCAAAAGAGGGACATGGGCGTCTTTCGTTGAAATACTTGAAGAGCTAGGCGAATCGCCAACCCGCATGGCGATTATGGCAAACTCCCTCCACAGGGTTTGTCCTTGAGGCAATCTGTGATTATGATAATAACAATGTTCGTTTCGCAGCCCCGGATCTTCAATTTTCTTTAGGCGGGGCAAAACTGAAAAATGGCGCCCCCCCTGCCCAGTTATAATTTAATTTTACGTTTTTTTATGTGTATAATTTTACCTGTCAGCGGACGTAGCATGACTGACCATTTGTTGAGTTTTTCTGTCACTTTTGAACTCTTTCACATCATCTCAATAGATTTTCTCGCATTTATATGTCAAAAGTGACAGATGGATTCGACAAATGGTCGATTATGCTCAATGATTCTGAGTAGCGATCCCATCTCGCACCTTTAGAACGAAAGTGACGGACTCAAAATTTTGGGAAAATGAGTTAAGCTATTGAGACCACTAAAAATACATTCTTTACAAGCGGGTAAATCTAAAACAGGCGTATCTCGGATAGAACGGGAGAAACTTTGAACTACTTCTCTCTGGTCATGCTACGGCCGCAGACGTCCACTTATTGATCGACATTTGAACATGCCTACCTAATCATGGAAATAATATTAGTAAACACAGCGCAGGATAGGAAACCACATTTTCTGGCAACTGCTCCATCCTCTTTTATGCAATATTCTTTTGGATTTTGTCTTATTTTTTTGCAATTTTTGAGTAAAATTAGTGCAAAAAAACGGGCCAGGATAATATATTCTTTGACTCGATTGATTTCGTGGAGATTTCACCCAAGTGCTTTGTCAGCCAGGCTTTGACAAACAGACGGTGCTATAGCGTCGCGCTGAAGCGCTGGAGTTACGCGGCGCTAGAGCGCTCTTTGATGTCACACACGCTCCTTTATGTAATTTACCAACGCATTTACACTAAGTGCAGCAGATCGCTCAGTCTTCGGAAATATCATTCAACTATCAGGAAAGACCAAAATTAGTGGGAGTGAGAAATGGAACACTTTTTGCGTGTTAGTTTCGCTCGAAGTGGTCAAGTAAATAATACAGTTTCAGGCCGAGGCAAAAACAAATTCTGTACGCCCGGCGACAGAGCGTCCTAGCGCGGCGCTAGAATTACGCGGCGTTCTAGCGCACGTCTCTCCGGGCGCTCTGTATGACAGATTAATATTACCATAGTACCTACATTACAAGTCAACGCTCTAGCGCCACGTAAGACTCTAGCGCGATGCTAGCGCTGCGTAAGGCTGGCGCCCTAGCATTACAGCTACTACAGCGCCGACTGTTAGACAAAGCCTTAAGGTTCCTGGCATGATGATGCAGAATTACTTGAATTGTAACTAACTGACGCGTGCTGCTGCGATCTGGGATTCCTGCGGGGAGTGGCGCGTAAATTACATTTCGCGTACGCGCCCTGCGAAAAAAAGTTTGTGCAGTATGTCGTCGTCAGCTCCGCGCCCTTTGGGTATCGATCGAGTTGATATGGCCATAAAATTTCTGTATTATTAATTAATCCGTGCTTGGTCAAGTTTAAGTAAATGTTTTGTTGAATGATGAACAATAAACATTTGTTTGCCTGAGCCGCTTGGTGGGCGCCCCTGAACAACCTCGCCTCTCACAATATAGAATTATTATTTATTATTATTTATTTATTAATTGAATAAATAATAATTTTTGAGTTATGACATTCGTCTGTAGTGTGAATTCGGCGCCCCCCTGATCTTGGCGCCCGGGGCACGGGCCCTTAGCAGCCCCCCCCTAGATCCGGGGCTGTCGTTTCGTCTTTAAATTTAAGAGACTTATCTCGAGTTGCGGTGGGGACCTACCTAGCAAAGAAAAAGTGCAACTTTATGGCTGAAGTGAAACACAAAAGCGTTACCAGTGAAGGAGAGAATGAAAGAGACCGAGAACTATATATCTCTCTCTCTCTCTCTCGCTCGCTTGCAGTACTCGCTACCCTCCCTAAGGGCAGTGGCTTGGTCGACTGTCAGTCGGTCTTCATTCCTATCGCGTGTTCCACGACACGCGATCCTTTTTTTAATATTTTCTACGACAAACATTAAAAACACAATTAGCGAAATTGGCCCAGCCGGTAGGTACTCGAGTTTTAGCGAGATAAACTAACAGTAATTGATTTTGATATATAGAGATATAGATTATAGGTATTATCAAGACAAAATAAAGTTCTATTAGTAGCAAAGTTTCAACGTGTATCCGTGTAAGTGGAGGTAATAAATCAACCTGTATCTAGTTTCAGTCAAAGATTATGTAACTCACAGAACGTTATATTCATAATAGTATTTAAAAACTAGCTCACCCGGTAACTAAACGTACCGCATACCGCAAAATAAAAAAACAATGTCATACATATTAATCAAAATTATATCGTACATATTTCTGATGTAAAAGCTATTAAACTGCAAATTTATTATACATGCTCATATTTGTATTTTTTCCATTTTTGGTTGTCTAGAAGAAATAGCTTTTAGTAATGTAGAATCCATCTTTTGCATTATTTTTGTAATTTATTTACTTGTTGTTTATGATGTTTTATTTTGGTTGCTTTAATCGTATCTTATAATATTATGATGAGATAATTCATTTCTGGTATTAAAATTTATTAATACCGACTTCTCAGAAACACCCTAAATAAATGACAAAACGTACACGTGATTGTACCTACTATAAAATAAAATAAATGGTTAAGTTGACAAAAGTACCTAAACTTCTGTTCTCCGGAAGAAGCTACTCTTTGCTATATATCCAGATAACCCGTTCCCTAAGCTCACGCTTCAAGACCATCGACAGAGCAGAGCTTAAAAGTTTACAGTGAAGCCATACTGAAGCTAGGGCTGCCTGGGAAAGCTCGCAGTATTTCCTGTTACTGAGCTTTAAGCTACGATGGATTGTTTAAAAGTTATATTTGTCTAATGTTTCGTATACTTAGTAGAAATAACTTATTTAAAACAGCTGTTTAACCTGTTGTTATTATAACTGTAGTTATTTATTTTGACTGCTGCTGCTGCAGCTACGTGGCTCAGTTGGCAGTGATATGGGCTGAGACGCAAGTCCACCTAATTCGATTCCCAGAGAAGGCAAAATTGTTATATTATGATGACGATGTTGTTTTCAGGTCTGGGTGTATTGTTCGTATCTGTGTTTCGGGAACCCTACATACAGGTTCCCCATAGTTAGCGGCTCTGAGTGTGATGAGCTTTTGAAATTATAAGTATTCATAAAACATACTTTGTGAATAAAATGTAAAGAAAAGCTGACCGGGCCAGCGTCGTCTCGATAGCACTGTAATTTTTTGATCGATCCCAAAAAAAAATGAAAATATTTTATAGCTTATGTTCTTCAGGGATAATGTAGGATGAAGTCTATGTGAAATTATTTTTCTAATCGGTACAGTAATTTCGGAGCCTAATCGATGTAAACAATTAGTAAATCTTTCCTCTTTATTAACTTAGTGCAGAAATGCCAACAACCCTAAAACTTAAAGTAACAAAACGTAAACAATGTATGTTCGTGCAAAAATTGGCATTTCTTTGTTCGCTACCAATTCGGGCGAGTGAAATACTTTCAGACATTGTACTGAAAAGAGATCATTTACAAAATGAACAAGAATTCACTTTACAGATGCAGATAAAGTTTTACACAAACAAGTAATAATAGTGCTTGGTTGGTGATCCATTAACAATATAGCAAAACTGTCGAAAGGGCCTGTACGAGTTGGATTCGTCCCCTCGCACGCCACTCAAAGGACCGGGCTCCATCCCGTGATACCGAAGAGTATGAGAAACATAATAATGATAATAACACATCACACTCAGAGCCCCTAACTAGGAGTAACCTGTATCTAGGGTGCCCGAAACATATACAGAAAGGAACATTACATAGGGAAACAAACATTGATAT
This sequence comes from Euspilapteryx auroguttella, assembly GCA_951802225.1. Classification (NCBI taxonomy): domain Eukaryota; kingdom Metazoa; phylum Arthropoda; class Insecta; order Lepidoptera; family Gracillariidae; genus Euspilapteryx; species Euspilapteryx auroguttella. The sequence continues at coordinate 5,442,980 of OX637662.1, forward strand.
TCATCATAACAATTTTCGCTTGACGGGAATCAAACCCAGGTGCACACGCATCTCAGTCCACATCACTGCCTACGGAGCAGTTCGGATAAGTGTTATTAAATTAATACAAAAATCTTTTATGGCGTGTTGTAGCGGCATAGAATTTCGCGACCCCATCTTCTCCCGTGGGTGTCGTAAAAGGCGACTAAGGGAATTTTCAAAGGACGGGCAGCAGCGTCCTTCGCTGAAAATTTAAAACAGCCATACTATGATCTCTGACCCGCCTGCCAAGCCTGGTGGTTATGGCAAAACCCCCATATTTTTTGACGTTGTGGGGAGACCGTATGAAACAGAAGACGCTTATTTTGCTGAGTGGAATAAGTGAATAGAAATTCTTTTGCCATGCCGCTTTTATGCGATTTAAATCATTTATTTTTTATGATTAGTAAGTATAGGTACTATATTTTATACCGTTTTCCAGTACTCAAGGCTCTAGCCTGAAAGGCGCAATATGCAGTGAGAGCGGCAGAGCTCCACTTGAACTACTCAGCTTTTTACGAGCAAGTAGGAAACTGAGTTATAGTCGACGCTGGATTATAACTCTGTAGGTATCGTGTTTTGTGAGATGCTGGATTACTTCTCTGATTCGGCATTTTTAAACTTCGAAGTGGTTTAGGTCGAAACGTTGGTTTTTGAAATTTTACTTTATTTTATTTAACTCGTGTTTTTAGTTAGGAATCTTGCGTTAGTTTTTCGGTTTCAACAAAGGGGAGAAATAAATGAACATACAATTTGTTCAACTCAAGTTCATGAAGTAAGAATGAAGACATTTACATCATTCGAGCAAATGCTTATTTTATTCCTATTGTAACAAATTTGTAGTGTAAGCAGACGTGTAGACCATTTTTTAGTTGTTCTTTTAGTACTCAAATATAAAAAAAGAATGCTTTTGTTATAGCTTTATGGTCTATTGATGTATAAATATTTATCAAGCGACTTGTCTACTTATAATACTCTTTTAAAGTTGTTTGTTGTCAAAGTCTTTTGAATTGTACTAAGAACTAAGAAGAAAACATGAAGCTTGACGTACAGCCTGTGTACGTTTTCTGCTGATACAAAAGTTAGTATAATTTTCGCATAATACCCAGAAATGAACTCGCAACGACGATGAGGCCTTCTGGGACAATATGACAATATGAAGACAGCTTCAACTATAAACACACTGTTCTGTAGTTTGTAACAAGGGAAAGTTTGTCAAACCACAACACATATACGAATAACAAAGGCTATTTCGGAGTAGGTGGTTATAAATAAATAGGACGGGTGCAGCTCACCATACCTAACAACTTTCCCCAAGTAACATGGGTCGCAAAGTAACATGGGTGAAAATTCAAAAAAAAATTGCTGTTCCATCCTTAAGAGATGGGATCAATGTCAAGGCAGCTGATTATTTTTGTTAAATTTTTATTGCTCAGTATTTCTGACAAGGCAATAATAAATCAAAGTATTAGCTTAAATTTAATTAAGTAAACAGTTAGATATCCATACTTCCATACTTATATTATAAATGCGAAAGTAACTCTGTCTGTCTGTCTGTTTGTCTCGCTTTCCCGACAAAACTACTGAAACGATTTTAAAATGAAATTTGGTATACGGATAGTTTAGAGCCTGAGTAAGGACATATTATGGGCTACTTTTTATCCCGAAACTCTCTCTGGGAAATTGGGAATTAGACGTTTCAAGAAAAAGTACTTTGGCCATACTTTGGCGAAGCCCCGGGGCACCCACTCGTCCTTCATATATTAAGCACCGCACCGCATGATTATCGTGGAAGATCATTCGTAAAGAAGATGTCGCTTTTATGACATGACTAGTCGACCCGGCGAACTTCGTACCGCCTAACCTTTTGCTATGTTGCTCATGTATTATACTTATAAACCTTCCTCTTGGATCACTCTATGGATTACAAAAAACCGCATCAAAATCCGTTGGATAGTTTTAAAGATATAAGCATACATAGGGACAGACGCGGGAAGCGACTTTGTTTTATACTATGTATTGATTATACAATCTTAGGGTGCATTCACGTACAACGCTGGTAACAAGCGCTTGTTGGCGCTAGTTCGAAAAATGTATAGAAAATACCTGCACGGAAGACGCTTATTCCAGCGCGAATGTCCGCGCAGGTATTTTCTATACCATTTTCGAACCAGTGCCAACAAGCGCTTGTTACCAGCTTTGTACGTGAATGCACCCTTATAACCTACTGCCTTCAGTTAATGTAAATACTGAGTAAATTTGTTATTCATCATCATCATCATCATTTCAGCCGTAAGACGTCCACTGCTGGACATAGGCCTCCCTCAAGGCTCTCCATCTGTACCGATCGCAGGTGGCCTGCATCCAGCGTGGACCCGCAGCCTTGCGCAGATCATCCGTCCATCTGGTCGGTGGACGTCCTACGCTGCGCTTGCCGATCCGTGGTCTCCACTCGAGAATTTGTTATTGATTAAAGTAAATCTCATTTGTATGTAGTGTACGTAGACTACGCTCGCTGACTATGGTTCCAACCTCAAAACAAGAACTTTAACAAATACTGACTAGGATGTTTGGCTTTTCTGTGCCATAATAATTGTGAGAAATGAAATAATAATTTTATTCATAATAGTTTTTGTTTTTACTATAATTAGGTCGTGTGCAGGTTTAGATTGTTTCGATTTGAATGGTGATTTCTGGATTTCTTCAAACTTCAGTCGTTTTTGCACTGTTTTCCATTTTAGGGCCTTGCGTTTTTTATTTCCGGACAACTGAAAATAGAATAAAATAAGAAATTACTTAATACATAATCTGCATTTTCTCAATACAAATTATAAAACAAATTCGCTTCCCGCTATCTGTGTGTATATGTGTATGATTCGATCTTTATAACTACGCAAAGAATTTTGATGCGGTTTTGGTTTTAAAAGATAATAGTGATTCAAGAGGAAGGTTTATTTTATGTGTACAATAATACATGCACGTCATAGTATTATGTTAGGCGGTAAGAAGTTCGCCAGGTCGACTAGTAATTTAAAATAGCGAAAGAAAGGCCAATGTTACAGGCTCAAGGTACAACTCAGCCGAAAGACGTCCACTGCTGTACATAGGTTTCTCTAACTGATCGCCACAATGACAGATCTTGTTCCAGTGCACTCCCGCAACTACCTACTGGGTCTGCCTACTCTGCGTCGTCCGGTGCGCGGTTGCCGCTGGAGAACTGTTCGGCCCCAAGTTACCAACTGTTCTTCAAAATATGTGCCCTGCATTCTTAATGCTTGCTTTTTTTTTAATTGTCGGTGACATGTTTCTCATCCTTTCTAGGGGTCTAGTTTAAATTCGATCGATTTGTAATTGTATTGTAAGCGACTTCGTTAACCATTGCTGTTTTCTTTGGGCGTGTAACAGAAATTTCCTTTGATAAAGCGGCGATGGTTAACAAATTCGCTAAGTTAAGAGAATCCTTATTCGATCACTTACTTGTAAATTCTATTAGTGTACTCGTTCAGTCGATCGAAGCATTTTGTTCTATAACCTTCCCAATAGTTGAAACCTCGTTGGTCCACCACTTTGATAGCACAAGCTGTGGATACATCCACGCTGTCGCTCAGTAGGGCTGAAAATTGTAAACCTGTTATTCATAAAAAGTTAAAGAGCACTTTAGTTATTTTACATCAATACATAGTATAAAATAAAGTCGCTACCCGCGTCTGTCCCTTTGTATGCTTTAATCTTTAAAACTACACAACGGATTTTGATAAGGTTTTTTTTAATAGATAGAGTGATTCAAGAGGAATGTTTATAAGTATAATACATACACAATATAGTAATAGGTTAGGCGGTACGAAGTTCACCGGGTTGACTAGTAACAATTAAGATTGGATGTTACATATTTACTAAACAAAAAATCAGAGAATTAGACCTCCAGTAAAGCTACTTAAAACCTGCTGTATCTTTATGAAAAATACGGCCATAAAAACATAAAAACTCAGCTAGCAGTGATGTGGACTGAGAATCGTGTGCACCTGGGTTCGATTCCCGGTGGGGAGAACATTTACGATGAATATTGATGTTTGTTTCCCGGTCTGGGTGTATTGTTTGTCTCTGTGTATGTTTCGGGCACCCTAGATACAGGTTCTACCTAGTTAGGGGCTCTGAGTGTGACGTGTTATTTTATAAAACTATCTTTTGCCCGCTGCTTCGCTCGAGCATTTACATTACACTAAAATGTAAATTTCTGGTTGATATGATACTCATGAATTTCAGGAAATCTTTTCTGATATCAGTCTATAAGAAATCTATGTTAAATGTAATTAGTAAGTATTTCAAAGTATGAAATTTTAAGAAATCCTTTCAAAGGTTCTATTGTACAGTCGATAGGAATCCTTTATACCCTATGATTCTAATCTTTAGCTGGTTTTGCTGAAAACTTTAAATTACGTTTGTCCTTTTCTTAAGAGAATTCCAGTCAGTTTATAAATAACTGGCTGACACGGAGAACTTCGTACCGTCTTGCGTTCTAAATTTTTGACAACATTCTATAGCAGTCGTCATTCGGGGATAGTGCAGCTTCCCAAAAGTGAAAGATTTTTTGAAATCGGTCCAGTAGTTTCGGAGCCTATTCTATGTAAACCTACAAAATAAACAAATGTTCTCTTTATAATATTAGTTTAAATAACTTACAGTCACATTTAATATTACAGAGGCCAGCTGATCTTGTCATTCCGCAAACATCACTACCAAGCTGAAAATATAAAAAAATAAAAAATAGAAAGAATGTAAGATCCTCAACATTTAATTAAAGAGCTAATGATCTTCAAACGGCTGAACAGATTTTCAAACAAGGCAAGGACAATATCTGTGTCACAAAAACAAAAAAAACTAAACTTAAATCGGTTCAGGCGTTTGGGAGCTATGATGCCACGTACTATACACAGACAGACAGACAGACAGACAGACACCGTCAACTTATAAGGGGTTAAGGGTTTAATACATAAACAAAGCATCACATAATATCCGTATTACAAAGGTGCCCAAAAGGAAACAAAACATCGATATTCATTTGATTATAAAAATGTTCGCCCTTGCCGCAAATTGAACCCGGACCTTATAAATCGCTGTCGACATCAGTGCTTACTGAACCAAATGGGTAGTCAGAATGAGTAAAATAAACTATTATCATAATCATTTTAGCCGAAAGACGTCCACTGCTGGACACACGCCTCCCCCACAGAACGCCACAGCGACTGGTCTTGAGCGACCCTCATCCAGTGTATTCCCGCAGCCTTCACCTCTGACCACCTAATGGGGGTCTGCCTATTCTGCGTCTCTCGGTTCGTGGTCGCCACTCGAGAACTTTTGGGCCCCAGCGACCATCTGTTCTTCGAGCTATGTGCCCTGCCCATTGCCACTTAAGTTTCACAATTCTTTGGGCTATGTCTGTGACTGTAGTTCTTCTGCGGATCTCTACATTTCTGACGAGCTTTCCCGGCTTACTTTGTTACGCCATAGAATATACTACAAAAGACTTGGCTCTATAGACTATGTTCGTTTGACTGCCCTGAATGTCCGAATAAAAAAACAAACAACAACAACAAACCACCTGTCAAAATATGTAAACAACGGAAAAAAGATTGCACCTTGGGTTACATTATTTGAGTTTAGGTAAGGATCCCTATTTTTTTTTGAAAATCTTATATAGGCTATGACACTCGGGGTTAATGTAGCTTCCTACCAGTGAAAGAATTTTTCAAATCGGTTCAGTATTTCCGGAGCCTATTCGTTACAAACAAACAAACAAACAAATCTTTCCTCTTTATAATATTGGTATAGATTAGCTCTGCACTTACGATAATTATTTTTCATTATTTCATGTAAATTCATTTTTATTAATCTCTATAATGTTCATTGTATTGTCACCTAATTGTATTGTAATATCACAAAACAAAAGGAAAAAAAAAGAGAGATAAATTGTAAAGTAGAGTTTGTTACCCCTTTCTTCTCTACGCTGTAAAATCATTGCGAAAGGGAGTAGAATCATTTGACAGAGAAGGGCTCGTTTGGAGGCCTCTCCAGGCAACTATTGTCGTAAGGCAAGGCAAACATTTGTTTACCTGAGCCAATTGGTGGGCACCCTGAACTACCTCGCCTCCCACAGTATAGGATACTTTACCAAATAAGGTATCAATAGCAATTAGATTAGATGTAGTCTAATTGACTTTCAATAAGTGATATCTTGTATCCTATATTGAATAAAGAATTTGACTTTGACTTTGATTCGATCTCGCAGAAAATAACACTATAGCACATACTAATAAGTTGCTTACCTGATATAATCCGTAATATTTTTTACTCGACTCTTTTATAAGATTGGTGTCACGTTCTTTGTTCACTAACTCTACTATACAAATATCTGGAATAATATTTTTTATTGTTGTGTTTAAATTGTTTAGAATAGCACCGACTCGATTTTAACATTAAACAATTTATCAACTTAGGATTTCCTGAATGCCAGATTTGTAAACAAATTTGACCTTTCCATGATAAGATAAGGCAGTGTTATCACTCAGTCACATAGCATCAAAAGAAATGAATGAGATGCGACTTAATAAGTAATCAACGATCATAAGACACAGGCATGAACCTATATACCAAACAGATGGATGTAAAAAAACTGGAAAAACCTTTTTGGGTCACTATTTTTCGGTTTTCTGACATTAAAATTTAAAAGAAATGGTTAAATAACAAAATAAAAAATTTAAAAAACCCCCGACCTAGTCAGATCATCTGAACTAGACCCTTATCAACTAAACTAAAACTTTACTAGAACTGATCATCTTTAAAAGTTCATGGTTACTTTCAATATCATTGAAGTGACACGGTACAACATTTAAAATCGATAGGACCTATGGAAGGTATAGTTAGATCCCCTCATCACCTTGAAAATAGCTGATGATCTTCAAACGGCTGATCCGATCTTCATGAGACATGGCTCATAGAACACTCGGGCTAAATGATACAAAAAAAAACGAAAATCTGTTCATCCGTTTGGGCTCTACGATGCCATAGACAGTCATAAAGACAGATAGACAGACAGATACACACGTTAAAAAATTTATACCACCCCTCTGAGTTTTCGTGGGGGGTTAAAAAAACTATTTATCTTAGCGAAATTTGTATCCAAAAAAATTACCGTATGCCATGTATACCTATAGATTATAGATAGTCAACATATATAAATTTTTGATACTTACAACTTGGTAGAAAAGTGTTTTTCAATGGTTTATAATCGTAAAGCTCTTTTGCCAATTTGCACATTGTAAACTTTTTGCAATCCACTCTGAGCACTAATAAAATCAAAACAAAAACAAAAGATTTCATCTTACAATATACTAATTATCAATAGGTGCTGCTACAAGGAAAACAACTTGATTAATGCACGTATAGTTACTTATTTAACGCTTGTTGGTAAAGCCGTTGCCATAGAACAATACAAGATACAAGTCATTTCCAAGGGCATTTTTTTTAACATTAGCTCCAGAACTACGTTTTTTTTGTAAACGGTTATTAGAACTAAAAATAACCGATAAATTTCCAATATCCGTTCTATAATACTTATTTTACAGTTTATGTATTTATTAGTGTAATTTTGGTCTTAGCTGTTGGTCCCGGCCGCAGTAGTGGTCGTTATAACCGCGGCGACAAGCTGGCCCTGCGTCACGTTGGTAATAAAGCATAAACTCGGCTAAACGTGGGTCCGGCTCTTGAGCTGGTGCCTCTGCCTAACCCTTCAGGTAATAAAAGGCGTGAAATTATGTTATGTTATGTTAGAATAATTTTAAGCATTATTTATTACATGGGCATGGAAACCTAGGATAAAGCCTGCAATGCCTGATTATACTATACATCCTTGAAATAACAAAGATTTAATATTAATATAGTACAAAAATAATTTATAGTAATACTTTTGCAGATGTGGGTTGGTTAACATCAGTAGGTGTGATATTTTGTGAACGAAAAAAAAATTTGAGCAAATAAAAGAATCATGGTTAGGAGAAAAGCTTGCATTATTGTTAAGCTAGGTAATATGAAGATATTAGTAACAAAACTCATACATACATACATACATAACGTCACGCCTGTATCCTATCGGAGGGGTAGGCAGAGACAATTGATTTCCACTTGCTACGATCCTGACACACTTCTATCGATTCTTCTGCAGTCATAAGCCTTTTCATACACGCACGTCGGTTTCGTGAACTCTTCACGCGGCCTTTCCTCAGAACGTCACCAATTTGGTCGGTGAACGTTTTCCGTGGCCTACCTCTTCCAACCGTGCCTTCCGCATCCGCTCTATATATTTCTTTTGTCAATCTCCTGTCATCCATCCGCTCTAAGTGACCAAACCACCGAAGCATACCCTTTTCAATCTTGGTCACTACATCCTCTTTCAAACCACAACGTTCTCTGATAACAGCGTTCCTCAATCTATCATTTATAGTGACCCCACATATACTCCTCAATGACCTCATCTCCACCGCATTTATTCTACTTTCATTTCTCTTCTGCCACACCCAAGTTTCACTTCCATACATCAGTGTAGGCACCAATACACCGTTGTGCACAGCCAGGCGAGCCCTTTGAGACACGACATGGCTGCCCACAAACGAGTGCAAGGCGTTGTTAACTTTGTTTCCCGCTATCACTCTCCTTTCTATGTCCGCCACACACCTACCATCGCTAAACATACATCCCAGGTATACAAACTCATTCACTTGTTCCACTTTTTGTCCCTCAATATTTATTGGAGTCATACCATCCCTTTCAAAAAACAAACAAACTCGTGGTTCCGAAATCACCATAACCAATAATCTAGGTATAAAAAGTATAATAATAATAACGCATCACACTCAAAGCCCCAAATTATGAAGCCCCGCCAGGAATCAAACCCAGGTGCACACGCATACTCAGTCCACATCACTGCCAACTGAGCTACGGAGCAGTCAGTATACATTTTCATCGACGAAAGTGATAAGATTAATAGTTAATTTATACAAACAGTGTCTATATTGTTTTCTGTTTACTATATTGTAGGTACCTAGTAATGTTATCAATACGGTCAATTAACTTGATACCTATTTCTGATTATAGATGTAGGTAGGTACAAACAAATACATAATAATACTAGTTTCATAAAAATATCATCATTACAACCAATATATGTCCACTTCTGGACATCCCGCCTGATTGCCACTAGGACATACATTGTGGAGGCAGGTATCTACCATAGCTCTTCGTCCAGTATGACAGTATGATTCAACTAATATTTCAACGAAGGACGCTGCTGCCCGTCCTTTGGGCATTCCCTTTTCATCATTACGACACCAAGGACAAGTTGAAGGTATTCCATGCCGCCTTCTTCATCTAATCCTATAAAAGCTACTATTTTGTCGGTGGAGCGTCTTCCACACCTCTCGTCTCACCGCCAGCTCCTGATACGACCCGACTCCAATCTTTTTCTTCAGTTGATCCAAGTGATTCCGCCTCCACCAAGGCAAAAAAACAAGGCTATAAGGTACCATACATACCATCTCAGTGCATCTATCCGTGTTACACAATATGCAAATAGCCGGAACGGTACAGACAGTAATTGCGGACTGGCGGACGACAGGTCATTGAATATAGCCGGTGTACGGTTAGCAGCGAAATCTGATTAGTGCATTCTCCCTCTTCCTCGAATGAATTTGACGAGCCTTTAGCCATGTGTGATATAAAAATTCGACAGACATATAAAGCTGTAGAAGATATAAGCGTGCGCCTTGCGGTTTCGCCAGCGCAAGTTGCCTTCAAACAGCACAATGTGAGAGTAATTCTGCCTGTGTTGTTAAGGCCCCCTTTTGCTTCAAATATTTTTTTTGTAACGGTATAATGCCTTGTATGTGGGGCTTGCACCCACTAAATCCCCCTGGTGGCTGTCTTGGCGCTTGGCGACCCCGGGAACCATACATTATTGGCGTCTGAAGTTTTCCCACGCTCAGCTGCTATCAGCTTCGTGCTCGGGGAGGGCATGTTGTTCCCTCTCCGGCTCGCCCTCGGAGCTACGGCGGCACAGTGCCACAAGCTGTGCCGCCGCCCATCTCGGGGCCGTTTGATGAGTGAGTCGGGCCCCCACCCTTTACACCCACGACCCCAAAGACCCCTTTTAGTCACCTCTTACGACAGGCAGGGCATACCGTAGACCTATTCTTACACCCGGACCTACAGGGCTTTTGATAAGGCCCTGACACCATGCGTCCATCTTATACGATCAATATTATAAGGACACTGAGTGGATGCATAGTTTAATTAGCTGCGGTATGAGCTGAACAGTGGAGGTAAGATCTTTCAACTTCAAAGAAACTACGAGTATGATGGAACACAATCCAGGTGACAAAATGGTTTCACAAAGAACATCTACACAGAAAAGAGTATAGCTTTCAATAAGGAGGAACGAGGCTTCTTCAGTTCAGACAAAGCTGCGTGGAAAGTTTCTCGATAAGATTAAGGTCATCTTATAAGATCTCGGTGCTACCCTAGTGTAAGGTGTAAACCATACAAGCAACTAAAACGTAATGCTTATCTTCTCTCTGCAATCAATGCTAACTCAGTTCTGCAGTGGTAGAGTATCCGAATTCTTGGAAAAAGACGTATTGACGCCTTCTTCTTCTCTCTTAAGAGCTGTGCTCTTGTCGGTGGAGCCTCCTCCATTCACCCCTGTTCCCCGCCAGCTTCTTGACCATCTGATACGACTCTGCACTGACTCGCTCCTTTATTTGGTCGAAGTAGCTTCCCCTTGGTCGTCCACGCTGTCTCTTTCCTTCAATCTTTCCTTCTATAATGTTAGTAATTAGTGCGTCGTTACGTATCAGATGGCCTATCATCTTTCCCCTTCTTATCTCTATGATGTTCAAGATCATTCGTTTTTCCTCTACTCCTATCAAGACTTCTTCATTGGTGACTCTGTCCATCCAACTTATTCCCTCCATTCTTCTCCAACACCACATTTCGAATGCCTCCAGTCTATCTCTATCCCTTTGTGTCAATGTCCTATTGACGCCTAAGCTACTGTAATTTTGTAAAGGTAGCTTAGAACCACTAGACGGATATTGTAAATTTGTTATCGCAAAAATGGCACGACAACGAAAATAATCTATTTTTCGGTTTGAGTTTGGAAGGAAATTGCATGGCGAAGCCGCAGAGTGCATACAAGTTTACATTTTGATTATTTTTTTGTTTTATATTATTACTTTATTGCATATAATAAAACTACGTATTTCAAAACTATTTTATTTTAACGATTTTAATACTAAGTTTACATTTCACAACATAATAAGGCGAAACATCCAAGTACTTATGTTATTTTTCTTCCAAAACGGACATCATCAGTGTGAAGAATGATGCAACGGTCCTGATAAACTGAAAAAAATATTTTTAAAATTAGTTTGTTTGACACACTAGACTCTGAGTAGAATCATTTGACAGAAAAGGGCTCGTTTGGGGGCCTCTCCAGGCGACTATTGTCGTAAGGCAAGGCAATCATTTGTTTACCTGAGCCAATTGGTGGGCACCCTGAACTACCTCGCCTCTCGCAGTATAGGATACTTTACCAAAATAAGGTATCAATAGCAATTAGATTCGATGTAGTCTAATTGACTTTCAATAAGTGATATCTTGTATCCTATATTGAATAAAGAATTTGACTTTGACTTGACTTTGACACTATTTTTCCAAGTCTTGCAATCAGCCACCTCTAGCCAGTTTTCAAGTTCCTAAAATATTATAATTTGCGCCATTCCATGTGAACTTGTATTCTTTCTTACCCAAGAAAACGTTGGTGAGGAAAGGGTAGTGGAGCCAAAAATAAAGATAGGCATTTTTTCTGCGATCGCCATGTTGTATATTATCAAATGTCTCTTGTGTTTCTCATCAAATAAGTACCAGTTCTCAAATATTGCAACTTGCAGTTTTTCACACTGAAAAATTTACCCGAAAATTCAAATACTTCAATGTCGATTTTTGATGTTTCCCTAAACTAAATTAAAAAGGATTTAGCGTATATGTACTTCGTGGAAAATTTAGGATACTAATGGAAAAAAATAACAAATCGGGCCAGTAATTACGAAGTCTATTTCATACAAACAAACAAACAATTATTTCCTCTATAAATTAGGTATTAGTGCAGATATAGACAACATCAGCTATTCACCTCATTCTGAAGTTGTTGCCCAAGAAGACAAAACAGTAACACGACAGTAATGCAACAGAAACCATGGATGTAGTATTTTATAAGTCCAGGCGATGTTTTGTCCTGAAATAAAAAGGTTCGTGGGTTCGATCCCCGTAGCTAACACCACATATTGATTTCTCACAAAAATCACGTTGTGGTTGTTTTCGGTTGGAAAGGACATTGCAGGCTTGAATCACCTGATTGTCCGAAAAGTAAGATGATTCCGTGCTTCGGACGGCACGTTAAGCCGTTGGTCCCGGCCGCAGTAGTGGTCGTTATAACCGCGGCGATAAGCTGGCCTCTTGTCACGTTGGTAATAAAAGCATAAACTCGGCTAAGCGTGGGTCCGGCTCTCAAGCTGGTGCCTCTGCCTAACACTCCGGGGAATAAAAGGCGTGAGATTATAAATGTATGTAAAAAGGTTAAGGAGTGAGTCTGCTACCATTAAACCAAATATTCGTCCACTGCTGGACATGGTTCTTCTCCGTAGCTTACCACAAGGACAAACATTGTAGAGGGAGTTTGCCGAAAGCGCTACGTTTGGCGCAGTATGGTTATTCTGTGTGTGATGTGTTATTATTATTATTATATTATTCAATTGCGGTATTATGTAGAGTTTTTAGGAAGGAAGGAAGTCAAACGAACCCTCTTTCTCAAAAACTATCAAAATTACACTCTTAAAAATTTTGCACACATACTAACATAATCAAAAATTTATTAAATATACACCGTTATTAGAATTTATAGACTAGTTGAAATTGTTTTTCCTGTTGTGCTCGCCTCGCCTCGCCATTTGAGGTTCGCTGAGTCTTTATCGTTCATGTAGAAGTAGTTTTATACATCCTCTAAATTGAGTCGTTTACTCACCGAAATTGCAATTTCCACCGAACATCCGCAGACTAGCATAGTTGCAACCAATATTAGAGTCAAGTAGAACGGCTGGCATATTGTTTTGAGACGGTTATTGAATCTGTGAAGTGTAAAACCTACCATATTATTATGAGCTTAGAAACTTTATTGCGCTATCCAGATTTTTTGGTCAGCGGCCGTCATTTTTTTGGTCTAATTCGCTTGATAATAAAAAAATAATAATAAAAGGAGAACATATATGCGTTTTTTACCTATAATTTAAAAAATGTGTGGGTAAGCGCATAGCTTAACAACGCCTGAACCAATTTTACCAATTATTTTTTTTAAAAGGCAAAAAAATAATAATAATAATTCGGAAAACTACTTAATATTAATATACGTGATACGCAGTTTGCCGGGTCGAATAGTATTTAAATGAATGATCTCTTTATTGTTCAAATAAACACTAATAAATACTTTTTATTTTAATACCAAAAATATTGTGTATTGTGTGTGCAAATAAATCTATGTCTATGTCTAAAAATATGTAAAATTTAATAGTACTCCCCTTTTCAGTTTAACATAATGCCTGATGCATTGCCAAAAAACGTTGGTGCAGTATTCTTGCCACTTGTCATCTCTCCGCTTGTGAACTTCTAATGCCAACTGGTCAAGGTTTAATAGCACGAAGGTAAGGATCCTTATCTGACGTATAGTTTGACCGAGCAGCAATACAATTGTGCACTGAAATCCTGGGTATGCTGTGAAAAGAAAAATTTACTTAAATTATAGACGACTAAAACTCCGCCGGTGACCACCTTGGCTGTTGCCAATGGGGTCACGGGAGATCTATTCGAGCTGGTTCATCTCCGCGACCCCCTCCAGCATCGGCTGTTAAGCCTCTTCTCGGGCGGACATTGTGGTCGTCGTCCCGCAGCGCCCACCTGCCCGCCAAGCCTGGTAATTTTGGCAAACATATGTCCAACAGCAGTAGACGTCTTTTGGCTGAGATGATGATAGATGATGGATCTCATGATTGCGTTTGAGCTATGGGGTTGTGGGTGTGAACGGCGAGGGCCAGAAACACTCATCCAACGGCTTCTAAATTAACAGTATTAGGATGACCCAGATACGATGCCCACCTTGAGAAGTAGCTCGAGTTCTTTGGGCTTTTTGTTTTCAGTCAATCAGTAAGTGAGTGAGAAAGCAATCCAGTTCATTTTGATTTTAACTGTTATTAAAAAAAAGACAGAAGAAAGCTCTCAGTGAAAACTTACCGGCAGAAGTTAGATAACCAAAGTAGCAGTGTATTATAAACGTTATCACGTAAACTTTCATATTATCTAAGCTCCAAGGAAACCACATTTTGTAGGCTAAAAAAAAAACAAAACGTATCACACTAGCCTCATGTATTTGTAGATTTCTAGTATTGAAACATACAAACTGATAAGTCAAAGAAGAGATTTAGCTTTCCTTATCAAACAACTTTCCCAAAGCAACATGGGTCGAAATCACAAAAAAAGAATCTGCTGTCCCATACATTGACCCCGTCAGCTGATCAAACCAATGTATGGAACAGCCGTTATTTTTTTATTTTAATGCATGTTCCTTTGGGAAAGTTGTTAGTTATTTATACGCCTTGTCAGAAACACCCAGTATTTTGTACTGTAGAAACAGAAAAAGCATCCAAAGAAGAAGACTTACCCAAAATCCTCAAATCGTTATCTTCTCTTACTAACATAAGAAAAATAGCCCCCAAAATATACATAGTTGCCGTAGAAGACACCACACAACCATACGCCTTTGTTAGCAACGTGGTCATTCGAAGTAACTTCTCCTGGCTTTTTGTCACTAATTCCTTCAGTTCTTGAAACTTGGATCTTGATTGGTCGTTTAATGCCATCTTTATAATTGGCACTTCTAGAATTGCATCCTTTTTTGAGAAAAAACAAATGCATGTTACAAAATTGGTCGCAAAGAAGATATAAAAGTATCATATTTTTTTTTTGCATGCAATGACATTATCTGTTTGTACTATAATTTGTAAATCTTCTTCAATCTTGCTTTATTCAATACATTAACTGGTCGTACTGTATTTTGTAAACTGATAATAATAATTTTCTTAATTGTGGGTTTTCTGGAAGAATTTGATTTTATCGCTAAGGACACCCTTTTATTTCTCCAATTAAAAAATTTACTGTATCTTATTTTTCGCACCGTGCGAAGGCATGATATTTCTTAAATTTATTGTAAGAAAAGTAAAAGAAATTTATGAAGTACCTGAAATCCCATTTCCTCCAAAAACGAGCGAAAACTGTCACGAAACATCAAGCAAATTGCCATAGAAATGAACAAAATAAAACCCGTACTCCACACACTTGCCCCTTCAATAAGCACCGGCAAATCTGATACGTTTTCGACCAAAAACCCTGTTGTAAAAACTATTGACAAGGAACTCATAAAGAAATTGAAACTTTGAAACCAAGGTATTAGATCCCAATTTTGTTTGGCATAAATTCTAATACCGACTAGAGTTAGTACTCTGTCGAATGTTTCTAAGCACTCGTCCATCGCATTGCTTTTTTGTACGAAAAGTGGTTGATTTTTTTTCTTTTTTTTCTTTGTTGTATAAATTAAATATTCCCTTGTACAGAATTCAAAGTTTATTCTAGTACAGAAAATACAAGTCTATACTTTTATTATTTCGTATAATTTGCAGCCTGTAGCGTCCCACTGCTGGGCTAAGGCCTCCTTTCCCTTTCTCCACTTCTCCCGATCCTGGGAACATTCCCGCTAGGTCTTAATGTGGGCTCCCAGCTCATCGCTCCACCGCTCATTGATTTCCCAAAAAATGATAAGCGATACCGTATTATCATTACAGCCGATAGACGCCCTCTGCTGGACAAAGATATGACCACAGATTTCCACAAGGACAAAACTTTGTACTTAGAGGGAATATGCCGTAATCGCCACGCTTGGCAGGCGGGTTGGCGATCTCAGTGTGGCTCGTTGAAGTATTTCAACGAAGAATGCTCCTGCCCGTCCTGCGGCTGTAACCTTAGTCGCCTTTTCACCACCGCACGGTAATTTTCGAATTGAGTTAGATATCAATATTAGGGTGCACTCACGTACAACGCTGGTAACAAGCGCTCGTTGGTGCCGCATTTTAAAATGTATAGAAATTACCTGCGCGGACATAGACGCTTGTTCCAGCGCGAATGGCAGTGCAGTGGTACTTTCCATACATTATTCGAACCAGCGCCAACAAGCGCTTGGTACCAGCTTTATACGTGAACGCACCCGTTTGCTAACTATCGGCGTTGTCGATGACAAAATCCGAAGTTAAAATACGTATATTTGTTTAAATTATCTTTAGCAAAAACAAAGTTTAGGGTGGTTTATGGGGCAGTTTTTTCTTTTATTTATTGCCTGCATTATTTTAGTAAGGATGACAAATTAAAGGGATGCGATCATTCGAAGGTTGTGATTTGTTTTCAGAGCGTTTTGTTTGACAGGATTTCTTTTGCAATTTCTTCGTGTGATGTGTGTCTGTGTATGTGTTTCGGGCACCCTAGATACAGGTTCTTCCTAGTTAGGGGCTCTGAGTGTGATGTGTTATTTATTTATTTATTTATTTATTCTTTTATTTATTGTAACTTTTGATTCATTCAATGTTAATTTTAAGATTTAGTTCTGTTTTTTTTTTTTTTTATAAATTTGGAAAGGCCCCTTAATCAGAATTTAAAAAATCCAATAACTACTAACTGGCCACCTCCGTGGCTCAGTTCGTAGTGATATGGACTGTGATGCGCGTGAGCACCGGGTTCGATTCCCGGCGGGGGGCGAACATTGTTATTATAGATATCAATGTCTATTTGGTGGGTCTATTTGTATGTAACTACCGAAACCTTCGCTAGTATGTATGACCACCTTATGGAGGGTCTACCTACCTATGTATTCCGGTGCGCGGTTGCCACTTAAGAGCATTTCAAGCCTCGAATCGTAATCGAACCCTTCCCATTGGTAAATGAATGAAATTAATTTCACAATCCCCAAATAATGTATGTTGCGTCGGAAGATTTGATAATTAGGTTTTTCGCAAAAAAAACTAGGGATTTTGCGAAAACGCGGATAATTTGATATAACGATTACTTTTTTTCCAATCATCCTAACAAAAAGCAGTTTTTTTTTGCAAAAAAACCTAGTATAATTGAAAAATTTGATACCTTTCTTAACTCTGGCTAAATTATATTGCTTACTGTCCAACTCTTATTCTGATTGGTTCTCTGTAGCGTCAAAGGTATTTTAACGAGCCAATCAGATTAAGAGTTAACTAGCCAGAAATAATCAAGCCAATCACCCTGTTACCACAAAAAAGTTAGACCGGTCTAAATCGCAAATTTGTATGACGAAATAGTGATTTAAACCTAGTCTAGTGATTTAGACCAGGTTTAACTCTTTTTGTGGTAGAGCCGTAGGAGATTAGGAAAGGTTTAGGATTTTTCAATTATACTTACTAGATTTTTTGCAAAAAAAACTACTGTTTGTAAGGATAATTGAAAAAAAAGTAATCTTATTATCAAATTATCCGAGTTTTCGCAATAATAATAATAATAATATAATAATAAAATGTTTATTTGAAAAACACAGTTTAAATTTTACATGACCAGGGATCTCTATTTAAGTATGAAAATACCTGTGTTAAGAAAATCCCTAGTTTTTTTTGCAAAAATCCTAATTATCAAATCTTCCTACGACATATGTATTACAATCAAAACCCCTATATAGGTAGAGTCTAAGTTGCCCAAAATAGAAAGACGAACAAATTATGTATACCTTGAAACAAAAAAACATTGCTATTCATCCAAACAATTAATTGTATATTTAACTGTACTTTCAGTACCTACATAAAATATTTAGCCACAATAATTCATTGTTCTGAGATCTAGCGAGTGTTTTTGTCGTTTTTTGTTGCTGCTTGATTGACAGATAGATTCCTTTGATGATTCCTGTTCCATATTTTCATTGTATTCTCTTTGTAGGTATTTGTGTTCTAGTATTTTTTTAAGTGAAATAAAAAAAAAACTTCATATTATATACTGAGTGTTTCTGACAAGGCGGTAATAAATCAAAGGAGGGATTCTGCTCACCATAACTATCAACTTTCCCAAAGCAACATGGGTCAAAATCTCAAGAAAAATAACAGCTGTTCCATACATTGGTTCGATCAGCTGACGGGGTCAATGTACGGGACGGCTGATTTTTATTTTGAGATTTCGACCTATGTGACTTTGGGAAAGTTGTTAGGTATGGTGAGCAGAAACCCTCCTTTGATTTATTACCGCCTTGTCAGAAACACCCTGTAGATTTATTGAATTGAAACCTTTTTTTTGCGTTGTCTCTTTTTAAAAATTAAACTATTAAAAACAATTCATAATAGTGTAGACGAGACGTAGAGCTAGTCTAGAAATATATTTCTTTTGCAAATAATATAAGTATTGTTTTGAATACATTCGCTTCGAACATAAAAGAGTGTTCCAGCAATAGACTCAACGAGTGTATTACGTGTATCCTATATTCCTATTATTTTGTTTCTTTCCCCACACTTCTGACTCGTTATGATAAAGATGGTAACACACTAAAGCGGAATCGATAATTAGTTTAGATAGATATGGGAACGACTTCGGACGCTATAGTGTGTGGTTCCCGGGGTTCTTCCCAAAAGCGCCAAGACGGCCGCCGGGAGGTTTTAGTGGGTGCGAGCCGCGAGCCCCACATACCCAAGACGCTCCCCCGAGCGTCGGGAAATGCGATAGGCATTTCCCCCCGTTACAAAAAAGGCACTTTAATCGATCAACATAAAATTATGATTTTCTTAATGCAATGTGGCAGCCTTATTTGCTTTTAGTCGAGTCATCCATCCGCTCTTAACCCTATTATTCATAAAAAGTTAAAGAGGATTTTAGTTATTTGACATAATTGTCAATTTAAACTTGATGTTAGTGGCCCCTAGATACAGCGTTTTAGCTCGGAGTGTGTTAATTATTACTCTCTAATATACTCTGGATTTAGTTTCATAATAAATGCTGAAACAGCGTTATTGTGCATCCTCCTTTATAGCAATCGCCGCGTCGGCAATTCGGCACCAGTTCGGCAGAAAACACTATAAATCAGCCACCATTGTGTTATTGTTGTGTTTTTTTTCACACACTCCTCTCTTCATCGTCCTATACCCTCACGAGGCAGAAAATTAATATTCAGTACTTGGCGGTTTGTGTTCGTATCTGGTTAAGGAGTGGCCATGGTTTTTGGGCTGGAGGATTTGACGTCATTATTACAAATATTTATAACTAGCTGTCCCGGCGAACTTCGTATCGCGCCTTATAGTTCTTTAGCTTCCTCGACATTTTTCCATATTTTCTCACCTTTTAAACCTTCCCTTGACTAACTACGACTATACAAATGTTTTTTTCCTCTGATAATTTACTTTTGTATCTTACTTAGTGTGCAATAAAGTGTTTTTTACTTACTTACTTACGAAAATTTCAAAACCAATTACTATGTTGTTCCTACCTATAAACCCACCTCTTGAGTCACTCTATCTATTAAAAAACTACATCAAAATTCGTTGCATAGTTTTTAAGATATTAGGCATACATAGGGACTGGGACAGACGCGGAAAACGACTTCATTTTATACGTATTGATAGTAGATTAAATACCTATATACTATTTCAATACATAATATCACGCCTTTTATTCCCCGAAGGGTTAGGCAGAGGTACCAGCTCAAGAGCCGGACCCACGTTTAGCCGATTTTATGCTTATTTCAATCTCACTTAATAACTCAAAGCTAAACGATAGTCACTCTACAAAATCACAATGATCGATCATTCGCATATTGATTGAGAGCTACGCTTTGACAAGTTGTCTAAAACAATGTGTTTTGATAAATTAACTCTGGCTCTGATACTCGAACAATAGTAGAAATCATTTACGTATCAAGCCTACTGTATTGTTCTGTCCTTTTACAGATAACATTTTTTGTACAGTGGTGGTCTAGGATGGCGTAACACTTCCGGCTTTTCTGTATTGCAAAATGGCTCTTGTTCTTTGGTAACACAGTCTAGGCCGCACGTGACTATCAACAGCTGGCAGTGATGATCCACGGAGGTGGTCAAAATTAATGTAAAAAGAACCTCGAAATCTATAAATATTACTTATCTGTACCTTATTTGTTAACTTTTGCGTCTGACGCAATTGTTATTAGCCTATCCTACATCTCGAACTTTTAAGTTTATTTTAAAATTTTATTTGTTTCGATTATAAATTAATTTGTTCATTTATCGTACGTATGATGATTAATAATGTGTACTTGCATAACTACGATACATTGGTTTTATTGTTTAAAATGTGCATGGCTTATAAGACTGCATAACGCCTTTATTTTGTTCTTTCTTAATTATGATTTAGCTGTTTAGTTGGCGGTATTTGACTTGACTTTATAAGACTAAGATACCTACTTAACCACTGCTAACACACCAGCAAATCTCAACATTATAAAAACTTCATGTCGTAAATTTAGAAAAAGCAATTCTGCTGTTAAATGTTTGAATTATTTTTGAAATATATTACTCTACTGTGTTCTGTAATACTGTATGTAAACTATATACTGAAATAAAGACTTTTTAAAAACAAACAAACTTATCTGTACCTATGCAAGTTCTGTGTGCTCCAGATCCTCCTTCATAGCACGCTGCCACGTGTTCTTGGGTCTGCCAATTCGCCTTGAGCACCTGGGAGAAGTCTGCGATATTGCTAAAGACGCGGATTAGGCAAAAGTTAGTAAGTATGCAAGTTCCATAAAATATACTATGGTGAAATGGTAAATGGTGATTATTTATCAAGAAGCGGGGACTGAATAGCGTCATTAATTTAATGACACTCACTTCTGTGATAAAATATTAACGCGGCTTTACAAATGTTACCCGATACATTTGAGATATTGGTCGGTAAATCAAGATTTTCACGAGAAACACAAATATATCGAGATATAAAGAAGAACAGATCTTTATAGAGCTGATCGTAAGGTTTTTTTTAAAGTATTTTTCTTACTTGCTTACATATGTTCAATCTCCGCAAGGGAGAGAGGGGCCGAAACAGACACAGTTTTAGCCGCCAATTGCCATTTCTCTCTTCTATTCGAAAATCTACTGTAAATATTTGCATTATTTTTTACTTGTTGTTTTATTTTACAAAGATAGCGTTTTTTTATCTCATTCGTTATTTAATAAATGTATAAATAGGTTTTACACAAGAATAAATTAATTGCAGACGCATCTTAAATTTTAAACACTAGGTGGTTTACACTAGGTGGTTGCCTGCTTTTTTTCCATGTGTTAATTTGCGAAAAACAAAAACAAAAGGCAGTCAATTTAATAGTTTGTAAGTAGCTCTATATAGTTCTTCAATAAACTTCCATAGTGTTTGCGTGCGAAAAATAATATATATTTATTTTCACCCAGTATAGAGGCAGTATCTTAAGGAATTGTCAAATCTTTTTATTGCATTGAGCGAGGTCATTGGACTCTGAATAGAGGATGATATAATACGAAACTACTTATTTAGATTTCTAGCTAGTAGAAGGGTGATAAAACACTCGTAGTATGAAAATATTAAAATAAACTATCTGACACGGCGAACTTCGTACATTCTGAATTTGCTTTTTATTCTGCTTCACTATGTACCTATTGAAATTTTGAGTGTAACCATTATATACTGTAGGATTACTGTAGGAAGAAGTTCCTGGGCTAAGACTGGCAAATTTTGCTTTACAGTGCATTTACATCATCCGAGCAAATGCTCAAGCTCATTCTGTCCCCACTTCATCAAATTATTGTATTGAAAACAGATGTAGTAGTCTAAGCGTAGAGCATTATTTCGTAGTTCTGTCAATACTAAAATGACTAAAATATCGATAAAGAATGCTCTTTGATGGAGTGGGGATAGAATGAGCAATTGAACATTCGCTCGGTTTTTAAAAATGCACCGTTAAAATAACACCTACGTAATATTAACAACAGTTTCAGGGCAAAATCCTGTCAAAGCAACATAATGCGAAATGTTGATTTGGAATCGATGGGCCTATGTTCGTCGATTCCCTTTGAAGTACAAAGCTTAGTTCCTATAGTATTTGCTGAATCTCGATTCTTCATTCATATAAGAACTGCTCTATTTTGGGGACGCAAGTTAATATACGATAAATCATGTCGTGTTTGTGACTTGGTAGGTTATTCTGGTTGTAGGAGACAGATTTATAGATTTAAATAAGTTTTGTAAGAACGACATATGAAGACTACAGATACCCCGTACGCATCCATACAAAAAGAGAAAAAGTTTTTCCACTATAAATTTCAGTATGCTACTAAAACTGAGATAAAGATGATGTTGATTTTGACATTTAAGTTGGTAAGGTAATACACTGTTACTTTTTTATTGTGGAGAAAAAATTAACATACGGTAGGCATAATAATAAAGCACTGAATCCTGAAAACAAAACAAAAAAATCATCAACGGAACTCACTTGAAGTCCTTTGAAAGTTTTTGTAAAAAAAACTAGTAATGTAGTGTACCATCGAACCAATAACCTATGGTGGCTTAGATGGCACCAGACAAGACAGGGGATTGAGGGCAATGCGCGGGGGGGTGCACAAAAGGGTGCATTTGAAATTCTCAAAAAAAAATTAAAGTAAAAATAAATAAGTATATTTTTTTTTTTTTAATTTATAAGAATCAGTACCATGCAAAGAAAATCCTAGTCCTGGAAATTTCCGCAACGATCAAAAAGTGACCGTGTATACTAAATAATTTCTTTTTTCCAAAAATGGAAACCGCCTTCAATAAACTAACACACACATAAACTTCCTCATTTCCGAAGTCGGTTAAAATCGGTACTAAAACCTTCTCCTGAATGTAACGAATACTTTTCTGAAAACCGTATCAAAATCGGTGCAGCCAAACACGAGATAATCGCGGACAAACATACATACATACATACAGGTCAAACTGATAACCTCCTTTTAAGTCTGTTAAAAATATTGAATTTCGAAGATTCATAATAATCGTCGTCGTCTCAAATAAAACTGACCATTGTTATACTTCAAAACAAATTCTCCTAGATTCTGATTCTCTCTTGTTTTCGGGTAGTCCGACATTATTAATATTCAGTATGCGACGAAATGATTTAATGCGAACAAATGCTGAGTTGGAATTCTTCCTTAAAAAACTTTTTAAAATACCTTTAAGTTTAGTCATCGACAAACTCCGACATTCTTATAGAGAATCAATAGCCAACCAAATGAGCTTTCAAACAAGCTTAACTTAAACTTTTGCAAAAAAATAATTAAACAAACCTTCCTGGAATAAAACATTTCTTAAGGCTGTCTTCCAAAAACGTTGTATTGCAATGTGGGAGATGGTTTTTTACATACGCGAATTTATTTAAACTTTATTAAAAAGGTATATTTTACTGGCGAAAGTATTCATTTTTAATAATGTTTTAATGGATTCGCGTATGTAAAAAACCATTTCTCACGTTGTAATACAACGTTTTTCGAAGATAGACCTACTAATTTTGTGTCTAAGGACCTAACTTGATTTTTGGCCTTTATGTCCTTAGGCACAAAATCAGGTAGGTCTGTCTTTTAAAAACGTTGTATTACAATGTGGCAAATGGTTTTTTACATACGCGAATTCATTGAAACTTTAAAAAATATGCATACTTTTATGTATACTAAACTTTAAAAAATATGTATAATTTGAATTTCGCGCCATAGCGAGAGTTACCACCTTAAAACTAATAATTTCTTTTTTACAAAAAATGAAACCCGCCTTCAATAAACTGACAACATTAATCAACTGAGCACTTTCTCTTTTTCTGAAGTCGGGTAAAAGAGGTTCTAAAATCTTCTCCTGAATTTAACAAATACTTCCGTGAAAACCGCATCAAAATCGGTTCAGCCAAGCTCGAGATAATCGCGAACAAACATACATACATAATTAAAGGTCAAACTGATAACCTTCTTTTTTGAAGTCGGTTAAAAACCCTCACTCTTGAATGGTGTTAAACTTTCTGTACCGAAGCCACTTTGATCTATATCCAACTTCTTATTCCATTGTTTTTAGTCGACGATTTTCGTAAGAAAGGCTTCGGTTTGCTGAGCTAGGCACTTTTTGCTAGCGGGTTAATGTTATTGGAGTAAAATATTTGGGTCCTTTTTTCCTAGTACTTACTAGCATAACTGGTCTGCTGACGAAGCTTAAATGTAAGCAGCCGAAGCTTAGCGCAAGAAAAAATTTGTTTATTATCATATTTCACTTTGAAATCAAGGGATCCCTGTCCCTTGAAAGGCCCTTCCCAATATTTTGTATGTTATATTACACCGATCAGGCCTAACGGATTTATTCACAAATATATTGTTGCATAACGTAGGCTTTCAACTTCTCCACATTTCAGCTTTAAAAGACATCGTATTTCTAAGAATTACTGAAATAGAGACAGTAAATAATCAATATATATAAAACTCTTCCGTTACTGACTGACTGACTGACTGACTGACTGACAGCAACGCAGAGCCGAAACTTCTGGGCGTAGAAAGCTGGAAATTGGCACGTGAGTTCCTTGGGGAGTGAAGATGAACACTAAGAAGGGCTTTCCCGAAATTCCCACGGGAACGGGAAAAAACGGAATTTTTGTGTTTATGAGAAATCTGCGCGGGAAAAACCGCGGGGCAGCCTCTAGTAAATAACTAAAGTCATAGAACTCTTTGGATGGTTTTTTTTTGGGTAAAGTAGAAAACTGGCAATCTTTCAGGGTTCCGGAATAGGAGTAGAGGAATTAAGGTGTTAAATGTAACTGATGTTTAATGAATGTAATGTTAAAAAGATCATTTTTGAAATTGATTTTGATAGAAATAATAGAATAAACGGCCCAGTGCGAGAGCTCGCGCTTAGGAAGATCCGGCCAAATTTACGTGATATAAATGAAATAAATGTTAGATGAATCAAAGAGCAAATAAATACTAGGGAACTGAATGAATTATCAATGGAGACAATATTGTAAAATTGGCTTACTTTGGGTAGTTTTCAGTATTGGTATCAATCGAAATGAAGTGAAGTTACGACTGCTAATTAGGTATTTGGTGACCCGGTCGATTTAACGGTAGAGGCTTGACAAAATTTGGTCCAAAAAGATTTATCTTTGCATGTTTTTGCATTTATCTCTTATTTTAGTTTTTTTAAGTTCTCAATATTCTTTGGGCAATAAGAAAAATCTCGTGCAAACATTTCATTATCATTTATTAAGCAGTTTCAGAGAAAAGTGTCACTGACACACAGACAGATAGACGGACTAGTCAAAATCATGAAGGTCCAAGAACAAGTACCCGGAACCTTAAAAATTACCGTTTCAAAAGACCAAACTCAGTACTAACAAAACAAAGAAGAAAACAACAACTGAACTGAAAGCTCTCTATCTCAATAAAGATCTAGCTTCATTATCCGCTAGGAATCGTTTTAATTTCCTCCGAGGCGCTGGCTGGCTGAACAAATATTGGAGAGCGGTATTGCCGGACTTGAGTGCTGGGACACCCACTCGAGTGCTGGATGGCTACGAACTACG
This sequence comes from Euspilapteryx auroguttella, assembly GCA_951802225.1. Lineage (NCBI taxonomy): Eukaryota > Metazoa > Arthropoda > Insecta > Lepidoptera > Gracillariidae > Euspilapteryx > Euspilapteryx auroguttella. Next base: position 5,468,787 of record OX637662.1, read on the forward strand.
AATAAGGATAACCCAGCAAAATAGACATGGCCAATGGCTAGAAATCATCAGGTGCCAAACGAGCGTGTGTGGTACTTCTTCGATGCAAGTTAGAGTCATCACGGCTAATTGCAAGCAAGACATACACGGCAAATTCAAAAAAAGAAGCCTGCCTTCCTGCCAGTATTACTGAATAACCTATCTTCTTAATATAGATGTAAGTCTGAGTATACACTTTCCATGTTATTCATAAAAAGTTACAGAGCATTTTAGTTATTTTACGTATATCAATTTAGTCTAGATGTCACGTATTTACCTTACAACAAACCGGAAAAGTAGACCTCCAGTAAAGCTGCTTAAAACCAACTGTATCTTTATGAAGTTTACGGTTACTCTATAAAACTAAAATCAAAGTCATCATCATTTGCATTGTTAAAATCCGCTCTGTCTGTATGTTTGTTCTCTAATTCCTCTGCAACGCGAAGGAGTTTGATGTGGTAAAATAAATATTAAGGGGCATAGCACAGATAAAGTATGTAGCGCCACCCGCAAAAAAAATGAATATCTTCTAAACTAAGGCAAATTCGAAAATGTGAAACAGTATTCCACTAGATAATGCAGCCTAGTATTTTTAGGGCACTGTTGTATAGGTTTTAGGTTAAATTCGCGGGTGGCGCTACTTTAGCTGTGCTATGCCTCTTAATACCTATTCTAATCCAATGCAAAGTTGGAGGGGGTCACTAGTAAAGAGAGTATACCAATATTCCTAGATCTGTGTCACCAATACTGGGCTCACTCTACTGACTGCCGACGCAATCTGCTCAAATAAAACCCAGTTAATTGTTTTCTTCTGCATTGTGTTTCATTTAATTAAGCATTTTCTATGTAGGTTTTACAATTGCAATGTGCCTTTTACGTTTAACCTCAAGGGGGTTAGATTAGACGATCTGTATTGCCATTCTCAATGTCTATAAGAATGAAATCATTTTGACATTATGATAGTAGGTATACAATATAGTTGAATCTTTTGAATAGACAAATAGATTCATTTACATATGCAATGTTAACACCTGTCAAAATATATTTTTTTTGTTAACGGCATAAAATATCTTTAGGGACGAAACGGTGCGAAACTAGCGCCACTTCGATAAATAATAAATATCTTCTAAACCACGGCCGAAATCAAAAACATGCGTTTTTGACTCCCTAGATGATCTTGCTTAGAATGTTTAAGGCTCTGTTGTGTAGCTTTTAGGATAAATCTTAGAAATATTATTTTTCGAAACTCAAGTGTTATTTTTGTTTAGAAGATATTAATTATTTATCGGGAGTGGCGCTAGTTTCGCACCGTGTAAGCCCTTAATGCCCTAGATGGAAAAACGATCTTAGCGATATGTGGAAGAGGCTTATGTCCAGCACAGCAGGAGACGTCTTTAGGTTGATATTTATCAAAACTCACGTTGAAAATATAGACTTTAAACGAAAATATAGTTTTAAATAGAAGTGAATAACGGGAATACACTCGGTCCAGTGAAACATTGTATCTTTGGTATTGAACGATTCACTGAAGAGTGGAGATCGGCGAGGAGCCAAGTTTACCCTCTTTTGGTATTAATACGAGAACGAAAATTGTAGTGCTTCACTTTTTTATCTCGATTCTCAGTACCCGAAAATCCCGTATGACACTTCAAATTTTACAATAAATTTTTGTTTTGACTTCGTTGTATTTTTTATGTTTTAAAACCAGTTAAACATAAAAAAATATAAATAGTGGTATTAGTGTCACAAAAGTATAAATAATATCGGAATGGTGCATTTGCTTTTTTATTATTATTTTTTTATTAAAAACTTTAATGTACATGACGATCCCCTAATTAAGTAGAACTTGTATCTAGGATGCCTGAAAAACATAAATGATACAAAAACACCCAGAACCAGAAATCACACAATCAAAATCACTGCCAACTGAGCCATAGAAGTGGCCCTATCCTATGTACATAAAATAATATTTTCTTCATACATTTTTAAGAATAAAACTGTTTCTTTTGTGTTAGAAATCGAGGTTTTGAGACGTTTAAATTTAATTTAAGAAAAATAGTATTTTCATCATCAACACGCTTATTCCAGTCCCTCCAAAATCGGGGTATTGGACACATATTTCCCCGATAATTTACAGCACTACTAAAAGACAACGGAGCCAAGTTCGGAGACAATGTCGCCTCACAAGTTAAGGGGACTGTTTGTTTTAGAAAATTAGGGATTCTGTTGCAAAAGCTGGATCATCCGAGCTCTACTTACTACTAGAACTAAGTGTGCGATACAATCTAACGCTTTTAGCTCGAAGGGGCTTTGAGTGGAAATCTATCCTGATATGTCACACCACATATCCTTCTAACATTTTTAATGCAATGTTTCACGAAAGAACTTATTAGTATGATCCTTGCTTGGAAGAAATCGCTTTTAGCGATTAAGCCGCCCATTGTGGCCTAATCGCTATTCTTTCTCTCCTATTCCAAATTTTACTGTATTTGTATTTTTTTGTTTTATTTTTAAAATAAAGTTTTTTTTAACCGACTTCAAAAAAGGAGATTGTCAGTTTGACCTGTTTGTATTGTATAATAACACCCCTAACTAAGAAGAACCTGTATCTAGGGTACTTACTTACCCGAAACACACAGAGACGAACATTACACACAGACCGGAAACAAACATCGATATTCATCATATCAATATTCTGCCCGCCCAGGAATCGAACCCAGTAGCACAAGCTTACTCAGTCCACATCACTGCCAACTGCGCCACGGAGCAGTCAATTTATGTATGTTTGTCCACGATTATTACGGGTTAGGCTAAACCGTTTTTTATGCGGTTTTTACAAAAGTATTTGTTACACTCAGAAGAAGGTTTTAGCACCTATTTTAACTGTCTTCAGAAAAGTTCAGTTCGTATGTGTAGTTTTATTGAAGGCGGGTCTCATTTTTTTAAATAAGAAATTATTTAACTTTGTCTTTAAGTTCATTTTCATCTTACATTCATAAGTAAATTACATAAAAAGCGATAAGGTCATCTTTTGTCGACTGACCGTATAATGTTTTTTATTTTTGTTTTTTTTTTTAACAATTAAGAGATTCATTTATCCATTCATCGTCTTAATTTCACGTTAAAATGCTGCTACAACTTTTATAAAAAGAGTCCTAAGTTCAAATATTTCAAAGAACAATGAGAATTTGCAACTCGTCAGTGACTGAAAAGTTTGTTTTAGCTTTCTGAAGTCGTGTTTTAGACTGGCTTTTGTTTATTTGCATTTTCCTTTGAATTTTAATAAAGCCACTAAGTCAATAAGATTAATTTTCTAAAGCGCTTTGGAAATATTTTTGTTCCTTTAAAAATACTTTTGTTTACTCAGCTTAAGTGGGATTTGGCTCTCTCACTCATAAAACGCTAAAACCCTCTGTTAAATGAATCATTAATGCATTACATTTAAAGCCCATTACTAGGTAGAACCGTGGTCACAACTTGGACACTTCGTGTTGCCTGGCGCTCCGGAGACCGGTCTCATCTTGCATGGCATATTATGGTTCAAAGCAGGCTTTGATTGAGAACAATCAAAAGTAAAAAATAATTTATTCAATATAGGATACAAGATAAAACTTATTGAAAGTCAATTAGACTATCCATCTAATTGGTATTGATAGCTTATTTGGTAAAGTATCCTATACTGCGAGAGGCGAGGTAGTTCAGGGTGTCACCAAGCGGCTCAGGCCAACAAATGTTGGCCTTGCCTTACGCCATCGACATTCGAACATCATCCCATACTAAATTAAAAAACGAGAAGACCTAAAAGAAGCAAAAACAATGTCTCCAAATACTATAGAAAGAAAACCAAAACCATAATTCCACGTCACAACTTAATACTAACAGTTCAATAAAAGTTAACTACAATAGTATTTGCCTAAGTATATATTGCGGATCTAGAAAAACATCCGTTTTTATTTGACCCCTAACTCTACTAAAACGTCTTCAGAAACACAGGTCCTTACAATCTAGTCCCCCTACGGGACACCAGTCTAAGAACAAAAGATATGTGGAACTAGTAAAATAAGTTCTATTTAGTTGTAATAAAGTCGAGAACAGAGAGATAAAAGCAAGATCCAAAGTGATATTGGGTGATGGTGGATACGGAAAGGAATAGGGTAGTCTCAGTTGGTTTTAATATTTTCTGATTATTTCCTGCAGCTAAATGCTGGATGCTTTTTTGATGCAGATGTTGAATTCTGGAGCATGCAAGACGAATTAACTGTCTTTCTTTATTCAAAAACTTGGCATTTCTGCACTACCTTTTCCTAGAACTTGCAAGGGAATGGAATGAGCGAGTCTTTAACAAAAAAAGAAACATGACTTATGACGTGAATGTCTGAAGTTTTTTTTTTAATTAAATTAGTTGTTTCCCTATACTGCATAAGATGAAGTGATTCATCGAGGCGGGTCATCTTCTATGCAGCTCCAAAGTGAATGTGTAACAAATATTACAGTACACAGGAGCACAAACCAGCCGGAATGAATAACAGAACATTGTTGACTGACTGCTTTGTAACCTGCAAAGGCAAGCTGCAGATCAAAACCATGCGCAAAGCTAATGAAAAAGTCGCTACGAGACATCCCAAACAAAATAAGATAGACAATACTTATCGATTCCACAGCTTCCGCTGTTCAGTAACAAAGAATTTTATCACCAGTTTGGCAGTCGCCGCCGCACTCACATACCCTCCCAACTGCAACTGCGACTCCCTGCGTCCGATTGAAATATGAAAATTGAATCTTGTTAGTACGGTTGTTTTTGGATGCCCATGCTAGTTGGGGCGGCCAAGTTTTTACCAAAGATATTGGATTCGGGACCGAGTTTAGATGAAAAAGAATTTAATTTGCGCAAATATCTTATAGTATCTCTACTCTATTTGCTAAGCTATGTCTACATCATTGAGTTTTTCTGTTCATTTTGCGTCTTCTCCTGATTTAGCCTGATCAACCACTAGTTCATCCAAAGCTAATGCCGCTACGCACGCTGATCCATTGTACCTGGGGTCTCTTATTAAAGCACAAAAACTCATTATTGTTGCATTATTAAGATATGTCAATAGTCAAACTTAACGTAAATCTTTAGAAAAGCTATTTAAGGATCGCTGTTGTATGGTATTAACCTAAGGTATTAACATTGACTTGCGCTAGGAACAATAGTAAAATTAATACAATTTAAATTAAAATACTTAAGAGAATACGACCACTTGTGTAGACATATCTTAGGAAGTCTAATTTTGTAAATGTTTGCGATAATAATTATTATTATTTGCTGAATTACAGCAATCATTTGAATACAAACAAGACGCTCCGTCGTCAGTGTTAAGATATAAAAGAAAAAGAATAAACAAAATTAAATATTTCAATACAAATAATAAAATAAAACTTTTTAGCAAATATATACGTGTACTTCAAAACATCGAATCAAATCCAAGTTAAGAATTTTTTCAGTGCTAATTCCAAAGGATGGTGCAAACAATGCTAAAGTACCTAGTTATTATTATATTGATTAAAATGATAGTTCGACCGTTTGCACCAACTTGTCTAATAAGCGGTCGTGTCGCATTTCTAGTGGGATCTCTCGGTATAACAATATTATTGTCCGAGCTACTCGAGACTGCGGCAGTGTTCCTAACAATCCCAGAGTTCTTACCTTGCATAGACAAGACTACCATCACACCCAGAGCCCCTAACTTGGAAGAACCTGTATCTAGGGTGCCCGAAACATATACATAGACAAACATTGCACCCAAACCTGGAAATAAACATAGATATTCATCATACCAATGTTCGCCCCGCCGGGAATCGAACCCGGTGCACACGCTTACTCAGTCCACATCACTGCCATGCCAACTGAGCTACGGAGCAGTCATTATGTATATGAATCCTAGGTTCAGATGGCAGTGATGTTGGGAGCATCAATCGGCCCTGATATGGGCGGCGGCACAGCTGGTGGCACTGTGCCCCCGCAGCTCCAGAGGCGAGCCGAGGAGGGAACAACATGCCCTCCCCGAGTTTGAAGTTAAACAGCAGCTAGGCTTGAGAAAGGGCACTGATCTTCAATGATTCTTGGGGTTCTCCCCAAAAGTACCCAGGCAGCCCACCAGGGAGTTTTTATTAGGTGCGAGCCCCACATAACCCTGTTGCTCAGGAAAATGCATTAGGCATTTCCCCTCGTGATCAAACAAAAAAGGTAAGTACTTAATAGTAAGTAGCTCGAAGAAAAGATGGTCGTTGGGCCATAGATTACTAAATCTGGGGTTCGAACAAACCTGACTTTGTTTAACAATAAACTAGCTGTCCCGGCGAACTTCGTATCGCGCCCTACAATATTTTATGAAAAAAAAAAATATTGTTTTTTTCTAACATTCTCTTAAATTTTCCAAATTTCCTCACCTTTTAAACCTTTCCCTGGACTATTACAAATATTGAAATATTATAAACCAAAATCAGCTAAATCTGCCCGGCCGTTCTCGAGTTTTAGCGAGACTAACGAACCACCATTCTTTTATATATATAGTAGAAGTAGACTAGTCAACCCGGCGAACTTCGTACCGCCTAACCTATTCTTATTTTGTGCATGTACCTATTATACTTATAAACCTTCGTCTTAAATTACTAAGTATATCTATTTCAAAAAACGCATCAAATCTGTTACGTTGTTTTAAAGATACAAGCATACATGGGGAGGGACAGACGCGAGAAGCGACTTTATTTTAAACTATGTATTGATTCTTCATCCGTTTTTTTTGCCTGTCTACATCCACTTCAAAGATCTGTGTCCTGGCTAACAATCAAAAGAGCCAGCTGTCCTATAGAACAAGATGGCACTAGACTCTGGTGACCGACGCTGGTCTGCTTCTGTGTGATATTCCAATTCTTAACTTGACAAGTCCTTATACAAACAAATAACTACTTTAGAAGCGCATAAACGGACTACTTTTGATTCTTTCGTTTATTTATTAACTAGTCGACCCGGCAAACTTCGCACCGTCTAACCTATTTCTATGTTTTGCCTGTATTATACTTATAAACCTTTCCCTTGAATCACACAAAACCGTAAAACCTATAACCACCATTGAAAATTTAACAAACCCTCCGACCTTACAAGTAATATTAAAGTCATGGTTACTTTACCACATATACCTAGGTACTTTCAATATCATTGAAGTAACATGGTACCAAATTTCGAATCAATCGGAAGTTATTCATATCCTCTCATCAACTAAAAAAAGCGGAAATGATCTCCAAACGGGTAAACAGATTTTCATAAAACATGGCTAAGAACACTCGGGATAAAATTATCTTTGACGCAATAAAAAAAAACTTAACGAAAATCGGTTCATCCGTTTGGGAGCTACGATACCATAGACACAATAAACTTCTAACAACCCTCTTTTGCGTCGGAGGTTAAAAATGTATTCCAAAATCCAATTAAAATCAAGCCGCATAACATTTTGACGTGACGATGCTCTGTAAAGGATTATTCTGAATAAATAATCGATGGCACAGTGGTCCCGTTCACGCCGGCGAAGAAACCAGGAATATTTATAAACTGTGGGTCTATTTGCGTTCTCAATGGCTATGAGAATGAGAAGCATTTTGACTGTTATAGGTACACAAAAAGGGTTTACAATCTCTTTTTCCTTTTTCTATTCAAGAGATTCACCTACCTATATAACCGCAATGAGCACTTATCATAATATGTCAAAATGATTGTATACGAGCTGTCCCGGCTTACTTCGTTACGCCATAGAATATGAGATAAGTACTACTAAAGAGTTGGCTCTATAGACTATGTTCTTTTGACTGCCCAGAATGGGCGAATAAAAAAACAAAAACAACAAACCACCTGTCAAAATATGTAAAACAACGGAAAAAATATTGCACCTTAGGCTACATTATTTGAGTTCAAGTGTAAGGATCCCTAATTTTTTTGAAAATCTATTATAGCCTTTGTCACTCGGGGATAGTGTAGCTTCCTACCAGTGAAAGAATTTTTCAAATCGGTTCAGTATTTCCGGAGTCTATTCGTTACAAACAAACAAACAAATCTTTCCTCTTTATAATATTGGTATAGATTTTGTTAATAGACCCACCCATGGTCTTGCGTCGAATGATGACCTACCCGCAACCTTAAACTACGCAAAGGTGCAATGTGCAAATGTGCACACGATATTTTGAGGCTTAAACACGGTTTTGAACAAATTTTCAATCAATAATTTCACGTGATTGGTCGGTACCATAATCACTATATATAAAACTCTTCCGTTACTGACTGACTGACTGACTGACTGACTGACTGACTGACTGACTGACAGACAGCGCAGAGCCGAAACTACTGGGCGTACAAAGCTGAAATTTGGCATGTAGGTTCCTTAGGGAGTGTAGATGAGCACTAAGAAAGGATTTCTCGAAATTCCCACGGGAACGGAAAAAAACGGGATTTTTGTGTTTATGAGAAATCTGCGCGGGAAATACCGCGGGGCAGCCTCTAGTTAAGAAATTAAAATTGGGTATCTTCGCAGGGTCTCGCCAGTTGTGCTCAGCGCTTTACAGCAGAGTTTAGCTGGAAATTTATTGTTTTATATCATGAATTTATTGTTTTGTCATTGCAACACTATTTTCCGAAAATCACGCCCCAGACAAAATAAAAGATTTTCCCCCTAAATAAGTATCCAAGTCCACAGGGCGATGGTAAAAACTCGCGGAGACCTTTCCAAATAATTTTACACCAACAAAAACTCTGGTCGAACGTGACCCCGTATATTGAGGTGGAAATTATGTTAATTCCTGTTTTCAGTTTCAATTTTACTTTTATTTTTGGTTGCTTGTTGTTGGTAAAAGTGCGTGATTGAATTAGGATGCGGTAACACAGTATCTCAATGCGTGGGTGTCTGCCTTGTTGTGGCAGCATTGAATACCTCACCTACACACAACTCATATCCTCCAATGGGTTAAAAAAATTAAAGAACCATACCACAACTCGGACACTTCATTGAATAACTCAAATTAATAAAATTAAAAACCCCCGACCCACTCTCGCTCTACGATGCCACAGACAGATACACAGACAGACAGACAGACAGACAGACAGACAGACTGATACACACGTTAAAATTATAACACCCCTCTCGGAACTCGTTCGGGGGTTAAAAAATCGCGTAGCACTTTACCCACTGCCGAAACTCCTCGTGTACAGTGGCGGACTAGGAGGCCGTAACAGATTTGTCTATGGTTTAGTCAGCCCTAGACTGTATTACCAAAGAACAAGAGCTATTTTGCAATACAGAAAAACCCGATGTGTTACGCCGATCGTGTCCGCCACTGTACGTGCACGCGTATCATGCTTGTGTGAGTGAGATGAGACGTGCGACTATTATAAATGCGAAAGGAACTCTTTCTGTCTGTCTGTATCGCTTTCCTGAAAAAACTACTGAACCGATTTGAATTAAGTTTTGTTTACGGATAGTCCAGGGCCTGAGAAAGGATACAAGCTTCTTTTTATACCGAAATCTCCACGGCAAAATTGGGAATTTGATGTTTCAAGGGAAAATGCGCTGGCGAGGCCGCGAGGCGCGTACTAGTAAACCATATAATATTGGTATTTCAGATTTCATGTAAATTTTGCATCTGTGGCACAGAACCCTAGATTTCTCTAGAATGCACAGTTCGGTTCAAACAGGTGGGTACGAACCTCTAAAAGCTTATTTCAGTGCACGACCCCCTGTAGCCATAAGTCCTATAAACCGTCTTTAAACCTAGCTCAGAGGTATAAACCACCTAACAATAGCTTGGTGTCTAGGAACGTTCTAGTCTAAAATCAGCGAGCACGAAACGTAGAAGAGGCCACTTCATCTTTTTTGTTTGAAAAACTATTCTGTCAGATAAGTATAAGTCGTAGAACGCTGCACTGTGATGGATCGATGGAATTTCAAATCTCCATTGTTAACCCGTAGTACAATTACCTACCTTCAAACGCATTTAAATTATGCACAGTTTATGTGCGCACGACGAGGTGAGGTTTAAGTATATAAATGTTGTTATTGGAACCCGGTATTTTGTTACCTAGCGTGGTAGGTAGGTGATTGATAAAATAATAATCCAATTATGGTTTAGAATTATAATTACACAATTATTTTGTTAATCACAAAATAATCAGTTTTTATTTTTTATTTAAGAACTTTTTGTAACAATCAACAGGAGTGAACCGATGCTTTTAGGGAGACATCCAGGTGGGATAACCTCTTCATAAACATAACTTTGCCAAATACTTCACACTATTTTTTTAAATTAGAAAAATAACTCAATAACTAGAGCAACGCTTTTAGTAGACTAAGTACATCACTAAAATCGACGGATTTCTATTCAACGTAAACTACCTCTATCAGTTTACTTGCTCGCTGAGAATCTGGAATAGTGATTTAATAGTACCTACAGAATGCTTTGATTAAAATCACAGTGGGTCCTTGGGCACGTATTGATTTATCTCCTCTCAAGGGGGAAATTTAAAATATCTTAGAAAGAGTGGGGGATCTTTTTAAAATTGATAGCGCGGTCTTACGAATTTTAATTTTAGTCATACCCTCTTTTGGTAGCTGGAACGATAAAGACGGACATTGCATTTTAATTAAGACTAGAGGCTGCCCCGCGGTATCACCCGCGCAGATTTCTCTTAAACACAAAAATCTCGTTTTCTCCCGTTCCCATTGGAATTTCGGGAAATCCTTTCTTAGTGCTCACCTACACTCCCTAAGGAACCATCATGCAAATTTTGCCAATGCCCGCTACGCCCAGTAGTTTCGGCTCTGCGTTGTCTGTCAGTCAGTCAGTCAGTCAGTCAGTCAGTAACGGAAGAGTTTTATATATATTGATTGTGTTGTACAGTGGCGGTCTAAATAAAAAAGTTACCTATGTAAATTTTAGCTACTAGAAAAACTCATATTCTAAAAACGGACAATATTATATTTTACCATGGTAAAACCCTAAAAAAACGCTACAATATAGATCGTTTGATTTTGATATAAACAGTTGGATTGATTTGTAGTCATATCATAACATCATAACCTATGCTATCAAAATACCAATCTTAATCAAGTTGTAAAAAAACAACAGTTTTTTTATTAACGCTTCGACAAACACACAATATGCAAAAACTTAACAATAATTTAAGTATTAAGTACACCTTTTCAATTTAAGTACCAGGCACAGTGGCGGACACGGATGGCGTAACAGCGTATTGACTGGTCTCCTGCGCCCTAGACTGTATTACCAACAATCCGGAAAAACCAGAAGTTTTAGGCAATTCATATCCGCACTGTACCTACGTAAATAGACCTATCTCCTATCTCTTTCTACCATATAACCACATCCGCCGCAGTTTGATTCTCCTTCTCTCTCTGGCTGGAGAAGCCCTAGAGGGGGGTGGATGTTGCCACGCTGGACATCTGCAAAAAAAAAACACACTTTAACAGCGATGCACCATTCTCGAAAAAAATTAGATCTTAAAATGTGGCACAGTATATATGACACTAGATAATGTAGCCTAGTATTTTTAGGGCACTTTTGTATAGCTTTTAAGACCAAAGAAAGCTACAAAGTGTTGTAAAAGCGGCCACTTCTGGCAAAAATCTGTGGATTATTTTGTTCTTTTTACTTAGGACTACTTTTCTGTGCTCAAATACTAAGCAAGATTATCTGCGCCACATTTTTGAAATTTGCCTTGGTTTAGAAGATATAATTTGTTTTCGAGAATGGCGCTAGCATCGCTGTAAACGAGCCTGTTAAGTATACAAAAAGTTTATTTGTCATAAAAAAAAACAAACGAACCGCGATTTATTTAAAAAAATATAGATTATAGATATAAAAACCCACCTACTTAAACAAATACGTACATTTTTATTGTTAGCATGCAAATGAAATAATAAAATATGCATTACTCTCAACTGATCGATACCAAAAACCGCCAATTAATAGTCTATAGTTTAAAACTGTTGACTCGTTACGTATACAATATTAATGTAAATACAATCAGAAATTATCGACAATGAAGCTAATTACACGGTCACCAGAGGCAACTGTTCTGACCAATATTTAATTGTATTGTGTGAAATGTTTATAAAATGTGTTGCGTTTACAGCGATGCTAGCGCCATTCGGGAAAAAAAACATATCTTCTAAACTAAGGCAAATATAAAAAATGTGGCACAGTATGACACTAGGATAATGTAGCCTAGTATTTTTAGGGCACTGTTGTAGGGCTTTTAGGTTGAAGACCAAAGAAAGCTACAAAGTGTTGCTAAAAGGCCACTTTTAGCAACAATCTGAAAATAGTTTTGTTCTTCTAAGTTAGGACTACTTTACTGTGCTCAAGAAATACTAAGCAAGATTATCTAGTGTCATACTGTGCCACATTTTTGATATTTGCCTTAGTTTAAAATATATAATTTTTTACGAGAATGGCGCTAGCATCTCGGTAAACTGGCTCTTAATTGTTTGTGTTCAAACATTACTTATGAAAACTTATAGGTAAGTACTTACATCAGAATAGCACATAGACAATAAATATAAAATTTGGGTATTTTAATATCTTTTAAACCATGACGAAATAAAATATATTCTTCTTTGTTTCCTAGATAATCTTGCTAAAAATTTTTAAGGCCTTGTTGTGTAGCTTTTAGGTCCAAAATCTAATGAACAAACCGTTTGTTGCCTATTGTGGCCACTTTAATATCATAAAAGAATATTTCTAAGATCTATCCTAAAAGATCCACAACAGAGTCTTAAAATTATAAGCAACATTATCAAGGGATCCAAAGACGCATATAATTATAACTAATGGCTGCCCCGCGGTTTCACCCGCGCAGATTTCTCATAATACAAAAAATCCCGTTTTTTCCCGTTCCCATGGAAATTTCGGGAAATCCTTTCTTAGTGCTCCCCTACACTCCCCAAGGAACCAACTTTCAAAATTTCAGCCCTCTACGCCCAGTAATTTCGGCTCTGTGTTGTCTGTCAGTCAGTCAGTCAGTAACGAAAGAGTTTTATATATATTGATTGATTTCGGCCAAGTTTTAGAAGATATTAATTATTTATTGAAGTGGCGCTAGTATCGCACACGTTCGCCCCATCGCGTGTAGATTATAGTTACAAACTTACTTCTCGACATCAGGTAGAGTCTGTCCCTTGCACCTCGCCTCCCACCTGCTCCAGTACTTGAACCCTTCAGCTTCGAATACCTTCTGAGCGCAAGACGCGTCGTCCTTTATATCCTCATCGAGTAAAGCTGAGGACAAAAGACACCCTACAGAAGTATGTAGTGTTTAAGTGTTCTTAAAACGCATATAGGAGCTTTATGAATTGCACTTAGGGCTTTGGACACAACCCTCGAACTAGTCCTGTCTCTTTCTATAGCACTGTGACAACTATTTAAATAAACGGCCAAGTGCGAGGGCTCGTGCTTGGAAGGATCTGGAAGAAATTTCCTGTGTAAAATTAGCTAGCTTGAGCATAGTTTTCAGTATTTGTTGTTATTTTACACGAGCTGACCCGGCTTACTTCGTTACGCCATAGAATATAACATACTACAAAAGATTTGTTTCTATAGACTATGTTCTTTTGACTGCCCAGAATGGTCGAATAAAAAAATAAACAACAACTACAAACCACCTGTCAAAATATGTAAACAACGGAAAAAATATTGCACCTTGGGTTACATTAATTAAGTTTAGGTAAGGATCCCTAATTTTTTTTAAAATCTAATATAGCCTATGACACTCGGGGTTAGTGTAGCTTCCTATCAGTAAAATAATTTTTCAAATCGGTTCAGTATTTCCGGAGCCTATTCGTTACAAACAAACAATCAAACAAATCTTTCCTATTTATAATATTGGTATAGATGAAGTGAAATTGCGACTGCTAATTATTTGGTGTCTGTTAAACCGGACGGTTACTCTCTACAAATTTGGTTTGAACCTCACCGCGTCGTTTGCACATAAACTGCGCATAATTTAAATGCGTTTTAGGGTAGGTAATCGTTCTACGGGTTAAAAAACTATGTTATATGTGTAAAAATTTCGTGCAAACATTTCATCAACAATAATTGAGCCGTTACAGAGATAAGTTCCTTTTGAGAGACAGACGGACGGGCGAAACAGTCATATTTAATAAGGTCCCGGGACGAGTACCCGGAACCTTAGAAATGAGTAATTTCCTAATTACAATAGGTAATATTTTAGAAAAAAAACTATATAAAGGCAAGCAAAAATGTAGCAATTTGTTCTTCTCCTATTTCAATAAATCTCTAGAAAACATAATTATATGTATAAATACTAGTCGACCCGTCGTACTTTGTACCACCTTACCTATTACTATTTTCTGCATGTATTATACATTACATTACATTACTTGTTACGGACTAGGTAACACTACTCAAGTCATGCATGCTAGTGTTTAAGGCATGCTTATTCTGTATTTTAAGGTACCTAAATAGTTTTTCTCAAGTCTAATTTATTTATTTATTCTACTTATAAAAATAATATTATACCTATAAAATAATATGATTATGCTTATTATAAACATGACTACCTATATATTAAATGTACGATACACTACACTGATATCCGAAATACAGATATGCCTAGCTCGGAGTCAGTTTTTTATTGGCTTTCTCATTTATGCAATTTAAGAATGTCTCTAATTATATTTGAAATGTAAATTGTTTTATATTTGAATAAATTATTATTATTATTTTTATTATTATTTAAACCTTCCTTTTGAAACACTCTATTTATTCAAAAAAAATCGTATCAAAATCCGTTTCATAGTTTAAAAGATATAAGCAATAAGCATACACACGCGTAAAGCGACTTTGTTTTATATATATAAAAAATATATATTGAACGTTTATTAATACCACTGTGTTTTACATTTAGTTTTTTTTTGTCATCTAGAGTGACTCTACTTTAATTCTTGTTTTCGCGTTTTAAGTTATAATAATGTTTTTTTTTTTCTCTGTTGTAACCATATGACTGCATTTACAAAAATAAAATAATAAATAAATATTTATAAATTGCGATACTATATTGGCTACTACTAAATGTAAATAATTTAAATTTTATAAAAGTCGAAACACACCACTCATAAACATAAATGTTTGAAGAGCCTCACGTGTTAGTTAATTGTTTACTGATAAGAATGATGAATACCCTTAGTTAAGACTGATAACAAAGCCGTTGAATTATTTTAAGCATGTACTTAAAAAATAGTAAACTATTAGCGGTAAGAACGACACTTTGTCAGATACTAGATATAGAAAAAATCGACTGGATTGTATCAATTATTAACTTTACTTACATTCGCATGAAATGTCGCATTTCCCACCACGCCGACCTTCTTTGCACCACTCGCTTCCTATCTGAAATAATGAAAGATATAGTAACACGTCTACAGTCTACACGTCTACAGTCTACACGTCTACAGTCTACACGTCTACGGTATACCCTGCCTGTTGTAAGAGGCGACTAAAAAGGGTGTTTGGGGTCGTTTCGTGGGTGTGAAGGGCGAGGGCCCGACACACTCTTCAAACGGCCCCGAGATGGGCGGCGGCACAGCTTGTGGCACTGTGTTGCCGCAGCTCCAAAGGCGAGCCAGGGAGGGAACAACATGCCCTCCCCGAGCACGAAGCTGATAGCAGCTGAGCCTGGAAAAACTTCGGACGCCAATAATGCGTGGTTCCCGGGGTCCTTCCCAAAACCAAGACGGCCGCCGGGGGGTTTTAGTGGGTGCGAGCCCCGCATACCCCCGAATGCGCTAGGCGTTTCCCCCCGTTACAAAAAAAAGCCGAGTAGGCGATTTCGGTATGACTTTATACATTTACGAACTATGGCAGCTCAGAAAATCGGTTCAGTAGTCTCGAAGCATAATTCAATGCAAACAAACAAACAAATCGTTGCTCTATAAAATTGGTATAAATAATTTGAGTCTAGTTGTCTAAAATTGTACATCGGCTTTGTATTCGATGTATATTGTTAAACATGCAGCTTCTCCGAGTTGCTTGGCACCTTACGCGCTTTAAATCCTTCCCTATACTAAAAAAAAAACTACAATATTGATTGTCTATGGTCTAGCTGTCAAACGTCATTCTTTGTGTTCGCGTGGTGCCGGCGCTTTGTTTTTTAGTAAAAAATAGTTTCGTTTTATAAAATAAGTGAAAATAACAGCAAAACTACACGAAAATGTGTACACAAACATAAGTCAAAGGACAGGAAACTCGAAATATATCGAAACAAGTTCCGAAAATTGTGAAATGCAGGGAAATAAAAAGCCTGCAACAAGGACGTTCGGAAATTTTCTGATCTGCAGGATGAGAATTCTTCAGGTATAATTAAAAATTACATTGGTTACGCACCAATATTACCTCATATGACACAATGTGGGTATGGTTTTTTCAAACAAGCCCTTTCTAATGACACGGGTGGTATACGCGATATACCGACGTGTTTGTTGGCGCATGCCTTTACAAACAAGCCATTTCACATTGACACGGGTGGTATACGAGATATACCGACGTGCTCGTAGGCAAACATGCCGTTTTTTGGTTTGATATTATGGGCGACGCACGCGCATGCTATGCGCAGACATTTTGGCGGAAAAATATTTTTTGTCTTCTGAACAAGACACAGGCTGTGTACGAGATACATGGATGTGCTCTACAACTTCTTAAGTGTCAATTCACAAAGATTTACTCAAATGAATCACAATCAACATGAGGCACAAATGCCAATAGAACAAAGGATGGAGAAAACTTATCTTCTCCGTAGCAAGTTAATACTACCAATGTACTACCACACAGGTAGGCATAACATTCAGGTTCAATCAGTGACACTGAGGGAGATACCAACTCCCCAACAACCTTAATTTGGCCCAAAGAAATAAGCTCAAACTTCACTTTTGGAAGAGCTTTTCCCAGAAAACCAAGTATACCTTGTGGATAAGGGAATTTAAACTAAACAAAATCAATTTGTTTTGGAACTCCATGCTATGGGAAAATTCTTGCAACACTAACAGCGAGTTAAAACATAGACCAGCTGAAACTTATATCCCCACTGCGATGCAGTCAGGATCTTTGCTGTCTTGCATTCTATTCAAACAAAAGCAAGAATAAATTTTACCATGTCTAATCTAGAGAAACAATTCTTTGAATCTAGTCAATGATGTACTGCGGGACGAGTTCCTTATTTTGGCCATGATCTTCAACAGAAGATTGCAACAATGACAATTTAGTCAACACAATGCAAAAATCAATATGCAAAAAGCCACCTGCAAACCCTGAATGGGAAAACTTTATCAGGCCATCCCATTACTACCATACTGGTTTGCACTTTTGTATGGAGAAAACCCATGAAACCTCTGGTAGCCAGGAACTACCAATACTAGAACCACCATAGGGTTTTGCAGGCAACAGCCTAACGACCCAGATGCAGCCCTGTCTAAGCGGCATGCTCCTTCTGACAAATAGAGGTAAGCCATGGTGGCAAGCTTATTTCCACTTTTTTTTTCCTAAGCTAAAGGAAAAATCTGTGTGATACTTTGTTTATTTTGGGTTATGTATGTTAAGGGTATAACTACACCTTCTCATTCAATAGAATCTTAAAATCTGTCCAAGAACTCAGTAATATGTTTAAATTAAAACCATTTAAAATATTTTAACGTTGCCCAGAGTACCATCAATACTCTGAAAATTTATTCAAGAACACAGTATTATGGTTAAATTAAAACCATTTAAAATATTTTAACATTGCCCACAGTGCCATCTTTAAATAAATTAAGTAATGGATATAGTCAAAAATTTAATCGGATTGTTAAAAGTGTGACTTAATCAAGCCAGTCAGTTATATAAAAATCATGTCTAAGTACCAAAAATGGTGTTCATGGTTTATTTTATTTGAAATATTTCATCAGTTTATAACAGTGGTATTTTTACACGTCGAATTTATACTTTTACCCTCAAACGCATAAAACTATGTACAGTTTATTGGGCAGGACATTTAGAGGTTTAAATCATTTAAGATTATGATTTTTACATTTACATGAGTTCCAGACACATTCTTATGGATGTGTACAGTTTCACTTTAAATAAGGAAAGTGGTTTTGAGCTTTCTTACATCAAAAAAGCCTTTATTTTGTAAATTTTTAAATCTATTCTACAAATATATGAAAAAGTATAATTTTATGCAAATACATATTATGTACAGACAAATGCGAATGCATGAAGAGTTAACAAAAATTATCACATCTAATTATCACATTTATCCTCATATTTGCTACGCTCACAGCATTAGAATGTAATACATAGAATTTGTGTACAAATGTGTACCAAGTTTTTTGAGCCAGCGAGGGGTATTAGTAACAGTTGTGTGTTTTTTGAGTACTTACAAGCTGTTTAGACCAAACACTTTCTATAAATGTTCATATATGTACATTGATATGTACATACATTCATACAAACATACTTATCGCTACGACTGTTTCCATAGGGGTGGGCAGAGAGGATTGATTTCTACTTGCTATGATTCTGACAAACCTTTTCTTTTCGCTTCTTTAGATGCAAGTTTTTAATAACTCTTTTCATTATTACAATGATTCAATTAGTCAAACATCTTGAATTCTTATGCCCAGCTAAACCAAAAAACTTTCGCAATTTACTTACTTTTGACACTTCATATGTAACATTAGTAGAAGCTTGTCCAGCTTCTTGCTATGCATGGGTGAATTTTGGAAACTGGAACAAAAATCCTGGAATGTTGATTTACTGTATCTAGTGTTAATTATGTTACTAGCATAATGATGGTCATCACAACTTTGGTTCTCTGTTATGGATTATTTTTTGGTTTTTTGCAACACCCTGAAAGAAACCTTTCTTAATTATTATCTTCACCTTTCAGAGACCTGCTTCATTGTCAGATAATATAGAAACAGAGATATGCTCTAGCAATACCGGCTTAAAATATCAGTACTACTACTGTCATTTGTAGAAATTATAATTGAGTCCTCAGTGGTGAGCATTGAGCAAACTCAATACAATAATAAAAATAACAATGATCCATTTTTTGTTTTTTGTTCCATATAAATGGACATTCCTCCTAAGAATGTTAATTCAGGTGCTTCAAATTTTTATAAATTTGATTTTATGTTGAATGGTGGCTCTAAAATAGGGGATGATGATTGTATTATGAAGACCTACCACCATTGCCATATTAATGTCATTGTTTATTTATTTATAAATAAATATAATATTACATGAGATATGATTAAAGTATTGAATGTGAATGACAGTTAAAATAATAGTATCCTAATGTTAATTTAAACCAAAAAACATGTTACTAGCTTTAAGTAGCTACTGCTACACAGAACAAATATTGACTTACTAGTCATGTTACTAGCTTTAAGTAGTTACTGCTACACAGAACAAGTATTAACTTACTAGTCATGTTACTAGCTTTAAGTAGCTACTGCTACACAGAACAAGTATTAACTTACTAGTCATGTTACTAGCTTTAAGTAGGTACTGCTACACAGAACAAGTATTAACTTACTAGTCATGTTACTAGCTTTAAGTAGCTACTGCTACACAGAACAAGTATTAACTTACTAGTCATGTTACAAGCTTTAAGTAGCTACTGCTACACAGAACAAGTATTCACTTTAAAAAAGTAAAGTACTAGAACTAAATAAATACAGACTTCAATATACATAAAGTTACACTGATATTGTTAAGACATTGAGTTTTAGAGTTTTTGTAAACCGAATTAAATTAATCAAAGCTTTTGAACGTGAAAAAACTTCTGTTCTGTAAAACTTCTGTGAGATTTTGAGAAAACATTCGTAAAAAACCCATTGTTAATTCTTTCAAAAAACGACACAAATCTGTGACCTCATCAACAATAGGACGCTGGACCAAAAATATTTTGCTATTTTGGGGTAAAAAGGGAGTAGAATCTTTTAAATAAGATGATATTTTTTGAGTGCGTCTCCTGGCGGCTTCCATCATTGGCTTCGATGATGGGTCTGATCGAAGGCGTGCCGCGGCAGGGTGCTGTCTGGCTCGTGTAGCATGACGTAGCTACGTACAATGTTTTGCTATGCGGACTGGTCTGTCCTTTTGGGGACTGTTTTTGCCTGCGCCTCTTGCGAATAGGATACTATATTAATAAATATAATGATATGAGACTTGAAATAAGAGATACCTTGTATCCTATGTAGAATAATTTAATTTTAAATTTGAAAGTTAAGGTGTTTGCAGGACAAACACAAGCTATCTAGCAACCACCAAGTCTAGAGCTAAAGGTGTGTCATTAGACAGACAGTTGACTAAACCAGTAGGTCTTGAACTATGTAGAGGTTCACATACAACTCTATTCATGGGATATCTTTTTGTTTTAGTTAAGAAGCGGTATTAATACGCCGTTTTGATACTAAATAGGTATTACATTTTAACTTTATTAAATTTTCATTTAAGTTTTAATTAATTTTCATATTCCTTTACTAAGGATATATAAAACAACTTAATTAAGTTTTCAAACAAATCTGTTTGTCCTTTCCTATATTAGAAGGGGTTATCTTCGATAGAAGCCTCACAACTTTTATTTTAAGATATTATTATTGGCTCTGAACATCTGCATGTTTAACAATATACATCGAATACAAAGCCGATGTACAATAGGATGATCAAACGAGCTCACCTGAGTGAAGTTCGATCATTATTGTACGAAGGCTTTGTATGAAGATGTATATTGTCCCGCCCGCCCTTTACAATTTGTAAGTAACCCAAGTTGTGAGTCAAGCTCGTTATGGCTCTAAAGAATGACGTTTGACAGCTAGACCATAGACAATCAATATTGTAGTTTTTTTTTTAGTATAGGGAAGGATTTAAAGCGCGTAAGGTGCCAAGCAACTCGGAGAAGCTGCATGTTTAACAATATACATCTTCATACAAAGCCTTCGTACAATAATGATCGAACTTCACTCAGGTGAGCTCGTTTGATCATCCTATAATTGAAAACAAACATGAAACAATCCGTAGTACTTCTTCCTTGATGACTTCTCAATGAAGGCAGCTGTGTTTCTATCGCTTTCCTGCTCTATCATGCAAACCCCTGGAAATATTAAAAGGAAAGGTAAATTAAAAGGTTTACACATTACACAAGCTAAGAACAAAATTGTAAAGTGAATCGGCTTTTTCATCTATAGTATTTTCAGAGTAGAAAGTCTCTTGACAAGGTCAGAAGTGAACAAAATTTGTAGGAATAATCTTGGAGCAAAATACCTAATACCATCCACGTATGCCTTAAAAAACTAAAAAGACTGCAGGTTTTTAACTACATGTCGCGTAGATGAGCCAGCTCGAATAGATCTCCCGTGACCCCCTTGCCAACAGCCAAGGTGGACACCAGCGGGGTTGTAGTGGGTGCGAAACCCACATAACCCGGCGGCTCCCCCCGGAGCCGCAGGGTACTCGTTAGGAGTTTCCCCGACTTAAAAGGTTTTTAACTATACTTACATTATTTTCAAAGAATTCGCGTATTCGCCGCGCTATTCAGATGTGAGTTGGGCTTAATGAGTACCTAAGTCATCATCATTTCAGCCGCATGACGTCCACTGCTGGACATAGGCCTCCCTCAAGGCTCTCCATCTGTACCGATCGCAGGTGGCCTGCATCCAGCGTGGACCCGCAGCCTTGCGCAGATCATCCGTCCATCTGGTCGGTGGACGCCCTACGCTGCGCTTGCCGATCCGTGGTCTCCATTCGAGAACTTTTCGGCCCCAGCGGCCATCTGTTCTGCGGGCTATATGACCTGCCCATTGCCACTTCAACGAGCTTATCCGCTTGGCTATGTCGGTGACCCTGGTTTCTCTGCGTATGACCTCATTTCTGATTCGATCCCGCAGAGAAATCCCGAGCATAGCCCGCAAGTACCTAAGTATCTAACAAAAATTATTCCACAGCACAACAACTGCCGATTCACAATGGTCTACACAAACAATAGAACCAAATACTTACCTACGAGATTAACAATAAAAAAAAATATAGCTACGTATAGTAGGTTCTTAGAATTATCCACATCATTTCATTGTAAAAGTAATGTAGGTATAGGTATACTAGTCGACCCGGTGAATTTCGTACCGCCTAACGTATTACTATGTTGTACAGTGGCGGACTAGAAGGCCGTAACAGATTTGTCTATGGTTTCGTCAGCCCTAGACTGTATCACCAAAGAACAAGAGCTATTTTGCAATACAGAAAAACTGGAACTGTTACGCCGACCGCGTCCTCCACTGTACATGTATTATAGCTTAAAACCTTCCTCTTGAAACACTATCTATTAAAAAAACGCATCAAAATCTGTTTTAAAGATTTAAGCATATATAGCGACAGACAGACGGGGGAAGCGACTGCGTTTTATACTATGTATTGATAAGTACTTACAATTACTAAGGTAAGTCCTCGAAAAGTTGATTTTCAACAGCTCCCGAGTCAACTGACATCTGGTGAAGACCACAGCACTAGCACATGACAAAAACGTCAGAAACAAAATTATCGAACGACCGACCGCCATGACTGATAAAAACCGACTGGCTACTTTACCTTATCTTGAATGGGATGCGCAAACGCAGGTCACGCAGGTGAGCTACGCGGAAAAACCGGGCATTAAATATTTAATTGTATTTTTTTTAATGTTTATTTATGAACGAGATTTCTGATTGTGATTTTGATTTGGAATTCCAAGAATCTTTTTTTTTTGTTGATATGTGAGTAGGTAAGTACTTCTTCAAGGTCTTATTGGATATAGGCGTTTTTGGTTGCCATAGCGGTTTTTTTTTAAGTTTGCTACGATTTCGAGCCACAAATGTGTTCGGATAGTGAGGTGAATATCTACTTTTACTTATAACGGCTATTTGTAATCATATTTGTTTATATCGTAATTTTATTAATCATGAACAAGATTAAATTCGAGATCCATTGCTGTAATAACAATAGTTTCACAGTACAATTTAAAAAAACAGCAATAGCTATTAAATATTTCTCTGAGAGAATTAGATGTCCAGAGGGGCAATTACCCCCTTGTCTGTGAGGTGGTCGGATGCCGACCAAAATGGCGGGAAACTGTCGCGCCCAGTCTGTGACGTGGTCGAATGCCGACCACCCTCCATTTTGTTTTTCTTAATTTTTCATTTTTTTATTAATTTTTTTCGGTTATTTTTAGGCGTTTTGGACTGGTTGCCTTTGCCTCATCCCATACATACCAGAAAACACGATTTAAAAAAAAAAATAATAATAATATTCCTTTTTTTTTTTTTTTTTTAAGACAAACGTTTTTCCGGATAGCCCATGTGACCGTGTCCGCCTGGCGGTCTCACTGAAAGTGAAAATCAAAACAAAATGGCGGATTTTCTCTCACACACCAAAGGTTGGCCGCTTCTGCAATATTGCTTTACGTCCTCTTTGCGTTTTTTTTTGCATTGACTTTGACACTTGGAGGACGAGAAGCAATGTTGCAAATGTGTTGCAAACTAAATAGTTACCCTCTGGTCGGGAATCAAACCTTTAGACGCTGTTTAACAACTGTACTAACAAGACTTATAAAGGTTAAACAAATAAAAAAACTTTAAATTTCTTTTGTTAATTATTTATTGAAATAATAAATTTATTCCTAATGTTACCTACCTAGAGAATACAATTGATTTTAAATCATTTAATTATATACAATTAAAATACTAATTAAAGCAGAACCAAAGTTCCTAAAAAGCATTTTTAATATTTTTATACAATAATCTAGCTGACCAGCTGACCCGGCGGACATCTCTGTGCCGTACAATATAAATTATAACACTATGTTCTATTTCTGATGTCTAATCTATTTACTGAGAAGTTTCATCAAATTTTAATCAGTAGATTTTGCGTGAGTGTGTAACAAACATACATACAGGCTTTCTTGTTTATTATATTAGTAGGATATCTTTTTAAAACTAATTTTAGTCATGTAATATTTAAAAATAACAGTTTAAAAAAACTTTCCTAAAGTGAAAACTAAAAAGTGACATTTTAACTAAATACTAGTTATTACATCATTGCAATAAAAATTATATTCTTTAATTTGTTTAAGTTACATAACTATTCCAAATACCCACATAATATCATGTTAGTGCTTCGGTGGTAGTTATTTACGTTCAACTCTTCACTTAATAAGTTTAAAAAAAAAAATATTTCTTAAGTAAACTAAATAAAAAATTAGGCGAAAAATAGCGTAGCTGCCTAAAGACTTCGAAATCAAGACAAACCATACATAACGTCACGTTATTAGATATGGTGAGCAAATATATGTATATTTATTATTTTAGGGGCGAAACGGTGCGAAACTAGCGCCACTGCGGATTAATAATTAATATCTTCTAAACCATGGCCGAAATAAAAAAAAATTAAGGCCCTTTGGTACACCAAGCTACAGCTTTCAAGTTGAAAATGAAAGAAAAAAACCGTTTGGTGCATTAAGCGACATTAGTTTCATAACGGTTTTTTTCATAGATTTTGATCCTAAAAGCTACACAACATAGCCTTAAAAATTCTAAGCAAGATTATCTAGGAAGTCAAAGTTGCATATTTTGGATTTCGGTCATGGTTTAGAAGATATCAATTATTTATCGAAGTGGCGCTAGTTTCGCACCTTAAAAGTGCGAAGGTACTTAAGCCTTAGTATGATATAAATATAGCCTTTGTATAATGGACGACATCATAAGCCTCTTGTTAATAAACTTATAAATTAGTAACTAAGTTAGTTAATCCTAGCTGTCTTCACAGAAGAAATTATTTAGTAAGCGTATTAGTAAAATGCCAAGTTCATTATCAACCAGTAACGGCTCTACCACAAAAAAAAAAAACAAAAAGTTGTATTGTATTTTGGTTAAAAGAGGGTTAAACCGCGATGCTAGCGCTATTCTCGAAAAAAATTTATATCTTCTAAACTAAGGCAAATATCAAAAATGTGGCACAGTATGACACTAGATAATGTTGCTTAGTATTCTTTGAATACAGTAAAGTAGTCCTAACTTAAAAGAACAAAATTATAAACAGATTGTTGCTAAAAGTATCCACTTTTAGTAACACTTTGTAGCTTTCTTTGGTCTTTTAAAAACTATACAACAGTGCCCTAAAAATACTAGGCTATATTATCTAGTGTCATACTGTGCCACATTTTTTATATTTGCCTTAGTTTAGAAGATATAATTTTATTTCGAGAATGGCGCTAGCATCGCTGTAAAATGGCTCTTATGGAGCAAAATGGTGCGAAAATAGCGCCACTTCGATAAATAATTAATATCTTCTAAACCATGGTCGAAATCAAAAATATGCGTCTTGACTCCCTAGATAATCTTGCTTAAAATTGTTAATGCTCTGTTGTATAGCTTTTAAGATAATGATCTAAGATATATTCTTTTACAAAACTAAAGTTGCCACTTTCACTTTCACGTCAACAAACGGTTTTTTTCTTTGATTTTCAAACAGGATCTTAAAAATTGTAAGCAAGATTATCTTGGGAGTCAAAGACGCATATTTTCTATTTTGGCCATGGTTTAGAAGATATTCATTATTTATAGGGAGTGGCGCTAGTTTCGCACTGTGTAAGCCCTTAAAGGTTACCATTTCATTTACCATTACTATTACCAAATCTACTTATAACCAAAATTTTACAGATAAAGTTTTCCTAAATAAAACACAATATTACTATTGACTTATAGTTTGATTCAATAAAACTATATTTCAATGACTTATTAAATTACAATTTTATAATGACTTAGGCCGATAACTAGAGAAGAGCTTTATTCATTTATTATTATTTGACTGCTCAATTAATAATATTTTTTATTATTAATTGACTGCTCAGTTGGCAGTGATGTGGACTGAGTAAGCGTGTGCACCCGGGTTCGATTCCCGGGCGGGGCGAACATTGATAATATGATGATTATCGATGTTAGTATCCGGTCTGGGTGTGATGTTCGTCTATGTGTGTGTTTCGGGCACCCTAGATACAGGTTCTTCCTAGTTAGGGGCTCTGTGTGTGATGTGTTATTATTATTATTATTATATTATTCAAAACAGAGTTTCTAAAAACTTTTTTACGTTCCTATAAAAAAACATAATATCCATAGAATATAGCCATGTGCCTACAGAAAATACCGGGGGTTTTTGACCGACGAAAAAAAAGGAGGAGGTACTCAATTCGACACGTATATTTTTTTTTTTTAATGTATGATCACGCATAACTTTTTACAGAGTAGTCCAATTTTGATAATTCTTTTTTTAATCGACAGGGCATACCTTGAAGTTGGTCCCATAAAAATTTGGAAATAAAATTCCCTCCCTAAGGATGGGAAAATAGGGGTGACTTTATGGTCGGCGGGTCGATTTATCCACTCACAGGTTGCATTTCCGTGTTACACTATAACTTTTGATACCTACTTACAATATCTTTTGAAATGAAATAAAATCAGCCGAATGACGTCCACTGCTGGACATAGGCCTCCCCCACAAATCGCCATACCGACCGGTCTTGTCGTCCCTCTAAACCATGTCGTCTGATAACCTTATGCGGTGTGAAAATAATAAAACCCTAAAAGAACTGAAAAGCATAAAATAAAACTTTTTATCAAAAAATAAAACCGCCGAAAAACAAACTGAAAAGCATAAAATAATAATCGAATTACTAAGTTCTTAAAGTAATGTAGGGTATACCAAGTAATTTTGAGTCGGCGCCACAGATTCCTCGTACAAAGATCACTAAATTAGGTACCTTAAATTTAAAGAAATAACCAAAATTCGTGCGCTGCCGCGCAATCTTTACGTAATTAAGGAATTTTCTTGTGTGGCGCGCCGACTTAAAATTACTTGGTATACCCTACATTACTTTAAGAACTTAGTAATTCGATTATTATTTTATGCTTTTCAGTTTTTTTTTCGGCGGTTTTATTTTTTGATAAAAAGTTTTATTGACAAGGCGGTTTCAGCTCAACATACCTTACAACTTTCCCAAAGTAATATAGATAGGTCGAAATCTCAAAAAAATAGCAGCTGTTCCATACATTGGTTCGATCAGATGGCGCGGTCAATGTACGGGACAGCTGATTTTTGTTTTGAGATTTCGACCTTATGTTGCTTTGGGAAAGTTGTTAGGCATGGTGAGCTGAAGCCCTCCTTTTATTTATTACCACCTTGTCAAAAACACCCAATAGATGTCGCATGGATATGATAAAAACAGAGATTTAGAGAGCAGATTATTGTAATTTCACTGGATCAGTTTAGGTATTTCTGTTCTGCTCCGTGGCTCAGTTGGCAGTGATGTGGACTGAGTAAGCGGTTCGATTCCCGGGCGAGGCGAATATTGATATGATGCATATCGATGTTTGTTTCCGGTCTGGGTGTAATGTTCGTCTCTGTGTGTGTTTCAGGTACCCTATATACAGGTTCTTCCTAGTTAGGGTCTCTGAGTGTGATGTGTTGTTATTATTTGATCAAATCACTGGATTTATTTAGTAAATTGATAAAAATGTGTTGTTATTTTAACATCCACCGTGATTTTATCAAATCCCTTATAGAATTGACCAAATCTCGGATTTCTTTCACTATATCCCTGCGAATATTATTGTTCCTGTAGCTTCTCCACGCCTCGCCATATAATTTATAATAACATAGCTAAAGCTATTTCACTATCATTAATCATACATTCATAACTTTCAAAATCCAATCGCAACTTAATGTTAACATTTACAAAGCAAACATTGAATCACTTAAGACGAGGTTCAAACATAAACTACATCATAAGCTTTAGTTTAAAATTTAGACACAAATCAAACATTAACGACAAACAATATTTAACAAACATAACTTTAATCATTTTCCATCAAACATGAGGATTTTGGATAAACATTATTTATACACAGTGTAATTTTCTTTTCAAAGATAATCTTACTCTTTATTTATTTTGTTAGTCCTATCTCTTTCTTTTATTATCTACCTACAGTATAAAAAAAAAACTAAGAGAGAAGGCTAACATAGTATAGATAATAATTTAAACTTTACTCAAAATTTTATAACACAGGGTAAAAAAAACGGTTTTTAATCGCAAAAAGAAATTAAGGATGTCATAATAATTTTAACTTAATGGCGTTTTCAAACCTGTTGGATTAAATGTATAGAGAGTTCTGTATAAATTGTTACCTATAATTAGTATCTTCGCTGAGCTTGTTAGCGCCAACGCCAACTCTTAGCCATCGAATAAAAAGAAAAATAACAACTCTCAAAACTCCAAAATTTAAACTTTAGAAGTCGCCGTCAGCATAACATAGCTAGCCCTCGGAGCTTCTTCAACCACTGGCTCTTGCCTAAAACACCTATGCGTCTCAAACTGAGCTGGTTTCTTAAGCATCTTCCTAACAAACCACACTAGACCTACAACCAAAACCATTAATCCTAGAGACACACCAACTAATGCCGTATTAAGATTTCGCAGACCAGATTTCATTTCTAAAGAACCAGCTTCCATCAATTGTGGTACAACGCAAATAGCTTGCATCTCGTCTACTTTGAATTTAGATAGCGATGCGCAAACCTCGTAAGGACCTCTTATAAAACCCTCCATAGAAATCTCCAAAGTAGTTTTGCATGGAGTATCTTTTTGGGCAACTAAAGATCCTCCCTGCAGTACTGCTAAAACGACATAGCAATTCGGAACTGTTAGGTATCTCGGATCTGGGATCCTTTGGGAACGCGGTAAAGCGTATGGTCTGGTAGGTAATCCCAATACTGATACCAGGACCGTGAGTAAGCCGTCGCTGGTGACGTTGGAACGAACTTCGCTGACTCTGTAAAGAAAGATGACAATGATTTACTTAAGCAAAAAATAAAAGCCGAACCATGATATTTACAAGGTTTATTTTGATATCTTAATCGGTTTGGTATGTATCTTATTAGTCGATCAGTAAGTAAATTCCCATTTTTCCCCTCACTGTGGTAATTTTGGGAATTCCTTTGGTCACTACATTAACTAAGCAATTTCAAATCTCTATCAAAAGCGGTTTAGGCTGTTCGTTATTTTTTAGTTAGTCAGTCATTATTTATTACAGTGACTTAGATGTATAACGTTTTACAAAGGCGGATTTTTTAAAGATATTTTTAATCTTCCAAAAATAACAAAAATTATATCTCACCTCAATGCGTTTACTACAACGGCGGGAGTAATAACTGAAGGTGCAGTAACGGCAGGGATAGCGAACTTTGCTCTCTGTCTAATTGTCTGAGGATTGCTGCATCCTAGCACGAGTGCAAGCGGGATGTCACTATCATCCATCTCTTCAAAGGCTACACAGAATCTGAGAACAAGGGGTTTAAATTTTAAGGTCTTACATCTAAAATATTAATTTGTTAAATGTTAGATTTAAAACGAACGCAAAAGAGAAAAGATCTGATGGTTTGTATCGATTCCCATCTTGAGAACTGGCCAGATGTGGCAGAACATCGGAAATCTAAGAGAAATCATCAAAAGGTTAGATAAAAAAATTCTGTAGGGTAGGATAGCTCTGTTGACAGACGATACTAAAAATACATCGTCATCACAAATCAACCAGTAATTTACTAAGCATTTTTCAGATTCTTTAGTCGAGGAAGGTTCAGGCCCAAATTATCATTCCACATATATTTTATACTAGATCAATAGATAAACCAATACTTACGTATACAGCTCCAAAGGGTCCACCTTGAAACCCCTCAGCACCAAATTAGCAGGGGCAGCTCTATGGCATGCCACATGCCTTGGCAGACCACCAGTTTGTGACACCGTGATCCCCGTACATCTGTACCGATGTATAGAAGCAGGTTCAATAGACCAGCTCAGGTAGAGCTCTTCATCGTCGTACCATGCGTCTGTTAAACGGACCTGGATAAGATGGTGAATACAATTAGTGTTCGAAAGAAAAAAAGAGTGGGAATAAGGTTTTTAAGTCCTCATTTGTTACACATGAGTTAGAAAGAGATACAATATAAATGTACCAATACTTTTTGCGTTCAATTAAGAGGTAATTCTTCAAATTTCTCTTAGTGTATTTATGTTTTTATCTTTTCGTACTCTGTCCATCTGTCTATCAATCAATTTCTGTCAGATCCTAGTAACCACATCAATTAAGCATCAGACTCAAAGCACCTCACCAGATGGGAACAATATTTAGGTGCCCGAAACACATATAAAGATATTAAAATACAACTAGGCACAGGAAACTCAACGTCATAACGATTCTGGGAATCTTTCGACTCTACAGTCAATATCACAGCACTGCTGATTGAACCACGGAAGTGGTCTAAATGAATTTTGGTAAGTTTTATTACTTAGGTTTGACAATTCCTTACCAACCTAATTTATCTATGAGTTGTCTAGAAATTTTCCCAAACTTACTTTAGCCTTGGAAATCGGCAAGTCCTCATCACTAGGCACATCAGCTTCTTCATCATACAAATCATCATCCAACCCATCATTATCAACAAAATTTACATCTTCATCAACCGTAGTTGCAACCGTAGCAACTTTATTAGAACTAAGAATTTCTCTCGCATTTGGAACATTATCGTAGTCAAAATTTACTTCGTCCGGTGGTTTAGGAACTGTTTCTTTAGATTTAGCTTCAATATGTTCAAAGTCATCGCAGAGTTTGTTCTTGGAGAGTCGCGATAGTAAAGCTCCTTCTAAGTGTGGTGGAGTTGCGCAAACGGCTGCAGATTTGTCAGCTTGTGTCAGATTCTTCGCTTCCCTCAGCCATCTAGCGAAGCCAGCCATTAGACAGTCACAGTTTAGTGGGTTATCTGCAAGTTAAAGTTATGTTTTGAATTGTTTACTGTGTTCATCCAAGGACTAAACTAGTTTTCGTTAAAGGCGACTAAGGGAACATCCGAAAGATCGTGTGAAAGCTGTGTCCTTCGTTGAAACACTGAAGAAACACACTGCGATCTCCAACCCGCTCGCGATTATGGAAAAATGTTTGTCATTTCGGTGATCTAAAAAGAATCCTTTGTCTAACAATGGACGTGAATCGGCTGAGAAGTTGAGGCTTACTGAAAATACAGAAAAAAAATACATGTTAATTTATCTTCCATGGTAACCTTACCTTCAATAGTGAACCTGGTCAAATCCTTATGCTCTGCAAGAGCACCATCATCGATCATGGATATATCGTTGTCATGAAGTAATAAATCCGTCAACCGGTCGAGCGATTTGAGAGGCTCAGCCGAGAGGGAACGTAGGAAGTTGTGCGACAAATCCAGACGAGCAAGGTTTGTAAGTTGGGCCAGAGAGGCTCCTGTAATTGAAAATTTTGTTTTGAATAGGTTTAGTGTTAGGTATAAAGGTATAGGCAATTTCGACCCAGTCAAACTCATATGAGGTTTAAATCAAGAAAAATGTAGTTTAAATCGATTACCTATTTAAACCTAGTCTAACGATTGTCTTTTGTGTGGTAAGGCTTGCTGCGAATCAAAAAGCAGGGAAGGAAATTAACAACCAAAAATAAATATCTCTATATAGAAACACCCAGTATAACAAAGTCTTTATAATTTCTGAGAAAATCATGGAACATTCTTTGCATTTGACTCAGATGTATTTAAAAAGAACTTTGTGTCAATCGCGATCGAATGACATTTCAATTTCCGACCAAAGATATCCGGCCGGAAATAAAAATCGCTTCGTCTAGGGCGCACAAGAGCATAGACAAAACGTAGACCGCCACTGTACCACTGGTACCTTTTACCTTGTTGATAATGTATGAACGTAGTACTATGTAGTGTGTGGTGTGCCTCGCGGAAGATTATTTCAACTTTTATTATATTAAGTGAAGATTAGGCATAACTTACCTGAAACGGCAACAATCTCGTTGTGTGAGAGGTCCAAGTGTGTCAAATTCAGAAGGTGCCTAAAAGCATAGTCTTCTAGGACATCGATTTGATTGTTGTGAAGATTTAGGTAGGTCAGGTTTGGTAGACCTGTAAAATAAATAACTGGTCAACCATACAATTAATATTAACATCATCATCAAAACAAATGATAGACAACTACTGCTGGACATAGGTCTCCCCCACAGATTGCCACAAGGACCAACAGCGAAAGGAGTTTGCCGTAATTACCACACTTGGCAGGCGGGTTGGCGATCGCAGTGTGGCTCTTCAAGTATTTTTAACGAAGGACGCTGCTGCCCTGTCTTGTAAATATTATCTTAGTCACCTTTGGGAATGAGATGGTGTGGTAGTATACTATATGCCTCCTCCACAAGGCTAATTAATAAAGCTTGCTAATAAATTACTCTTGCTTACCAGAAAGTGCCCCTCGCCGTATACTAGCAAATGTATTATCTGATAGTTGCAGAGACGAGAGCCGTTTGAGAGCAGGTATTGTTGTTTGGCTGAGTGGTCCTTCGAGAGCGTTGCTTGACAGATCCAGCTCACGAAGGTTTTGGGCAGACTGTGGAAATTATAACAGAAAACATACAGTCAAAGCTTTAAAATTGTGGTTTCTACTGAGAATTTTCGAAGTTTCTTTCAGAATATTACCTCTGTTATAAGCCGCGCAGATAAAGAAAAAATCCCATGATGGCGGCCGAACGCATGCTATCTCGCTTATATTAGTATGAGGCAAGAGTTAAGAAGAGAGACAGAACATGCAACGGCCGCCATTTCAAATCGTTTCTATTATGTGCCCAGGTTATACTCGCGGAGTTGAGCATAACGATCGAAATATCACCCGTGATCCCCTTGCCAACAGCCGAGATGGACACCGGCGGGGTTTTAGTGAGTACGAACCCCATATAGCCCGCGGCTCCCCCCTTGGGGTCGCAGGGTACTCGTAAGGAGTTTCACGACGAACTTGCTTTACAATATCAAGTTTAGGTGAGTACAAAATTATAGCTTTTGAGCTATTATGAAATGTTCAGAATATTCTATACCTTATGTTAATATAAGATAATTTAGGATTCTAAAGGAATTTTACAAATAGGTCCAGTAGTTTCGGAGCCTATTCGATTCAGACAAACAAAAACATATTTTCTTAAGCATCTCAGCCGTAAGACGTCTATTGTTAAACACTGCTGGCCTTCCCACAGATAACCACAGAGGCACACATTGTGGAGATGTTTTCCCATCCATCATCGCCACGCTTGGCAGGCAGGTTGGCGTTGTTAGAGATATTTGGCTCTTCAAGTTCCCGTAGTCGCTTTTTACGACATCCATAGGAGGAGATGGGGATGGTGGTACTCTATGTTACCTCCAATTGGTCCCGTTCTGAGAATAATAACTTACCTTCAATGACCCCAAAGCTGGAACCTTCAACAAATTTCCTCTCAGCCTTAGCACAGTCAGTCTCACTAAGGGCTTGAAAGCATCCGGCGATATCTCGGTCAGCTGATTGTCGCTTAGATCAAGAAATGTTAAGTTTTGGATACCCTGCAACATTTGAGGAAGTTAGCGCCGCTTTTAAATAGAAATTCAAAAAATAACATAATTAATTATTGTCTGAGAAGTTCAAAAATCGATCTGTAATTTTACCGAGTATGTCGAACACACATCCAAACATTGTTTCCAACTATAAAATTACTAGTATGCACCAGCGTAATTCCTCTTCAAACCGAAAAATTACAATTTCACGGCACACTATGCCGGCAGCAGCACAGCCAGCGATTTTTTTCCGCGCGGGTAATATATACCTTACTCAAATGGGTTCAAAGATCTATCTGGCTCTATGCTGAAGGCTTGACGACCGTGTTTACGAATTTTAAGCAACCTTTTCATTCAATTGTGAGTTACCTATATCAGCTTAGTAGCTTAGGGGTGATATCATAATTCATAACACAGAGACAGTGAGATTTACTATCATTATTAAAGTACAGAAAGTTTTAAGTAAGATCTGATACAAACCTTAAAAGAATTAGCATCAAGCGTATGAATCTTATTATTGGACAGATCAAGTCGATC
The DNA here is from genome assembly GCA_951802225.1 of Euspilapteryx auroguttella. Classification (NCBI taxonomy): domain Eukaryota; kingdom Metazoa; phylum Arthropoda; class Insecta; order Lepidoptera; family Gracillariidae; genus Euspilapteryx; species Euspilapteryx auroguttella. The sequence goes on from OX637662.1 coordinate 5,502,894, forward strand.
CAACTTATACAAGTGGGTCAGAGCCTCCGTCGGCACTGAAGGCAGCTGGTTATTTGGTAGACCTGGAGGAGAAGAAATCTTTAACAATAGCAAATTGAAGATGAGGAAATCATTGATTCAAAATAAAGTACACGATGTATCATCAATCATCTCAAGCCAAATTTTGTCCACTGTTGAACATAGAGCGGGAGGACGACAGATCGCCATATGAACCGGTCTTGAGCAAAACTCATCATCACCTTCTCTGCGTCTTTCGAAGCGCGGTCGGCACTCAAGAACATTTTGGCCTGTCTTCGAGCAATGTGCCTTGTCCATTGCCACTCTCTGGCCTAGGTCGGTGATATTAGTACTTCTACGCGGATCTCATAATTTCTGATTCGATCACGCAGTGAAACACCGAGCATAGCCTCAAGGCACATTGCACTTTGATGCTAATGAATTTAACTAATCTAAGCCTTCCGGTGGCGACACAGACTACCACCACCCCATCTTTTCGTGTAGGTGTCTTCAAAACGACTAAGGGAATACACAAAGGAAGGGCAGCAGCGTTGAAATATTTAAACAGTCATACTGCGATAACCAACCCGCCTGCCTGGTGTAGCTATAACGGCAAATTCCCTTCATAATGTTTGCCCATATGGCAATATGTAGGGGAGACCTATGCCCAGTAGTGGACGTCTATCGACTGCAGTGTGATTGACCAGGGCACCATAAGCCAAATTGAGGAAGTTATAACCGCGGCGACAAGCTGGCCCCTTGTCACGTTGGTAATAAAGCATAAACTCGGCTAAACGTGGGTGTGGCTCTTGAGCTGGTTCCTCTGCCTAACCCTTCGGGGAATGAAAGGCGTGAGATTATGTTATGTTATGAGGAAGTTACCCGTTAATTTGTAAGTTATTGACGATGATGATGTCCTCTTACGCCTCATCAGGGACAAGGGCTCTCAGTAAAGCTCGCCACTTGCTCCTGTCTTGGGCAACCTCCTCCATCACACCCCACGGTGCTCCGAGTGAATAAGAGAGTGAGCAAGTAATTAGAGCTCTGGAATCCTCAACTTACCTAAGGCCTGAAGCGTAGTAGCAAGTCCAGAAAAGGCACCTTGCTGCAGTCTCCTAACTTCACCAGATGACACGACCAGGGCATGAAGACCAACTCCAGATAACTCCCCGAGAGCAGCTCCGGTCAAGGCGGTCACCCCTCGTAGGGTGCAGTCTAGTAATGATACCACTGTGTTCTTGTTCCTTGACCTTTGCTCTCGAAGATGACGACCGATTATCTGCAGAGAATAGATAGATATATAAAGATGGACTTTAAATGTAAATAATAAAATACACAATTTCCTTAAATTAGGTACAGTCGGGTAATGGTGTCTTAAAACGGAACCTTTTTGACCGACGAAAAAAAAGGAGGAGGTACTCATTTCGACACGTATATATTATATATTTATGTATGATCACGCATAACTTTTCACAATAGTCCGATTTTGATAATTTTAAATCAACAGGGCATACCTTGAAGTGGGTTCCATTAAAATTTGGATATAAAATTCCCACCCTAAGGGTAGAAAAATAGGGGTGACGTTTTGGTCAGTGGAACTTTTATTCACTCACAGGTTGCATTGCCGTGTTCTGTATTTAGATTATAACTTTAGATACTTACTTACTTAAATAGCTTTTGAAATAAAATAAAATAATAAACATTTCAGCCGAAAGACGTCCACTGCTGGATATAGGCCTCCCCCACAGTCTTGTCGTCCCTGTCGACCATGTCTTCAGATCACCTTATGCGGTGTGACCACTAACGGCCTTGTGGGAGAATAAAATAATATAACCCTGAAAGAACTGAAAAGCTTTTTAATTAAAAAATAAAACCGCCGAAAAAAAAACTTAAAAACAAAAAATAATAATCGAATTACTAAGGTCTTGAGACTAGGGGGCCTGGGTAGTGAGTGTTCTCTCATGAGAGGGGGTGTGGACCGTGTACCCACCACGCTTCAGGTGGCACAGGAAAGGGACACGTGGATACAGAGGGGGGAGGTCTTTGCCCAGCAGTGGGACACAAATTAGGCTAATTAAAAAAAAAATAAGGTCTTGAAGTAATGTAGGGTATACCAAGTAATGTTGAGTCAACGCGCCCTGTTTCCATCTTGCGGCCAAACAAGGGGAGGCGTTCGTCTCCCTGCAAACGACATCGACTGACAATGTATCACAGTTAATGTCCCGTAATTCGGCGTTATGTTACAGGCGTTTACAAGTGTTCACAAGTATTTTTTGATCTATAAAACTAGACGTACTTTCTTACCCGGTGAATTAAACTACATTTTCTTACCTGATGAATTTTATACTGCCTTATAAGTTACTATTAGGTAGTTGTGTGCACAGAACAAGGAAGATGCTCTCTCTTGTGTGCGCCCCACGGCTTCGACAGCGCATTTTTACGTTAAACAGCAAAACGTGTGGCAATTTCGTGCATTTTAAAAGCAGTCTATTTACTATCTCAGACTTAAGACTATATCTGTACCAAATTTCATTTAAATCAGTTTAGTAGTTTTAGCGTGAAAGTGAGACAGAAAAATAGACAGATAGAGTTATTTTCGCATTTATAATTAGTATGAATAAATTACTGACTTGGCCTACAACTTCCTATCGCTAGCAATTTGGTTTTTTGATCGATCCATATAAGGGATAATGAATCGGATCGATTCGATTCAAACAAAAAAACATTCGATATCTCCGTTTAATAATATTAGTATAGAAATACATATAACATCATTAACTATATACCAGCCTACAGAATCGGAATCAATAAACATCTCAAATAGGCCTAAATAAGCAATATGGACCAAAAAGTATCATATTGCCTTTATAAGAAAGATATTCATTGACTCGAGGTGTTATCGCTTCCTACTCGGATATATCCGTTTCCTTTCGGGATGTTATTGGTTCGGAATAGGTGTGGGAAATAGAAAATGTGTCTATTCGAGGGAATGTTCTCATTAACTGGTGAACCAATATTGTGGCTTGTGCTTATTTATGGATGAATGGGCACGGAAAGAAAGTGGTTTTCTCCTAGTTATCATTTGAATGATATTTTTGGTGTATTCTTTATTAATTTAGCGGAGAACGACGTCTTTCGAATAAAGGCCGTATTAGACTAAGCAGATACGATAAGATATATGTATCGGAGCAGATCATCTCTCAACATCAATTTCTATGTAATCCTATGCTGTTCTATCAGAATTCTTCGTGTTTTTAACAGACTTCAAAAAAGGAGGATATCAGTTTGACATGTATGTATATATGTTTGCCCGCGATTATCTTGCGTTTGGCTGAACCGATTTGGATGCGGTTTTCAGTAATATATTTGTTACTTCAGGAGAAAGTTTAGTCCCTATTTTAACTGACTTCGAAAAAGAGGAAGTTCTCAGATTATGTTTGTGTCAGTTCGTTGAAGGCGGATCTCTTTTTGTAAAAAAGAAATTATAGTGCATGTGTTTAAAACAAGACGTTACTCATTCATAATCAGAATCATCTTCTGACGAGTTGTCAAATAAATCCAGAAGCAGAGTTCTTTTCGTAAACGTAAACTCATTGTAACAACCTATACAAACATTATTTAGCAAAAAACATATCTGCTCAGTCCGAGAGATTTCGAGTGAATATATAATCTTGTAATATTACCGCATCTGCGTAATGTGTGGTACTTTCAGATAAAAAAGTTTGTATACGCAGATAAAATCTTATCGCATCTGCGTTATCTGTGAAAGGCTTAAGAGTGCATTAACATTAAGCGAGCGAATGCTCATTTCCAACTCTAAAAGATTCTTCTAGTGAAACCGTAGAATATGTTTTGTTGTTCTGGTACTGAAATATCGAGAAAGAAGGCCCCTTGTTAGCTTCATTATTTGTTTGATGTAAGTGCTTAAATGCTTCTAAGCCAGGGTTACACAGAAGGCCGAAGAGCCAATGCTGGAGGGGGTCGCTGAGTTGAACATAACGATCGAAGGATCACCCGTGACCCCCTTGTTAACAGCCGAGATATTGGACACCAGCGGGGTTTTAGTGGGTGCGAACCCCACATATCCCTGCAACCCCGGGGGCCTTTATACCTCTTTACCACGTTGGGATTTTATACCTCTCATATGGTAAGGATCTTTAAAAACAGTAAGTTACCTGTAAAGCAGTATGATCGCCGGCGCAGCGCAGCGTGTGTGGCAGAGCGCACGAGCACTCGGCAGCTGGTCTCGCATTCAGCTCTGGACATCTCCACTCGCTCAAGGATGAAGTGACCAGGAGAACAAGAATAGCCGCCGTCTTCCACATCCTGTTGGCGAGACAGATCGGTTGATGAATTTGTTTAGAGCTTATGAGATCCTAGTACATGCTTGGATATAATATTTTATAGGTACAGTCGCAGACTCGTAACATTTCAGGTTTTTCTGTATAACAGAAAAATACTTGTTCTCTGGTATAACAGTCTAGAGCACACGAGGCCAAAGACAAAAGTGTTACGCTGAATGAGTCCGTGGCAGAACAATGACTATAAATGTATAGTAATACAGTAACCACGCTACTATGCTTTATTATTTTAATCACAGAACAAGAAAGACTCTACTCTCTCGTAAGTTTTAGGTTTATCTTTACAGTACTGGGTTGCCTGGATAAAATTGATCTTAGCGATAAGAAGGCCTATTACAATTTGTATTAATTCCAATTATTATTATCAATACCAATGATACGTGATGACAGTAAAATCTCTGTCTACGTATCTGGGCAAAACATTTCAAAAAAATATTGAGCTAAAAATATAATATTTCACCACCACAAATTATTCCACACACATATTTATCTGAGGCAGAAAAAAGTCCTTAATAACCAGCGATCTGCTTTCAAATTCCTAGCTCACAGACCCTCCTTAGCCTAGATCCATTCAAGTCGTGTCAACACGGGTTGATGTGGGGCAATAGGAACGTTTATAATATTGGCTAGGATGGCTGTGGAAAAATCTGACACGGGAATAAATATATATTCCTTGACGTGATTTGGAACCGAGAAGAGGCTGGGGGTTTCAGAATATGTAGCAACCATATATTGCCAATCTTTTCTATGGCCAGAAAAGTGAATGAATGAATGAATGAATGTTTTATTTTGAATTTGAAGCTAGTTATATTGTTACTGATCTTTAAATAAAACTTTTTATCAAAAAATAAAACCGCCGAAAAAAAAACTGAAAAGCATAAAATAATAATCGAATTACTAAGTTCTCAAAGTAATGTAGGGTATCCCAAGTAATTTTGCGGTTTTATTTTTTGATAAAAAGTTTTATTTTATGTTTTTCAGTTCTTTCAGAGTTTAATAGTTTTCTTCTCCCACAAGGTGGTCAGTGGTCACACCGCATAAGGTGATCAGACGACATGGTTGACAGGGACGACAAGACCAGTCGGTATGGCGATTTGTGGGGGAGGCCTATATCCAGCAGTAGACGTCTTTCGGATGAAATGTTTATTATTTTATTTCATTTCAAAAGATATTTAAGTAAGTAAGCATCCAAAGTTATAATGTTAATACAGAACACGAAAATGCAACCTGTGAGTGCATAAAAGTCCCACTGACCAAAAAGTCACCCCTATTTTCCTACCCTTAGGGTGAGAATTTTATTTCCAAATTTTTATGGGACCCACTTCAAGGTATTCCCTGTCGATTAAAAAAAGAATTATCAAAATTGGACTACTCTGTAAAAAGTTATGCGTGATCATACATTAAAAAATATATATATATACGTGTCGAATTGAGTACCTCCTCCTTTTTTTTTGTCGGTAAAAAAAACTTATGAGGACCTTCTACCCCGACGCGTCCATACAAGAAGGGAAAACGTTTTTCCACTAATAATTATTTTCCAATCGCTTTGAAGTTTTAGTAGGTATGTAACTAATACTATAAAATCTAGGTTTGTATAGTGGCGGACACGATCGGCGTAACAGTTCCGGGTTTTCTGTATTGCAAAATAGCTCTTGTTCTTTGGTTTTACAGTCTAGGGCTGACGAAAACATAGACAAATCTGTTACGGCCTCCTAGTCCTTGACTGTACGTTTTCCTTCTTTTAAAATACACTGTAGATTCAAACTTACAGGCCCCTTAAATACAGAGATTTTGTGATAAAAAATGCATATTTAAAAAAAAAAAGAAAACCTTTAAACCTAGATTGTTTGTTTGTAGCCATAGCACAGCTAAAGTAGCGCCACTCGAGAAAAAAAAACTTCTAAACTAAGGCAAATATCAAAAATGTGAAACAGCATTCCCCTAGATAATTCAGCCTAGTATTTTTAGGGCAATTTTGTATAGCTTTTAGGTTAAAGACCACAGTAAGAAACTGATTGTTGCCAAAAGCGGCCGTTTTTAGCAACAATCAGTTTCTTTGTGTGGTCTGAATTATCTAGGGGAATGCTGTTTCACATTTTTGATATTTGCCTTAGTTTAGAAGATATTTATTTTTTTCTCGGGTGGCGCTACTTTAGCTGTGCTATGGCTCTTAATGCTGAAGCGATTGAAACCAAAATCATTGTGATTTGCTAAGATTTAGGTAGTGAAAACGGTTTCCCCTGAAACGCAAATTTCATCAAAAAATTAGCACTCTCTCTGTCCCATGGTTGCGGTTAGGGGCCACAGCATGAGTTTTTCTTGCATTGCTATACTGTCCTCTGTCTAAAAAACGGCAAATAAAAAGTACTGCAGTACTGCGTTTGCTCAGTATTTTTATGGCACTGTTGTGTAGCAAAATCAACTAAATCTTCCCTGCCGTTTTCGAGTTTTAGCAAGCAAAACAAACGATGAATTTATATATAAATACTAGGTGTTTCTGACAAGGCGTTTATAAATCAAAGGAAGGATTCGTTAGGTATGGTGAGCTGAATCAATATGGCTTCTTAACTTTGCCAAAGCAATATGGGCCAAAATCTCAAAACAAAAATCAGCCGTCCCGTACATTGACCCCGTCAGCAGCTTTCGACACATGTGCTTTGGGATAGTTGTTCGTTATGGTGAGCAGTATCCCTACTTTGATTAGTTACCGCGTTTTCATAAACACCCAGTAGATAGTAGATGTGTTTGTTTGTTAAAAGTCCACGTGCCCCTAACTCGAGCAGGTCAATTGCCGGCGAAGCGTTGCTAATACAAAATATAGGTTACCTAGATCAGTACCGGATTTCCTTATTACGTATTGCCAGTCGAACGCTACTGGAGTACCTACACAATGCCAGTTAGAATTCGCTAACTGTTGATTAAAATACTAAGGCCCTGAGAACATCTTTCTAAGCGCGGCGCAAATATAAAGAAGCTAATAATTTGATATCTAACTTTATGGCACAGAGTTAAGGACTAATCTCGTGATTATTTTGGTAGCTTAGAATATTTTTTATTTGCAAACCTGTTTAAGAGGCATAGCACAGATAAAGTAGCGCAACCCGTGAAAAAAAAACAACATCAAAATCAATCAAAATCAAATCAAATAATTCTTTATTCAATATAGGATACAAGATATCACTTATTGAAAGGCAATTAGACTACATCTAATCTAATCGCTATTGATATCTTATTTGGTAAAGTATCCTATACTATGAGAGGCGAGGTAGTTCAGGGTGCCCACCAATTGGCTTAGGCAAACAAATGTTTGCCTTGCCTTACGACAATAGTCGCCTGGAGATGCCCCCAAACGAGCCCGAAAAATATTAAAAATGTGAATCAATATCCCACTAGATAATAATGCAGCCTAGTATTTTTAGGGCCCTGTTGTAAGTATAGATTTTAGGTTCAAGACCAAAGAAAGCTACAAAGTGTTGCTAAAAACGGCTACTTTTGGCAAAAATCTGTAGCTGTTTATGCCGTGACATTTTTATCCCCTTGGTAATTTTTCCGCGCCTCGTCAGATAAACGCTGGGTTTAGATCACTTTTCTGAGTCTTAAAAAAAGAGGTTTTATTAAGCCGGGTTTTTGTTATGCTTCCACCATCCGATTACCAACCGCCTTTTTTTTTTTTTAAGGCGGGGCAACTCCTGACTAGTACCCTGCAGCCCCGGGTGGGCCGCAGGGTTATGTGGGGTTCGCACCTACTAAAACCCCGCCGATGTCCTCCTCGGCTGTTAGCAAGGGGGTCACGGGTGATCTTTAGATCGTTATGTTCAACTCCGCGACATTACCAACTGCCTGCTTGGGTGGCGATTTTGATAAACCTCCCAGCCAAATTTTTTTTGGTCCTTTATGGCGAGCATCTGTGGGGGAGGCCTTATGTCCAACACGTCGGACGTCTTTCAACTTTATAATGATTGTGATGATAGTTAACACGCTTCGTACTATATTACTTGTCTTATTGTAGCGAGACTTTTATGCGATAACACGCCAAATCTATTCAAACAACAAGTTTCTATTCATTCATAAAGTTTAAGTGCAAGATAGCACAGCTCTAAGGAGTCAGCCTATATTGCTTTATACCAGGTGTAAAAATATAGTAGAGCTCCTAAAACGAACAAGTTACATTTATTATTAGTAATGTTTACTAATAATATACTGATTGTTGCCTAAAGTTGCTACTTTTTGCGAAACTTAGTAGCTTTCTTTGGTCTTTAAAAGTCCTAAAAGTTACACAATAGTGCCTTAAAAATACTTAGCATTATTAACTAGTTATATACAGGTTTACAGTTAAGATAATTTCCACGGTGTAGGTAGATGTTTTTTTTATTTTATTGGGGCGTTAGTATTGGTATTATATTTTAGACCTTTTATTTAAGCTTGTATCTCAATTTATTTAAAATTCCATAACCTGTTACATTACACCCGATATAAACAGAAAAGGCCTAGTTTGTATTGAAAGGACCCTTTATAAGTATTACAATTGCATCGCTTGTCACATCCCGGCAGAACTTTCCCACAGTTACGTAGTCAGTTTATGCGACAACATCCTTAAGGGCAATTCTCACTAAAGACGCACTACCATGCTTATGAAACTTATGGACCTCCTTCTTTCTTATTGTATGGAATAGTGAGAAAAACGTTTTCACACGTTTTGGAAAGCACAACTTTAAGGTGGTAATTCTATCAGTAGGTGTGTTCGAAAAACTTTGTATTACAATGTGGGAGATGTTTTTTTACATATGCGAATTCATTAAAAGTTTAATAAAAACTTGAGGCTGCCCCGCGGTTTTTCCCGTGCAGATTTCTGATAAACACAAAATTCCCGTTTATTCCCGTTCCCGTGGGAATTTCGAGAAATCCCTTCTTAGTGCTCACCTGCATTCCCTAAGGAACCTACATGCAAAATTTCAGCCCGCTACGGCCAGTAGTTTCGGCTCTGCGTTGTCTGTCAGTCAGTCAGTCAGTCAGTCAGTAACGGAAGAGTTTTATATATATTGATTGATGAATACTTTCGCCAGAATAATTTAAAAACGCCAGACCGAGAGTTACCGCCTTAAATATAACATTTTACGATAATATTAAACTTCGTCAAATTATTGTGCAGTATTAGTAACGATTTATGAGAAAAACAACGACCTACTTACTTAGTTACTTATTTAAAATATTGGGACAATTTTAAGACGATATACGCGAAATAAATCAAACGACCGAGGATCAAAGGCTGTCTTTTTCCCTCAAACATACTGGGGGAAAAGAACAGTCATATGTCTGTCGCCCACATCGGTTACTACATTTTATTCGAAAAAGTAATAAATTACCAGAATTTATTTACTTTATTATTATTATTCCTATGTAGTTTCAACAAAAACTAGTTAGTAATTTCGAAGAACTAGCATTCCCGTTTTTTGGAATGGATCTTTGACGAAATAATGTATCGAGGTTTTTTGATTCCACAAGTGTTTCTCAATTATAAACAACTTTGTTATATCCTCAAAAACGTTATGTTAAAATTCAAGATCTTTACCTCTTATAGATTAAGAGAATTACTTGATTTAAAAAACCTTAAAAACTCATATAGCGCCTTAAATGGTCGCTTTGCCAAAGCCTACGATGCGGGGACGGGTGAAGTTTTCGTATTTTATTTCGTCTTTCATTTGGAAGTAGATTATTTATTAATCAAATCTGATATATGCTTAATATTGCGCAGATTTATTAAGGCTGAGGCCTCTTTTATTTGAACGCCGATTTCGCGCGACCCTAGCGCTAAATGTTACGCGGCCGAGTTGCGAACATTTCTTGGCGCAATATTTAAATCTGATTTTTCGCGCGAATTAACTTGGGTGTATCGTTACTATGATTTATGGGTTTATTGAATTGTGATTACGAAATAATATGATTTATCGATGTTATATAATTTTTTTACTGCCTAATAGGTTTTATTTTAGTACAAATTGTTTATTGTTGAGTACTTAAACATACTTTATTAGAAACATTAAAAAAATTGTTTAGAACTTTAACTATCTAACTAAATATCTTACCTACTTATTATTTACTAAATAAAAGGTAAAGTATGTTTATTTTAACTAATGAAGTCGGTTAAAAAAGATTGTCGGTCAGAGTTCAACACTGCAAAAATACAAAAAGTTGGTTATGACTTTTTGATTACATTAAAGGTAAAAATTAAAGTCGCATTTCAATATTATATTTTTTTTTGTATATTTTTAATTAATTACAACTGGTATAAGATAGAAAACAATTATTGCCACAAATAAAAAATTGACGATTTTACTTGATTTTTAGGCTTTGAGAGTGATTATATTTCGTGGTTTCATTTTCGATATAAATCATTTCACTAGGTAGTCCTTTCACCTACAAGGCAACATTCGCACGTTCTTACAAATAACTATTAGTCGATCGATTTAATCGATATTGATTACTCGTTTAATTTGAAATTTACCCATGCTCCCATCCCTACCACTCTACGCGCCCATCACTAGCAGCGTCCGCCAAGCCTGTCATTCTTTTTCCGTGCGAGGCAACGAAAGCACGCGTTCGGATCTTGTTCGCAAAAAATTAATTTTTCAAGATACCGAAAAGATCCTACGAATATTTAACAAAAAATTAAGTGAGTTACTTAAACTTTGATGGATTTCATTATCCTCATACTATAAATCGAGAGACAATGTCTAATGATACGGTAAGTACATCTGCTTACCTACCTTCAAAAAAAAAAAAAAAATATTTAGACAGAAATTTCGAATTGAAATTCTGCTTAAACTTACATTTAAAAAGTGTAAAAGAAATATTTTTGCAAAGCCATAGATTCGAACAAGAACCAGGCTGCCATACTGCCATAGATTCCAATAGGAACGCGGCAAAATTAAAAACTGTACATCAGTTTTTATCATTAAATTAATTTTTTTTGCAAAGCCATAGATTCAAATATGAACCAGGCTACCATACTGCCATAGATTCCAATAGGAACGCGGCAAAATGCAAAAATAATCATAATTTTTTATGTAAATATAAAAATATAAAAAGCATAATTTTCTTTTTTCTTCTTATTCCAGTAGGCGAAACGCCTTTACAATTTAAGGAATGTGCCCAGAGCAAATATCATTCGAATATGAGGATATATTTCTAGCCGAAACTATTCCCTACAACCCATGATCAGGTCTAAATGAGACTGAATCACCAAAAATCATGATGGCGACATACCAAGTGCCAATTGCCACCACTGCCCCAACAGTGATCACTTTCAATACCGTCACCAAAAACAGGTCCAAGCACCAGCAATAACTTCCTTATTGGAACTAGTAGCGGTTACACCAACCAATTGAACTCGGACCCTGAGGCAAAGTTTAAATTTCCGGAACTGGACCCATAAATTTTATTAACCCTGGGTGAAGCCCTGGATGATGAACTAAAGTTGTGTGATTGAATCTACGATAATCTCTCTCAAATGGCTAGAGAAGTCAAGGAAAAAATCCTTCAGCAATATACTATACCTAGCAACGACATATTGGTTCAAGCTTCAAAGCTAAATACTAAAATACTCTCATCTCAACTTGGACTGACTTCACATCACATCGGGGAGTAGGGCCATGGCCATTCTCCTAACTCAAGATATAAAATAGAGGCAATCAAGATTCTAAGCGAGGGCTCCCGTAGTTCATGCAACCTTTATAGCTCGGAGACAAGCTCGCATTTAAAAGACCGCACCAGGTCTACCAAGACGTTTTTGAATATCTTTCAGTACAGAAAACGAGATAAAGCACTGTTCGGTGCCAAATTTTAGAGAAAATTAAATTAAGCTTCAAAATTGAATAGAAATGCCTTCAAATCAGGAAGACAGTAGTCTTCCCAGAAATACTGTTGCTTACACAACATAGCCGCCTCTACGAGCTCCACGGGCACAGCTTGGCCGCAGTTTCAGGAAAACTCAGGCCCTCCTCGCTTTGCGAAAAACAGGGGGGGGGCGTGCCAGGGCCAGAGTACGAAGATACCACTCGTCAAGTTCCAAATTACAACGACCCAATACCGACGCAGTCGCACGTTTAGAGAACGACCCATCAGGCCACGTGCTCAACCACCATTCTGGCAGAATTCAGTACAATATTTTTAAAATGTGTTGGTTGTATTGTATATCACAAACAATAAAGGTATCCTTAGTTGGATTTGTAACAGAATAATTAAATCTTTTTCTAATTTTCCACTTGAGCAATAATATGTTCCTGTTGTAACATGGTTAGCACAGTAACAACAAGAAATGTCAATCGCAACTAATAATTTGCTAGAAATCGTATCTTAAACCTTTTTGACACCAATTCAAATGGAGGTAAGAGATTTCATTTTAACCTAAAACTGTAATAAATTTGTAAGTAACTAAACTTCATTTCGAAATGGCAGAACAGCATGCAAGCTATTATTACATGGCATCTATTGACCTAAAATGTCTCGTAACTTTTTATTTCTGTCGCTTAAAACTATCGTAAGTACTTACCCACGTTTCCTGTTTAAGGATGTGAACACACAGAATCTTGTTATCCACCTATGATTTCAACCCAATGCCTTATCTTATTGGCTCACGATAGCGCCTAGAACTTTTACTAAGATTAAAGAAGGGGTCGTAGGTCACTTGCGTTCATTTGGTCAAAAATTGGTAAATTTTTGTATGTGACGATATCCTTTACATAGACCGTAGTTACATGGAATATTTAAATAAAGTAGGTTTACACTCTAATCACTCGAGTGCTTGGGCTTTATTAAAAACTATGAAAATAGTAGCTTATAGCCACAAAATAATTACAAATTTTCAGGATTTAAGTAAGTAGATGACTTAAATATGACTTTATCACTTACAAGCCATAAACGTAATAAAATAATAGAATTGGTTCTGAAGTGTTCTCAACTACCACCTGTTACAATCAGATAATTTTCACAAATGATTGGCATCCTAATGTCCGCTAGCGCAGCATTTTACAAAAGGCTGGTTGAAACCAAAAATACTTGAAAGGCAAAGGTACAGGTACCTTCTACCTACCTTCTATTCAGAGAATACTATGATAATTATTTTACAGGACCTGAATTGATGAGATAATAATATTAAAAGCTTTTAAAATTTCATTTAAACACAAAAATATGATTCATAAGTTAACACGGACTCGAGTCGTAAAGTCGTAACTCAAACTTACTATAGTATTTATATGTCGTATTATTAGCAATATACTAAGCCTTAGATGCCCCGAAACTTAAACAATTTGTTAATTTTTATTATGGGTAGATAACATATTAGCATTAGCTATCAGCTACATTACGACACGAAGTTGCATACAATTTCCTAATTTCAATTAACTTACCAGATATATTTGGCCTTGGTTCGAGAAGCGAAAAATCTAGCTATTAGCATCCTATATTACACGAAATATAATTTAGAGGCAGATCGAAGATTTAATTTAAAGATGCTTTTCAAACATTCTAGCGCAAAACTTAAGAAATACTTTTCTTTGAAACAAGACCCAGATGCTACAAAGGGGCAGATGCATATTTTTTCTATGCCGATCCTTCATTTTTCGTTTTTCTTAACGGCCTACAAAAAATTACTGAGGACGAAACGACCAGTATTCTAGTATTCCCTTCTAGTACTTCTAGACCTGCCTGTTATCCTCCATTGATTGATATAGTTATTTCGTAATAATCACTTGAGGGCGTGACGAAAACCTATGTTGTCTACTAACAGGGACCGTCACCCTCTCCTACTCACGCTTACCCTGAGTGCCGCAGTATGCTCGAGCAGGCAATGCCAGGTCTCATTATCCCCTCAACAGCATCTCATCAGAATCTTATACTAGCCTCACTTTCTAATATTACTATTCAACAATATCAATATAATGTTATTTAATACTATGATTAAATTAGATTCTTTCGAATGTTCTGTTTTTAGTGTAATTACTTTTCCCTCCGACGTCTTCGAAAAAGACGCATCACAGGATTCACAGGGCATCATCATAAGAGCCACCGCTTGATCTCTGCTTTTAGTCAGAAATATTTCTTCGGATGATTGCATCAGCGCCTTCCTTAAAGATGTTATAAACTAATACCCAATCCACCAAAGTACACAGGTACTTGGTAAGTATCCACAATTGGTTCTCAAAAATCTCTAAAAATGTATACCAAACAAGAATGAACTTATCCTAGACAAAAGTAGTCTAGGATAAGTTTATACTAACATTATCTACAGCCTACAGCATACATGGTTGAAAGTCTTTCTCTAAATAACAGATTATTATAAATAAAAATAGCAATGGCATTAGAATCATAAAGTAAATGAAAATTTTATCAAAACTATAGGCGCTAAATGCAATCAAAAGCTATCAACCATTGTTAGTTTTACTTTATCTTACGGTGAATCCGTCTATATATAAGACGGTTATATAACCTTAACTAAATAAATCAGACCTAAATAAGCCAATCACCTCTTAATAACTGTGAAGCGTAACGTCCTCACAGGAACACAACAGCATAGTCAATAAGCATGTGGATCAGGCAGATCCTTGCGGTGTACGGCACACACAGCAGCACGCGACACGCCGCCGCCACATCAGTTGCTCATGCTACCGGCGTCAATCTTGATCAGATCAAAAGACGGCCGCCTGGACCTCTACCTCTAACAAGTTTGCTAAACTTATCAATGTCCTATGATGATTGATTATCAATTTTTTATCAAATCTCTGACCAAATTAGTTCATTAAAAAATATACAATAAGTATATAAGTATGTTATAAATAATGTAGCTGAGTACCTACCTACCAAGTACTTACCTAAGTAACTACGCAATGTTAAACTTTGAAGTACTCTATAAACTAACTATAATGATTACTTTTATATGTTAAAATATAGTGTTTTTAACTAATAAGATGAGTAATATTATTTAATAATTGTAGGTACCTATACTAAGAGTTCAAATAAAACTAGCCAAAATTACATCTTTTTAATTAATATTGTTTCATTATCATGAAAAAATATAGACAAAACAATGTCTCTAAACATCTACCTAGTGAAATGATTTATATCGAAAATGAAACCACGAAATATAATATATGATCAAACGAACTTCTCAAGTGAAGTTCGATCAATATTATATGAGTGGTTTCATTTGAAGATATAAATCACCCTCCCTACCCAAATCCCGAGTTTTGTCAAAAAAGTCAATAAACGACGTAATTTATGCCAGAAAACTATCTCTAAAAAGAATGACAGGCTTGGCGGACGCTGCTAGTGATGGGCGCGTAGAGTGGTAGGGATGGGAGCATGGGTAAATTTCAAATTAAACGAGTAATCAATATCGATTAAATCGATCGACTAATAGTTATTTGTAAGAACGTGCGAATGTTGCCTTGTAGGTGAAAGGACTACCTAGTGAAATGATTTATATCTTCAAATGAAACCACTCATATAATATTGATCGAACTTCACTTGAGAAGTTCGTTTGATCATATATTTTAATATATTCAGCTTTTAGGTTTTTTTTTATTTGTTAAAGGACTGAATTTCTCAACATAGGTAAATATATTTCATTTAAGTAAATACTCACACGTAAATATTTTATTAATTTAAAATTTTAACTACAATAAAATATAATAACAATATCCCCTAAATTACAAAAGATTTCAAATTTATCGTAATGACATGACGACTCCACTCGTCTACTCCAGTTTTACATTATAAACTGCAGTATGCCTCATAAAGGTGTGATAAATTCTTATCAGCGGGGGGATGGAAGATTCTGATTTCTGTAAAAAACAAATATGAATTAATGAGGGGTTTTCATTGTGTCATTAAAAAGCAAAAATAAGTCTCATAATACGCCCGTAGATTGCGTTGTCTAAAGTAAAAGACATAGGATAGTAATTAAAATCAGTTCAAATTAACTTAAAAAGTTTAAAACAAAAATAACTATCTGACTGACGCGTGACGAGTTTCAATTTTCTTTTTTTCTTTTAATGATTCATTTCAACTTGACCTGTTGACTTTTGCAAAGCGCCATACCATAGCGGTGTAATAAAACTTATTTTTTTTATATGTCAAATTGAAAGCCACTCATTAAATTATCCACGAAATTTATTTGTGTTATGTGCAGGTAGCACTAGCAATAAATACGCTTAGAAAACTGTTACAAAACCTAAAACTATTTCATATAATATATGGTAAAGAATAGAAAGTATCGATACTGTACTCATAATGAGTAGTATCAAAACAAAAGTATCAATTCTTCAATGTATCTATCGTGTACTTCTCTGAGGTCCTATAGTACTTACTTTTCTTACGTTTGGTAGGCACACAAATTTAATACAATAATTGGAAAAGTTGTTAAAAAAAAAAAACAAGATACAAAAGTATCGATACCCCGAAGCACTTTTCTTAGGGCCAGTTCTTACTTAGGCTAGGCACACAAGTTTAATACAATAAAAGAAAGTTCTTCAAAAAATAAAACAAGTTGGCTTTCCTTTAACGATGAAAAATAGCCGGAAGCCGTGTAAGTGTCCGTTTAACTTATTTTTTTTTTGGAAAATTTTACGTATGTCAAAAAAATTAATCGTGGGGTAATATAAAAAAGATGTGTTTGAAGTTTGTCAAACAATATTATATGAAAACGTGTTTGTCAAACAAATTTGATCGTTTGCAGAACCTTTATTGTCGCTAGTTTTATATGGGAATTCATTTCAGTTCATTCGATATGATGCCATACCTGCCAAAATGTATGTACTCATTGATTAAAAGTATCGTAAGCACAGTATTGAGTACAAAGTAAGGATAGGAATGGAAATGTACTCGATACCGCAAAGTATCGATACTTTTTACGTGTCCCTAAGTACTGGTTGTATGTTTATCTTTATACCTGTCATTATTATGTTAGAAGATAGCTGAATATTTGAAAAGGAGATATGGAACTTGCATCTGAAAACTCGTTGCTAATAATTAATATAAAAGAATTACTTGCATTAATTTACTGTTTGTGATAAAAATAAATGTAATTACGTAGGTATGACATTATGAGTCTCGCAATTAATGCTAACGAGTGACAATATGATACTTTTTTCTTTTTAAAGGCACACGGCTCAATAAACTGACACATACATACACTGAGAACTGCCTTTTTTCAAAGTTTGTTTAAACACTTAAACCCGGTCCTGAATGTAGCAAATACTACTCTGAAAACGGCATCAATATTGGTTCAGCCAAACGTGAAAGAATCGCGGACAAACATACATAGTACATACACACATACAGATTAAAATACCTATTTCAATATAACGAACATTTATTGTTCGAATTAATTTTAAATAGGTACATTATATTATTCAAAAATTTAGGTATATTAAACCTTTCAATAAAACAAACGTCTGTCTGCCACATTGATTGATTTTTTTTAGACTTCTTTGACTATGAAAAATGTTTCCCGCCAAAAAGGTTTCTTGTTGTAATAAAAAAAAAAATTGGATAAAAAAAAGACTATAGATAGAGTTTGATGGTCAAAATAACAGACCATCTTCAATCAATATATATAAAACTCTTCCGTTACTGACTGACTGACTGACTGACAGACAACGCAGAGCCGAAACTACTGGGCGTAGCGTGCTGAAATTTTGCATGTAGGTTCCTTAGGGAGTGTAGGTGAGCACTAAGAAGGGATTTCCCGAAATTCCCACGGGAACGGGAACAAACAGGAATTTTGTGTTTATGAGAAATCTGCGCGGGTGAAACCGCGGGGCAGCCTCTAGTACATAGTATAAAATAAAGTTGCTTCCCGCATCTGTCCAAGAGGAAAGTTTATAATGTATAATACACGCATAACATTGTAATAGGTTAGGCGGTACGAAGTTCGCCGAGTCGACTAGTTTATATTTAAAAATCAATCGTGGTTTGTTTATCTCGCTTAAACTTGAGAACGACTTAGAACGTTTAGATGATTTGAGTTTCAAAATGTTTGTCGTAGTTCACATAAGGTTCAAAAGGTGAGAAAAGATAGAAAAAATGGAGGGGTTGAAAGAAAAATAAAAATGTAATTTTCCCATATAAACTGTTTTATGTATTTTCCTGTCTAAGATTTAACGTTGTTGTTATTTAATTTGCCCATTCCTGGCCAAGAAAGTAACATAATCCATACATAAGAATCTTCAGTAGGTATAGATAATAATAATCGTGTAAATTAATATTTTAAGTTGGTTATTTTAATAAAAATTACCTTTGTAGCGGTGGCGTCTTATTTATTTTATTTATTAGACAAACCAACAGTACATAGAACATTCTTGGATATTTAACTTTTTTTGCAGCATAGAAAGACGTTCATTTCCTTTTACCTATTCTTGCATTTTTTATAAATAGAATAAAAAGTTACTTTCCGAGCTTAACTTTAATCTTACTGGGTTGTTTTTTTAACACAACTGGCAAGCAGTTATTTATATAATTTTATAATAAAATAAATAACATTGATATTTAGAACTCTGTTAAATCCACCTCTAATTTTTTTAAAGAAAGTAACTTTTTATTAATTTTTAGGTTCATCATTTTCAAATAAATTGAAGTTCAATATATTATTTTTATAAATATGTGCAAAAACCTTTTTCGAGGTGTTGAATTTCGAGCAACGATAAAGGATCGCGTATGTCAGGTCGGGCTTGCATATTGCATAATAAGTTATTATTACTATAGTTTATAGTACCCCTCACCTAAATTTGTTCTTGTTTGAGAGATATCCCCTAAAAGTTGTTTTTCATACGAAACCCTTATGCAACCAAACATTGCCTACCTACGTCCATACCTATTGTAGTTTCATTGTGTAAAGTAGGTAGCGAAAAAACTAATTACTATATAGGTGTACGATAGAGTAATAGAAGCACTACGTTTTTATTTTTCCTGATAGGTACATACACACTGTGACGTGTGGGTAATCCTACTAAGGTCAATGACCCCTACATATCAAATCGTAAAATAAATAAAAATAATGAAAAGTTTATTGCTTTGCATTTAAAAAAGAAAGATATAGAAAACAACCCAATATAAAAATATATTTTTAAGAGCTGTACTATGTAGATATCGTTTTTAAAATGAGTGAAAATAAGTGCTTTCTTTTTCCCCTCAGAATATAAATTTGTAGGGATACTTATTTGATATTAAAAAATCACAGAAACTTACGTCTACTATTGCTCAAATTTATTAATATAATAATAATAAAATGTACCTACTTACTTTTTCCAAACTAAAAAAGAATTCTCATTCACTGCGCAAACCTCGCGCAAACAATAATAAATAGTCTTGTAATAGCGCGCCAAAGCACGACTGACGTACGCTCCGCCTCAAGACCGGAGGCGTACTGGCGCCCGTTTCTGCTTATCGAATCGGCCGCTCGGCCGTTGTATCCCTCCATACAATTTAGTATGGAGAATTTCCGCCGAAATTTTAGTAAAGTTTTAGCAATTAAAACTAGATGAAAATGGACATGTATATTTTTGTAATTACAATATAAAAGTTGAACAGACTTTCTAGTTTATGATACAATTTTTGTTTTGCTTCAACTTACTTTTAAACTAGTAAACAATCGTTAACAGCAAAAGCTGTTTTTGCAGTTTTTGATGAACTTTACGATTTTTTTATAAGAAAACCCTTTAGTTTTTTTATTTGAAAACCTATTATAATTGTAGTTCAGTCTTTTGAGAAGCTACGAAAAAAAAAATAGCTTTCTGTATTATTTTTAAGTGTTATTAAAGTCGTATATACGAACACTCCTCTCGCCGTTTTCCCAATTTTAGCCCCTTAAGAGCCATATGATAGCACAGCTAAATAAGTGCCACTCGCGAAAAAAAAATCTAAACTAAGGCCAATTTCAAAAATGTGAAACAGTATTTCTCTAGATAATACAGCATAGTATTTTTAGTGCACAGTTGTATAGCTTTTGTGTTAGAGGCCTAAGAAAACTACAAAGTGTTGCTAAAACGGCCACTTTTGGCAACAATCATTAGCTTTCTTTGGTCTTTAACCTAAAAGCTATTCAACAGTGCCCTTAATATACTAAGCAGCATTATCTAGCTAGTGGAATACTGTTTCTCATTCTTGATATTTGCCTTAGTTTAGAAGATATTAAAAAAAATCTAGGGTGGCGCTACTTTAACTAATCTATTACATATTTTTTTTATTTTATTTATTTACAATATATCTCTGTGTTCCGGGTTATCTACAGCTAATGAAAAGGAAAGGATGAGAATAAGAGAGAGTGAGAGATATTGCGGTACTCGGTTGGCCACGCGACTCCGTGTTTTCATTATCCATTAGTTTCATTGTCTGTAATAAACGCATATTGTGATCTTAGCCATGTCTACAATATAATGGGCGTCTTCCATCCATTGTACAGTAACTTTCCGAAGCAACAGCTTATTGACTCTTATTTTCTTAGGCTTAGAACTCATATTCATATAAGTTTGAAAATGCTTGCTTAGATAGTTTAAGTATGGCGATTATTCACCTCAGATTGGCATAATAGAAAAGTGCATTTTATTTTTAACCGACTAAGATCAATAGTATTATAAGATTATATACTTATTGACAGAAATCATGAAACTTGATGAAAAACAAAACACACTTATCGCAATAAATAAAATAAAGCGGAATCTTTCTCGTCCTTAAAATATTCGGTACACATGTTAGTGATATGAGGTCAAAGGCGGTCGGAAAAATAAATATAACTAGTAAAGTGTGATTTAATCAAGTATTGAAGGTACCGTACTATATCGCCGTTTTATGACTGTATGTTGATTTTGTAAAAGTAATACTATTGCATGTTGGTCCTTTAAAAAATATAGCAAAAACCTTGAAAGGGTTCCCTCTACGAGTTTGATTCTTCTCCTCGCACGGTCGCTCAAAGGACTTGGACTCTATCCCGAGATATAAAAAGATAGAGAATAATAAAATATCACACTCAGAGCCTCCTAACTAAGTACCTGTTTATAGGATGCCCAACACATACACAAAGACAAAGTGTGATACAAAAATCAAGAAATTAAAAAGTGCCAACACTGTATGGAAATTTGGCGGATATACAAAAATTTCCATAAAGCATTGCACCTTTTTTAATTTTAAGATTTTTGTGTTGCACTATAAGTAACACACACATACCCAGAAAACGAACATCCTACATTTACTGTACTAGCAGTGTTCAATATCCAGTTTAAAATTTCTGTTTCATGGTGATTAAAATAGGTTAGATTAGATTAGATTCATTTATTTCACACTATCATATTCATATTACAAACAAAGTTGTATTTTAAAATGTCAAAGTTTAATGTGATCGTCAAAATAATGTACAAAAATTATATAATAAATAAAATATATTTGTAAGTTAAAATACTCGAAAGCAAATCTAAATAACTAAACGTGATTACCCGCCCGATCTAGATATAAGTAGTTAATTAGAGTTCGTTATAAGAATAAGAGATCCGTTGGTATTCCTTTGGCAGGGAACCCTAAAAATAAGTAGGCTAGCATAAACTGACCCGGTTAAAGGAATCACATTGTAATGTGAACGCTACAGATTGAAATGTTACGTCTCCGGCTACCCTAAGTGGGCCGGCCATCTTAGATTTTGGAATATCCAAAAAGAAAATGGAAAATTACTTATTAATTTTCATGTTTAAATACTTACTAGGTGTCTGTTTGTTTGACTTTATTTAAAAACAAAGTGTGTCCCAATTATGCGTTTCCAGAGGATTTTCTAAATAAAAAGTAGCCTATGTTTTTTTTTTTCAGTAGTTTTGGCGTGAAAGCAAGACAAACAGTCTTTATTGACTTTCGTATTTAATTTAAATACGAAATTAAACAAATAATTAGGTACCCATAGATTTAAGTCTAATGGATCTTTGTAATTAAAATAAACTTGAGTTGTAAAATAATTAAAATGGATACCTATCTTTACACATACTTACATACCCAAAATAATATAAATACCACAGGCTACGTGCAAAAACACTGAAAGTATTTTTTATATTTATTTACCTACTATTTGTCAAAAGTCATGAGAAATTTTATCGACAGTGCTGATTAAATAATTATACGGATAAAACAATCAGCACTGCCGATAAAATTTCTCATGACTTTTGACAAATAGTAGGTAAATAAATATAAAAAATACTTTCAGTGTTTTTGCACGTAGCCTGTGGTATTTATATTATTTTGGGTATGTAAGTATGTATAAAGATAGGTATCCATTTTAATTATTTTACAACTCAAGTTTATTTTAATTACAAAAACCCATTAGACTTAAATCTATGGGTACCTAATTATTTGTTTGTTTATAAATTTACATTTTGTTTTGATTCAATATTTCTCCCCGAATAGAATGAAGTGATTTGCGAGAACAGAATATATTTGTTCAAAAGGGGTTCCTTTGTTAAATATTTATTTATTCATGTAAATATATTATTTATTTTCCTCAAAATGCAGAGATTGCTCAAAACAGTTTTTTTTGGGGCAATGACAACAACTAATAAGGGGAGGTTTTCCCGAAAGAAAAAAAACGGTTTTTTGTTTCTCATTTTTTTTAATTTGTTATTGGCTATAAGTTATTGTAAAGTGACGGTCTAGGAAGGTGTAACAGATTTTTTAATGGTCTTATGCGCTCTAGATTGTATTACCAAAGAACAAGAGTTACTTTTCAATACTGAAAACCGGAAGTGTTACGCCTTCCTAGGCCGCTACTGTACCAGTGTGGTAGTATACCTTGTTAGGGGTAAAAGTTCGTAAAAACAAACATGCTAACCTTTATTTATTTTAATTATTCCACAAACAATTTTAGATTTTCTTGTCCTTTTAAAAGTTTATATTTTTTTAATCTCAAAAGTCACCTAGTAGAATCGACCTCTTAAGAGCCAGTTTACAGCGATGCTAGCGCCATTCGCGAAAAAAATTAGTATCTTCTAAACTAAGGCAAATATCAAAAATGTGGCACTGTATGACACTAGATAATGTAGCCTAGTATTTTTTGAGCACAGCAAAGTAGTCCTGAGTAAAAAGAACAAAAAAAAACATAGATTGTTTGGTAGCTTTCTTTGGTCTTCAACCTAAAAGCTATACAGAAGTGCCCTAAAAATACTAGGCTACATTATCTAGTGTCATACAGTGCCACATTTTTGATATTTGCCTTAGTTTAGAAGATATTATTTTTTTTCTCGAATGGCGCTAGCATCGCTGTAAACTGGCTCTTAAGGGCACACTCCACATTCGCTTTCGAATGCAAAACCAATTTATAAAGAACCCTTCTGTCCACTTAACACTTGAACCCTCTGTTTTAATGGAGGGTCAATGAAGAGTGGTCGAGCTATACGTTAGGAGTTAGGGACGACCTGTTTTTGACAGGGGCTTTGAAATTACAACTTTTCCTGGATATAAAGATCCCGGTTTGCCATTACATTTGCAATGTATTAATGTTATAGTATAGATAGGTATAATAATGTTTGTTTGTTTATACTTTTCTATACCAATATTATAAAGAGGACAGATTTGTATGTTTGGTTGTTTGTAACGAATAGACTCCGGAAATACTGAACCGATTTGAAAAATTATTTCACTGTTAGGTAGCTAAGTACATTAAACCCGAGTGACATAGGCTATATTAGATTTTCAAAAAAATTAGGGATCCTTACCTAAACTCAAATAATGTAATCCAAGGTGCAATATTTTTTCCGTTGTTTACATATTTTGACAGGTGGTTTGTTGTTGTTGTTTGTTTTTTATTCCGCCATTCTGGGCAGTCAAAACAACACAATCTATAGAGCCAAGTCTTTTGTAGTATCTTATATTCTATGGCATAACGAAGTAAGCCGGGAAAGCCCGTAATATTATAAATACTTACCAAAGTTTGAGTTCCCTTTTCACACAAAAACTAACGCTCGGAATTTTATAAAAACCTAAAAAGAAAAAAACATTTACAGCTTCAAACTACCCAATGCTACCTCATGCTTACTAAGATTAAAATAAAATAAAGTAAAAAATAATGTAATTTTATATTGTAAGACTTATATTAGGTATTTTGAGAAAGCCCTCTGAAACTTTTTAGTCACAAAAAATTCGAGTAGTTTTTTTTTATACAGTGGTTATAAAAGATTAACCTAATACTTAAGCATACAGTCTATAAACTAAACAAATGGAAAGAAATGAAGTTAAGGAAGTATCTGAACTTACGTGTTTTTCTACGTTTATCCGAGCCAATACATAGTGAAGTTACTAGTTTCACAAACAAAAAGGTTCAAAGAAAAAAAACTTGCAGCCACTTTTGTAAATTTATCTCTAGTGTCCTAAAAATACTTACAAAATTTGTCATTGCTGCTGTCTGTCTAAGACCTTTTTTTTTGTAACGGGGGAAATGCCTATCGCATTTCCCGACGCTCGGGGGAGCGTCGGGGGTATGTGGGGCTCGCACCCACTAAAACCCCCCGGCGGCCGTCTTGGCGCTTTTGGGAAGGACCCCGGGAACCACGCATTACTGGCGTCCGAAGATCTTCCTACGTCTGTCTAAGACCTAACAGAGCTCTTAACTTTACTTTATTCAATTTATATTGTACCCACAACTTATACATACAAATAAACATACACAAGGACACTTAGTCAGAAACATTGTGGAACCTGACGGGCGATACAATTAAAAATAATTTCTACAATTTCTTTCAATAAATTGATACATACAGAAACTGTTCTCCTCCTCTTTTCTGAAGTCGGTTCTAAAACCTTCTCCTGAATATAACAAATACTTGAAAACCACATCAAAATCGGTTCAGCCAAACGCGAGATAATCGCCGACAAACATACATACAAACAGGTCAAACTGATAAACTCATTTTTGAAATCGCTGTTGAGACGCTGTTGCCCGTCCTTCAAGTATTTCCTTAGCGTGTTTCCTCAAGAGGCGATATAGGTCGTGCGATAGGGGCTCGACTGCCAATAGAAATCGCTTGTACATCAACGAAGCCTTTTTTTTTTTTTTTTGTAACGGGGGGAAATGCCTAACGCATTTCCCGACGCTCGGGGGAGCGTCGGGGGTATGTGGGGCTCGCACCCACTAAAACCCCCCGGCGGCCGTCTTGGCGCTTTTGGGAAGGACCCCGGGAACCACGCATTACTGGCGTCCGAGGTTCCTCCCACGCTCAACTGATATCAGCTTCGTGCACGGGGAGGGCATATTGTTCCCTCCCCGGCTCGCCTTTGTAGCTGCGGCGGCACAGTGCCACAAGCTGTGCCGCCGCCCATCTTGGGGCCGTTTGATGGGTGAGTCGGATGCCTGATTGTCTGTCGAACCCATATCGCACGACCGATATCGCCTCTTGAGGAAACACGCTTAGTCGCCTTTTAAGACACCGACTAAAGGAGATGTTCATTCTGTACGTAAATAGTATTAAATCCCCGACTGTAAACGGGATTGTCTTTAATCCCCGTCCTACCTTTATGTTAATTAGATTCTCTTGACGTGCCACTTTGCAGTTTCTCGCTTGTTTTAAAAGATTTACTCTGATTCACCTACCTTTCTCTTTTTTTGACTAGATTTGTACTGTATATTATCCCTGCTATTCATAAAAAGTTAAAGAGCATTTTAGTAATTTGACGTATGTCAATTTAGACTGGATGTCACGTATTTACCATACAACAAAGCAGTGAAGTAGACCTCCAGTAACGCTACTTAAAATCTACTGTACCTTTATGAATAAGACGGTATGTATTTTACTTTAGCTGATTGGGAGAATTTTGTTTCACTAGCAATTTAATTTTATATTCGATGGCTTACTTTAATCAATATATATAAAACTCTTCCGTTACTGACTGACTGACTGACAGACAACGCAGAGCCGAAACTACTGGGCGTAGCGGCCTGAAATTTTGCACGTGGGTTCCTTAGGGCGTGTAGGTGAGCACTAAGAAAGGATTTCCCGAAATTCCCACGGGAACGGGAAAAAACGGGATTTTTGTGTTTATGAGTAATCTGCGCGGGAAAAACCGCGGGGCAGCCTCTAGTTAATAATATAATAAGCTATAGAAAATAAGCTTTAGCCTCTTACATCGGGGGTTATTATGAGGACAGTATAGCAAAGCAAAAAATTGAGAAAAATTTATGCTGTCGCACCCTAACCTCAACCATACGACAGAGAGAGAGCGAATTTTTTGATGAAATAACGTATTTCACTACCTAGTTCTTAGCAAATCATAATGATTTTGATTTCTATCGCTTCAGCATTCAATAATCAGGTTTATACGTTTTCGATTTTTTTTAAATTAAGCATGGTTTCGTAAAGAAAAAAAAAAATATCCGACCAATTTTTTATCACAAAATCTCTGTATTTCAGGGAGGTCCCGTCTCGTATAAGTCTGAATCTAAAGAGAATTAAAAAAAAAAAAAACCTAAAAATCTAGTGTTAGAAACATACTAAAACTTAATGGCGATCCGAGATTATTTAGTAGTGGAAAAACGTTTACTCTTTTTGTAGACCGGGGTAACCCGGGGACCGGGGGTGTTCAAATCGGTTCAGTAGTTTTAGAGCCCATTACAATCAAACAATCAAATCTTCCCCTTTGCATAGCAGTGAAACAACAGGGTCCTAATAAAAATGATAATTGACTAATGGAACAATAAAATAGTCTATTATCAATATATATAAAACTCTTCCGTTACTGACTGACTGACTGACTGACTGACTGACAGACAACGCAGAGCCGAAACTACTGGGCGTAGCGGGCTGAAATTTTGCACGTGGGTTCCTTGGGGAGCGTAGGCGAGCACTAAGAAAGGATTTCTCGAAATTCCCATAGGAACGGGAGAAAACGGGATTTTTGTGTTTATGTGAAATATGCGCGGGTGATACCGCGGGGCAGCCTCTAGTTCCTTATAAACTGCATGTGCGGCGCAAATAATACGCAGCGTCTAAAAATTTAAGACCCTCATACGTATCAGTGTACTCGTAAGTAATGAATGAATTAATGCGTGCCATAAAGTACCTAATAGGTGATAATATCGACTCTTGCGCACCCTCGCACGCACTTCCAGTCGCCACACGTAGCGGGGCGGACGTGTCCAGTGTCAAACTTGAATTATCAGGTAAATACTGTTTTTTATTTTATATATTGCGTGTTATACATAAAACCCAATTATGGTTTAAGGACACGCCTGTACGACTAGCGCAAATATCGAAAAAAAAAAAAATTTCAACAGCGCCTTATAAAATTCGAAGCATATTTATCAAATGCAACATTGATTCATACTTTAGATTTTTGGTATGTTTTTAAGTATAATTATTTTTTAGAGATTCGTTGAAGATCGTGTATCATTTCTCTGAATTTCCTAATCGAATACTCGTCGGTTTACTCTGTGAAGTATTTCATTGGAAAAATTGATGGAAATGTGGATTTGGAAGTGTAAAGCCGCAACAATCTACGAATTTCATCGAAACGCTAAACAATTAATTAAAAAAATATTGAATGTTATTTTTAAATAAACACCAGCGGCATTTCAACGGCGAACTTCGTACAACATTTTTTTTTTTATGTAGCCTTTATTTTGTCCCACTGCTGGGCAAAGGCCTCCCCCCTTTTCCTCCACTAACAATTAATTACATACAACAATAATTTTTCACAATATTAATAATTTACATGGCGGTTTCCTTACTCTGAGATTTACATACAGCCTTTACGCTTTTCTAAATTTGTGGAGTATTTATAACCTATGTTGACCAGTATTTAGCTAATCGTAATAGAATAGTAGTAGAATAGAAGTATAATCGTTAGTTTAAGAGATAGGGTATTGGACTCCTATCCAACAGTAAAATCATTTTTCAAATTCGAACCTGGACCTTTGAAGTCAACATTACTGCCAACAACTGAACAACTGAGGTGGTCAGTGGTTTAAGCATACAAATATACTGAGTCAAATCAAAGAAGCTATTCAGCTCCCCATATCTAAAAACTTTCCCAAAGTAACTTTTTCTAAATCTCAAAAACAGCTGTTCCGTACCAGTGGTTCGTTGATTATAACCGACTTTATAAAAAAGCGGTTATCAGTTTGACCTGTATGTATGTCTGCCGTTATTTTGCGTTTAGTTGAACCGATTACGCTGTGGTTTTCAGTATTTGTTACATTCGGGAGAAGGTTTTTGTGTCTTAACTTTTAAGGCAGTTTTTTTTTAAAAGAAGTTTTTTTTTTTTAATTTGACCCATGATGTTGCTTCAAGTTGTTTGGTATGGTGAGCTATATCCCTCCTTTGATTTATAACCGCCTTATCAGAAACATCCTGTATAATATTCCAATCCAGATCACAGTGCCCGTTCGGCTATTGTGTTATTTGTATTATTTTAACAATCAAAAGCTGTATTGTACTGATTTGATTGGAAATATTTCCAGATTAAACCAATCTGTTTTTGTTCGAAAATGCTTTTTAATATTTTTGTCAGGCAGCAAAAACCTTTCATTAAATATACTTTTTTTAACATACATACACAAGTGATAATCTATTTAGTTTCCAGCGCGCCAGAAGCGCCAGTTTCCTTTGCGATTTTTAATCTATCTAATGTCCATCTACTTCTATCTTTATTTATAAACGAGCTTTCCCGGCTTACTTCGTTACGCCATAGAATATAAGATACTACAAAAGACTTGGCTCTATAGACTATGTTCTTTTGACTGCCCAGAATGGCCGAATAAAAAACCAACAAAAACAATTACAAACCACCAGTCAAAATATGTAAACAACGGAAAAAATATTGCACCTTGGGTAACATTATTTGAGTTTAGGTAAGGATCCCTAATTTTTTTGAAAATCTAATATAGCCTATGACACTCGGGGTTAATGTAGCTTCCTACCAGTGAAAGAATTTTTCAAATCGGTTCAGTATTTCCGGATCCTATTCGTTACAAACAAACAAACAAACAAACAAATCTTTCCTCTTTATAATATTGGTATAGATGAATCGTGGTTCGTTAGTCTCGCTTAAACTCGAGAACGGCCTGGCCGATTTGGCCGATTTTGCTTTTGAAATATTAGGGAAGGTTTAAAAGGTGAGAAAAATATGGGAAAATTGAGAGGAAGTAAAAGTAACAATTTCTATTTCCCATACAAATTGTAAAGCGCGATACGAAGTTCGCCGGGACATCTAGTTTGATATGAAAATTTCTGATTAGTCCTAAATGTACTCACTCTTACACGCCTAAAGGAACCTAAATATCAAATTTCATACTACATCAAAGGCAGTTTGGGTTGTATGTACGTAGTCTGCCAATTCCTCAGTCATTCATATAAAACTTTTTATCAAAAAATAAAACCGCCGAAAAAAAAACTGAAAAGCATAAAATAATAATCGAATTACTAAGTTCTTAAAGTAATGTAGGGTATACCAAGTAATTTTAAGTCGGCGCGCCACACAAGCAAATTCCTTAGTTACGTAAAGATTGATGCTCGGCAGCGCACGAATTTTGGTTATTTCTTTAAATTTAAGATACCTAATTTAGTGATCTTTGTACGAGGAATCTGTGGCGCCGACTCAAAATTACTTGGTATACCCTACATTACTTTAAGAACTTAGTAATTCGATTAGTATTTTATGCTTTTCAGTTTTTTTTTCGGCGGTTTTATTTTTTGATAAAAAGTTTTATTTTATGTTTTTCAGTTATTTTAGGGTTTTATTACTTTCTTCTCCCACAAGGTGTTCAGTGGTCACACCGCAAAAGGTGATCAGACGACATGGTTTACAGGGACGACAAGACCGGTCGGTATGGCGATTTGTGAGGGAGGCCTATGTCCAGCAGTGGACGTCTTTCGGCTGATTTTATTTCATTTCAAAAGATATTTTAAGTAGGTATCAAAAGTTATAATGTTACACGGAAATGCAACCTGTGAGTAGATAAATCGACCAGCCGACCAATAAGTCACCCCTATTTTTCCACCCTCAGGGTGGGAATTTTATTTCCAAATTTTTATGAGACCAACTTCAAGATATGCCCTGTCGATTAAAAAAAGAATTATCAAAATTGGACTACTCTGTAAAAAGTTATGCGTGATCATACATTAAAAAAAAAAAATATATACGTGTCGAATTGAGTACCTCCTCCTTTTTTTTCGTCGGTCAAAAAAAGGTAAACTTTTTTTGATTACTAACGAACAAAAAAAAATACTTTATCTTTAAAACAACATCCATTTTATGTTTCTTTCGTTTTTGTAAAAGTATATAATTTGCCGCTATATTTTCGTTTTTGCTGATATCGGCTTGGCAACCAACGGAGGCCAAGAAAATAAAATTTTCCCAAGAAAAAAGAAAATCGCACATCGAATAATAGGTTAGGGAGAGAAATATATCGAGTTCATTGAACACTAGAAATACCTCCGGAATTTTAGCGAGGTAGGTTACTGTTTACTAGACGTTTTGCTTACTGCTGTAACTTTAGGTAACTTTATTTACATCTATATAATAACAATAACAATAATAATAATATATATGGTGATCCATATACAATGTAGCAAAACTCTCTAAAGGGCCTCTACGAGTTGGATTCGTCCCCTCGCACGCCTCTCAAAGGACCGGGCTTCATCCCGTGGTTTCCAAGAAAACGAGAAACATAATAATAATAAACAATCAATATATATAAAACTCTTCCGTTACTGACTGACTGACTGACTGACAGACAACGCAGAGCCTAAACTACTGGGCGTAGAAAGCTGAAAATTGGCACGTGGGTTCCTTGGGGAGTGTAGGTGAGCACTAAGAAGGGATTTCCCGAAATTCCCACGGGAACGGGAAAAAACGGGAATTTTGTGTTTATGAGAAATCTGCGCGGGAAAAACCGCGGGGCAGCCTCTAGTAAATAAATAAAGTTTATTCAGTTTCTTGGTACAATATAAATACAGTTAGGAATTCCCCTTTAAGTTTATAAGAACCCTGTGCTGGGGAACACCACTCTTCCAGAATATAAACAATTTCACACAAGACGTTTAACAATGAAATAAATATAAATTAACTTAAAAATTAAGTAAAATATGCATAAGTATCTTATAGTTATAGCTCAATCACATGACATTCAGTCAACAAGTGCCTCGATCTCATCATAAACGAGAGTAGTTAGCCAATCTTTAATTTTAACATCTGTATTATACTTTTACTTCAAGAACGCACTTCCTTCATCATTATCTCAGCCTCAGCTGACAGACATCTACTGCTATACAGTGGCGGTCTAAGACGGCGTAACACTTCCGGTTTTTCTGTATTGCAAAATAGCTCTTGATCGTTGGCTATACAGTCTGTCGTCGAGCGTTGGGAAAGAGAAGAGGCCGAAGAGCCAATGCTTGAGAGGGTCACGGAGTTGAACACAAAGATCGCAAGATCTCCCGTGACCCCCTTGCTAACAGCCGAGATGGACACCGTCGGGGTTTAAGTGGGTGACTAGAGGCTGCCCCGCGGTTTCTCCCGCGCAGAATTCTCATAAACACCAAAATCCCGTTTTTTTTCCGTTCCCATGAGAATTTCGGGAAATCCTTTCTTAGTGCTCCCCTACACTCCCCAAGGAAACCACTTGTAAAATTTCAGCCCGCTACGCCCAGTAGTTTCGGCTCTGCATTGTCTGTCAGTCAGTCAGTCAGTCAGTCAGTCAGTCAGTAACGGAAGAGTTTTATATATATTGATAACCCTGCGGCTCCCCCCGGGGCTGCAGGTTACTCTTTAGGAGTTTCCCCGCCTAAAAAAAAAAGGCGGCACGAGAACATATACAAATCTGTTAAGTCGTCCTAGACCTCCACTGTACATATGTAAAAGAATCCTCTACAAATCTCCATACTTATGCAAACTTAACCAGGTTGTCTGACCACCATGGTGAAGGTACTGCCTACTCTATGTAATCGGTCGCAACTTGAAAACTTTTCGGGGCAAGTAAACATCTTTCTTCAAGCTTGTGCCCATTGCCACTTATGGGGGAGGCTTATGTCGACTTGTAGCCATCTCTTGGTTCAGGATGTATAATTTTAGTTAATCATCATTTCATAGTATATTATAACACCCCTCTCTGAATTTTTCGTTCCAGGGTTAAAAACAAAGTCGCTTCTGTCCCCATGTATGCTTAAATCTTAAAAACTATGCATCGGATTTTGATGCGGCTTTTTTTATAGATAGAGTGATTCAAGAGGAAGGTTTATAAGAATAATACGTGCACAAAATAGTTATAGGTTAAGCGGTACGAAGTTCGCCAGGTCGACTAGTTAAATAATAATCTGATAAAATATTTTGAATACAACAGCTGTTTTCAAAAACGCGTTTAAATACAAACAGAAGCAAACAACACTGGAGCTTGTTTGTACAATTTCGTCCAAGTATTTTCACTTGAAACTATTTTCCTTAAGAACTTTGTAAAATAAATGAAAACTGTGGAGCGAGCGTAATGAAAGGTAAAGTAAAAGACGAGGGAACAGTATTGCAGCCAAACAAATACTATGAAGAAACTTAAGAAACGCAGTTTTCAATTGAAACAAACGATTTGCTTTCTGAACTATTTCTATGAAAAAAAAACAAACAATGAACTATCTTCGGCTTTAGCGCTAATCTAGCTAGGCGCAGCGAAGACAGCGAGGTCAATACCTCATTGCCATTGCAATTTAAACTGCTCTCTAATATTATAAAGCATAGAGTTCAAAACAGGTTATCAATCGAAAACTATTCTATTTAAGAGATTTTTGTCCGCAATTTCTGCGACTCTAACGCCAATTTAGAAAAAAAAACCTCAAATATGACTGAAATCTGCTTCTAGCAGATGGTATATATTGTTCTACCTATTACATGTAAAATTTGCAAGAAATTGTAATTTCCATCGGTTTTGTGGACTATAGTAATAAAATAAAAAAAAAAACAATAAATGTCAAGGATGCACTAGAATCTAGTGAGGCGATGATGATGATTCAGCGAATCATCATCACCGCCTCACTCAGCAGGATTATCTAGTGACTAGATAATCCTGATTGGATTTTTGAGGCTCGTTGTCTTATTTGCCGCGATTCGCCAGAAATAATAGGTGCGCAATAATATAAAATAAGAGCAAAAGTAAGTACAAAAGAAAACAACAAAAATACAGATTAATTTCTAAAAGGATTTACGTATAAATACGGATAGAGAGATAGTCCTGACTTATTAAGCAGACAAGAGCAATTATTAGGGACAACAAAGAACAGTTGTCGTAAAAGCTGTAATAATACTGAGATCTAATTATTTGCGCTGCTTTGCTGCCCCTCCTGTTAGAACAGAAATAACTGGGACAACCTTAACTTCTCGACATCACGAAATAATATTTTTGCTTTGTGGCGGCCAAATAGCAGCTATTTTAGTGAAAAGTTATTTTATTTTTTGATTTAATATAGGACTAGGTAGGCGCCCCGCGGCTTCGCCAGCGCATTCCCTTGAAACATCAAATTCCCAATTTTTAGAATATATAATTATTTTTCGAGAATGGCGCTAGAATCGCGGTAAACTGGCTCTTAAGCCAGGATTAATTGTACTATTTTTTATGGTGCTTGTGCTTTATTCTGCTCTTAGGAGTAGATCCTATAAAAACGTTGAAAAGCTAAACAAAATGTCTTCAAAAACGCAAGGTATCCATAAGTTAGTAACTCTATCTTATAACATTATTAATTGTAGTCTGACGGTCTAGCTCGGAAAGGTATTGTGTTGCCCAGAGCTAAAGGGTTATTCGGCTTTCATCTCTGCTCGACTATTAGTACGGATCTTTGTTAAATTTAATTATTACTTACTAGTCGACCCGGCGAATTTCGTATCGCTTATCCTATTACTATTTTGTGAATTATTTATACTTATAAACCTTCCTCTTGAACTACTCTATGTATTAAAAAAAAATCATCAAAATCCGTTGCATAGTTTTAAAAGTTTAGGCATATATAGCGACGGACAGACGCGGGA
This sequence comes from Euspilapteryx auroguttella, assembly GCA_951802225.1. NCBI lineage: Eukaryota > Metazoa > Arthropoda > Insecta > Lepidoptera > Gracillariidae > Euspilapteryx > Euspilapteryx auroguttella. Next base: position 5,537,267 of record OX637662.1, read on the forward strand.
AGCGACTTTGTTTTATACAAGACTAGTCGACCCGGCGAACTTCGTACCGCGTAACCTTTTACTATCTTGTGCATGTTTTATACCTATATACCTTCCTCTTCAGTCACCCTATCTATTTAAAGAGACCGCATCAAAATCGGTTGCATAGTATTTAATATTTAAGCATATATATGTACTAGAGGCTGCCCCGCGGTATTTCCCGCGCACATTTCTCATAAACACAAAAATCCCGTTTTTTCCCGTTCCCGTCGGAATTTCGGGAAATCCTTTCTTAGTGCTCACCTACTTTTCCTAAGGAACCTACATGCCAAATTTCAGCTTTGTACGCCCAGTAGTTTCGGCTCTGCGTTGTCTGTCAGTCAGTCAGTCAGTAACGGAAGAGTTTTATATATATTGATAGCGACAGACAGACGCGGAAAGCGACTTTGTTTTATCCCGCCCACAATGTCATTCGAGAGTAGTCGCTAGACAATGAATATTGTGAGCCTATTGCGGCCTAGTATTAAGTAAGGCGGTACGAAGTTCGCCGGATCGACTAGTTGATAATAAACTAAGTTTTTGTCCAACAGAATGTCTTCAACGAGAAGTATAGCTCTAATATGCCTGGCGACGCTAGCAGTCGTGTTAGGGGCAGAAGGACACGCGCGGGACTTCAGTCGCTGCCACCTGTCCAAGGAACTACAGCGGTATAACTTCCCCAGGCACATGCTGGCTAGATGTGAGTACCTGTAGATTTATTGCGGCTCTCAATGGTCATGAAAATGAAAGGAAATTTAACATTTTATACCCAGTCTGGATATCAATCTTTCGAATATTGACGGCATCTCAATTTTCATGGCTGACCAAACTATTTGACTATTTTGACGGTTCATGGTATTGCCGTTGTTTTCGAATGAAAATGGGGATAAAAATGAAGTCGATTCATGGATGTCAACTGTCAAACGATACAGGCGACTCACTTGCTCCCTGTATCGATATTGTTAATGTGTTTGTCTTGGGTTTAATTTTGTTAACCTTGAAAAATATTTTTTGAATGTGTAATTGAGTGAAATAATTAAAATAAAAGTGACCGTAGTTTCATCATTCAATCGTTCTTTTGTTCATAACCATAGTGATAATAATAATAATTAATAGTTTTGCAACCGCAATACCAATGATATCCATCGACTGAAATGTAAATTTTAATTAAACAATTTTCATTTTCGTAATCCGTCCCATTACCATTACGACCGCAATAAGCCATCTTCATTACCATTGTCATAAAAATTGATAATATTTATCTGCTGTTAGATGCGCCACAGGTTTTCACAAGGCATTACAGGTTACATTAATGGAGGAAGTTTGCCTATATCTTATTATTGACTGCTCTGTGGCTCAGTTGGCAGTAAAGTGGATAGAAACGCAGGTGCACCTGGTTCGATTCCCTGAAGGGGGCGAACATTGTTATGTTAAATATGGATGTCTATTTTCCGGTTTGTGTGTATTGTTCATTCTGTAATGTGCTTTGGGCACCCTGAATACCGGTTCTTCCTAGTTAGGGGCTCTGCGTGTGATGCGGCAATCTCAGTGTAGCTTATTAAAGCAGGTCTCTTCTGCTCGTCTTTCACCTGTTTCTTTTGTCACTTTTTATGACACAGGGCTAATCATCTCCATCTTTTCGCGTATGTCCCTATGTATGCATAAATCTATAAAACTAAGTAACGGATTTGATGCGGTTTGTTTTAAATAGATAGAGTGATTCAAGAGCAAGGTTTATAAGTATAATACATGCACAAAATAGTAATAGGATAGGCAGAACGAAGTTCGCCTGGTCGACTAGTTTGGAAATAAACTATGTCTACACCATAATAGCGCGCCGCTTTCCACTTCATCTTGCATCTTTCTCTGATGCAAAGAAACTTCAGCGCATATGCCATTAGCGCACATCCGAAAACGACTTAATTTTTATCATAAAGTAAACCTATTATCAAATAAAGGCAACCAACATAACAGAGCTAATAAACCACAGCAACAATGCATTTCCTAAACAACTAGGCAACTTCCATAAACCTCTCAGCGTAACAAAGCGGCGAAAGACAATATTGCTATCATAGCCGGGCCCTTTGTGGCGTTACAATAATGTCAGATCAACGGAAGGACTAAGGACAAGACGTGTCAGAGATTGCCCAGACTGGTCATATTGTAAACTGACCTGAATTGACTTTGATATGTAGCTCAGGGTTTGTGTGTTTGTGTTAATGGATTTATACTGCTACGTCTTTGTTGTTAGTTTACATATGTTAATCAAAATACAATAACAAATACTTTGATCGACTCAAAATCTCTCAAGTTTCAAGGAGATTGATTGTATTTATAACTAGTCGACCCGGCGAACTTATAAGTATTTTATGCATCAATACATAGTATAAAACAAAGTCGCTTCCCTCGTCTGTCCGTCGCTATATATGCTTAAATCTTTAAAACTACGCAAAATAGATAGAGGGATTCAAGACGAAGGTTGATAAATATAATACACGTTAATAATACACTTTATCTATTAAAAAAACCGCATCAAAATCCGATTCATAGTTTTAAAGATTTAAGCATACATAGGGATAGAGACAGACGCGGGAAGCGACTTTATTTTAAACTATGTATTGATGATATTGATATTGATGATGACGAAGCTGCCCTTTTCATTGTTCAAATAAATTAAGTAGTATTTATTCTCTTATCTTATTTTAAGTTTCATAAATTTTTGTAATAATAATAACACAATAACGCTGTCTCTGCCTACCCCAATAAGAAACGAAAGTTAAAAAAAACAAAGACAAAGTTTTTTTTTTGTTGAATGTAAAAATGAGATAATTGCGTCCTGTATACTCTCTCTGTATATAGTGTTATCTATATTTATAACAGAGTGCATCAAGCTTCTGAAATCATAATATCACAGTGAGCAACTAACGTGCATTTGTCCCCTGGGGTCTTCCTTACAGTGGATGTATTTCGCGACATCCTAAATATGATTGCTCTATTACAGTAATAGAGCAATCATATTTAGGATGTCGCGAAATACATCCACTGTAAGGAAGACCCCAGGGGACAAATGCACGTCCGTAAAAGGACGTGTAACACGTCCTTTTACAAAATCAAGTTTTATAAACCTGAAGCTGCCTAAGCTTATAATATAATCAAGGTTGATATCAGTAGTTAAGATAAGATAGGTAGGAGAACATGTGTATTTATTTTATTCTTTATATTTTTTTTCTCCTATATCGGTGGCTAGTTTTTTAGACAATCCTGAAAAAAACTGGGCTACTTTTCATAAATTAGACATTATCTTAAATATTTTTTTTTTAAGTTAACTAGACAAGTCATCTGGCGAGGCGCGACGAAGATAAGATAAAATTCTTATTTATTGCAACAAAAATAAAACGTGATACAACAAGAAAATTAATGACATCGAACAATGCAAAAGGCAGCCTTATTATTATAAAACGGTTTACTCCTGAAATTTCCTTGGTTCCAAGAGAAAAAATTACCCAGATATTTGTGCCCAAAACATTGTAGATTACATGTTTACCTTTCTTTCCTGTTCTTAACACAACCAACAACAAACAAAATATAATTTTTGAGACAAGGTGACCTTGTTGAGTCAGAAATCCTGTAACGGTACTGCAAACATCGACATGCGAGCGTTTAGCACAAGACGTATTAGCATACAGAATGATAATGATGATTAAGATTGATTACTGAGTGGAATTAGAGCCATTGGTAGGTACAGTAGACAGTACAGTAACCATGTTACCACTTTAATAATCAAAATAATATAAAACTCTTCCGTTACTGACTGACTGACTGACAGACAACGCAGAGCCGAAACAACTGGGCGTAGCGGGCTGAAATTTTTCACGTGGGTTCCTTGGGGAATGTAGGAGAGTACCTACTAAGGATTATTTCCCGAAATTTCCATGGGAACGGGAAAAAACGTGATTTATGTGATTATGAGAAATCTGCGCAGTTGAAACCGCGGGGCAGCCTCCAGTATAATAATAATAATTAGTATAATATTAATAATGTTTTTAATACACTCGTATAATGAGAAGGATAAATGATGAAACAGCACCATATTATAAAACTATGCTACACTATAAATAGCGCACATCTAAAGAAACGACTTGAGAATGGCTGCCCACGCTTGCTTCTCTTCTCGAATAATTACTTGTAATATTAAAAAAGTCAAAGTTTGTCTATAAGTTACGCTTTAACGTCTAAATTACTCGACTGATTTGTATGAAATTTTCTAAGTAGATAGACTATTAAATAGTCTGATATGAAATTTTCCTAGAAGTTTGATACAAAAATACAGAATTAAAGCAAAAATTACAGGACCTGTACTAGGTAGAACTTGTATCTAGGATGCCCGAAACAAAACAGGAAACGAACATCAATATCCCTAACAAAAGCGTTCGCCCCCGCCGGGAATCAAACCGTACCTCCAAAACAAAAAATAGCACTACTACTAAACGTATGTGGTCGTAAAGTGTACTAAATAAAGACTATTGTGCAATAACATTTGGTAGATTGATATGTCGGGAACTGTACTTAAAGTGGTATATTTGCTAAGTGCAATTTCGTACTAGCTTCCAACGAAGCAAAGTGTAATCGGGCGAATTTGAGTTTGTCGCTTAGTGCGAGATCTGGTATAACATCTCATCTGTTCATTATTACAACAGAAAGACCTCCTGTCCTGTTGGACATTTTAGGTCTCCCCACAGATTGCCACAAAGACAAACATTAAGGCGGGAACTCACGGTATGGCGCGAAATTCAAATTTTTTCACGTTTTTTAATTATTATGGCGAAAGGATTCATTTTAAATAAATTTTAAATGAATTCGCGTACGTAAAAACCTATTTCCCACATTGTGATATATCGTTTTTGAAAAACAGAGTTACCGATTTTGTGTATATTCTATATAAGGAATATATAAGGAACTTGTTTTTTGGTCTTTTACCCCTTAGACACAAAATCTGTAGGTCTGTCTTAAAAAAACGTTGTATTACAATATGGGAGATGTTTTTTTACATACGCGAATTCATTTAAACTTTATTACAAAAGGTATACTTTCGCCAGAATAAATAAAAAACACAAAAAAAATTGAATTTCGCGCCATAGCGAGAGGTACCACCTAATCGCCACGCTTAGCAGGCTGATTGGCGATCGAAGTATGGCTCTTCAAGTTTTTTTTAAAGAAGAGAGCTGCTGCCCGTCCTTCGCGTATTCTCTAAGTCGCCTTTTACGACACCCACGGGAGGAGATGGGGTGGTAGTATCCTATGGCGCCTCCACACGTCTAATACAAATTTTATTAGCTGAAAAATCCTTTACTATCTCCTCCCATGGGTATAGTAAAAGGCGACTAAGGGAACAGCCGAAGGACGGGCAGCAGCGTCCCTCGTTGAAATACTTGAAGAGCCACACTGCGATCGCCAACCCGCCTGCCAAGCTTGGCGATTACGGCAAATTCCTTTAACAATGTTTGTCCAATCTGAGGGCAGATTTGATATGAAAGCGCAATCAATATTTGATTGATATAAATCAGCACTAAAAAGAGCTTTTTATTAAATTTCAATTTCCAGATTATAATATTAATATTTAGCCTACCTATTTAAATTGGTGCCATTTAGATTCCATCAAAAGGTCCCGTATTAATTTGAATTAATTGGGTTTAGCCGTTTCCCGTCCTTGTATCCATTAAAAACAAGGATAAAATCTGCGAAATGAAAGCGGGACTGAATTTAATTCTGTGCTTTTCGATATTAAAAAATATTTTGTTGAGGTTGTTGGTTGGGAAAGCACCTTTATTTGTTTCAAATTTGAATAGTAAAAATTAATATGAGTAATACACAACGTACAGCTAAAACTGCTTGAGTCATTTGAGGGTTTTGGGATTCTACAGAAAGCGATAAAACGAGATTCATATGAAAACTTAGAGCCTTTTTACAAGTTAGAACCTGTGAAAATTGGTATGCTAACAAGTGATATTCATCATACCAATTTGTGCTTTCGTCGGGAATCGATCTCGGACCTTCGAAGTGGAAATCGACTACCTGATTTTATTCCACAAGTATACCGAATAGGAAGTCTTCAATCGTAACGATATTAAAATATCGCCCGGGACTAACAAAACCAAAACAACCCTGTCATTTAGAGATCAGTATAAAATGCTGGTAAAAGCTGATTATTTATTCAGAACATGCTCCAGATTTGATTATAACATCGGGTTCTGATAAGATAAAAACAGGGAGACGGTCCAGAACACCAGGGGCCGATTTCGCTTATCTTATATTCTTTCCACTATAAATAGTACAGTGGCGGACACGTTTGGCGTAACACTTCCGGTTTTTCTGTATTGCAAATTAGCTCTTGTATATTGGTTACTAGCTTTTGCCCGCAGCTTCGCACGCGCTATTTCATTAAAAACGTTAAATACTGGTTGATTTACTACTCAGGATTTTGGTGACATCATTTCTGATCGCACCTATACCCCCTCAAAATATCTTCCTATTTACAGTAGTAATATTTTGTTTATTTCAGTTCCCGTGGCAACTCCAGAAATTCCTTTCTACACTCCACTATTCAGACACTGAAACTCATATTTCTAACATTTAAATATATTAGCTGGTTCGGTAAAATATTAGCTCGGTAGTTGGATTATGTACCTACGCGAGTAAATTATTTTAGGCGCTTATGTTTTTGGGAATGTTCCGTTACCATGTGAATTTTGGTGAATCTTTTCTTAATATGACTCTGAATCTAATTACACCCACTGAAGAACCCATTTTCCTAGATTTACGTCAAAATAAAGAAATATACATTGTTTTCATACTAACTAAAGAGTCCCGTTTTACGTTCCCATGGGAAATTAGTATTATTTCTTTCTTCCAACTACTACTACTACCACAGAGACACTTGTAGACCAAATTCCACGTTGACATACTCAAGGAAATTAATTTTTCATACAAAATAATTAGTCCGGTAATCCCCGTTCCCATGGGAATTTAGTTAATTCCTTTCTTTCAACACACTTTCATCAACTGAGGAACCTGTACACAAATTACACGTCGATACACTCAAGAAAGTCGATTTCATTACCGCAAAAAAAGTCCCGTTATTCCCGTTCCCGTAAGAATTTTGTAAATTACTTTCTTTCAACATTCCTACATTTACTAAGGAACCTATACACCAAATTTCACGTCGATACACTCAATAATGTAGATTTTTCATACTAACTAAAAAATCCCGTAATTCCCGTTCCTGAGTCTACGTCATAACATCTACCTGCATGCCAATTTTCAGCCCGATCCGTCGAGTGGTTTGGGCTGTGCGTTGATAGATCACTATGTCAGTCAGTCACCTTTGAGTTTTACATATATAGATACAGTCTAGGGCTGACGAAACCATTGACAAATATCTGTTACAGCCTCCTAGTCCGCCACTGTACCTAGTGCAAGTAAGTAAGTAATACAATAATAATGCATCACACTCAGAGCCCCTAACTAGGAAGATCCGGTATCTAGGATCCAAAACATAATACAGAGACGAACATTACACCCAGACCGGAAACAAACATCAATATTCATCATAACAATGTTCGACCCGCCCGGGAATCGAACCCGGGTGCATACGCATACTCAGTCCACATAGCTACGGAGCAGTCAATAGTTATAATTATTATTACTAGCCTATATTGTCCCACTGCTGGTCAAAGGCCTCCCTCCCCCTCTTCCATTCCTCTCGCTCTTGCGCGGTCTGCCACCAGTTCTTATCCCGCGCACCCAGCTCGTGGGACTGAATGCTCTTATTTTGAAATTAACTATTGTACCACCGTAAGTCAATGTCATACCACCCAACAGCGATCATAACAATTCTATGGATTGTTTGTAAAGAGAATTGCAAAAACGTTAAATTTAGCAATTGTGATTCAATTATTAATACGTTTTTGTGCTTTAAAAAAATTAATCAGAGACTACGGGCCTTGTTAAAAATGCCTATACTAGCGAGATAACGAATGGTTATGTGAGTGGTAGGATCACGCGAGACATTTACAGTTTCCTATAAAATTATTATGTCTGAGGCTTTTTGCAGCCAATTAAAGGGAAATGGTAAAATTTTCTAAATTAAAGGATCTACGCAAGGTTTCACAGCAATCCGAATTTAAATTGTTGTGATTTGCCTCGAAATTAGACATCTTAGTAAGTCTAGACACCATGGACATTTCCCCCCACAACCCCCTTTTGGTTAGAATATGAATTGCAATTAGAGGGGTCCGATTCAGATCTCTCATAATCATAATTATAAGCTTGTTTATAGATTACCGATATTACATAACGCAGAAAATATCCAGTGTATAAAAAAAATCATTTGCTTATAAACGTGATTACAGGGCCTCAACCTAGTTGTTTGTCAAAATGTTCGCATTCCTAAAATATTCCCGAAATTCTATAAAATACTCTATTTTCCGATATAAATTTTCAGAATGCATATACATACAATACATTACATGTACCTCGTTTGTATACAAGGTGTAAGAAAATAGTCGTTTGTTAATTTTCTTTATCCTTTCTTATATTTTGCGTTACCTAGGTATCTAACGCGAGATGAGTGTAGATACACTCACTTTTTAACAATAACGGCTTATGGATGTTGTTATAAACAAATATTAGTAGCAAAAAATGCTCTTTACCGTTTTTCGACTATGGTAGCACCATAAAGAGTCATAGTTATAAAAGCTATGGTAAGCTGAATCTATTGTTTAAATATATTTACAATACAATAGAATAATATCCCCACCGAGTGTATTATGTCATAGTGGATTCTACAATAATTGAGAGCTTCGTTGACGCTTTCGCGTGACTGACGTGGACAATTTTTCATTTAATGTTCCCAAACCACGCTGAAAATCAACACATACTTTTTCTTCTTTTTCTCTTCCCTTCTTTTAATTTATTACCAGCTACTTAGCTACACCCTGTATTTTATGCAATGATGGCAATTTTTCACTCGCTCTTTGTACCCCGTACAACGCTGATTGGCTGACGGCGAATAAAAGAATATTTGCATTTTAAGGGAGCACCAGAATATACATTGATGAATTTTTTTCTTTATTAATAAAATACGATTTTGTCGAAGTTTTCGATAAAAAGAGATTACAGCAGTGTTCAAACTTTACAATCAAACATTTTACACAGTGGCGTGTTGTGTCGTCATAGAATACTACTACCCCACTAAATACTAGCTACTAATACTACTACCCCAACTCATCTCAGGGCAGCAGCGTTTTTCGACCCGGGTTTTAAGTGTTCAGGCACTCTAGAGATACAGGTTTTTTTCTCCAAAACATTATTATTCCATACTTTATTCAATAGAGGCACTATAATATTATAAATGCGGAAGTAACTCTGTCTGTCTCGCTTTCCAGTGGAAACGACTGAACCGATTCGAATGAAATTTAATATAGAGATAGTATAGAGCCTAAGAAAGGATATGACGATACTTTTTATCTCAAAATTCTCGCAATATTGGGATGATTTAAGGTATGTTAAGCTATATAGTCAAATAGTCTACTATCTACTATTTAATATAAAAATTAATCGTGGTTCGTTAGTCTCGCTAAAACTCGAGTATTTCGCTGTTTTTATTTTATTTTGAAATGTTTAAAAGGTGAGAAAATATGAAAAAATTGAGAGAAACTTAGAACAACGATTTCATTTCCCCATAAACTTTCTATGTATAAATGTTCCTATCACAGATTATTTAGGCGTGTTTTTTTTTTCTGGATTCTTCCATTCTGGGCGGGCAAACTAACATTGTCTATACAGCCAAGTTTTTTTAGTGGATGGAAAACTTATTATCTAAGGCGATAAGGATTTTCCGGGTAAGCTGGTATAATAATAAAATTATATTGTTCTAGGGGTCTGTGTAATCGAGCACGCGAGCGGCCGAACCACCAACAAGACAACGAATCACAATAATGGCTATACCAGCTACGGGTTGTTTCAGGTATATATATTTTTTAATAATAACTGTCGGTATCAGTATAGCAACTTGAGAAGGCATCCTGAGAGACTGGACACGCGCAGAACCAGCTAGATGTTGCGTGCTGCCATGGGTCAGAACGACCAGAGTGGCCAAGGGACATGCGACGGCCGACGAGTGAGCCGATTCGCTGTGGGAGCCGAATGTTGCACCGGTAGTACCAGTCGCCGGTGCAATGCTCCCGCGCATTTAGGTCCCCATAACATGAAGTTGATGGGACCCTGGGAGGAGGTGGGTTATGTCGGTATCAGTAACTTTCCCTTATTTCTATGGACGTTTCAGGTATATTTTCTTTTATAATAACTGTCGGTATCAGTAACTTTCCCTTATTTCTATGGACGTTTCCATCCAGAGATGTGTTGCAATTCATTCACTTAAGAGCCAGTTTACAGCGATGATAGCGCCATTCGCGAAAAAATTAATATCTTCTAAGCTAAGGCTAATATCAAAAATTTGTGGAACAGTATGACACTGGATAATGTAGCCTAGTATTTTTAGAGCACCTTTGTTTAGCTTTGAAGTTAAATACCAAAGAAAGATACAAAGTATCTGTGTATATTTTTGTTCTTTTTAGTTAGGACTACTTTACTGTGCTCAAAAAATACTAAACAAGATTATCTTTTGTCATACTTACTGTGCCACATTTTTGATATTTGCCTTAGTTAAAAGTTTTTTTTTTTTTTGAGAATGGCGCTGGCATCGCTGTAAACTGGCTATCATTAAGTATTATATATTTCATATTTAATTTAGCAAAAAGTGAATGAATTGTTTCTATTAGTTCTTAAAAACACCTTCGCTACGAATGTCTGACAGATTTTATCAGGAGGTTATGATAACAAGTAAACGTCGAGTTTTCTTAAAATTTCTAATGTAACAACTTTTTCCAAAAAAAAATTCATCATTTGAAAAGCTTATCACTTATCATTTAGTTTATTTTATAGGTTATCCGCTAGGCTCATAAATGTTATCTACATCGAAAGGTTAGAACCTAATCTATACCAATATTATAAAGAGGAAAGATTTGTTTGTTTGTTTGTAACGAATAGGCTCCGGAAATACTGAACCGATTTGAAAAATTCTTTCACTGGGAGGAAGCTACACTATCCCCGAGTTTCATAGGCTATATTAGATTTTCAAAAAAATTAGGGATCCTTACTTAAACTCAAATAATGTAACCCAAGGTGCAATATTTTTTCCGTTGTTTACATATTTTGACAGGTGGTTTGTTGTTGTTGTTTGTTTCTTTATTCGCCTCATTCTGGGGAGTCTAAAGAACAAAGTCTATAGAGCCAAGTCTTAAGTAGCATCTTATATTCTATGGCGTAACGAAGTTAGCCGGGACAGCTCGTGTATAATACATTCACAACATAGTAAGGCGGTACGAAGTTCGCCGGGTTGACTAGTAAGTATTATAAAATTCGTAGTGTTACGGAATACAGAGGCGGGTAAGTATAAATAATTCCAGACTCAGCTTTTCGAGGTTTCTCTGCGGAGATTTGAGAAGGAATCCTTAATAATGTTATAAATGCTAAAGTTTGCCTGAATGTATGTACGGATCATATAGTATTACAGGGACTTAATTCTCTTACTTTAGCATTAACCATAATCTAAAATGTTTTTCTAAGGATTTTTTGTTGAGAGGATTGCAAAATCATGAAATTTTGTGTTATTTACAATTGACATACCACATATACCACACACAACAAGGGAATAACATAATAAGGGAATACGACTCCAGTTGATATTGTTTTATTGCATTTTGGGCCTACCGACTTCTATAACTCTAGCTGATACAGCGAATTCGCCCTGCGTTCTAAATTTGTGATAATATTCTACAGTCTACACAGTCACATCACACTCAAAGCCCCTAGTAGGAAGAACTTACGTATCTAGGGTACCCGAAACAAACACAGAGATGAACATTACACCCAGACCGGAAACAAACATCGATATTCATCATATTAATATTCGCCCCGCCCGGGAATCAAAACCAGGTGCACACGTTTACTCAGTCCACATCACTGCCAACTGAACTGAGTATTTATTTTTTCGACCCATGTTGCTTTGAGAAAGTTTTTAGTTATGGTGAGCAGAATCCCTCTTTTGATTTATTACCGCCTTGTCAGAAACACCCAGTATATTAAATTATAATCAATGCAAAAAAGCCAAACACACAATCGCATATTTCCTCTATATAAATTGGTATAGATTAATCTCCAAAACCGATTCAAATTGAGAATTCAAGATGAAACGCAAACAGATGTTGGTAATACATAATTCCATGATCAATCAATGATTTACTGGCCCAAACAGATGATGTGGGGCAAAACGCATCGAATTACCCTATCAGCCGCCGCAGACCGTAATGCAATGGCCTAATCGCTAGTAATCATTCAACGAGGTATGACATTTGATCGTAATTAGCTCATTTTGTGATTTTGCTTTATTCATCACCGGTCCTACAGATAAGGGCTTTATGCTTTTATTTCTGTGTATTTAATTTTAAAGTTTTTAGTGTTACTAATTGTCTGATGGTTTTCAGTTTGATCAGACTTCCCGGTTACCGCTTAAGCTTAAATTTAGTTCTTTTTTAACCGAATTAAAAAAAGGAGGTTATCAGTTTGACTTGTATGTATGTATGTTTGTCCGCGATTATCTCGAGTTTGGCTAAATCAATTTTGATCGAGTTTTCACAAAAGTATTTGTTACATTCCGAAGAAGCTTTTAGTACCTATTTCAACCAACTTGTGAAAATAGGAAGATCTCAGCATAAGAACCATCTTTATATCGATCTGAGAGGAGGCCTGTGTCCAGCAGTGGACGTCTTTGAGCTTATAAGCCAAACAGTTAAGGTAGCGTGTTAAAAATAGCAACATAGCACCTTTCGACCTACAAAACACGTATAAATTTATAATCAGAGATCGTTGCACCCTCGCCGCGTCGGACCCGCGGGTCCCATGACCTATTTCTAACTAAATTAATATGAGTAAATCTGCCTGTAATCTGTGCCATCCGCTGGCGTCGGACGGCGGGCGCGGGCAACGGAATGAATTGAATCTGTGCCGATGCACTGTACCGTAATGGATTGAAGCGAATGGTATTAAAAAAATGCTGTTACAGGTTTTATAGAGTTATTTTGGGGTTCTTTTTTTTACTATATAGATTGAGGGTTTAGGGAAATTAAACGGTTAAAGTCATTTTAAAACTTTATTTTGAATATAGAATCCTTACAATATCCTTATTATATCTTATCCTTTCAATCGAAAGTATATGGTAAGGTAACCATGACCTTTTGAAGATGATCAGTTCTAGTTATAGTTTGGCTAATGAAGGGAGTGACTCGATCAGTGGTTTTTTTAACCGACTTCAAAAAAGGAGGTTATCAGTTTGACCTGTATGTATGTATGTTTGTATCTATGAATTTATGTTTGTCCGCGATTATCTCGCGTTTGGCTGCTCCGATTTTTTTGCGGTTTTCATAAATGCGTTTGTTAAATTCAGGAGAAGGTTTAAGTAACCGACTTCGAAGAAGAAGAGGTTCTCAGATTATGTTGTTACGTTGTTACAGGCATCCAGGTACAGGTTCTTGCCTAGTTAGGAGCACTAAATTAAATGCGTTTTGTTTGAAGCAAAGTGGAATACATAATTACAGTTGAGATCATAATATCGAATATTGGCTCAAGTATAAGTAAAAGTCAGAAAGATAAACAGCGTTTAGAAATCACAAGTAGTTACGAAATTGAAAACCGCACAGGCCGTGGCCGGGGCGGTATCGGAATCCTGGATCCTCTCTATAAAATATTACTTTTCTAAATCAAACAGAACGGGCGAATCATTTTTCAATATTATACTCAAGATGGGATTTTCAAAGCGCACTTTTTTTCATGCTTTTGATTTGAGATTGAAAACGGGATACTTATAATTTATTAGGATATTAAAATAAAAAATGTGAAAAGTCTTAACCTAAAACCGATATAGGTACGTCCACGTCCACTAAACTTTATCGACTGCTCCGTAGCTCAGTTGGCAGTGAGGTGGACTGAAACGCTGGTGCACCTGGGTTTGATTCCCAGCGAGGCGAACATTGTTATGATAAATATCAATGTTTGTTACCGGTCTAGGTATTATGTTCGTCTCTGTATAAGTTTCGGGCAACCCTAGATACAGGTTCTTCCTAGTTATGGGCTCTGAGTGTGCCGTCACGCTTGGCAGGCGGGTTGGTAATTACAGTATGGCTTTTCAATTAAGCCGCGCACAAATAAAGAAAAAAATTATAAAACCATGAGAAACATCATGCTATCTCGCTCACACATATCCATTCTGAAAGAGGACGGATGATGCTGTCATGGATTGATATATTTTTTTCTTTACGTGAGCGAGTTATATTTTAAAGAAAGACTCTACTGCCCGTCCTTAGGGTGTTTCCTTAGTCGCCTTTTACTACACCCACCCGTGGGAGCAGATGGGATGGTGGTATTATTATATGCAGCCTCCAAACAGCCACGGACTGATATGCTGGCTCTGGCTAAAACACTCTTTGAATATCCATTGACTCCGAAATATATTCATAAAACAAATATAAAAATCCAGAGCCACTTACTTTCATTTACAATTCATGCGAGTTGAATGAGCAGTCAATCTCAATCTCAAATCTCCATCAATCATACATCCATAATTGACTCGCTCAAGCTCAGTTTTTGAAGATCCTAAAGGCAGATTAGCTCTCTGAAAGCTCGCGTTGTTTGCCGATAGACACCTATCGACTTCGATCTAGCAAGCATCGACGTCTAGGGGCGTAGGGATGGGGCGCTATGATATCGATAAAATGGGAGAGATCTATTAAATTGAATCCTCAGTTACTGTTTACGCCTCTAGTTGCAGGAGATATTGCCAGTTCCAATTTGAATTTAAAGATTACATTTTAATAATAATAATTTATTCAGAGTACGTCCCGCGTAGTTCGATATGTTAGAAAGAGATAGGAAATTAACTGTTCCTAAATATAATATTCCGGTGCAAGTAAATTCTTAACAGTGACCGTTTAACGTTATAACAGTTAGTAGGTTATGTTAAAGTTGCATAAATCTACGTGTCAATGTTGTTATGTAAATAAATGTTTCTTTGTTTTAAACTTTCAAACAGTATTGGTTGGAGGTTTATCTTGCGCTAATTCTAATATCATAACAGCGCGTTCCAATATGACGAAGTTTTTGTCCAAAATATATCGATCAAAAGACGATCCCACCACTGTTCACTCGACTCCACACCGCGACCTGCAAGACGCCTATCTTCAGGTGACAATGCAAATCACCAAGCGAGCTCGAGACCCGGCACTCGAATACGGCTGAATCGATTCAAGGATCGAGAACAATGACGTTTATTAGACGCTCGATTCCAATTTGCGATCTCAGACGTAATGTCATGTGGGCTTTGCCTGTGTTGTTGATACTTGGGTTTAGTTCATGGCTTTGTTTGCTAAGAGAAATGTTATGAACTGTAAATATCTTTTTTTTGGAACTAAGTTCATTATCTCGGGTTGCGGTGGGGACCTAGCCAAGAAAAAGTGCAACGTTACGGCTGAAGTGAGACACAAAAGCGCTTGATGAACAAGGACATTCATTTTCAAGGTGGGAGGTGGCTCTTCAAGAGTTTCAGCGAAGAACGCTGCTGCCCGACCTTCGAAAGTTCCCTTAGACGCCTTTTACGACACCCATGGGACGAGATGGGGTGGTGGTATTCTAAACCGCCACTACAACGCAGTTTTAAAAGTTACCGGGATTTTGGCAGACAAATAGACAGACATTTTGACATTACGTTAGTTAGATACTAGATTTTTGTAGAACTATCTAGTCATTTAAAGTCAAACATCAGACAGTACATTTCATTTGCAAATATAGATAAACGTAGCAAAGATAGGGCTTGACGGTAGCGACTGTGATTGGATCGGCGGGGGTGAGATAGAGCCTATCAATAGTGGGGAGGGGTGTGACACTTGTGATGTCGATATACATAATAATAACACATTACAAGAAGAGCTTCTAACTAGGTAGAACTTGTTTCTAGCGTGTCCGAAATACACAGAAACACACTCAAGTTACACCTTTACCTCGGAAACTTTATAGAAAAAAGCACGTTTCTTTAGTTTTCGGCGTCCATGCTTGAGTATTTGTGTTTTTTTTTTATTGTATCTGTAAATATGTGTGAAACTAGTTAATAAAACCAAACTGAATTAGTCACAAATAGACATAATTAAAATGCCAAAATTAGCTTTTCCGCTATTCGGGAGTAATCCTTTATTACAGCTATTATCTATTTACGCACTTAATTAAATTCATTCATTATTATTATTATCAATATAATTATCGGTTGTATTAATCAAAACCTGGCAGTTTGGGATGCGATAAAATATGCATTAGGCTTAGCGCGCACTGAAACGCAAGTCTGAAACCGCAAAAAAATGTAACACATAGCTTTGAATACAAGCGCACGCATTAGCGCGTTTTTCAGCAGACTGATTTAAAAAAACGCAACTTGTTACAGTGGCGGTCTAGTACCGCGTAACACTCCCGGTTTTTCTGTATTGCAAAATAGCTCTTGTTCTTTGGTAATACATTCTAGGGCGCACGCGACCCTAGACAAATCTGTTACTCCCTCCTAGACCGCCTATGTACATTATAATCAGCGTTTTGTATGTTAGTGTACGGTCCACACCCCTCCCCCCCCTTTATGACAGTACAACCATTACTCAGGCCCCTAGTTCCCGGCGTCTCCAGCGCAGGTCCCGGTGATGACGGTAGCCGAGGCGGCGCTGGAGCTTGGGGTGCTAAGAATCCCCGGGTTAGATCGATCCCCCCCCCCGTCAGACGACCAACAGTATGAAGGTACTGTTTTAAAAATCAGTAAAACGGCAACCGCGACAAATGCGGTTTGGCGTTTTCAGTCCTTTGAAAAACCGCTCGCGTTTAATCGCAGTGCGTGCTCCCCCTTTTGTGTTGTATTGGCTCCCGCTAAAGCTTGAATCGAGAAACAAAAACTTAATTGAATTTTGAACAGTGACAATGTTCGATCTGCTGCTAGTGTGGTTACATTTTACAACTTTTCAATTTCCGGAAATTTGAAATCGGTTGTCATATCAGATAATATTTCTACTCTATGTATATTTGACTGCTCCGTGGCTCAGTTGGCAGTGATGTGGACTGAGTAAGCGTGTGCACCCAAGTTCGATTCACGGGCGGGGCGAATGTTGATATGATGAATATCGATGTTTTTTTCCGGTCTGGGTGTGATGTTCGTCTCTGTGTGTGTTTCGGGCACCCTAGATACAGGTTCTTCCTAGTTAGGGGCTCTGAGTGTGATGTGTTATTATTATTATTTGTATTATAAATCTGATTCAAAGCTAAATAAATCGATATTAGTCAGGTCTGGCATATGCTGAGTCAGAGCTTTATCACACTTATATACATTTAGAGGCTGTGTTATTGGTATAAATGTTTATTTCATGCTTTGCTATTGTAAACTGTATGTTCAAGGTATGAAATAGAGCTCACAAGTTATTTATTCAATAAAAAATAACTAAATAATTACTTACTTACTTATAGTTGAAAAGTTTTACCGAAAATTTGTCAAACTTTTCGGAAATTACTGAAAAACTACTCTCGCACGAACGAATCTCAGTGACAATCGAAAATAATTATTATGAAACAGTTTTCCGTTGAATTATGAACGTCATCATGAAAACAGGGTGACTTTAGATGGGAAAGAGCTATAGATAAAACCATTAAGTATAGACATAATTATCATCATCAAGGCTTCAATTTTAAGGCGAAAGACGTCCACTGCTGGACATAGGGCCTCCGCTACAAATTGCCATATCGACCGGTCTTGAGCGACCCTCGTCAAGTGTACCTATTCCCGCATATTTCACCTAGTATACTCATTTAATACTTATTTATATCAGAATCTGTCGAAGAGTAATGGCGCATTTAGGGGCACGCGGGGCGTTGCGCGGGGCGTGCTGCGATTAAATCATAGCAATGTATGAGACCGTTTACGGAGACGCGTTGGCACAGTCAATGCGGTCACCGCCGCGGGCGCCGCCGCGCTGCTCGCGTGGTTTAACGCTTCAAGATCAAAACATAGGCCTATGCTCGATATCGTTTAAAGGACACTCGATACGATAAACAGGAGTCTTTATTTAATTTTACT
Source organism: Euspilapteryx auroguttella (assembly GCA_951802225.1). NCBI lineage: Eukaryota > Metazoa > Arthropoda > Insecta > Lepidoptera > Gracillariidae > Euspilapteryx > Euspilapteryx auroguttella. The sequence continues at coordinate 5,555,550 of OX637662.1, forward strand.
CGTACGACTCTAATACGGTACCCTGTGGCAACATCAAAATACACAAATTGCACTATTCATCTTTAATGAAACTTATTCATAAACGACCTCTATATAAATAAGCTATCGCTGCAAGCCCCATGTATCCATTTAAATATCGGTAAATTAACACGATGTCGAAAATCTGCAACGAGGCCGTACAGAGTTGATGACGTAGATTAAATTTGAGGGCCCATTTACATAATTTCCTGCACATTGTATCGAATTCTTTCTTTTTTTACTAGTCGACCCGGCGAACTTCGTACCGCCTAACCTATGACTATCTTGCTCACGTATTCTACTATTAACCTTTTTCTTGAATCACTATATTTATTAAAAAAAAAAAAACATCAAAATTCGTTGCATAGTTTTAAAGATTTAAGCAAACATAGGGACAGACGCGGGAATAGCGACTTTGTTTTATACAATGTTATTATGTAAATACTTAAAAGGAGGTTTTCCAATCGTGGTAGTTTTTTTCCATTAAATAAAAAAAAAACTATTAAAACTTTCCCTTACAATCCCTTCCTCCACCTGACTTAAAATAAGACTAAGGGAACACCCCCGAATAACGGGCAGTAGCGTACTTAGTTGAAAAACTTAAAGAGCCAATTGCGACAACGCGCCTGTCATAAGGATGCTAGATGTAAGAAGTCAAAACATCGATACATCACAAACACTTTATCGAAATTAGGCCCCTGGAAGAAATCGATTTCTGAAAGTAACGATCAAAAACCCTCAACAAAATCTGTAATAATTATAAAAAACGCATGCTGAGATTATTTTATCAATTTCTGAAAGCAACAATGAAAAAATATCATTTTCTTATCCTTATCAATGTCGATCGATGTTGCCTGATCGATGTTTTGTGTTCGATGATCATCGAACATCGATGTTGAGCCATTGATGTCAAAACATCGATGTTTTCTCAATATCGAGCATCCCTAGCCTGTCAAACGTGGCGAATAGGGCAAAACCTTCCATAATTGTGTGCTCTATACTTAGCAGTCTGTATGAGAAGCCTACGGAAGCAGCAGGATACAACTTTCGGTTAATTAGATACAGATGATGATTCATTTCTTTGTCCTCAGATCAACAACAAGGAATGGTGCAAAAAGGGAAAGAAAGGCGGACTTTGCGTTATGAAATGTGAAAGTAAGATCAAAATATTCTACAAAATTATAGTCTAAAGTTGCCCCTTTTAGCAACGTTTAATAACTTACATTGGTCTTTAACCCAGCTATATAACAGAGCCCCAAAAATACTAAGAAAGATGATCTAGCAGTGTCCTACACAGTTTTTTTTTTTAGCGATTGGCACTAACATCGGTATAACCTGCGCACATATAGATCAAATCTCAAAATGGCGGCCGTTGTATGGGCTGTCTCTCTTCTTAAGAGCCAGTTTACAGCGATGCTAGCGAAAAAAAATAATATCTTCTAATCTAAACTAAGGCAAATAACAAAAATGTGGCACTGTATGACACTAGATATTGTAGCCTAGTATTTTTAGGGCACTTCTGTACAGCTTTTAGGTTGAAGACCAAAGAAAGCTACAAAGTGTTGCTAAAAGTGGCCACTTTAGTCAATATTCTATGTTTTTCTTTGTTCTTTTTACTTAGGACTACTTTGCTGTGCTCAAAAAATACTAGGCTACATTATCTAGTGTCATACAGTGCCACATTTTTGATATTTGCCTTAGTGTAGAAGATATTAATTTTTTTCGCGAATGGCGCTAGCATCGCTGTAAAATGGCTCTTAACTCTTTTCTCATACTAATATACGCGAGATAGCATGCGTTCGACCGCCATTTTCAAATCTATTCTTTATCTGCGCGGCTTTAACAGGCGTCTTATATGTTTAATTTAACTTTACAGATCTCTTAAACGAAGATTTAACTGACGACGTTCGCTGTGCTAAGAGGATCTTCGATAGAGTAGGCTTCAAGGGCTGGCCAGTTTCCTACGCTTTCTGCAAGGAAAAGAACCTTCCAGACCTCTCAAAGTGCAACTAAAATAACTGCCGGCGTAGCTTGTTTTCGGCTTCATCTTTCTGTACTAGATTTTTTGTCTTAAATTTGTTTTAACCTTTTGCTATATTTTTTTATACGGAAGAAAATGGAGTTGATTGAAAATCAGCGCTAGCTAATGCTTAGTTAGTGCCATTTTACTGTTGCTACGACACAATCTAAGTTATATGTGTCAATGAAGTCCTAATTATAAATTAGTTACCTTACTTATGTAAAAAAAAACTAGGTATTATTGTTATTTTCAAAATCTCATTTTGTTATTGAACTAACAATAAATTTTATTATATCTGGCACTTGACTACGAACATTTTTGTTTATAAATATTTTTGTAATAAATCATTCATCATTAGTTTTAGTAATTAAATTAGTTATGAGTTAGATATTAATATTGTTCGTAGTTGATTCTCAGATCTATACTCTTGATTTTTTAATATTAAGAAAAGGTATGATTCGTAATTTGATAAAGTTTGTGATGGTGCATTCACGTACAAAGCTGGTAACAAGCGCTTGTTGGCGCTGATTTGAAAAATGTATAGAAAATACCTGCGCTGACATTAGCGCTGGAACAAGCGTCTATGTCTGCGCAGGTATTTTCTATATATTTTTCAAACCAGCGCTTATGTTACCAGCGTTCTACGTGAATGCACCCTTAGCTTACAAAAATTGTTTTTGATGACAGGGGTAGCCTATGTATTATACTCATATACTCATCCGATTTCAATAAAAACTTTTTTTAAATAATCTATAACGTTTTTATTTCTTTAATAGCGCTAGACACAAAGGTATCGGCGTTGTGTCTCTCGTTATTAGATTTCAGACCTCAACGTAATTAGTTTCGAGGAGAAATGGAATTATTTGCCGATAATACCAAAAGTAATTCCGGAAATCAGATCATTGATGTAATTTTCATGTCGCCTATAATGTAATTAATACATCAGATGGGAGTTAATTACAAACGAACAGTTTGTATCACACTGCCATTTTATATAACTTAAATTTAAGGCTTTGTCAGACACGCGACTGAGGCGGTTTCGTCGTTCTTTTGCCGGAGTGGTAGTATAATATAAATTTCAATAGGTAAATAAGGGACAGTTTGTCCCGGCCATCCGCCGTATAGCTTTGGCAGTGCCAACAATTATGGAGATGGTTTCTTTAGCGTGGTTTTGTAACAGTACAATGAAAGATGTAATAATTTATGTGGCCAGGCCAGTCCAATCAATAAACCGAACATTAAGCTCAACTTAATTAGTAATGATGTTCCGGCACGTCACTAGCAGATGTTACGCCCATCACTAGACCCCCTCCGCCGCCGCCGCCATTATACTACCTTCTCTCGGACTCACGACAGCGACGAACGCATTCTTTAATCTAAATTATTATATTTAATTAACCTAAGTTTGTGGAAACGCAATAAAATTGTTATACGCAAGATCTTTTGGAGTCAGATCATTTATTCACCATCCTCACCCGGAACATTGGTGAACACCGACGTGATCGTTTTGACGCAGCTCTCGGCAGATTATTTCCTTATCATCAACCCTGCCCAGCCGTTGGAAACCATCAACCTACGCGCCAAAGTCGTCAGAGCAACACCGAGCAAGAAGACAGACGAAAGGAACTACCAGCATCCGAATCCAGCCACGTTCAATACTTGGAACCGAGGAAGTCTATTTGGAGGGCAACTTCACCCAGGGTCGACGCCAGCCGGCCAGCTACTTACAAGCCAGTCATCGTGCCAGCTACCGGGCCAGTCAGATATCATACAGTGCGCCGCAGCCAGGTGTTTGTGACCAGGGAAGTGCCCCATCCCTTACTTCCCGCCTATTTTCCCCGCCTAATTTACGGTTCAGTTTTGTCAGTTTCGAGTGCATTGTGCGTAGTCTATCCTATTTAGTGATTCAGCCAACTCAATTTAGTGTTAAAAACCTAAAAGAAGTTTCAAAATCTAACAATTTACTTTGCAATCTAAACACTTAAAGTTCACAACCTAATTTTCTTCCCGTACACAAAAGTTCTAGGTATTTACGAACAAATTTAAATTCATCAAAGTAGTAGCAATTAACTGTGTAGTGACTGTGTTAGTGCTTAATCATTTATTCATTAGTTTTTCTCAAATTCCAGTAATTTTGCCCAAGCTACGCAGTGGTACGACTACCCACCAGTACCGAGTAAACCCGTGGACTTTGGACCCCGCGGCGAGAAGTTTATGTTGGTTTGATTTTATTGGTTTTAATAGTTTTATACAATCAAAATATACACATCAAATTGATTTAGTTTGGTCAAGCAAAGCAATTAGGTATAACTACATAGTTAGGCGTACCAAATAAATAAATAATAAACCTACTAAATTTTATTGTTAGGTATTGTGTGTAACTAACATTTAACTTGTGTGTGTTTTTTAATTAAACATTTGTCTAACATAACTGTGGTGTTCTTTATTTAGTAATTACTAATTAATCCTACTTATCCACTATGTCTGTCTCTGTCAGGCATGACGAATCTAAATCTCGACAACCGAGCCCTAATCCAGTAGCTAGTGGTAGTGGGACAATCAAAACAGAGATAAGAGATCTCATAAATAAGCGTATTTATGTAAAAGGACGTATAACGCATTACAATAACTTTTTTAACAAGATACAGAACTCAGAAAATATAACGCCAGTCGATTTGTGCATGCTAAACGAACGATTTAATAAGTTTCAAGAACTATTCATTTCATTTGATGATTTACAATCACAAATAGAGCAATATAATGCCTCTGACATAACAGGTGAACTTGAAATTCGTGAGGAGATTGAAACAGAGTTTACCTTAGCTATTGCCAAATCAAAGGTTCTTTTGGAAAAATACTCACCTGCCAACGATTTCGAGTCTGCAAAGTCTGAAAATGGGTCACACAAATCGATCTGCAGCCATACATGTAATAACAACAATAACAACATTAACTTTAAATTGCCTGTAATAAAAATAACTAATTTTGATGGGTCTTATTTTAAGTGGTTGGAGTTTAGAGACACGTTTACCTCCTTAATTCACAACAATGACCAAATTAAAGCAATTTATAAGTTTCACTACTTGATTTCTTACCTGGAAGGGGAGGCCTCTCGTGTTATCAGCAACTTAGAAGTAACAAATGAAAACTACATTGAAGCCTGGCGTCTCCTCTGTGAAAGATACGATAACAAGAAACAATTGATAAAAAATCATTTAAACTCACTTTTAAACTTTCAAACTGTTCCCCGAGATTCTGCTAAGGGTTTAAGGTTCATTGTAGACCATGTTTCTAAAAACTTGCGAGCACTTAATTCTCTAGGTGAACCGACTCACTCATGGGACACCCTTATCACACATTTACTTGCAGCTAAGCTTGACAGCGGGACAAGTTTCAAGTGGGAAGAGCGTAAAAATGCTATAGATGGCTCCCCATCACTAAATGATTTTTTCAGTTTTTTAAAGGACCGAGCCGACATTCTCGAGTCAGTTGGTTACAGCAAACCATACAATCAAGTTAAGCCAACTCATCCACAGAATAACTCATTTGTACCTAGACAACAAAATGGTTTAAACACAAAATCATTTACAATTTCAGCCACTAATCCTCCTGGTCAATCATCCCCTTCGTGTGTAGCGTGCAACGGTGAGCATCGCCTTTACGACTGCTCGTCATTCCTGGCCAAGTCAATTGACGAAAGAACTTCCGAGGCGCTGCGCCTCAAGCTGTGCTTAAACTGCTTGCGCAAAGGTCATCCTTCTCGATTTTGCCGGCTAGGCCCCTGCTCCATCTGTAAAAGACGCCATAACACACTGTTGCACAAGTCTGCGGATGTTACTCAGGTTTCAAACACACAATCCAATCCTGTTCTGTCTACAAATGATGATGTTAACATAAGTGATAACGAAAATAATACAAACATTTTGAGCATGTCTACAAACTTAGCCAATCAAAACAACGTTTTACTGTCGACTGCACTGATAGACGTGTACAATTCTCGCACAAATCAATACATAACTATACGTGCACTTCTAGACAGCGGCAGCCAAACGTCTTTAGTTACCGAACGCATAAAAAAAGAGTTAGGTTTGAGCGCTCAGCCCACAAAGGTCAACATAGTAGGTGTAGGTAATGTACACAATTCCAATGCAACTGAGCGGTGCGTGGTACAGGTAAAGTCCAAAACGATTGACTACACATTTGATTTAACTTGCTTGGTACTACCAAAGCTTACAGGAAATCTGCCTGCTCGTACCTTTGATTTATCTCAAATTAATTTACCACAAAACCTTCCCCTTGCCGACCCATTGTTTAATATATCGAAACCTATTGATATGTTGATCGGAGTAGACTTATTTTGGCACTTAATTGAGTCCGATCAGCTGTTTCTTGGCGCAGGCAAGCCAGTTATGCAAAAATCAAAGTTAGGGTGGTTGTTAGCGGGACCGTATATACAGGATGTTACTGATTCATCTTTAACTTATTGCAACCATGTTTCAATTAATGAGATAAATATTTCAAATAAGGAATTAAACAACAGTATGACTAAGTTTTGGGAATTAGATCAAATTCCTGAATCAGCTTTGGAAAATAATTACACTGAATCAGAAAGTTTATGTGAACAAAAATTCAAGGAAACAACTTATCGTAACAATGAAGGCAGATTCTCTGTACAGTTACCCCTTTCAACTGAACCCGATTGCCTAGGTGATTCATTCAAATTAGCAAAACGGCAATTTCTTTCTTTGGAAAAACGGTTTAGAAAAAATCCAGATCTAAAACTACTATATACACAGTTTATACAAGAATATTATAATTTAGGGCATTTAAGTAAATCTAAAAATGAAATCCCAGAAACTAAATATATTAACATAACTGAATCAAATAAAGACAATAACGATAAAAAAGCGCAATTAATAAATTTTATAAAATATTCTTCTTTAAATTTTTTACAGAGATCATTTTCACATGTTATAAGATTTATTCACAATTGCAGAAATAAACAAAACAAAAGGATTGGTGTTTTGAAGCCTGAGGAGCTCTCTTCCTCCTTTGAAGCTCTAGTAAAACTATCCCAACGGGAATCATTCCCAAGCGAGTATAAAGCTTTAGTCAAGGGTAACCCATTGAATAGCAAAAACACTCTTACATCATTGAGCCCATTTCTTGACGATCGAAATATTATTAGAGTAGGAGGTCGCCTCGAGTCTTCTTGCTATCCCTTCGAAAAGCGACACCCTATGTTGCTTCATTCTAAACATCAATTAACCAAATTGCTTTTCCAGCGAGAGCACCTAAAATTATTGCACGCTGGCCCTCAGCTGCTCCTATCCTCTATCAGGGAATATGTTTGGCCCATAGCAGGCAGAGATCTAGCACGCACCACGGCGCGACATTGCGTCATTTGCAGAAGGGCTCGTGGTGAAACACTAGCTCCCTTGATGGGCTCACTACCAGAACAGCGCGTCAATCCCGATTTTCCGTTCATGACCACGGGCGTAGATTTCGCAGGACCTTTTTTAATTACTGACCGTAAGGGTAGAGGGTGTAAGATAACCAAATGTTATTTGTGCCTATTTGTGTGCTTTAGGTACAAATGTTTACATTTAGAAGCAGTAAGTGAAATGTCAACAGATGCTTTCTTGTTATCGTTACGGCGCTTCATCTCTCGCAGAGGAAAGCCATCCGAAATATTCTGCGACAATGGTCGAAACTTTGTCGGCGCAAATAAAGAAATTGGACATTTTTATAAACACTAGCGCTGATGACATTACGTCCTTCTCTTCCAGGGAAAGCATTAAATTCAATTTCCAGCCAGCATATGCTCCTCACTTCGGTGGATTGTGGGAGGCAGCCGTAAAATCGGCAAAATACCATTTAAAAAGAATTTTAGGAAACACGCACTTGACATTCGAAGAACTGGCAACTCTTTTCAGTCAAATTGAGGCAGTCCTGAACAGTAGGCCATTATATCCGTTATCCTCATCTCCCGACGATCTTCAACCTTTAACTCCCGGGCACTTCTTGATAGGTCGACCACTCACTTCGCTGCCATCTCCCAATATGTATGATGCCAAAATAACCACTCTGAATCGTTTCAAGCGCATTGAGTATCTACGACAGCAGTTTTGGAGACGTTGGCAAGTCGAATATATCAACGAACTGCAACAGAGACACAAATGGCGAGTCCCTTCCAGACAATTGCACATTGGGGACTTAGTTCTTTTAAAAGAAGAAAATATACCGCCAATGTCATGGCGAATAGGCCGAGTTACTTCTCTGTTCCCTGGACACGACGGCATTGTACGCGTAGCGGATGTTAAAACAGTCACCGGCACATACAGACGAGGTGTCAAGTATATGTGCCCACTGCTGGAGCCAGCTGATACGCAGTTGGAACCTCATGATTCCAAGGCCCTGGAGGATGTTCCGGCACGTCACTAGCAGATGTTACGCCCATCACTAGACCCCCTCCGCCGCCGCCGCCATTATACTACCTTCTCTCGGACTCACGACAGCGACGAACGCATTCTTTAATCTAAATTATTATATTTAATTAACCTAAGTTTGTGGAAACGCAATAAAATTGTTATACGCAAGATCTTTTGGAGTCAGATCATTTATTCACCATCCTCACCCGGAACATTGGATGTTCCGGCACGTCACTAGCAGATGTTACGCCCATCACTAGACCCCCTCCGCCGCCGCCGCCATTATACTACCTTCTCTCGGACTCACGACAGCGACGAACGCATTCTTTAATCTAAATTATTATATTCCGGCACGTCACTAGCAGATGTTACGCCCATCACTAGACCCCCTCCGCCGCCGCCGCCATTATACTACCTTCTCTCGGACTCACGACAGCGACGAACGCATTCTTTAATCTAAATTATTATATTTAATTAACCTAAGTTTGTGGAAACGCAATAAAATTGTTATACGCAAGATCTTTTGGAGTCAGATCATTTATTCACCATCCTCACCCGGAACATTGATCACGTCGGGGTCACCAATGTTCCGGGTGAGGATGGTGAATAAATGATCTGACTCCAAAAGATCTTGCGTATAACAATTTTATTGCGTTTCCACAAACTTAGGTTAATTAAATATAATAATTTAGATTAAAGAATGCGTTCGTCGCTGTCGTGAGTCCGAGAGAAGGTAGTATAATGGCGGCGGCGGCGGAGGGGGTCTAGTGATGGGCGTAACATCTGCTAGTGACGTGCCGGAACAGCGTTTAACAAAGAAATTTCACCTTTATAAATAAGAAGAAAAATAAAGCTATGTAAGTAATACTACAACAGTTTTAAATATGTTGCTTAAATATACCAAGCATATCGGAAAAAACGCCTCAGAACCGCAAATGTAAGGCTACGAACGCACAGGCGGTTTTATTTCCGCGCGGTGTCAAAGTTTGTTATTTAATTTTCAACCTTATTCATAGGCCCCGAACGCACAAGCGTGTTTTTACGGTTTTTTATCCGCTGGTGCGCACACTTCCATAGGATTCAATATGTTACATAAAATCCGCGCGGAAAAAAACCGCCTGTGCGTTCGTAGCCTAAGCGGTCTATGGCCGACAGCCCCTGTCTGCGCACGCCTTAACGTAGTGTTAAGTTAAAATTGGTTACCAAATTATTATTAGATTAAAATTTTGATACGTTTGTATTGACTATTGGTTTTAGGGAATTTGATAAATAAATAAATATAAAACAAGATTAAATGAGGGGCAGTGTTATTTATGTAACTAATAGTGGTTTAACTAAGCATTGAATTAGAAGAGAAAAGCTTGGGACCTATTCCCAAAATAAAATCCTTTAATGTTGAATTCATGCATTATCTATACCAATATTATAAAGAGGAAAGATTTGTTTGTTTGTTTGTAACGAATAGGCTCCGGAAATACTGAACCGATTTGAAAAATTCTTTCACGGTTGGGAAGCTACACTATCCCCAAATGACATAGGCTATATAAGTTTTAAAAAAAGATTAGGGATCCTTACTTAAACTTAAATAAAGTAACCCAAGGTGCAATTTTTTTCCATTGTTTACATATTTTGACAGGTGGTTTGTTGTTAATGTTTGTTTTTTATTCGGCCATTCTGGGCAGTCAAAAGAACATAGTCTATAGAGCCAAGTCTTTTGTAGTATCTTATATTCTATGGCGTAACGAAGTAAGCCGGGAAAGCTCGTATACTTATAAGACGTACACCTTTACTTAATATAACTAAATGCACAAGAACGTCTTCGCCAAAGTTCGCCACAAGGACAAACATTCATCGCCACGTTTGGCAGGCGGGTTGGAGATCGCAGTATGGCTTTTCGGTTTTTCAACAAAGAGCGCTGCTGCCCAAACGGTGTTTCGTTTCCTTAGTAGACTTGGCGTCAGCCATGAGAAGTAAAATAGTTTTTTTCTATCATTTTAATCATGTTCAGTAAGTATTTTAATTTAATTCGATTGCAACTTATCAGAATAGGTCGCAAATGGCCGAGCAATCTAATTTTAAATCGCAATCTAGTAAACATTAGTGCGCGAACCGTGGCGCCTGCGGTATTTGTTCCGCAAAATTAACTTCATGCTATAGCTAAGCGAAACGGGCAGGCGTTTCTACCGCTACTGAAGTAAAGGCATTGTAATTTGGATTTACAGCAATGTTTTTAACCGACTTCAAAAAAGGAGGTTATCAGTTTGACCTGTATGTATGTATGTTTGTAATTTTTGTTTGTCCGCGATTATCTCTATTTTGGCTGAACCAGAAGTATTTGTTACATTCAGGAAAAGGTTTTGTTTTAGTACTTATTTTAGGAGATTTTAGAAAAGAGGAAATTTTCAGTTTAAGTATGTGTCAATTTATTGAAGGCGGGTTACTTTAAAAAAAAATATATGTAGAATTCGATATTCGAAAACCGCCGCTAGAGAGTAACTTTATCTTACCACACAGACTGTATACTATTCTGTGTTCGAAGACTATTCCTAACAAAGTGTCAACAACATTTGCTTAATTTTTCCGCAGCATTTACTTACTGCCCCGGAATTATAAGGTTTATGTAGGTATCAAAGACATAAAACCTTTTCTATAAAATGGCTCTATCTGAGTACGATGAGTAAATATTACTTTAAATTTAATTCTAAATTATATTAAGCTTATATTAAGTTTGAAACTAGTTAACAGCTGCCTGCGCTATGAAACAATTTCATGAACTTACCTCTAACCTATTTAGTAACGGTCAGGTCCTTTCATAACACTAACTACGACAAATAACAACGATTTGCTTGCGCCAAAGATATCAAACTAAAAACTAAAATTATAACACCCCTCTGGATTTTCGTTTTTGCGAAAACACGGATAATTTGATATAAGCATTAATTTTTTTAAATCATCCTGACAAAAGCAGTTTTTTTGCAAAAAACCTAGTATAATTGAAAAATTTGAAACCTGCCTTAACTCTGATTGGCTAGATTATTGCTTGCTGGTAAACTCTTATTCTGATTGGTTCTCTGTAGCGTCAAAGGATATTATAACGAACCAATCACAATAAGAGTTTACCAGCAAGCAATAATCTAGCCAATCAGAGTTAAGGCAGGCAGAGTTTTGCAAAAAACCTGATTATCTCAATCTTACTACGACATATTATACATATCTGATCTGATGTTTGGTCGGGTTGGATTAATTAGCGTAGAATTTTGAACCACGAGATGTAACCTAGGTATATAGAATACTTTTTATCCCAAAAAAGCCCACAAAATCGAAAAATTGGGTTTTGCAAACTTTAGACGCGCGGGGACCAAAACGTTTTAACCTCAAAACATGCCACAGAAAAACATCAATTTAAAATTCTAACGGAAATTTTCTAGTAACTGTACTGCACTCTGCAACCCCCGCAGTGCATAGAACTAGATGCAGTTAAAAAAAAAGAAAAGGAAACCAGGACACACACGTTCGAACCTGGCCACAAGTAATATCCGGTGCCTTTGAAGTTTACCGAGACCTGCTGTGTGTGGAGGCTTTACAGGAATAAAGTACTAGTTGCTCTGTGAGTGCAGACCCTGCGATATTTACTTATAAATTTAATTTACTAGCTGACCCAGAAAACTCCAGGCAAACAGGTTATCATTGATAGACGCATTACTCGTGCGTAGCGCAGCAAATGATACGATACAACAAGGTGAAAATAATGGTCACAGAGTGTTGATTTTTAAATATCCATTGTTTTACCACCACCGGATCTAGAATTTTCATTTTATTTTTATGGTAGCTGTAATGACTTGCTCTATCTCCTGCTTCCGGTTTATCGTCGATTTTTGGGACAGACTGTATATTAGTAGATAGATTTATAAACTAAGTTTTCTTTTGAAATCGTTATACCTACCCGGGTATTGTATTTTGAATGCATTCAATCGTAGCTTTTGTTTGATAGTGAAATAGAGAAAATTGCCAGATCAGCCAGTACAAAAAACGCTAGATTAACGAAAAGAGTTCAAATTATTATGAGGGCAAGAACCTATATAAAGATAGCAATTCTCTCCTTTGAATTACATCAAAGCCTACAAAAAATACCTTACAAAAGAGTACCTATAGGTACTTAAAAGAAAATTTGCAATTGGCCCTTACTGTTAATCTTTATTCCCTTTTCACAATTTAATCACCACTAAACGACCGTTTTCCGCTCGTTAATCGGTTACCGGCAACCAAAATCGATAAGGAATCGAACATTTATTTATGTACAACCTTCTCAAGAATTGTTGCTCGAAATAAGAGGGCCCTTCTGAGTCGAATTCCGATGGGTAGCATGCGTACGAGATACAATTAGGCATTTTGATCACTTTCAGTAATTAATTAAATAAAGAGAACTCTCAAATAACATTTTTTATTTATTTAAAGTAAAACTATTCTAGTTGGGGAACTCCCCTTGTAAGTTTATGTACCTGTGTTAGGGGAATAAAAATAATAAATGACTGAACACTTGGTATTGAAACTAAGATATACTTATTATACCATATTTTTAACCGACGAAAAAACAAAAAGGAGGAGGTTCTCAATTCTTCGCGTATATATTTTTTTTTTATGTATGATCACGCATAACTTTTTACTGTGTGGACCGATTTTGATAATTCCTTTTTTAATCGACAGGGTATACCTTGAAGTTGGTCCCATAAAAATTTGGAAATAAAATTCCAACCCTAAGGGTGGAAAAATAGGGGTGACTTAATTGTTCACTCACAGATTGTATTGCCGTTTTGTGATTTACATGAAAACTGCTAGGTATAATTGTGAATCTTTTTTATATGAATGTTAATAATCATAATCTCAGCCGATAGACGTCCACTGCTGGACATGGGCCTCCCTCAAAAATAGCCTCACCGACCGGTCGTGATCGAACCTCATCATGTTAGTCCCTAAACCTTCACCAGGTTGTGTGGCCAACTTGTGGGGTGCGACCACCCTGTGGAGGGTGATTGGCTGGGGTCAAAAAAATTAGCCCAAAAAAAACTGAAAAGCAAAAAATAAAAACGTTTTATCAAAAAATTCAACCGCCGAAAAAACTGAAAAGCATTAAATAATTGGGAAACAGTTTCTATTAGGACTTAATTTACTCACTTCTTAAAGTAATTTTGGTTAACCAAGAAATTTTGAGTCGGTGCCACAGAATCAACGAATAAGGATCACTAAATTATCTGAAATTCAAAGAAATAACCGAAAAACGTGTGCCGCCGCGCATCGCGCTAAAGGTAGTTAAGGAATTTGCTTGTGTGGTGTGGCACCGACTTAAAATTTCTTGATTAACCAAAATTACTTTAAGAAGTGAGTAAATTAAGACCTAATAGAAAATGTTTCCCAATTATTTAATGCTTTTCAGTTTTTTCGGCGGTTTAATTTTTTGATAAAAAGTTTTTATTAGTAACCGATTATTTATCTAAGTATCAGTGTTTATCTAAGTTTTAATTTGATTGACTTGAGATTATACCTATTGCTCGGCAATGAAAATCGTATATAATTTAGTTCTTGCATTATTGAAACTGTAAAAAAAAAACTTTTTGTTCAAAAATATAAGTCTTCCTTTATTCTAATGGTGTAAAGTCAAACAAAATCTAATAACAAAACAAACGAAAAACCCTTAAATAAAAACCGTAAACGCAAATAAGTAATGAGTAGTTTTATACGCAGTACGTTTTATAATATCAGAGAAACACTGGGTCACGTCACCACCAATCAGAATAAAAAAAACCATTTTGATTATTTCAATTCTACAGAAAGCCCGCCAAATCACAAAAAGAACTCCTTACTTACGAAAAAAGAAAACAATGCCGCATAACGTCAACCGGCCAGTATTTCCCACAGGATGGGTCGTTGACATCGAATCGAGTATCGATTGGAAGGATCGATTTTTTATAAACGATTCTTGCGATTCCAATGGCGGACGTTGCAATGGTATTTATGAAGGACTAACGAGACCTCGTGCTATTATAAAGTCCTAAGTTTGGTTGTATTATTATAAATTATACAGCACTTTAAAATCTTACCAAAATAATAATGAATTAGGGAAAATAATTTCTTCCTTATAATTTACGCTCATCTCTTAACATCTAAATACCTAGGTATATAAAAATGAATCGTGGTTCGTTAGTCTCGCTAAAAATGGAGGCCAGGCCGATTTAGCTGATTTTAGGTTTGAAATATTCGTAGTAGTCCAGGAAAGGTTGAAAAGGTGAGAAAATATGGAAAAATTAAGGAGAAGTTGGTAAAAACAATAATAAAAAAAATCCATATAAAATTTAAAGGTGCGATACGATGTTCGCCGGGCGGGACAGCTAGTTAATACCTATAATTTACGCTCATCTCTTATCATTAATACCTAATTGGTATGGTATGACGGCTATCTCCGTAACGAAGTTCTGTTATTAGGGCTGGTCTGAGCTCCGGTGGAGCCACGTCGCCTCATGCCTCAGTTTAGCCTATGTTTTCAATTAATTTAAGGTATTTTAGTTTACCTTGACTTTAAAAGACATTTACTAGGTACAGTGGCGGACACGGTCGGCGTAACACTTCCGGTTTTTCTTTATTGCAAAGAAGCTCATGTTCTTTAGTAATACAGTCTAGCGCTGACGTAACCATAAACAAATCTGTTACGGCCTCATAGTCCGCCGCTGTACCTACCGTATGGTCTATTGAATACATGCTAGTTTCATTTTCAATTTAGTGGTCGAAAATGATAATAATCATACGATTAGAAGGAACCTATAAAACAAGATTGTCCACAAAATTTTATAGTTTGCTCTAGTGTTAAGTTATCACCCAACTACCGTGACAATATATGGAAAATGAGGATATATAAAATTCAAATTTTAACATTGGCAACACCAGGGGGCAAACAAAACAGTGAAACCAAAATAGAGTTTTTGTGTTTATGCTAATTTGTAACAGCAATAAAATAAAAGCAGTTTCTCGGTGATAAAATACGATATTTTATAGTCAAAAACAAAATAACTGTGGAAACCTGTATTTGTTTAAAAAATTAAAAAAGTTGTAATGTAGGTTGGCTTGCTCACGTTAGGATTTTCAAGGCTTTTTCGTTACCAACTGACTGACAAACAACGTTCAACACATAAGTTTTATTTATTATCATTTAAAATGTTACGTTGTTCCTCGGAATTAAAGGCTCATTAATTAATTATTTATAATTCAATGAACTTGCTGACTGCTGTACTTTAGTACATTATTTTGGCAATGTCAAGTTTACAAATAAGGTTGAAAAGGTGTTTTGTGTTTGTTTATGACCACCCTAAGATAATATAAGTAACTGCTCCGGAGCTCAGTTGGCAGTGATGTGGACTGAGTATTGAGTAAGCGTGTACACCTGTGTTCGATTCCCGGCGGGACGAACATTGTTGATGAATATCGATAGTGTTTGTTTCCGTCCTGGGTGTAATGTTCGTCTCTGTATATGTTTCGGCACCCTAGATACAGGTTCTTCGTAGAGAGAGAGGCTCTGAGTGTTATCTTTATTATTATTACTAGTCGACCCGGCGAACTTCATACCGCCTAAACTTTTACTATCTTGTGCATGTATTATACTTATAAACCTTCCTCTTGAATTACCTTTTCTATTAAAAAAACCGCATCAAAACTCGTGGCAAAGTTTAAAAAATATTTAAGCATACATAGGGACAGACGCGGGAAGCGACTTTATTTTATACTATGTATTGATATTGATAAGGAAAAATCATAGAATTTAACACACCATTTTCAAGTCTAAGTGCGTATTTCAGATGGTGCGGAAATAATGACGCAAACGGACACGTTAAATAACGTGATCCGAAGCCAACTAAATATAATCGCATCAGTTTCATGGATTCCGCTTCATTTGTTTTAAATCCGATTTGGTCAAATGTATTTTGGGCAGTTGGACGCACTGAAAATATAATATTAACTCAAATGGTATTATTAGGTTAAGCCCTCAGGCTGGGAATTTGCTTTCTTCTTAGACATAGGTATTTATATAAGGTTTCGATGAGTCATAAAATGTAAAGGAGAATAAATACAGGCTGCAAAAGATGCAGAGGAGGCAGATGTCCACAAGGATGTCAGAAGACCTGGTGAAGGTTGCTGCAGTACCGTAAGACCGGTTAGTAACACGGTCTGTTGCGGTGGCTATGTCCAGGAATAATCGTATCTCGGCTTAAATGAATTCAATCAAAAAATCGAAAAAATACTTAGAGGTAGGTAATAATTCAAAAAGTTTGTAGCTTAAAACAATTTGCATATTTTTCTTCTACACATAGAGTAACTTGTTACGTAACTTTTTTTTTCTAAAATGATACATGCTGCAACGATTTATTCGATTTTCGCTTGATTTATCGTGACCCTTAAGAAAGTCGAGAGAACATTCCTCCAAGTTAGGACATTGCAAAAGGAAACGATACTACAATACGCCATCCAGGTCCCCTTGGAATATGTTAAGGTCTTGTTTCATTGGTCATTATTTTATTTTAGGTTGATATTTCAACTAAATTTGTTGTGGTGCTTGTTGAAATCGTAGATTTCGGAGAATATTCTAAATTTCAAAGGATCAAAAGTAAAAAAACAAAGATCTTGAAAGTGGCTACATAAGCATCATCTGGAATTTCTCTACACTGTTTAAAGCACTAGCTTCCAAAGTGGTTCAGAATGACCCCCAGGCAGAGGGGTCCACGCGAGCATCGTAAGGGAGGGTGAGGAGTCCACTGGATCCAGCTAAAATTCAAAAGTCAAAAACAAAAAAGTCCGTCACCGTCCGTATTTTAAGTGCTACAAAATCACTTGAGGTATGTTAGTTGAAATCTTGATAATTTCTTAGGGCAATTATTTCTCGTTTTCGCCTTAAGTTTTTAAACAACGGCCTATGGAACAGATCCCTTCTGAGCGTATTCCAGATTTGAAGTTGCTTCCTTTTACGTCCGAGTATCCGCTGATAGGTTCATCAGTTCTTGTAGATTCCTCTTTCAAATGAAATACCTCATTCTTTTGTTACTGGCCAGTATTTACCTGATATAAAAATACAATGATAATCGTAACAGGGATTTTTAAAAGAGCTGTAAACATTTATTTAACCCCCGAACGAAAATTCAGAGAGGGGTGTTATAATTTTAACGTGTGTATCTGTCTGTCTGTTTGTGCATCTGTCTGTGGCATCGTAGAGCCCAAACGGCTGAACCGATATTCGTTTAGTTTTTTTTTGTATCATAGACAATCCAACTCTATCTCAATTCACTTTACTATGCTGCCGTTAACTTAGGTTACTTAACTGCCGTTTTTAATAAAATCTATATATATAAAACTCTTCCGTTACTGACTGACTGATTGACTGACTGACTGACTGACTGACTGACAGACAACGCAGAGCCGAAACTTCTGGGCGTAGCGGGCTGAAATTTTGCATGTAGGTTCCTTAGGGAGTGTAGGTGAGCACTAAGAAGGGATTTCCTGAAATTCCCACAGGAACGGGACAAAACGGGAATTTTGTGTTTGTGAGAAATCTGCGCGGGAAAAACCGCGGGACAGCCTCTAGTATCTTATAAAACAGATAGCTTCTTTCGATATCTTAAAAAATATCTGTCGTTCGTTATGTAAATGGTTTGTTTTTTAATTCGGTAAAAAGGTAAACTTCATTGTGAAAACCAGGCTTCGAGGAATTATGTTCTATAAGATTAAAGATAGATAGATCTGTGGCATAGTGTAACGTGTAACCTCTCGTTTACCACCCACACGTCGCTTGTGTGGGCGAGCTTACTTTCCAATTTTAGAGTCAAACTAGGTGCTGGTATCTACGCTAATATTATAAAGGTAAAAGATTTAATTGTTGGTTGCCGTTATGTTCATATTAATGAAAATCATTTCTTTTTTACAAAAAGAGTAAACGAACAGACACAAACTTAATCCGAGATCTTCCTCTTTTTCGTAGTCTGTTAAAATAGGTACTTACTAAAATCTCTTTTGAATTAACAAATACATTAGTGAAAACCGCATCAAAATCGGTTCAGCCAAACGCAAGATAATCGCGGAAAAACATACATACATACATACAGGTCAAACTGATAACCTTCTTTTTTGAAGTCGGTTAATAAAATAAACTTCCCCCAACTTGATAAGGTTACCGCGTTACCAAAAGCTATGTCACCGATAAGGTAATTGCAGAAAGTCCTCAAAGAAATAAAAACCTCGTACATCTCTCAGTGCCGGCGCCGTAAAACTTCCCAACTTCACTTTACATGATTAATGGAGGAATTATTCCTGAAATTGTCATGGACCCTTTATCAAGCATGACTCAAGTCTCTATTGAGGGTTCTGCGCAAGCACGAGCGTAGCGACAAGCGATTGGCTGAACGGGTTTGATTACCTATATGACCAAAGAGTAAAGCTATCACTTTTATTCTTAAGAGCCAGTTTACAGCGATGCTAGCGCCATTCGCGAAAAAAATAAAATCTTCTAAACTAAGGCAAATATCGAAAATGTGGCACAGTATGACACTAGATAATGTAGCTAAGTATTTTTGGGGCACTGTTGTATAGCTTTTGAATTAAAGACCAAAGAAAGCTACAAAGTGTTGCTAAAAGTGGCCACTTTTAGCAACAATCTGTGTATAATGTTAAGACTACTTTACTGTAGGTCTTTAACCAAAAATCTATACAACAGTGCCCGAAAATACTAGGCTACATTATCTAGTGTAATACTGTTCCACATTTGACTTAGTTTAGGAATTTTTTTTTTTCGCGGGTGGTGCTACTTGAGCTGTGCTTGTGCCGTCTTAACGCTTAGCTTATCACAACATCAGCTATTTTAGCCCGCGTCACTGCTTAATGCAACGCGACCACAAACTTTGAATGAAAGTATTTGCATGAAAATTGTCGTCTGGATTATTACGGTGCCTTTGAGCTGAGGTAAGTACGTTTCAGCAAATGTTTCTGTGTATTATTCTATTTATCCGACTTACCTATAACCCATCTTGTGCATACATACATATAACATACATACAATACATACATAGGTATAAAACTTCTTCTTTCCTCACTCTATCTTTTAAAAAAACCTTATCAAATTCCTTTGCATAGTTTTAAAGATACTTAAGCATACAAGCAATAGGGTCAGACGCGGGAAGCGACTTTGTTTTATGTAATTGATATCTTAATCACAATATCTTTGTTCAGTTGTTTCTTTGGCACTAGCCGAGACCTCAGACAAGCATTGGTTATTACCAATGTAAATCGCTTTAAGGCGATAAGGTCGCCTTTTGTCACATATTTATTTAATTTCTTGTTTTGTGTGTGTTTTTTAACAATAAAGAGAACATTCATATAAATAACGAGCTTTCCCGGCTTACTTCGTTACGCCATAGAATATATGATACTACTAAAGACTTGGCTCTCTAAACTATATTCTTTTGACTGCCCGAATGGGCGAATAAAAAACAAACAACAACAACAAACCACCTATCCAAATATGTAAACAACGGAAAAAATATTGCACCTTGGGTCACATTATTTGAGTTTAAGTAAGGATCCCTAATTTTTTTGAAAATCTTATATAGCCTATGTCACTCAGGGATAGTGTAGCTTCCTACCAGTGAAAGAATTTTTCAAATCGGTTCAGTGTTTCCGGAGCCTATTCGTTACAAACAAACAAACAAACAAATCTTTCCTCTTTATAATATTGGTATAGATAAGGCAGTTGTCATGTCATCCAACATCGAGCCGATCGTTGTCGCTTCGGTAGGTATACCGGTCGGCCAGTGTTGTAAAAATGCAAAACCCGTTATATACGCCTCTGCATGAAAAGTCTCGCCGGTTCCATTCATAGCCAAATGCGGTAGGGAGACTATCATTTTAGTAAAGTTATGTAGGTAATTGATAAAAGTTTATAATTATGGAACAAAGTACAGTGGCGGACTAGGAGGCCGTAACAGAGTTGTCTATGGTTTCATCAGCCCTATAGACTGTATTACCAAAGAACAAGAGCTATTTTTCAATAGAAAAGAACCGGAAGTGTTACGCCGACCGTGTCCGCCACTGTACTATTGTAACGAATAACTTTGAAGTTTGTGATTATGTTTTGCATTTTTACTCTAGGGTACCTACTAATTGTTTTGGTGCGAGATGCCTACAGTCTTCATAGTTGTAAATTTTTGATGAAAATATTACTTAAACTAGTAAGTGGTTGTTACCGTGGTAATTATTTTAGCTTATTTAATGTAGAAATGTCTACCAAAACCGAAACCTATGGTCACCTTACAGTGTCCATTCACCGCGTAGGAGTTTGACACCGGCTTCGTGTCTTATTGTTCTAGACGTGTGGGCACACTACCACAGAATTTCAATTTAACAAAATAATACAGAATTGTTAGTCCTATACCAGATATATATCTGTCTATTTACATAATGTAAAATATAAATCCCTATTTTCCGTTGGTCACGGTATTACGCGTAAAAGGCTGGATAATTTTCGATAATTCCTTTTTATTGTGTTTATAATTAGCAGGAAAATGTTCATATGATATTAAATATATTAAAAAAAAACAGTAGAACATTAGAAAAACTTAAGATTTATTATTATTTTTATGGCTTTTGATATAATCTGTCATTCGTTCTACAACGTATGGTATGGGCGTGGAGGGAGTATAGGGCGTACGAATTATAAACGCTTGTTCCAGCGCAAATGTCAGCGCAGGTATTTTCTAATCATTTTTAAACCAGCGCAAACAAGCGCTTGTTACCAGCTTTGTAGGTGAATACGCCCTATGTCGCATCAGCTTGTAAAGTCTGAAAATATCGTAGGTATTAATCGCGATTAACGAGAGTAAGTTAGGTTCTGCTTGATCAAGTCTGATGTACAGACCTTCTCTGGAATTAACAGAGAGTGTGATAATTGTTTTGTAGGTTTTGTAGCTTCATGTACCTTCTGGATATTAAAATACTCTGTGGTTTGTGAGTTTTAGTTTGCAAATAACTTAAATTACGTACAACCTACAATGTTTTAATTTAGGGAACCATTCAAGAATATTTCTACTTCAATTGTGTTACTTTGCATTATCGCCTGTAATTAATCAGTTTTTTTTTCCAAAGTATAGTAATTTAGACGATAGATTGTACTAAAATTATAGAATTGAAAGAAACGAAGTTAAAAGAATGCATTCTTCCAGTTTTACGGAAAAGGGGACTCTTCTCGAAGCGCCTCACCATTTTCAGTACCAGCTTTTAGAACTGACCCTGTTTAAGTACTTTACCTATATGGATAGAAAATTTTTACAAGTCAAACATTTTCCATCATTATTTGCTTTTTAACTAACAATTCGGGTTTTTAGAGCAACGACTCGCTTGTGTCAGTATAGCAATTAGCAAGCTCTATGTACAATTATGTAAATAGCAGCTCAAGATTAATAGTGAATGGGTCTGAGCTTGTTGCTGCATTTACACAAATATTATTGAGCGAACAGAGTTTGCTGTTTAAGAATGCGCAGGAAAAGGTACTTTCACCCAACTGTTCACTGTCCCCACTGTCCGTTATTACTTCTTACCAATTTGTTTTAATTTTAACCTTTGATTTTCCCACTCGTGTTTAACCTTTTCAAATTTTTCGTAGAGAATCCTTATTTTCAGAGTTCCAAGAGATAGTAGAGCGGATGATTGTTTTTTTTTAAATACCAAGTACAGTACAAGTTCAGTGAAGATTTATTATTGGAAGTTCTACTGGGAACAACGGGCTAATCAATTATAGGCGAGGTCTTCTTGATGGTTCTTCATTAATACAAAAAAAAACTATGATCTGAACGTCTACTCTAGGCATTAGTGTAAATAACTAAATTCGGTTCAGTTGTTCCGATAATTAAACCCCTATTTTCCATTTATAAAAGCCATTTAGCTATCCCGGTATAAAAACAATTTTGTAATTGTTGAAAACAATGTCAAATTTATCAAAGTGAATGATCGCTAAAGTTCGTTTTAAAACTCTTGTGTAAACCCATCCCTGGCCGCGAAGCCTTGAATGGATTCTACGGTTTGTTTGTGCACCAAATCACGGCACGATTAAACAGCACTACAATATTTACTAATGAACCGAACACATACGATAATTAAACGTTAATTGTTTTGGTAAACGATCGATTCATCACCTCTTCTGTTTGTTTAGCGTGGCTAGCTTTAAAATTGTATTTTTAGGGTTCCACGTAGACGTCTCGGACCCTTATTAAATATAGCTATTCCGTCTGTCCGTCTGTCAAAGACATTTTTCTCTGAAACGGCTAATAAATGTTAATGAAAGAATACTAACAATTATAAAAACTTCAAAAATTTACGTAAATTTAGAGAACTCTAAAAACTTAGTTTTTTTAACCAATTTTGTAGACCCTCTTTTCTGAGAAACCGGCACCAAATAATTAGCAATTGCAACTTCACAAAATTTAGAATAACAACTAATTACTGAAAACTATGTATGCTAGAGCTAGCCAATTTTAATTTTTTTCTTTCCACAATTTCTTCTGAACAAGCTGTCGGTCACGCATAAGATTTTTCCACTATTACGAACTCATAGACGCCCTATGCTGGACATTGGTCTCCCCCAGGAATTGCCACAACGAGAAACATTGTTGAGGTAGATTGCCGTTATCGCCACACTTAGTAAGCGCGTTGGCGACCGCAGTGTGGAAAACGATGCAGCCCGTGTTTCGGCTGTTCCCAGTCACACTTTTACGTTGAAAATAAATGCTATACATTACCTATACCAATATTAAAAAGAGGAAAGATTTGTTTGTTTGTTTGTAACGAATAGGCTCCGGAAATACTGAACCGATTTGAAAAATTCTTTCACTGGTAGGAAGCTACATTAACCCCGAGTGTCATAGGCTATATTAGATTTTCAAAAAAATTAGGGATCCTTACCTTAATTAAAATAATATAACCCAAGGTGCAATATTTGTTCCGTTCTTTACATATTTTGACAGGTGGTTTGTTGTTGTTGTTTGTTTTTTATTCGGCCATTCTGGGCAGCCAAAAGAACATAGTCTATAGAGCCAAGTCTTTAGTAGTATCCTATATTCTATGGCGTAACGAAGTAAGCCGGGAAAGCTCGTTATTATTAAAGTAGAATTTAAATCCCATTTTCATTGTTATCCGCCTCGTCCATCATATTTAAGGCAATTCCTTCATATGACGTGTTACCTACATGATCGATAGCACTTAGCGACTACGTTGTATGATGTTAAGCGCGATAAAATCTCTACCTCTTTCGTGATCATGATTGCCTGGTACTTTTTTTGGCTTTTGTTTAAAATACGTACCATCTTTTTTCACTGTTCTCCAGGTCAGACTTGAAAAATTGTTACTATAAAAATATACCAACAATTTTTAACCCCCGAACGAAAAATTCAGAGAGGGGTGTTATAATTTTAACGTGTGTATCTGTCTGTCTGTCTGTGTATCTGTCTGTGGCATCGTAGAGCCCAAACGGCTGAACCGATTTTCGTTTATTAAGAAAGCAAAATAAATAATTATATATAATTATATATATTATAATTATATAATATAATTATTTATTTTGCTTTCTAAAACGAAATCGTCCAGCCAAACAACAAATCCAACCTCGGAACAAAAAGTAGACTAAAACCGACCAAAAATCCTCTAACCTAACCACCATTATAACACTTCCCACAAAATTGAGTCCCCGAACACATTTAACGACCAGTACTCTATTAAAATTTTGAACTAAATTACGATGCATTTAGGTTGCCTACACAATATACCTAGTACGACGATGCTTTGTTTTTGCCCGCGACCCTATTTGGTATTACAATGGGTTGCGCCCGTAGCTAGATAGGCGGAAATATTGCTTTAATTTTTTTGTTTTTTCATTGCGAAATGCTGGTGAAAAATTGGAAATTTTGAATGGAAAAATCTAAAGTTAAAAAAGCTTAGTGATGCAATAAACTGTTCATGCTTATAGTTACAGGGTTCAGTACAGTTCATAAATATTTGTGACCATATTTTGTACCACGTGAAATAATATTAACGTCTGTGTACTCAAAATGCCAAGTTCAAAATAACAATGTTTCTAACATCATAACAGAATAATAATCGCTACGAAATTTAGATCGAACCTCAGCAAGTAGCAAAAACTCAGCAATCTCAACGTTCAGTATGCTTATATTTTTTTGCACACACACCGGGACCTAACAATAACTGCTCCGTAGCTCAGTTGGCAGTGATGTGGACTGAGTAAGCGTGAGCAACCGGGTTCGATTCCTGGGCGGGGCGAATATTGATATGATGAATATCGATGTTTGTTTCCGGTCTGGGTGTGATGTTCGTCTCTGTGTGTGTTTCGGGCGCCCTAGATACCGGTTCTTCCTAGTTAGGGGCTCTGAGTGTGATGTGTTATTATTATTATTATAACTAAGGTTTTTAACTACCATACAAATTATAAATTCTTCTTCATAGCCAAAAAGACGTCTACTGCTGAACATAGGCCTTTCTTCTACATTACCATAAGAACAAACATTTGTGGGGGTTGTTTGCCATGATCGCCACGCTTGGCAATAGGGTTGGCGATCGCAGTTTGGCTATTAAGATTTGGGAACATTCCCTTCAGGCGCTTTTCACAATACTCACGGCAAGAGTAGGGTCATCAAAAGTAGTCATCGACGCCATTAAGAAATATCGTAGGGATTTGAACAGAATATCGCGTGGAATACCACAACATCCCTCGGGAGTGAGATGATTGGATGCGGTTGCGATAACTAACGCTTTATGGCCTTGTTGATAGGTAACGTGTTTAATAGTCTTGGTACTCGTTACAGTGGACGGGTACTGGCTGGAATTAGAAAAAAATGTAAAAGAAAAATTTAACTCGTGCTGTTGAGTCTCAGAGAAAATTTCGTAAAAAAAAAGTAATACACCCACCGTTATTATGGATTGTTTTCTATCAGTATATTATGATCATGTAACATCCCCTTTAAGTACCTACCTACATAATCTATATCTATACTAATCTATACTATCTATACTAATATTATAAAGAGGAAAGATTTGTTTGTTTGTTTGTTTGTTTGTAACGAATAGGCTCCGGAAATACTGAACCGATTTGAAAAATTCTTTCACTGGTAGGAAGCTACATTAACCCCGAGTGTCATAGGCTATATAAGATTTTCAAAAAAATTAGGGATCCTTACCTAAACTCAAATAATGTAACCCAAGGTACAATATTTTTTCCGTTGT
This sequence comes from Euspilapteryx auroguttella, assembly GCA_951802225.1. Taxonomy (NCBI): domain Eukaryota; kingdom Metazoa; phylum Arthropoda; class Insecta; order Lepidoptera; family Gracillariidae; genus Euspilapteryx; species Euspilapteryx auroguttella. The sequence goes on from OX637662.1 coordinate 5,581,329, forward strand.
TTACATATTTTGACAGGTGGTTTGTTGTTGTTGTTTGTTTTTTATTCGGCCATTCTGGGCGGTCAAAAGAACATAGTCGATAGAGCCAAGTCTTTTGTAGTATCTTATATTCTATGGTGTAACGAAGTAAGCCGGGAAAGCTCGTCGTCCAAATAAAACGGAAATTTATTTTGAATGCATTGACTGTGATTTCGGAGACTTTCCTGGGTCTATGTGAATTTTAATATCTTTGTATGTATTATGTTCGGGAACCCTAGATACAAGGGGGTCTACCAGGTTAGAGGCTCTTAATGTCATTTTGTATTATTAGTGTAATTTGCCATTTAAAAACCAATAATTAAAAAAATTGTTGATTCTATCTGCATTAGAAATAGAAAACAGCATAATATACGAATTATACATAACTATTATCATAATAAATCACTATTAATGTCAAATGAAAACTTGATAAGTTGTTTATGCCTCATTAAAGTCAGTTTCCCGTGAGTTATAGGTTTTTGTGTTCGTTCCAGAATCCAGAATCAGGAACTACATGCCTTGGGAGGCTACAGTCTGGCTCGTGAGGCTTCAGCTATCTCCGTACAGTGTTTTGTTATTCTGACTGGTCTGGTCAATGCTCCTGTGGACTATTGGTTTCTGGGAGACACAGGGAGAGGACCCTGAACCATCTCGCCTCATGCAATACTTAAATCATAGGTACTGGGTTTTAATAATTAAAATGATACAAGGTTGCACGTCTAGCAAACTGAAATACCTTAATTAATAACCAAAACTTTAAACTAGAACTAGAGCAACAAGACAGAGGACAATCTTCATAACTAAAACGATCGACTCGTTATTGTCTTGTAAGCGACTTCGTTAACCATTGCCGCTTTAACAAAGGTCATTTCTGTTGCACGCCCAAAGAAAACAGCAATGGTTAGCAGAGTCGATCGTTTTAAGTTAAGAAACTTCACCCCCTGATCATCTTCAAAAGGTCATGATTACCTTACCACATACTTTTAATATCATTGAAGTAACACGGTGCAAAATTAAAAATCGATCGAACATTAGGAACTCAGTTATATCCCCTCATCACCTAGTAGAGGAGAGCTGACAATTTTCAAACGGCTGAACATATTTTCATGAAACCATTAGCTAAGAACATTCGGGCTGAAATTGTCTGTGTGTATGTATACCTACTTAGACTTTTAAACCTTGCCAGGGCCGGCCGTTCTCGAGTTTTAGCGAGATTAACGAACAACGATTAATTTTTATCAGTTTAATGTATCAATATATATAAAACTCTTCCGTTACTGACTGACTGACAGACCACGCAGAGCCGAAACTACTGGGCGTAGAAAGCTGAAAATTGGCACGTGGGTTCCTTGGGGGGTATAGGTGAGCACTAAGAAGGGATTTCCCGAAATTCCCACGGGAACGGGAAAAAACGGGATTTTTGTGTTTATGAGAAATCTGCGCGGGAAAAACCGCGGGGCAGCCTCTAGTTATTAATAAGAAGTATTAGTATTAATAAGAAGTTGGCCGGGTCGACTAGTTTATTATAAAAGCACGGTCATCGGTCTAGACTAGCATCTGAAAGCTTCGCACCTGAACGATAATCGCGAGTTAGCCTGAAAAAGCTCAGACGATTCCAGCTGTCCCCCTGTTCCGGGTGTCGAGCTAAAAGCACAGAATAACTTTTAGTTATTGTACAGAAAGCACATTTTAAATGTCAAAACTTTACATACCTATTACGACGGTGCTTGCTATTAGGTATATTTCATGTTTTAATTTGGGAAAAATTACAATTTCTATTTACTAATTTTTCTATGTGTGTAATTCTAATCATTTATTAAAAATATTAGGAAATATCTTGAAGCACTATTCGAACATTAGAAATTGTCGAAATCAGATCAGTAGTTCTGGAGATATCCCTCTAAAAATGTAGGTAAGTAAAAGTTAAAATCTTTGCTCATTTAAGGCCAGGTTGCCGTGTTGTGTTGGCATAAAATACTACTCTTAAACTCTCAAATATTATTCCTTATGTGTCGTAAATGCCGAATAAGGGAAACCATGTCATCGATCCTAAGTAAAAAAATATGCCATTAAAAAAAAAATATGCATCATACGTTAAAAGTTGTATCTGTCATTGACGTCGACGTAAAAGAAGGAGATGCTTACAAAATACTTACCGTATGACTTTTAGAAATTACACAGCCTGTGTCGAGCTTAAAAGCTCTGTTGGATAATATCGTCATTAATTTACGGAGCTTCCAAGCGTCGGTTAAGGTGCTGAATTGCGAATTAAAAACTGGAAATAAATAACGCTTCAACACTTTTTTGTATATTACGTATCAGTTGCTTGATTGAATTAGTTTTTAAATGTGCTTAATTAGGCAAAAAAAAAAAAATTTAGTCTTCTTAAAAAATACAGATTTTTATTATTTTACTTGCAAAAATAACTCTGTATCTCTGTGTGTTACGCAATCACGCCTAAATTGTTGAACTGATTTAAAAAAAATCGGTACCAACAGTGAGTAACGACACTTTTAATCCCAAAAATCCCACCGGATCGGAAACATTGTATTTTTCGTTTTCAAGCGAAATGGAGAAAACTAGTGGATAAATATAAGTTATGTAATTATAATTCATTGCATTTTGCATACACATGCGGTACGTGAAAACGACCATCGATATCCATTATTATAATCATGAATAACATTATAATATGTTTATTTAATTAGGATAGTAAACCTGTTTACTTTTACTTTTTTTACTTTTTTAGTTCTGATTTAAAGTTATCAGAAACAAGTGGGTACCTCGCGGCTTCGCCAGCGCATTTTTGCCTTGAAACGACCATTTCCCAATTTTCCCGTGAGAATCTCGGGACAAAAATTAGGTACCCTGTCTTTTTTCAGGTATACCAAAATTAATTCAAATCGGTTCAGTAGTTTTGTCGTGAAAGCGATACAGACAGAGATACTTTCTGTCTTAGCTAAACCGTAACGCCGCAGCAACTAAACTAAAACTTCGTTTTATATTTAGTAGTGGGTAATGTAGAATTTCAGTTGGCAACTTTAACACAAGTTGTCGACAACCAGTAAGCCGTAACAAGACTTGGTGTTGCCAACTAGGGAACTACAAGTTGTCTCCCTGGAGTCTGAGTCTTTTAACTAAGTAAATATTATACACGAGCTTTCCCGGCTTACTTCGTTACGCCATAGAATATAAGATACTACAAAAGACTTGGCTCTATAGACTATGTTCTTTTGACTGCCCAGAATGGCCGAATAAAAAACAAACAACAACAACAAACCACCTGTCAAAATATGTAAACAACGGAAAAAATATTGCACCTTGGGTTATATTATTTGAGTTTAGGTAAGGATCCCTAATTTTTTTGAAAATCTAATATAGCCTATGACACTCGGGGTTCATGTAGCTTCCTACCAGTGAAAGAATTTTTCAAATCGGTTCAGTATTTCCGGAGCCTATTCGTTACAAACAAACAAACAAATCTTTCCTCTTTATAATATTGGTAAAGATGAACATGGCGGCATTCGGGGAAGCTATTGCTGTTTTTTGAGATTATTGTACTCGTCCTGGGACCTAATTAGTATGACTAATTTGTCCGTCCGTCCGACTGTCTGTCTGTCTGTCAAGGGCACTTATCTCAGAGGCAGCTTAAAAAATCTATACGAAAACTTTTCTGCCTTAAAAATACTTAAAATTATCAGTTACAATATTAATGTTACGGAAATAAACTTACTTTTATTTAGGTATATGGGATAAAATGTAAGTACATATATTTTTTTAAATTCAGAGAAGCGGCTGAAGTAACGATTCACACGATAGCTAGTACAGTGACGGTCTAGGACGGCGTAACAGATTTATCTATGGTCTAATGCGGCCTAGACTGTATTACCAAAAAACAAGAGCTATTTTGCAATACAGAAAAACCGGATGTGTTACGCCGACCTAGATCGCCACTGTACATACATACCCCATTTGTTTGGAAAATGTTATATATTACATAACATTTAACTCAGAATAATACCATTGAATATCACTCTGTCGTCTTTATAACAGAAACCCTAGGGACAGCAAAATGCGGTTCCTAGCAGTTTCATTTTTACCCACCGTTCTTGTTCCTAGAAAGATTCCAAGTTTTTTTTTTGTATTTTTTGGTTTTGCTCGATTCTTTATTCTTGCCAGATTCTATAAATTCAAAAGTTTTTCTTTTTATCTCTCTCGCTATCATTTATCTAGTTTTAACTGGTTTTCTTTGAACTGCAAGGTAAAGTATAATTTTAATTATTGAGTCGATTTTTGTTAGCATTAATATGGATGGATACTTAAGTGGCGAAACGGTGCGAAACCAGCTCCACTTCTATAAATAATTGATATCTTCTAAACCATGGCCGAAATCAAAAATATATGCCTTTGACTCCCTAGATAATCTTGCTTAGAATTTTTAAGGCCCTGTTGTGTAGCTCTCAGGTATAATTTAAAGGAAAAAACCATTTGTTAGCAAAAGTGACCACTTTAGTTTTATAACGGTTTTTTTCTTTGATTTCGGCCATGCATATTTTTGATTTCGGCCATGGTTTAGAAGATATTAATTTTTTATCGAGTGTGGCGCTAGTTTCGCATCGTTTCGACCCTTGAATACAAACACTCTGAGGTTCACTTAAGTAGTTTTTACTACAACCTCAATAATACGAAACCTTCTAAAACAACACTGCACCCAACACAAGTAATATAGTAATATTTTATAGCTCTATTACAATTCCGAATACAAATCTACGTACCAAGATAGAGTTTCGAAATGTCATTCAGCCTACGAGCATCACCCACGCGAGTCAGCCGCTCACCCTCACCAAACCGCTTCATATTGCCTTGTGCTGCATTGCATGGCGACAGCGACTGAGATGATTAAGTATTTTCATAAACTCTTAAGTAATGTCTAGATCTGTTTGACTGCTCCTAGGCTCTGTTGGCATCAATGATGTGATGTGGACTGAGACACGGGCCCCCCGGGTTCGATTCCCGACGGGGTAACATTGTTATGATAGATATATTGACGTTTGTCCTTCGGTCTGGGTGAACTTGTTCGTCTCTGTTTGTTTTTCGGGCACCCTAGATACAGGTTCTTCCTAGTTAGGGGCTCTGAGTGTGATTCTTCAATTGCGAGATAACGCTAACCAACTTATGAAATCGAATGGAATGCATACAATTTTATCCAGTAAAAGCACTTTCTGTGTGTATAAGGTGATTGAAAATCGGGAATTATTAAAAAAAAAAACTATTCGAACATATTATATTATCTATCACTAAATAGGTAAAGATCATTTATTCAACATATAATTAATTGTTAAAACATTCTGTAAAAAACTTAGGTCTAGAAATATACTATAAACACATAAAAAATAAATTTAAAAAAATAAAATAATTAATACCTAATTGAAGAGACCGCCACTCAGAGCTCCCTGCTCGAAGGCTCCCATAACGCTAGCGGCGTTGCCACGCTGTATGGCGATTGAGAGCCTCTGCAGCAGAAAAGAGCCAGAGCGACGGTCCAACCCGCGGTCTATCAGGCGACGTCCTATTTTTTGGATAAAGGCAGCTGCCTCCGATGCCCAAACACCCGAAGTCTCAAAAGCTACTGGGATAAAAATATAATCTTTTTCCAGAGCTATGTACCTACTTCAAGTGCTTGTGCTTAGCGGCATTTTCAGCCGCGGAAGCAGCTACCCGGGTCGTCGATGGCAGATGTGATGCTGCATAGGTGCTCACACACGTGGCATCCCATCCCATATCAAACATCGGCCCTTCTCCCAGAGCACCAGGGTTAAACCACTAAATTACTGGGTCGTTCACCAATTAACAGGTGGTATTGCAATGTCAGTTCAATAACTCGTCTAGTCTTAAAAAAGTGGTTCAAAGAAGTACAGTTAACGATTCCCACATGCCCTATAGTAATTAAGGATGGTTCATTACAAATTCTTATGCCCTAACTCAACACACTGAAAACAGTAGCGGCGTAATCAGAGCGTAACGCGTTACTTTCAACAGAATTTACTGTAATGGTCAGGTCACACAGAGCACGGTCCGTGATAAGAACCGGTAAGGTAATGAATTTACAAATAGGATAGGTACGTCAGGAAGTGTGTTCGGGAAGTAAATTTATGTCATTAGAGAGAAAGAGTCAATAACAAAGTAAGAAAGCCTAGTGGAACGCGCAACATTATATAGATCACTATGTAGACCACCATACCGATAGTCAGATAGGCAGGCCACCTGCCCGATACTCAAATGTCATTGAGATGGGCAAATGGTAGAGCAAAATTTTGAGGACCGCGGGAATTAAGCATGAATTTAATTATGCCTAGGTATGTCCCGTGATCACCAGGTGTTATTTGTTTAGTTCATGGTCATATACCTGCAGATCGATATAATCAAAGTCTAGTGTAATACTGTGGTAAGATGGGCCGCTCTATAGGACACGCGTGTGCGTTTAACTCTGCTCATACTCTCCTCCCGTCAAGCTTCCGCTTTCTGTGTGACGATGGCTTTAGAGCTTCATATGTAAGAACTGCGTTAATAGTAGTAACCGTAGATAACGGTTATAACTGTTGCTTTTCCATAGAAATTTTACTCGTCAGTATTTGAGAAAAAGAATGTACTTAGATCTCTACCTAAAGAAAAGTAAAGATACCTAAAGAAAAAATTCGAATTTTTTATTTTATTGTCGTCATTTTTAAGTCATTTTTAAAACTTTATTAGCAAAAGTTCAATTTCACAAAAAAAAAACACTTATTTATTTTAATCCAGGCAATTATTGCATGCAGCATATTGTAGAGGTTAAAAGCCAACTAACTATGTGCAAAGTTCTTAGTACTTATTTAGCATGGCCATGAAGTACCTATAGATATTCGCACTCACCTAAGTACTAATGAATCCACATTGTCAACGTTCCATCCCACCACGCACTACGCATGACGTCACTTCCTGCGTTCCATTCATAAAACACACCGAAAACGGATCTGTCAAAATCAAATGTCAAAACACTAAGGAAGATTCCTTCCCGCCACTTTGCATAAACAAAACACTGTCGACGACACACAAAACTTTCGAACTGTCAAATGGTAACCGGTTTTTGTTTTTATTGTTTTTTCTTTTCGAATAAAGTTTTGAAATTCGAAAACTTCACACACTATGGCCGCGGGTTAGTGCGCGCGCACGTTTGAGGTGAGTAAAGCCTTCGGCGCGATCACCCACGCAATTTTTGGAGCGTGGGCGCAACCGGCCTGGTTCCTCTAAATACCGATTTGCGTAATACTTTAAACCAAGATAGAGATATTGATAATCAACCAGACATAAAACGACCGACGGCAACGGGGGCCCCAACGAAAATGGCATAAGGAATCTTCTTGTTTAGAATTTCAAATGAGAAATCGAAAGATGCATTCAACATAAAAAGATATCGGTAACATTATTATGGGAGTGCGTCGGGAAGGCACTGTCATGGTACACCATTTATGGGTAAGACTGGTTCCTTTCGCGATCCCACACGTCTTGACTTTTTGCAGGGAGCTAGGGAGTTTAGCCTGTTTTATCCTGGTCTCTCCCGCTATCAATGCTTTCTTTTATTGAGGGGTCTTGTTAGATTGGTGGTGTTGCGCTGAATGCACCTATGTGCTTGCAAGCCACGTCTGCAAGTTGGCTTCATACAATTGTAATGAAATCGACGTTGCACAGAGCGGCTCTAATTAGACGCTGTGTAAGGCGCGACTGGCAGTATAGACTTTGGCACTGCTTCTGATATCCTAGTACCTACAAAAACCTACTATGTACCTACTTACAACAAAGTCACACACCAACTGATAAAAAATGTGATAATTAAATTTTCAAAAGGTTTTTTGTACCAATTTTACCACAGAGAAACATTTAAATAGGTTAACGAGCCAGACTGCACCCTGGCCGCTGCAAGCTATATTGTAAAGCCAACGATAATAATAATAATAACACATCACACTCAAGAGCTCCTAACTAGGAAGAAAATATCTAAGGTGCCCGAAACATATACAGAGACAAACATTACACTCATACCGGAAACAAATATCAATAATTATCATAACAATGATCGCCCCGCCGGGAATAGAACCCAGGTGCACACGCATACTCAGTCCACATCACTGCCAACTGAACTACGGAGCAGTCAAATGTCGATGTAGTGTCATTTCTGTATTGTCACAGAATACCTGATAGTACGTACTGTGGCGGACTAGGTCGCCGTAACACTTCCGGTTTTTTCTGTATTGTAAAATAGCTCTTGTTCCTTGGCAATACAGTCTAGGGCTGACAAAACCAAAGACAAATCTGTTACGGCCTCCTAGTCCGCCACTGTACGTATTGTGTCTATACCAATATTATAAAGAGGAAAGATTTGTTTGTTTGTTTGTTTGTAACGAATAGGCTCCGGAAATACGGAACCTATTTAAAAAATTCTTTCACTGGTAGGAAGCTACATTAACCCCGAGTGTCATAGGCTATATTAATTAATCTAATTAGATTTTCAAAAAAATTAGGGATCCTTACCTAAACTCAAATAATGTAACCCAAAGTGCAATATTTTTTCCGTTGTTTACATATTTTGACAGGTGGTTTGTTGTTGTTGTTTGTTTTTTATTCGGCCATTCTGGGCGGTCAAAAGAACATAGTCTATAGAGCCAAGTCTTTTGTAGTATCTTATATTCTATGGCGTAACGAAGTAAGCCGGGAAAGCTCGTCGTATAATAATTTCTTTTTTACAAAAAGAGACCCGCCTTGACATAAACTGAGAACTTCTCTCTTTCGAAGTTGTTTAAATAGGTACTAAAACCTTCTCCTAACTGTAACGAATACATATCTGAAAACCGCATCAAAATCGGTTCAGCCAAACGCGAGATAATCGCGGACAAACATACATACATACAGGTCAAACTGAGAACCTCCTTTTTTGAAGTCGGTTAAAAAGTATTTCACTTGCTACGCTCCGCTTCCTTATTAAAATAGTATCGTTTAGTTGGAGAGTTATGAGGGAATTAATTATGCTGTAATTATTACAGTTAGGTACCTACTTCTACTTAGTACAGTTTGCAACTAAAGTGTTTCCTTACTGCTTATCTTCCGTTCAATGCTGGACATGCCTCCCCCACAAATCTCCATACCGACTGGTATTTTGAGTAAATTTATCATCTAGTCGCATTGTTTTTTTATAAGCGTATGCCTATTGCAGGATATAGTAGAGGGTACGTAGTTATTGAAATAAATATGTACAGTGGCGGACTAGGAGGCCGTAACAGATTTGTTTATGGTTTCGCCAGCCCTAGACTGTATTAACAAAGAACAAGAGCTATTTTGCAATATACATAAAAACCGGAAGTGTTACGCCGACCGTGTCCGCTACTGTACAACATAAAATGTGTTCAATATTAGAGAAGCAACCTTAGAAAACTGAAATATTATAATTCAATAAATAAATTAGGTAACTTACATAAAAATCCATTCAGTTAGTAGTTTTTGCATAAAAAAGAAGCAAAGATCCATTGGATACTTCTTTAAAACAACATTCTCATCAATACATAGTTTAGAACAAAGTCGCTTTCTGCGTCTGTCCCTATGTATGCTTATATTTTTAAAACTATGCTACGGATTTTGATGCAGGTTTTTTCAATAGATAGAGTGATTCAAGAAGAAGGCTTATATGTATAATACATGCACAACATAGAAATAGGTAGGGCGGTACGAAATTCGCCGGGTCGACTAGTTTTACAATATAGTAAGGATAGTTAGTACTTTTGTGTGTCACTGTACCAACTAGAAGGTGGTCTGGAAGAATCCTTACAGTAACTTTAATTAAAGACGTCTAGAGACATACAAGGTAAGAGCGTGTACTACAGCCAGCAATTCTAGGTAATAGGGTTACATTTTTTATTCTAAATTCGTCTTTATGCAGTTCGCATAAGGTGCAATGAAAGAAAGTGATTCACCATTGGACCCCTAAAGAACTTACATGAAACTATGAAACCTGAAAAACAAACTCTACGATATCCATCACATCACATATCTAACTATTATACACTAGCATTCCCGGCTTACTTCCTTACGCCATAGAATATAAGATACTACAAAAGCCTTGGCTCTATAGAATATGTTCTTTTGACTGCCCAGAATGGCCGAATAAAAAACAAACAACAACAACAAACCAGCTGTCAAAATATGTAAACAACGGAAAAAATATTGCACCTTGGGTAACATTATTTGAGTTTAGGTAAGGATCCCTATTTTTTTGAAAATCTAAAATAGCCTATGACACTCGGGGTTAATGTAGCTTCCTACCAGTGAAAGAATTTTTCAAATCGGTTCAGTATTACCGGAGCCTATTCGTTACAAACAAACAAACAAACAAATCTTTCCTCTTTATAATATTGGTATAGATAATGTGATAAAAGCTTGTGTGTATGTTTGTTACTTCTCTACGTCTAACCGGCTGGTGCTATTTCAATGAAATTTGGTATGGAGTTATGGAGTTAGATGACTGACATGACACTCTGGATTAACATAATAGACTACTTTTTACTGCGGTAATACACAGCGGGTAACACTGAAGAGTACAGCTAGTTCAAAATAATTTCGAATTTCAAAACGCCTGCCGTTTTTTACATACAACGCACAAACAAATTGCATTTTTTTTGTGGCGGCGCGACAAACTAGGTCCGTATGTTATTTTATGTGTACCTACTTAATTATTATTGTTAAATACCCAAAAATAAGTTCTTAGCTCTAGTAAACGACAGACGAATTTAATATTCACAAAATAAAAAAATATATGAAACTGTTGTTAAAAGTTCGGGTTTTCAGGATTGAAACAGCTGCGGGATTGCAATCCCTAGTCTTACTGTGCCACATTTTTGATATTTGCCTTTAGAAGATTTTTTTTTTCGCGAAGCTAGCATGTAAACTGCTCTTAAATTTTTAAAACTTTACTATGCTACAGATTTTCATAAGGTTTTTTTTAATCAATCAATATATATTAAACTCTTTCGTTACTGACTGACTGACTGACTGACAGACAACGCAGAGCCGAAACTACTGGGCGTAGAAAGCTGAAAATTGGCACGTGGGTTCCTTGAGGAGTGTAGGTGAGCACTAAGGATTTCCCAAAATTACCACGGGAACGGGAAAAAACGGGATTTTTGTGTTTATGAGAAATCTGCGCGGGTGAAACCGCGGGGCAGCCTCTAGTAAGTAGATAAAGTGATTCAAGAGGAAGGTTTATAAGTATAATACATGCACAATATAGTAATAGGTTAGGCGGTACGAAGTTCGCCGGCTCGACTAGTGCTCAATAAAATGAAATCAAAACTAGAATATTCAGTTCATATAATTACAACAGATACTTTAGTATCGTACTTATTAAATTGATATTAATATTGATTCACAGCTGCTTTGTCCTGTTTATACTCAATTTTGTTTATTCACAATTATTTTTTTAAGTATAATGTCATCAAATGGTCATCAATGTATTATACAAAACTCTTCCGTTACTGACTGACTGACAGACAACGCAGAGCCGAAACTACTGGGCGTAACGGGCTGAAATTTTGCACGTGGGGGAGTATTAAGGGAACCACTAAGGAATTATTTCCCGAAATTCTCATGGGAATGGGAGAAAACGGGTTTTTGTGTTTAAGATAAATCTGCGCAGACCGGCAAGTTTCTTAACTAAAAACGAGTGACTCGTAATTGTCTTGTTAGCGACTTAGTTAACCATTGCTGTTTTCTTTGAGCGTGCAACAGAAATTACCTTGGTTAAAGCGGCAATGGTTAACGAAATCGCTAACAAGACAATTACGAGTCACTCGTTTTTAGTTAAAAAACTTGTCCCCCCGGTGATACCGCGGGGCAGCCTCTCATTTGTTTATAATCATTATGAATGAACCATCAATTAACTTATAAGGTCCAGCGCAGATGACTTAGGCGGGCTAAGGTAGGTAGTTAGGTACCAAAGGATGACAATTTAAACTTTTCTCCAATTTATTTAATACAATTCTAAAAATCGCACGGGAATTTGGAATTTGGGGCGATCGGGTGCGATACTAGCGCCACTTCCGATAAATAATTATATCTTCTAAACCATGGCCGCAATCAAAAATATGCGATCTTGCTTAGAATTTTTAGGCTGTGTTGTGTAGCTTTCAGGATAATTATCTAGGTAATTATTCGGCGTCATGGCGCAAATTTTTGATTTCGGCTATGGTTTAGAAGATATTAATTATTTATCGAAGTGGCGCTAGTATAGCACCGTTTCGCCCCTAGAGAAATCGCACTGGCGAAGCCGCGAGGTGCTTACTAGTCTCAAATAAATAATCGGCTGTTTTAAATGTCCTATCACTGACGGGGTCAATGTACGGGATAGCTGTTTTTTTGCATTTGAACCCGATGTTACTTTGGGAAAGTATGGTATGATGGTTTAATTATTATTAATTAGCTACCTTTATGTAAGTACTTACTCATTTAAGTATTTAATTTTACTGGCGTAAGTTATCAAAGACACCTTGCACGTGCCAATTTTTTTTTTTATGTAGGTACTGCATGAGAAAATGTGTTTTTGAAATGTAAACCTAATTATGTATGACAAATACTAATACCTACTTCCCCTATTGAAATTAATGTAAATCGACAATATCGGCATTAATATGATCCAGCGGTACGGCGGTGGCTGGTCACTGATTCAAGCTACGTCCTGTGTGTCAAACATTGATCCAGTTCCGGCTAGTGATGTACAAAGTTTAAGTAATACAATAATGAGTAAATTATCAACATTAAAAACCTACTGTTACAGCTTGGCAACGGTGTAAAATATAAATATCGAAATCTAAGCTTAACTACTCTAAATAAAATAATTTCACAGATTTATTAGTCATCATCATCATCATCATCATCAGCCTTTAAGAGCCCCCTGCTGGACATAGGCCTCTTCTCTTCCACGCCATGCACCACGGTCCTGCAATTTTGTGTTGTTGTGACATTAAATAACAATAGATTTACCCAAGTACAGTGGCGGACACGGTCGGCGTAACACTTCCGGTTTTTCTGTATTGCAAAATAGCTCTTGTTCTTTGGTAATACAGTCTAGGGCTGACGAAACCATAGACAAATCTGTTACGGCCTCCTAGTCCGTGACTGTACCTATATACCTTACTAAGTATGTAAATACTCAGTATACTAAAATACAATAAATCGCATGTAAGTATACACCCATCTCTAGTTTCATCGCATGTTGTATGGGTAAACTATAAAAGGAGCGTAAGTGCAATTTACTATTTTTTTAATTTTATTTTAATTTATACATTAAATGTTATTATTTTTGCTTCCTTTATATTCTTTAGAAACATTGGTTGTCTAGAAAGGCGTAACAGATTTCTTTATGGTCTCGTGCGCCCTAGACTGTATTACCAAAGAACAAAACCTATTTTGCAATACAGAAAAACAGGAAGTGTCACGCCACTGTTTATTAATGTATGTTAATACGTAACGTTAATCACGGAGATGAGATCATAAAGGGCCTAGTTTCTCCTACTATCTCTTATTAGTTGTACCTACTTTAAAAGTGAAATGGTCAGTAGGTCTTTTCTTGCTACTTGCAGCAGATGGACTCAAACTAAATTTCTTAAGAGGCACAGCAGCTCTAAAGTAGCGCCACCCGGGAAAAAAAAAACCTCTAAACTAAGGCAAATATCAAAAATGTGGCACAGGATGACACTAGATAATCTTGATTATTATTTTTTGAGCACACTAAAGTAGTCCTAAGTAAAAAGAACAAAATAATTCACAGATTATTGCCAAAAGTGACCTCTTTTAGCAATACTTTGTAGCTTTCTTTGGTCTTCAACCTAAAAGCTATTATAGAAGTGCCTTAAATACTATAGGCTACATTATTTAGTGTCATACTGTGCCACATTTTTAATATTTGACTTAGTTTAGAAGTTTTTTTTTTCGCGAATGGCGCTAGCGTCGCTGTAAACTGGCTCTTAAGCTTAGCAATCGCAACAACAACGTCTGCAATTCCTGTTTTTGATCGTTGTTCGGTGTTCCGGATGCGATTGGTTTATTTCACACATACTATGCTACGCTGTGCACAAAATAAAACCAAAAAATAAGACATACGCTCCTTTGTTAACAGAGCACGGCAGAGGCAAACCACATCATTTATTAACGAATACCCGCATTGCAAAGGCAAATATCAAACAAAACTATCATTATCTCATTACAAATTGTACTTACTACTTACTCATTATGAATTTATTGTTCCCTAAAGATAAGAATTGGTGATAATAAATTGTGACCCGACCGTTCGACCCTAAGATAAGGTCGTTTGATTTTCGTCATACGCTTTCCGAGTGTTGAGTTGTAAGCGACGACGTGATGTGCTTAGCAAAAATGGTTTAGAAATTGTTTTTTTTTGTGAAAAAAAAAATGAAGAGGTTTCTATACGCTGTGATTTTCAGTGCTTGTGTGGTGCATGGATCTGGCAGTGAGTTTTACTTAAAATAATTTATGAACCTAACTATGAGTTGTAGGTAACTTATTTTGTAACTTGTCTTGAAAGGATCTTTAAATTGAAATTTTTAAAACCCCCGACCAAGTCAGATCCCCTCAAGAGCTGATCAATATTAATATCATTGAAGTAACACGGTACCAAATTTCGAATCGATCGGAAGTTAGATAGATCCCCTCATCAACTAGAAAAGAGCTGATGGTCTTCAAACGGCTGAACAGATTTTCATGAAACACGGCTAAGAACACTCTGGTTATTTTTTTTTCTATGACCCAAATTAAAGTAAATACCTACTTAGGGGTACTTACCTACTTAGGGGTACTTACCTACTTATATTCAAATCGGCTCCTCCGTTCGGGCGCTTCGATGCCAAAGACAGACACACAGACACAACAGGCACGTTAAACTTTAACACCCCTCTCTATGCATCAGGGGTTAAAAATTAGTTTTGACTACATAGCATTTAGAAACTTTGTACAGTGGCGGACACGGTCGGCGAAACACTTCTGGTTTTTCTGTATTGGAAAATAGCTCTTGTTCTTTAGTAATACAATCTAGGGCTAACGAAACCAAAGACAAATCTGTTACGGCTTCCTAGTCCGCCACTGTACATACCTACTTAACCTAATATACGTTATTAGGTTAATTTTGGTGTTTGCTATGACTTGAAACGAATAACCAATCTTTCTCACTTTTAAGTGACCAGTGACCAGTTGACCACCTTGCTTTAATACTTACTAAAAATTCCTCCAAAATCAAAACAATGCACTGCCGATCGATTATGAATCAAATATCAATCTTGTATTTCGAGTAAATAGGGCAACGTAACGCTGTTTATAAATCTGATGTCAAGAACCCTTGTATTCCGGAACCCGACAGGACCGGAAGAAGGGTTTAGGTTAACATTAGTTATTCCGGAATCGTTTAATAATGTACTGTTCCGGATTCCGGATAAACATCTCAATAACCATTGCACTTTTAGGGGGATTTAATCACAGCGATTGGTTGCTTCCGAATTTTATGAGGGTTACGTAGTATAAGTACGACGGCCGATATAGATTTTTATTAAGTTTTCTCGGAATTATTACCTTAGTTTGGCAATTAAATATTTATAATAATTTCGTTTACGATATAAAAATAATATAAAACTATATTTAACAATAATATTTTGTTAGGTATTTTATGATAAAATAAAATATATACTAACGACATCTGTTGCTAAATAGCAGAACCATTAGGTTACCGCCATCTATTGTCGAATAGGAAACGGAAAAAGTAGTCTTCAATCTGAAAGCTATGTCAGTTTTCAGTCATTAATTGATTGATTGACACAAAATGTTATTGAAATTTTCGCGCACCGGCCGGCTGGAATGCTTGCTCTATTTGTAAACAAAACAAACAAACCAGAAACCAACCACTTATTTCATAACCTTATAGATGCATAAAATGAATAAAAAACTTGCAAAAACTTTGTTAACTAATTACAGATTCCCTGAAGGATCCTTACATCTGCGGAGCACCATTATGCACACGTAAGTTTGCAGCATTTTACAATAAAAGTTTGTTTTCTTATAATTTTACCACAACTTATTTTCGGCACCTTTTTTCACAAGATTATCAATTTATTTCAACACTCTTTGCACTATAAAGCTCACACAATGATCATACAGTTTTCACTTGTAAAATAAATAATAAAACTCCCATTTACAACAGAAAAAAAATGGATTTGTTAAATTTATAAGAACAAAATTTTAATTGAAATTTTCTTTCTGTATAATTACAGCATCAGAAAAGTTCGCCTACTCGCCAGACGTGGTTTACAAATACGAGTACAAAGTTGACATCGACACTTGGTTCTCCGAGTCGAGCAACAACAAGTCTTCTTTGACTATCAGGACTGTTGTAAGTATTTACTTTATAGTCTCTCGCTACCCTGTTTTATTTGATTTTATAATATTAGGATTAGCGTTGGATCGAAGGAAATAAAACATATCCATTTATTAGTAAATGTTTTTATTGTATGAATTCTGATATTTACAGTCCACTCAGAGTTTGAACTTGGACTGGAAACTGTCCTAATTTTACTTAAATTTATTCATTATTCCTAAAACCTCAATACAGTAAGCAAATCCTTGACAGAGTATAAGAGTGCCCAAGACTGGATAACCTGTAACTCAAAGAAAAACTAACATGCAAGATCAAAATTGAGACAGGAACCGAAAACACTTACTATGTATAATTGTACACCTAATCAACCACTCCGGTGACTGCTTTCTTCACATCTCTGTTTGAAACGCTTCCTTGCCCTGTTAAGGATTTCTCATTACACCACACCTCAGACAGATCAAATGTATGCACAACAAACACGTTGCTTTGTACACAGCCAAAACTTGTGCACGTTCACACATATCATGCTTGTGTAAGTGAGATAACAATGTCTGCAATGCTTTGTTTGTACTGAGCGGTGGTAACTGAAAGGTAACCGAGAGTGCTGAGAGAGGCATACTGTAAAAATAGTACTATTTCTTATACTGCGATCTAAAACCAATTAAAATATGTCCACAGGCATCAGTGCAGTTTATAACATCCTGCGAAGGTCTACTCACGCTGGGCGAAGTTGGCATTGTTGACCAGGATGAAAACTACCCTCTCGAGAGAGCAGAGAAGTTTGTACATGCACTCAGCTTGTACGATCTTAGGTATGTTGGGTTTGAATTTATTTTTAAAACACTCACATTAGTTGCTTAAAGAACCAATCACTGCCAAATAGTTTTGAAATATTTTAATAACCCTTCTAAAGTTTAAACCCCTAAGTTAATAAACAATTTCACATTTATCTTATAATTTACTAGCGGCTGCCCCGCGGTTTTTCCCGCGCAGATTTCTCATAAACACAAAAGTCCCGTTTTTTCCCGTTCCCGTGGGAAATCCCTTCTTAGTGCTCACCTACACTCCCTAAGGAACCTACATGCAAAATTTCAGCCCGCTACGCCCAGTAGTTTCGGCTCTGCGTTGTCTGTCAGTCAGTCAGTCAGTCAGTCAGTCAGTCAGTCAGTCAGTAACGGAAGAGTTTTATATATATTGATTTATAATAGTCTATGTTTATCTCACAAAAATTCGAGAATGGCTGAGCCAATTTCTACCTTATTTGGTTTAAAATGTTTGTTGTAGACCACAGAAGTTATAAATGGTAGGGAGAAAATAAAAAGTAATATTCCATGCGTACTAGCCGTGCTCTACAGCAAGCTGTTGCTACAGCCCAAGTGCGGTCACGATGCAGCAAGAAATTCGTACATTGACCCGGTTCTATTTGTCTCTGTCGCACGCGCGTATTTCGTTTTGCCGTCACGCTCGCACAAGCTTGCGCGTGCGACAGAGACAAATAGAATCGGGTCAATGTACGAATTTCTGAGTGTGATGTGTTATTTTGTTAACTATCAGGTTTGCCTTCCACGATGGTGTCATTTCTGAGTTGTGCCCCAACGAGGCAGAGGAAGATTGGGTGCTCAATTTTAAAAGAGGACTTCTTTCGCTGCTGCAGAACAGTATGGAACGATTCGATATCAACTTCAAAGGTGTTGAGGTAATTACCTTTTATTTTTCACTTTTTTTTTTTCTATTAAAATACAGGTTGTTTTCGGTTGGATAAGATATTGCAGGCTTGAATCACCTGATTGTCCGAAAGTAAGATGATTCCGTGCTTCGGAAGGCACGTTAAGTCGTTGGTCCCGGCCGCAGTAGTGGTCGCTGTAGCCGCGGCGACAAGCTGGCCCCGCCTCACGTTGGTAATAAAACATCAATATATATAAAACTCTTCCGTTACTGACTGACTGACTGACTGATTGACTGACTGACTGACTGACTGACTGACTGACTGACTGACTGACTGACTGACAGACAACGCAGAGCCGAAACTACTGGGCGTAGAAAGCTGAAAATTGGCACGTGTGTTCCCTGGGGGGTGTAGGTGAGCACTAAGAAGGGATTTCCTGGAATTCCCACGGGAACGGGAAAAAACGGAATTTTTGTGTATATGAGAAATCTGCGCGGGAAATACCGCGGGACAGCCTCTAGTAAAACATAAACTCGGCTAAACGTGGGTCCGGCTCTTGAGCTGGTGCCTCTATCTAACCCTTTGCGGAATAAAAGGCATGAGATGTTATGTTAAAATACAGGCACGATTTTTTTGTGTCCACTAGATGGCGTTAGCGGTATAAACTATAATGTTGTTTCTCCATTATTGATAAAAAAAATATAAATAGAGTGCTTGCCAGCTTACTTTGTGGCTAAAATAACAATCTGTCAGTCAAGTAATATTTTTTTTTAATGGCGGGTGAAGTACGTCAAGTACCGTATACAGTGGCGCCCCCTGACGCAGAGTAAGCTGGCGCGGACTCTAATACGAAGTTTTGCTCAACATGCGGATAGGATAAAGCTATTTTGCTTCGGCCCCGTTACAACCTGTCACATGCGCGCCCTATGAAATCATACATCTCTTTTACACACATGTTATAGATTCTACTAATAATGATTAGAGATGGGTTTCTGCCCAGGCATTTTGGGCGTATTGTTTAAATGCCTAATAAATGCCCGTATATGCCGAATAAATGTCCATCAACAGGACAAAAACTAAAACCTCAATTATTAACATTTTAACTAGTAATTATTAACTTTTTCATTCTAATAACGTCATTTGATTAGGCAGGCGCTTAAACGAAAGAACTGTCTAAACCATTTAAGGTAATTACGTCGACAAGCCCTGTAGGTCCGGGCGTAAAAATAGGTCTACGGTATGCCCTGCCTGTCGTAAGAGGCGACTAAACGGTTTTTGGGGTCGTGGGTGTGAAGAGCGGGGGCCCGACACTCTCATCAAACGGCCCCGAGATGGGCGGCGTCACATCTTGTGGCACTGTGCCGCCGTAGCTCCATAGACGAGCCGGGGAGGGAACAATATGCCCTCCCCGAGCACGAAGCTGATAGCAGCTGAGCGCGGGAAGGACTTCGGACGATATAATGCGTGGTTGCCGGGGTTCTTCCCGAAAGCGCCAAGACGGCCGCCGGGGGGTTTTAGTGGGTGCGAGCCCCACATTGCCGTATGCTTTACCCCCCGTAACAAAAGAAAAAAGTAATTACGGTGATAACGTTTCCTCACTTTTTTCGGGGTAGCTGATTTCGAAAAAACTTCCATTTTCGAAATATCTGAAATGGTTTCCAATCATTTTCTTACAAAAAAGTATGGGTGGCGTTTCGATATTGCCAAGGCTGCAGATTATAAAATAAACAGCCAAGTGCAAGTTTGGATTCATGATTAGAAAGTTCCGGACATGTTAGTGCTATTTATCAATCAACATACGAGGTTTTTTTTTCATAAACAAAAAAACCGTAATTGTCTAAAATTTTGCTAGCTTTCATAGGTTTATAGAAACCAGACATTTTGATAAAAAAAAAATATATTCCCACTATCTTGGATTACAAAATTTAAGTTTTTTGTGTAATCACCAACTCCATAAACCAATACAAAGCCACTGATATCAATATTGAAAAAGAAATATCCCCCATTTTGGATTTTCGAAACATGTGCCTTTAAAAATGCTGCTCTTAAGCTTGTAGTGGAATTTATAGAATACAACACAACCCACGTTGCGTTTTGTGTTGAGGCCATAACGCTATTACACACAAACGGTACTGTTTTAATCTGCTAATCATATCCATAATTTTTTTCAAGGAACATGGATTAAAAACGTAATGAAACACATATTACCTCTAAAACGTATAAATTTGTATTCCTAATAATTAATTTTTCATTGTTCAATTACTTTTTAAGGGTCTTAACAAGCACAAATGAATAATTTTAACTAATTAACCTGCTTCAGTTACTGAGTCAATCGAAAATAAAAGTTGAATCATTTTTAGTAACCTGTTTACATAATTTGAAGTGATCTTCTGTTTAATTTACCTCATAGCGAAAAATGTTTGACCAGATTATAGTTTTAAATGAAAATCTAACAATATTACGCCTCATTTTATGATTTTTATGCCAAATAAAAAGTGAGTTTTTTCCGCCCAGTGATCGGGCATTTATTTGGGCGTAAAAAAGTTTTCGCCCAATATGTCCGTTTATGCCCGTTTCCGCCCAATTTGTTTTTGCCCTGTGCCCATCTCTAATAATGATACTTCCTCATTGGTTATTTTGTAAATTTTCACCCATAACTATCTTAAAATCAATAAAAAACGTTACACCTCAATTTTTTTTTATTTTTTTTTTTTTTCATATAATCCAGAGAGACATCCACGGGACATGCACAGTGTCCTACATAGTTCGCGGTCAACAGAACACAAGTCTGGTCGTGGTGAAGGAGCGAGATCTAGCGCAATGCGAGAACAGATACAAGTATCTATCTATACTTCAGACTGTTAGATATAACTTTCAGAGTGTGAGTATATTTCCATTAATTTTTTTTAAATATTTAATGCCGCCTATTGCAATTAATCTTAAAATAAAAAAAAAATTAAGTATGTAAATTTGATTTTATCTAAATATGTATACTTACATAATAAGTTTGTGCAAGATTATCTCGAATTTATCTGAACCAATTTTTGATGCGGTTTTCAGCAAAAAATTGTTAAATTCGGGTGAAGGTTCTAACCGACTTCGAAATAGAGAAAGTTGACGGTTATTGCATGTGTCAGTTTATTAATGGCGGCTTCCTTTTTTTTTTTTGAAAACTTTATTAATTTACTTAAGACATGGACATAGGTTTCTACTGATTGCCACAAAGACAAACATCTTGGTTAAGGGTTCGCCTTTTTCGTAATTTTCGCCACTCTTGGCAGGCGATTTGGCCATCAGATGATTCTTCGCCTTCGGCTGTTCCCTTAGTCGCCTTTTACAACACCCGTGGGTTGAGATGGGGGTTGTGGAAATCTATGCCGCCACCATACGGCGGTTTTTTTTTTTTTTTTTAGTAAGTAGGTATTTTTTTTTTTTACAGAAATACCAAACATGGCCGGTACTAAAATCGGAGAGCAAATGCGTTATAACGATCGATCATAAGATATACAAATCTGTGAGCTGCAAGGAGCGACATCTGTTCGAACCGTTCTCGGGTAAAAACTCAGGCGCCATGACGACCGTCATACAAAACTTGGCGTTAGTGATGGAAAAAAATAAAACTGACTCTGAGATGATGGACGAGTCGCCTAAAGGTGAGTGGGTGTACTATCTCTTCACTTATAGACTTTTCAGTAGTGTAGTACCGATGGTGGCGCCCTCAATTAAAAAAAATACTAATTCAGGAAGACATTTTCGAAGGCTTTTCGTCAGAAAATCTTGTATAAACGATTTCCTGAATTAGTGAAAGTTTTTTAAATGAGATCATTTCTATCCGAATTTCGTGTTTTAAACTTAAGCTACTTTTTCTCTAGATTAAACCAAGCGCTCGTAGTTCATTGCCCTCATTGTGAACATTATTTTTGTTTATAATGAAAAGAAAAATTCTAAAGACTTCAATTTGGCTCGTTAAATGATTTTACAATTTTGTTTTTATACAGCAGTACTGTAGACTTTGCCCCTAGTTAATAATAAATTTGTAACTCTTTAAGCTTGGAGCACAGTGACGGCTCGTTCGAATCTTCTTCACCACCACTCGGCTTACGGCAGACCGTCCACCGGAGAACTCAAGTCTGCAAGAGATGTACTCAAGATGTTGTGCAAGTTAGTATTTTATATCATAGAATACCACCAACGAAACTTCGTAATTATGTCCAATAATGACATTCTGTATTATGATGTCCATTAATGACACCCTGTATTATTATGTTCAACAATGACACCCTGTATTATTATGTTCAACAATGACACCCTGCATTATTATGTTCATCAATGACATCCTGTATTATTATGTTCAACAATGACACCCTGTATTTTTATGTCCAACAGTAACATCCTGTATAATTATGTCCAACAGTATTCTATACCAATATTATAAAGAGGAAAGATTTGTTTGTTTGTAACGAATACGCTCCGGAAATACTGAACCGATTTGAAAAATTCTTTCACTGGTAGGAAGCTACATTAACCCCGAGTGTCATAGGCTATATTACATTTTCAAAAAAATTAGGGATCCTTACCTTTGTTGTTTCCTCGTTTACCTCGTTTGATATTTTGGGTACTAAAATATTTATTTTAACTGCAATGACTACTACTCTCAATAGTAACATCCTGTATTTTTATGTCAAACTCTAACACCCTCTATTAATAATACCCATCTTATAATTAATCCCACAGAATAAACGAAGCCTCAGAGGAGAATCCCACATCCCCAGACGAGAGCCTAGACAGTGGTACCACAGTGGGGACGTGGGGAGCTTTGGTGTCGTCCAGTCGAGCTTTGCCGCGCGCCGCACTTTCTCAGTTGCTACGTAGAGCTCCGATGATGTGTAATGCTGCCACGTAAGTAGCAGTAACAATACTTTAGAAGTAGCAGTAAAAAAAGTAGAAAAAAAAACACATCACATTAATACTCAAAATATCATACCCTGTGCTTAGTTTATATGCGTTTGAGGGTAGGTCAACACTTGACCGGGAAACAAACATCAATACTTATAATAACAGTAGCTGTAGCAATAGCAATAACAATAGTAGTAGCATAAAAATAGCAGTAGCAATAGCAGTAGCAATAAAAATAGCAATAACAATAGCAGTAGCAATAGCAGTATCAGTAAGGACGCTGGGCGCTTTGGTGTCGTCAAATCGAGCTTTGCCACGCGCCGCACTTTCTCAGTTACTGCGGCGGGCTCCTATGATGTGTACCGCTGCCGCGTGAGTGATTTTTGATTTTCAAAAGTCTTTATTTACTTAAATACACAAAATATACACAAGACACAGTCATGGTTATTTTAACAATAGATCGCTTGATATTTCACAGGCTAAATCGCCTATAGAGAAATTTATGTATACTAAAGCATTTAAAAAATTTAAAACAGAAAAATAAAAAGAAAACGTAAGATATGAATATTACGAGAATATTTTGCAAACTTGTACATTTACAATTTTTGGCATGTACTTACAACTACTTACTTATTACTACTTACTTAGGCTAACTATTTTAATTGTAAAAAATTACAATTTCTCATTTTTATTCAATGAATAAAAGCATAATTCTGTAGGGTAGATTCTACTTTAGTCCACCGCAAGCAGTGCACAACAAGATGCAAAATGTTCGATGCCGGCCGGCCCGAGTCATGCGTCACCCGCGTGATCGAGAACGTAGTGATGGGGCAGACGATATCGATTGTATTTTTCGATATACGGCAACATGTAACTACGAGTTATACCTATAGCAGAAACTAGTTTATTAGGATGGGTCGGGTTTTTTAAAAGGTAAAATTTATTTGTTAGCTTTATAATAATATTACACCTAGTACAAAACAGTGTCAACTCAAAAAACCATTTTTTTCAGAAATCACGAAAAACTGATTTCTTTTTTTTTATGATAGCTAGAAGTTCACTAATATTTCAATAAAATGGAGAAAAAAACGTAAGCATCGAGTGCTTTATTGCTTTTTTTTTAACTAAATGTAGTGAGGTATAATATTGAATTTTTGAATTGTTACTGTTTTGTACTATGACAATGAATTTTTTTTTTGTGTCAATTAAAGTTGAAGCTGTTTTGTACAAATATTTTTGAATTGTTACACTTTTAAATAAGGGGAAAATGGACAAAGGCTCGAAAAATTTTTGAGTTGGTAATAAAATCAATACTAAAATTTAAATCAATACATAGTATAAAAGAAAGCCGCTTCCCACGTCTGTCCCTATGTATGCTTAAATCTTTAAAATAATACAACAGATTTTAATGCTTTTTTTTAACAAATATATTGATCAAGAGTGCACAAGATAGTGATAAATGTAGGCGATACGAAGTTCGCCAGGTCGACTAGTTTAATATTCATAAAAACTTTTTTAGTAAAATCAACAGTACGGTAATTTTCTTGAGAAATTGGCACTTATCTTCATGAAATCTTATCTAAAACGACGAAAATTTACCAAATAATATTAATTTTTGTCACCCATTTAAAAAATGCTTATTATAATTTAGTCTTTATAATCAGCATAGCTAATTGTGATGAAAAAAGAGAAGTTTTTCCGATTAGACAATCTAACGGTGTGCGGTGATCGTGACAGGGCTAAGTTTTCTTCTAAAATTGACTTATTTACTGCATTGTCAACGTTTTGATTCGTATTTCAATACGAAATGAAAGATAGGAGGTTTTATTTATTTTGTTCCCCAATCATGTTTGCTAATATTGTCGTCAAATTCCCGACATTACTCTGGAAAAGAAGATAAAAAAATCTATCAGGTTTCGATACCAACAAAACAGTGTCAACTCGAAAACAGTAAATAAAACATACAGTAAGCAATTTTGCGGCTACGTTTACGTCCAATATCGCTTCAACTTAAAAAACCCCACATTTATAGCTTATTCAATAATTTTTAAGCTTAAATTTCACTGAAATAAATGAGAAAAACAAATGATCCAACAAAAGAGAGACAACTCAAAATTTAAAAAGTTTTTGTCTAAAACAGATGCAACACAAAATATTCTAAAAAAAAATCTTATCTGAACGTCGAAGACTGTTTCAATTAGAAAAGTCACATTTATTTGAGCAATACTAACCATCAAAACTGATCCAACTCGAAATGTCACTTTTATTTTCTGAACGA
Source organism: Euspilapteryx auroguttella (assembly GCA_951802225.1). NCBI lineage: Eukaryota > Metazoa > Arthropoda > Insecta > Lepidoptera > Gracillariidae > Euspilapteryx > Euspilapteryx auroguttella. The sequence goes on from OX637662.1 coordinate 5,606,643, forward strand.
TCATTAACGAAAATAGTATCAACTCAAAATAACACTGTTTTAAAAGATTAATTGTACGTGCACACTTCAAGTGTAGGTGTAAACTAAAAATGAAACCCTTTTGTTGGGGAGTAAATTACCGACAAATTTCAACAAAACAGTGTTTTAGCGCCATCTTTCGGGAACTATGGCAGATAAAAATAAACCTATTAAACTACACGATGCGTAAAAAAATGCTCAATCCGCTGGTATAAATAACTCAATTATTGATTATTTCGAGTTGACACTGTTTTGATCTAGGTGTGCGATATAATCTTTTAAGGTTGGGAAATTTATGTCTGAATGCAGGGATAAAAGGTTAGTATAAAACGGAGTGTCAAAGGCTATTTTGAATGCTTTATTTTGAATAACTTGTAGTTTGTTCAAATTCGTATCACATACATTGCCCCATACCGGGGAACCGTAAGTTATACATGGACGTACTAAAACGGTATAAATTCTTAATTTTGTTGAACTGCTCAGTATAGTTTTCCTATTTAGGATCGGACTTTCTCAGTTACTGCGGCGGGCTCCTATGATGTGTACCGCTGCCGCGTGAGTAGTACCCCTAATTAGGTAGAACCTGTATCTAGGTAGCTCGTATCATATACAGAAACGGAGAATACACCCAGACCGGGAAAAAACATTGATATTTATCAAAAACTAGCTGACCCGACAAACTCGCCAAACTCGACAAACGTATCGCCTTAGATTTTAAGTACACTACCCACCGACTGAGAGCCTGGAAAGCGCTCACGAATCAAGCTGATCTTGTTGGTCACGACCCTCAGCCATGAGGAATCGACAAGAAAGAAGACCTACCCACTAAAAACTTGGCTGTATGGACATTATTACTTTGCCCGCCTAGAAAGGGAGAATCAAAAAAACAACAAAGTCAAAAAAAATGCTGTTAATTATGAACTTTACTCGTTCGCAATAGAGTCCAAAACCTTTAACAAACAGTAGTAACATATGGTTTAAGATTTCATTTTTTTGTTCACAGAAAACACATCCTAGATGCCCTCCCATACATAGCGAGTATTGGATCAGTGGAACTGATCAAAGACAAGATAGTGCAAAACGAAGTGGACCGAAGTACCAGAGACGAATGGCTTATGTCCATGGCTATGATACCCAGGTGAGATGATACGCTTGTAACCTGCTTCTCATGGTTCTGCACATGCTGAGTCAGAGACGTTTTGCTCTATACTCTTAGGCTGCCCCGCGGTATCACCCGCGCATATTTCTCTTAAACACAAATCTCCCGTTCCCATGGGAATTTCGGATTTTTTTTCCTTAGTGCTCCCCAGCACTCCCCAAGGAACCCACGAGCAAATTTTAGCCCACTACACCCAGTAGATTCAGCTCGGCGTTGTCTGTCAGTCAGTAACGGAAGAGTTTTAAACATATTGATTTTGTACTCTAAACCTGTTTCTTTATATCTGAATAGTGTTTGCAAATAAATTTATCATTTATCATTTTTTTATCGTGGCGGAAATTTTGAGGACTCTTTGCACGATATATTACTCGAATAAATTATTAAATTTTTTTTTTTTATTTAAATTTCAAAAAATAAAATAACTTATTTAAGGCAGATGGAATCCCCCCTGCGCATTGCCCCTGACTTGTCTGGCACCAGCTAAGCCAACGTAGGTCATTGCTCTGATGCTACACAACGTTTTTAGTTCTTTTTACAAAAACTTTCGAAGTACTTCAAGTTAGCACGGTTCATTATTTTTACAATATTGTTTTCAGGAATCAGTCCTGTATAACTTGTCTACCGGGCGTTTAATTTTTCTGCACGATAAAAAAATAACCGTGTATGTCAATAACTATTATGTGAGGGAGGCCTATGTTCAGCAATGGACGTCGTTTACGATAAAACGATTACATTTCTCGTGGCTCGACACGCACTTGACTAATTTCCCTTTTTCTTTTCAGGCCTAAATTAGAGATGTTGGGAAGTATGCTAGAGTTACTGCGTAAGGGTAAAAATGACAAAGTGATAAGTTTCACCGTTTCCTCGATGGTACATTCGTATTGCAAGCATAGCATGAAATCATGTAAGTTTTTTTTAGCTTTTTTGGCATTTTTAACCGACTTTAAAAGAGGAGGTTATCAGTTTGACCTGTATGTATGTTTGTCCGCGATTATCTCGGGTTTGGCTGAACCGATTTCGATGCGGTTTTCAGAAAAGTATTTGTTACATTTAGGAGAAGGTTATACTTTCTTAACCGACATCAAAAAAGAGCAAGTATGTTTGTTCACGATTATCTCACGTCTGGCTGAACCGATTTCGATGCGATTTTCAGAAAAATATTTGTTACATTCTGGTGAAGGTTTTGATGTTTTAACCGACATCATAAAATATGAACGTCCGTTCACTATTATCTCGCGTTTAGCTGAACCGATTTTGATGCGGCTTTCAGAATAGTATTTGTTACAATCAGGAAAAAAATTTGGTTCCGGTTTTAACCGACTTTGAAAAGAGGAAGTTCTCATTTTATGTATGTGCTTATTTATTGAAGGCGTGTCCCTTTTTAAAAAAAATTTATTTTTTTTTCAGTACGCGAATGCTGTGAAGAGGACATACCTAAACAGATAATGGAGGAATTTCAAAATATAGTCATAGATATAAACAGGGATGGTCTAGTCACGGCGCCGAGAATTAATCGTGATAATGTAAGTTATGTTTGATATTTACTTAGATTATTTTCAGCCGATTCTGTTTTATTTTTAAGCGACTTCAAAAGAAGAGGTTATCAGTTTGACCTGTTTGTATGTATGTTTGTCCGCGATTATCTCGGGTTTGGCTAAACCGATTTTGATGCGGCTTTCAGGAAAATATTGGTTACATTCAGGAGAAGGTATTCTATTTTAACGGAGTTCGTAAAAGAGGAAGTTCTATGTTTATGTATTTGTCAGTTTGTTGAAGGCCCTTTTTTAATAAAGAAATTATTTGTTTCCCATTGAGAATTTCAAGGATTTTTTACTTTTAAGACTATATGTAAAAGTAAAACCTATTAGTTATACTGCCTGACAACATACAACCTAAACCCTTTAAGGTGAACCCTCTCCCATACTAAACTAAAGGTCCTAAGACGTGAAAACCGGAAAGTATTTTTTACTGTAAAAAAAACTGAAACTTTGTACATGTGATTAAAAGTGGCAAACAAACGGAAACTTATTTATTTTCACTGTAAACTCGTAATTTCAGCAATAAAATTTCGTACTTTTTACATTTGTGTGCGTGTATACACACACAAGTTTTCCGATCTTGACGGCAGAGGGCTAGACATGGTTCTACTATAATAAGTTTTAATGTTTGTACTTACGTATTAATCTTATGATAAATTAAAAACACTAAAATAAGAATAATACAATTAAAAAAAAGAAAAAAAAATTAGAAACTTTTGCCCAGGCTGGAATTGAACCCGAGTCCTCTAAATGTACTACCGTCCCACCGACTCGACTACTCAAACAAAAAGATTTGATCGCGACGTTGCCGCTGTTCTATGAAAATGAACAGAAAAGAAAATCTGCCAAAGGTCGAAGCCCGACGAGACGAGCTGTTGCCGCTTTTGGCAAAAACTTGCATTGCGTTGCGTGCATTGAAATCCTAAATGTATTGTTTTACTTGTCTTGTGTAGTGTGTAGGTATTGCCATTGTATTATTTTAAAATAGACCTCATGTTTTTTTTTCATACTTTTTAGTTCATTAAATTTAAATGACCTATTATTAAATAATTTGTACTTACATATTAATAATGCTAACAATACGATATCTGTAAGGATTTCAATTGAATTCATAAAACGTTTCAAAATGTATCCTAGTTTTGTTCCTAAAAGTAAAAAAAAAAGTAAAAAATGATTTATTCAATACAGGATACAAGATATCGCTTATTGAAAGTCAATTAGACTAATCTAATTAATATTGATACCTTATTTCGTAAAGTATCCTATACTGATAGAGGCGAGGTAGTTCAGGGTGCCCACTAATTGGCTCAGGCAAACAATGTTTGCCTTGCCTTACGACAATGGTCGCCTGGAGACGCCCCCAAACGAGCCCTCCTCTGTCAAATGATTCATCTAAATCTTCCTAATTAGTTTTTTGTGGGTACAGATATTGTACTTTTTTAGTATAATTAGTGTTATGTAGAAATATAAGAAAATGCTACATAAGAATTGGCTGTACCTATAGACTACGTTCATTTCCTTCACAGATTGGATTGCTAGATGGCGGTATCAATATTTTTCACCTTTTTCGTTTCGTAATTGCGTATTTATTATACGATAAATTAAAATAACACTAAAACAATATAAAAATAAAATTATCTCACGCCTTTTTATTCCCCTAAGGGTTAGGCAAAGGCACCAGATTAAGAGCCGAACCCACGTTTAACCGAGTTTATGCTGTATTACCAACGTGACAAGGGGCCAGATTGTCGCGTTTGGTAATAATGTAACATTGTGTAACATGGAACAAAATTTCAACTCGATCGGACATAAAGAAGCTAGTAAGATCCCTTCATCATCTCGAAAAGAGCTGATGATCTTCAAACCGCTGATCAGATCTTCATGAGACATGGCTAAGAACACTCGGGCTGAAATTATCTATGATACAAAAAAAAAACTAAACGAAAATCGGTTCAGCCGTTTGGGCTCTACGATGCCACAGAGAGAAGACAGACATACAGACAGACATACAGATAAACACGTTAAAATTATAAAACCCCTCTCAGAATTTTCGTTCGGGTGTAAAAAATAAAATGATAAAACTCTGCCGAGGCTCGAACCCGTGTCCTCTGAGATGGACTGTTACTCTTTTGCGATGTTGCCGCCTCGCAATGACTTTTCCGTACATTGAAATAATTATAAATTTCAATGTGACACTAAAAGCAATTGGAAGGCCCGGCGCACATATGGCGAAGCGCGGGGCAGATTTTCTCTTAATATCAAACTATTATCAGCTTAGTCGTCTTTGAATAATAGGTATCCAAAATCAATCAACACAATACTTAATTCCTAAGCGCATCGAAGCGAATATATGCGAAAGGTAGCGCGCGGGAACGCGGCTGTGGTGCGAAGCCAAAAAAGCCGATTATAGCTTGAAATCGAAAATTTATCTACGCTGCGCTTCGCCATGTGTGCTCCGGGTCTTAATCGTTGTAGGGTACGTCGATGAGGTATGTATTATTATTAGTTCTCTGCAGCCAGAGTCGGGCCTCATGCGTTACGCACAGCAAAATGCTATGTATTACTTAGTCAAAGAGATTAATCTCGAATAGCAGTGACCAAAATCGTCATTTGTTTCAATGAACTCGAATTCTGCATTCGCCCGCTCCGTACCAGGATCGCTAGCCTAGGTGGCTAGGGTGCATTTACATCAAACGAACAAAGAGATAGCAAATAGCATTCTATCGCGATATATTATCGGCGGACACGGTCGGCGTAACACTTCCGGTTTTTCTGTATTGCAAAATAGCACTTGTTCTTTGGTAATACAGTCTAGGGCTGACGAAACCATAAACAAATCTGTTACGGCCTCCTAGTCCGCGACTGTACATGAACAACTAGCAAAACTTTTAAGCAAGTAAGTACAGTGGCGGACACGGTCGGCGTAACACTTCCGGTTTTTCTGTATTGCAAAATAGCTCTTGTTCTTTGGTAATACAGTATAGGACTGACGAAACCATAGACAAATCTGTTACGGCCTCCTAGTCCTTGACTGTACTATGTAGAATTAATATTTGCACAAAGATCGCTAGAATCACGAATTGTTAAAACAGAATAGGTAACACTTTCGAACATGCAAGAACATTTTAGCAACAGTTCGCGCGCTCGACCTATGGTAACAAATAAAGATTCTAATTCTGATGCTTCTAATTCGTCTTTTACATCGAGCGAGCGAGCATTATAAAGATCTTTTATAGAACGCAGACAGAACAACGAAATAATGCTTAACTTACGTCTATTTACTTTACACTAAAGTAATTTAATAAAGTGGTGAAAGATTGAGCATTGGGTTGCATTGGCTTGTTTGATGTGAATCTCCTATACGATATTCTACCAGTGTTTGTTTTGCAATATGAAATGAAAATGGTTGCCAGGCAACGCTGATTTTCTCACTTCTTTTTGACGTATATCAATTTATAATGGTTATCGCGTATTTTGCATACATGTTCGACACATAAATGATCTCCCTTACATGTTAGATAAACTTACTGATGTTGTCCTCTTTGCGGACGACACCTCTTTAACATTTAAAGTTAAACGAGGTGACTCCCTCAACTTAGATATAAACAAAACATTAGTGGAGATTTCTCAATGGTTTACTTCTAATAATTTACTTTTGAATGCAAAGAAAACTAATTGCATTAAGTTTTCCTTGCCAAATGTGACTGCTTATGATACAGACATACATTTGGACAATAACAAGCTTAATCTGGTAAATCAAACTGTATTCCTTGGTATCACTCTAGATTCGAAACTTCAGTGGGGCCCCCATATCTCAAATCTTGCGGCAAGGCTCAGTTCGGCTGCGTACGCAATCTGGAAAATCAGAAAATTAACTGATGTTTCTACCGCGAGACTTGTGTATTTCAGTTACTTTCATAGCTTAATGACCTATGGCTTGCTTCTATGGGGAAGAGCTGCAGATATTAACGTCATTTTTATACTACAAAAACGCGCAATTAGAAACATTTATCAGCTTAAAGCTCGCGAGTCCCTCAGACAAAAATTCAAAGAAATTGATATTTTGACGCTTCCGTCCCAGTACGTCTTTGAAATTATTATGTATACTCGTAAAAACTTACATATGTTTGATAAAAAATGTGATAAAATTAAAGACCTTAGAACGCGTAGCAAAAACAAACTAAGTATTCCACAGAACAGACTAAAACGGACAAACAAATGCTTTATAGGAAACGAAGTAAGATTTTATAACAAGATCCCAGAAGAGATTTTGATCCTGAATGATAATGAGTTTAAAACTCGTATCAAAAAAGGTTTGATTAAGAAAGCTTATTACAATGTTGATGATTATGAAAACGACAAAGACGCATGGAAGTAGTCTAGCTCTGCACGATATTTTCATTATTTCATGTATGTACTTTAAATCTTATTAATTTATGTTCTTTGTATTGTAAATTGAATTGTAATGTCACATATATAAGAACAAAAAAAAAAAAAAAAAAGAGAAAAATTGTAAAGTAGAGTTTGTTACCCCTTTCTTCTCTACGCTGTAAACTCATTGCGAAAGGGAGTAGAATCATTTGACAGAGGAGGGCTCGTTTGGGGGCGTCTCCAGGCGACCATTGTCGTAAGGCAAGGCAAACATTGTTTGCCTGAGCCAATTAGTGGGCACCCTGAACTACCTCGCCTCTATCAGTATAGGATACTTTACGAAATAAGGTATCAATATTAATTAGATTAGTCTAATTGACTTTCAATAAGCGATATCTTGTATCCTGTATTGAATAAATCATTTTTTACTTTTTACTTTACTTTACTTTACATAATTAGACCTTTCTATGAGACCTAGGAAGAAGCTTAAGGAATAGCCTTGCTTTTATGCATTGTTTTGTGAATTATTTTGTCCGAAATCAATAAATCCTCACAGCTAAAAAAAAAATCAATTTGAAGTTAAAATAAAAATATACAATCTCAAGAAATATAAAAGTCAGGGGATTCGAACCGCCGACCTACGATATGATGAGCCACTGTCCCAACCATCAGGCCAATGGTGCAATGTAAGAGTTTACGAAAATCATGAATATTTGAAAGCGGAATAAACGCACACATACGTGTGTTTTCCAAGAATGAGGTTAGAAATTTTTGGGGGGTTATATTTATTCTCAAAATCTAGTGAAGAAATATCAATTTCAAGCATTATAATTCATTTCTACGATATTGAAGTTTTAGCGAACCGCATTTCAGTCCTTTGAACTGTTGTAATAAAGCTACAAAAAAATAAAAACCGTTATTTTGTGGAAGTGCTGTCATCTTTGGAGAAAAGGCTAGGAACGGCGCATAAGTCTAGGCCTTAAGATAGAGACTAGAAATTTGGAACGAAGGATACATAGGAAGCTAAATGTTAATTGAACACTAGTGTTGCCTATCAAATGTATGTATTCAGCCTATGTTAGTGTGTGTTTGAATAAGTTGTGTATACTATAAAATTTAAGTTTAGGAAGTGGTGCATTTAAGAAAAAATTCCTAGGGGAACTAAAAAAAACCGGAATTTAATAAAAGAGAAACCGCTCTTTATTTTATCTTTTTTTCCTTTCTTTAATTGACCAGATTTTACTTAATCTGTTTTTATTTTTTCAGCTGGTAATAGCAATAAAAGCTCTTGGCAACATTGGCGGTTTTAAGCAAGAATTTGCGGATTTACTCATGAATATTATAAGCGATCAATTGATATCGACACCTATTAGACTGACGGCTGTGGATGCGTTCAGAAAGACGCCCTGCGACGAGACACGGTAATGCATTGCTTTTTATTATCACTAGCTGTCTAAGCGAACTACAATTTTTATATTTTCGCTTATATGTACTTCAACACTGCGAACACACAAAAACCCCCTCTCCTCGACCAATAAAATAAAAACACTGTGTTTTCAATAATAACAAAAAAAGGAGAACGTATCGTGTCACCTACTTATATCGTCGGTTATCTCAACGCATTGTTCTAACTTAGAGGTAGTAAAAACAGCTTGATTGACGTTCGTCCCCTAACATAATAGTTAACAGGCCACGCGATAGGAACGAAGGCCGACTGACAGTCGACCAAGCCACTGCCCGTAGGGAGAGGAGCGAGTACTGCGAGCGAGCGAGCGAGAGAGAGAGAGAGAAAGAGACATACAGTTCGCAGTCTCACGTAACGCTTTTGTGTCTCACTTCAGCCGTAACGTTGCACTTTTTCCTGGCTAGGTCCCCACCGCAACCCGAGATAAGGAACTTCGTTCCAAAAAAAAATTTAACATTGTCTTCTGTAAATGAGCTAAAACGATTATTCGCGGTGTTCAAGTATAAGCGACGATATATATATTTTTTTTTTTGACAAGGCGGTCGTAAATCAAAGAAGGGATTTATTTGTACATGATTTGAATTATATCTCTCCGCTTAATGTACTTCAAATGAACTGGTTTTTTTTTTACAAGTAGACCAGTCACGGCCTCGTTCAGCGTAACACTTTCAATCAAAAATCGATGACATAACAATAAAACAGTAATACGAAGAGATTAAGAAGTTTTTGTAACTATTACTTACTAGTAGGTGTCCCGCAGCTTCGCCAGCGCATTTTTCCTTGAAACATCAAATTCCCAATTTCCCCGTGGGAATTTCGGGATAAAAATTAGCCTATGTTCTTTCTTAGGCTCTAGTAGTCTAGAGCCTAATTTCCTATACCGAATTTTATTCAAATCGGTTTAGTAGTTTTCTCGTAAAAGCAGACACATACAGACAGATAGATAGACAGTCTGACAGAGTTACTTTTGCTTTAATAATTTTATATAAGTATGTATATTTATTAAATTTCATTGTTTCAGTGAATATTTCCTAGAGATGTACAGAGAGGACTACGTGGACATAGAAGTTCGTATAGCCTCGTATTTGCAAGTGATGCGATGCCCGACACTCAGCACTTTGCGGAAGATATTTCATGCTTTAGAACATGAGCCGGTCAATCAAGGTATGTTTTAATGCTATATTTTATCCCATCCGCTCGAAAAGGTGACTTTTTGCTTACTGTTCTCTTGTCGTAAAGTTCCTCTTTATTTTTTACCGGTTTATAGCCGGTCAATTATAAATTTCCATACATTCTTTATTGTCCTCTGGGCAATTATGATGCATAATATTGTATTATTACAAAAATTTATTATTGGAAGTGAATAAGGTTTAAAAACAAGCTAGCTGATCAGGTCAGCAGAATTAGGTGGTGCATAGGTTCTCCTATTTTTAACCGACGAAAAAACAAAAAGGAGGAGGTTCTCAATTCGTCGCGTATATTTTTTTTTTTTATGTATGATCACGCATAACTTTTTACTGTGTGGACCGATTTTGATAATTCTTTTTTTAATCGACAGGGTATACCTTGAAGTTGGTCCCATAAAAATTTGGAAATAAAATTCCCACCCTAAGGGTGGGAAAATAGGGGTGACTTTTTGGTCGGCGAGTCGATTTATCCACTCACAGGTTGCATTCCCGTGTTACATTATAACTTTTGATACCTACCTACAATATCTTTGGAAATGAAATAAAATCAGCCGAAAGACGTCCACTGCTGGACATAGGCCTCCCTCACAAATCGCCTCACCGACCGGTCGTGATCGAACCTCATCCTGTTAGTCCCTCAACCTTCACCAGGTTGTGTGGCCACCTTGTGGGGTGCGACCACCCTGTGAAGGGTGATTAGCTGGGGTCAAAAAAATTAGCCCAAAAAAACTGAAAATTAAAAAAATAAAAACTTTTTATAAAAAAATTAAACCGCCGAAAAAACTGAAAAGCATTAAATAATAGGGAAACTTTTTCTATTAGGCCTTAATTTACTCACTTCTTAAAGTCATTTTGGATTACCAAGAAATTTTGAGTCGGTGCCACAGAATCAACGAATAAAGATCACTAAATTACCTGAAATTCAAAGAAATAACCGAAAAACGTATGCCGCTGCTCATCGCGCTTTACATAGATAATGAATTTGCTTGTGTGGTGTGGCGCCGACTTAAAATTTCTTGGTAATCCAAAATTACTTTAAGAAGTGAGTAAATTAAGGCCTAATAGAAAATGTTTCCCTATTATTTAATGCTTTTCAGTTTTTTCGGCGGTTTAATTTTTTTATAAAAAGTTTTTATTATATGTGATTTTGCTTTTCGGATGGAATAAAAAGCAGAATATACAAGTTGGGGGTAAAGTTATTCTGCTTCGAGTGAAGTAACAACCCTCGCTTGTTCATGTTTCAAGCCAGACAGAAAAGTCGGATGTTATTAAAAAAAAACGTGTACATTTTGGTATTGCATTTGAAAACTTGCTGACAAGAGAAACGAAGTTTTCCGAGTCAGCTAGTTAGATAGTTAATGTTTTGTTTGAGTTAAAGTTAGGAAATAAATGCTAAGAAAGTACAATTTCACTACTATATGCTGTGAGGAGAAACGAAGTTTGCCGGGTCAGATATTAAATGATGGATTTGCACAGGGTTTAATAATCGATTGATTTGACTGATCGTTTTCTCTCAATCAGCCTTAAAATCTTTCTTTAATTATGTTAAGAGTTATTAAATTAGATCAATCAAATTACACCCTGTATAACGATATGACTGATGGACTGATTGCCCCCCCCTCCCCCTTCAATCAGCGGCAACGTTCGTGTGGAGCCACCTGACCAACGTGGGCAGTTCCTCGCTGCCTTCCCGCGTGGAGGTACAGGGCTTGCTGTCGGGTCGCTCTGCGCCCAAACTGGACGACAAACCTGACTTCAGACTGTTTTCGAGGAATTACGAGCAGGGCGTGTTCTATGATCAGTTTAATGCTGGTGAGTTTTTGTATCTGTACTTATCTCTATAGTAAGATTTATAATATACTAGTCGACCCGGTGAACTTCGTACCGCCTAACCTATTACTTTGTTGTGCATGTATTATACTTATAAACCTTCCTCTTTAATCACTTTATCTATTAAAAAAAAAACGCATCAACATCCGTTGCCTAATTTTAAAGATATAAGCATACATAGGGACAGACGCGGGAAGCGACTTTATTTTATACTATGTATTGATGATATATTTTTTGATCAATTATTACTGCTATCTTGTTACTGTAGTAGGAGAAGACTTTATTGCAACCAAAATAAAACTTAAAACAACTTTAAACAACAACTTACATCGAATAATGCAAAAGACGGGCCTTATTCCGTATTTAATTTCCTTTTTTTTTTGTATCAAAACTTACCAATCTTCTAATTCGTTCCTATATTTAACATTTTACAATTCAAAAGTTAAAATTAACTTTTTTTCTTCATGTACTTACTTCTATAAAGCAGTTTACCTTGAAGATTTCGCTTAATGCGATAAAGTCGCCTTTTGTCAACTCACTCAGAATATATTAGGTAGGTTTATTATTTTTGTGTTTTTTGTACAATAAAGAGATCATCCATTAATGTATGTATGTTACAGGAGGTAGCTACGAAGCGAACGTGATATTTTCACCCGATTCCTACATACCAAGATCTCTGTCGCTCAATTTGACCGTAGACATGTTTGGAGAGTCCATCAATTTTCTCGAAGTAAGTAGGTATACCATCTATACTAATATTATAAATGCGAAAGTAACTCTGTCCGTCTGTCTCGATTTTTCGACCAATCTACTGGACCGATTTGATGGAAGTTTGGTATAAAGATAGTCTAACTAGGTGGCGGCTCGTGTGCCATAGACTTTAATACCAAAGAACAAAAGCTATTTTGAAATAAAGAAAAAACATGAGTGTTACGCCGTCCTAGACCGCCACTGCACTATGCCACCACCACACGGCCATTTAATTAAAAAAAAAAAAAAACATTTTCATTCCACCCGCTATTTAAAAAGTGACACTTTATTGACTTTTGGCTTACAGCTGGTTGAATATGAATTCCCATACCTTATACGTACTGAAATGCAATTTGAAGTAACAGCAGTAGAATATAATACGCTGGCGTAAAGATATTTCGTATCGGGTTTTGTTATAACCCTCGCTTGTTCAAGTTTCAAGCCCTTATTCCCTTGAAACTCTAGCACTCGGGTTCGAACTTGAAACCCTCATACATAATACATTACATTACGCCCTTGTTTAATTGTACTATTTTTTTCAGCTAAAAGCCCGTGGCGAAGGTTTCGAGCGCTACTTCGAATCTTTATTCGGTACCAATGGCTACCTAAGCAAGAACAAGCTCAAGGAAAAATTCGACCACTACCGCTTTTCCCGTTCGACCAACGACGCGGACGAGATACGAGCGAAAATCGACGATTTGAACTACAAGAACGAGGCTCTTAAGCACCAATTTCCTATGGCAGAGTTGGGAATTAAGGTGTTTGGGAATGAGATATCGTTTTGGACAGCCGAAGGTGATGAGGAGATGAAAAAAAGTTTGGCGAAATTGAACCCGCAGTTGAGGTTGTTGGAGATATTGTCTGGGAAGGTAAATAAGTATTATTTAGTTTATAGTTCTTTTTTTAGTTCATAGTTTTTTTTTTGGTTCTTTGTATTGTCGCAAAAGAACAAAAAGATAGTGATAAATTGTAAAGTAGAGTTTGTTACCCCTTTCTTCTCTGAACTACCTCGCCTCTCACAGTATAGGATACTTTACTAAATAAGGTATCAATACCAATATTAGTCTATTTGACTTTCAATAAGTGATATCTATTTAAGATATCTATATAGAGCTGTCCAAGTGTCAAACTACAAGAAAAAATTATAAGCAGTTCTAATGTTGGGTTTAACAATAAGTACAATTATAAACTTTTAATATCAATATAGAGCTGTCCAAAGTGTCAAACTACAAGAAAAAATAAAAAGCACTTCAATTGTTGGGTTTAACAACTCTATATATTTTGATGTTTTTCCAGGTAATATCATACAACAAGGCATCTCTGTTCTTAGATACGACATTCTCAGTACCAACTGGTTCGGGTCTACCGTTAAATATGCATTTAATGGGCACCAGTTATGTCAATGTTAACATGTCGGGAACTGTCGTCGATAAGATGAAGGAGGAACGAAGATTGGACTTTGAAGGGAAGATTAGACCTAGGTAAGCTATATTTCTATGCTGATACTTGATAAAAATTGATTTTTTTTTCTATTATGCAATTGCACCTAAATACTGTACTGATATGGCTGAAAATTGGCTGATTGACAGTTAAACCAAAAGACGGTTTGATTTATGCAATGAGCGGTTTTCGAACTGTCACTTTTAGTTACAGAGACTGCCATAAGATGGCACTAGCAATCAGGTTAAATGTCAAATTCTATATGAATTCAATCAGTCAGGTCAATCAGATTTGATGTTGACATTACACCTACATACATTGGCTTTACAGTGCCATCTATTAGCATTCTTCTAGAACCATTAAAACTGTCAAAAACGAAAACCCCTCATTGTCAGGAGGGATCCAAAATTCACGGGTTTACAGTTCTATACTAGTTATCATAGGCTGGTGCCAGAGTAAACATGCGACTTTATACTGAAACGGTGCTAGAAGCGAAATTGCGCGTTTATGTTGAGCGATCAATAAAAATATTTAATCTTTATCTCATCATAGCATACCTCATCTCATTATTTTTCTTACACCGTAACACTTCCGGTTTTTCTGCATTGAAAAATAGCTCTTGTTCTTTGGTATTACAGTCTAGGGCGCACGAGACCATAGACAAATCTGTTACACCGTCCTAGACCACCACTGTACCAGTGTGATAGATATTTTTAACCGATTCTAAAAAAGGAGGTTTGCAGCAAACTATGTTTGTCGTATCTCGAGTTTGGCGGAACCGATTTTTGATGTGGTTTTCGGGAAAGTATTTGTTACATTTGGAAGAAAGTATTGCTATATTAACCGACTTCAAAAAAGAGCGAGTTCTTAGCCTATGTTTATCTCAGTTTATTGAAGGCGGGTCGTTTTTTTTTTTAAATAAAATATTACCTTACCTTATATTATCTCTATCCCAGTGTGGCAGTGAACATAGCAGCTACTATGGGCGTGGTGGCAGGCAAGTTATCATCGACTGGTGCGAGAGTCAACATGAGACTCTATACTGCGACGGCGGTAGAAGCAAAACTGCGCGCTCGACCTATGACCGAATTGAAACTAGAGTTGGAACTTCCTACGCAGAGACAACAGATATTTGCTGCTAAGTGAGTTTGTAGTTATTACTAGTCGACCCGGCGAACTTCGTAACCTATTACCACAGTATAATAATACTATACGTACAGTATGGGCACTCCCTGCCTCCCTCAGCAAGTGCGGCCCGCGCTCGGCACCTCTCAGTGACGCTCAGTACAAATAGCACGTCTTATCTCACTCAAACCAACAGCAACGCGCTTTTTAACCGACTTCAAAAAAGGTGGTTATCAGTTTGACCTGTATGTATGTATGTATGTATGTTTGTCCGCGATTATCTCGGTTTGTCTGAACCGATTTTAATGCAGTTTTCACAAAAGTATTTGTTACATTCAGAAGAAGGTTTTAGTACCTATTTTAACCGACTTCAGAAAAGAGGGAGTTCTCAGTTTTATGTACGTGTCAATTTATTGAAGGCGGGTCTCTTTTAAAAAAAAAAAGAAATTATTTCTATGAAGTATCTGAGGTGTGCTATATTAGTATATTATGCATGTATTATACTTATAAACCTTCCTTTTAAATCACTCTATCTATTAAAAAAATACTCATCAAAATCTGTTGCAAAAGTTTTAAAGATTTAAGCATTCATAGGGACAGACGCGGGAAGCGACTTTATTTTATATTATGTATCGATGATTATGAACGATTTCTACTACTGGACATAGGAGGACCACAGATTTCTACAAGGACAAACATTGATTAGGGCATAAAAATAATTGCCACTATTGGAAAGCGGGTTGACGACCGTAGTATGGCTCTTTATTCAATGTTGTTATCACCATTTAAATTATCCTGGACTAAGACTAATATTTCAAAACCAAAACCAGCTAATTGGGCCAAAACCAGCTAATTGGGCCAAAACCAGCTAATTGGGCCAAAACCAGCAATGATTTTTATATACAGGTTGGAATTTTGTAATGACACCTGAAAGGAAAGTAGTCTAAATAGTGGATATAGAACGTTTTACTCAATGGAAACATTCCAGTCTTTATGAAAAGAAACAAAACTGCACCATATCTCCACGATTTAAAGTACTTTTACTTTACTCACACATAACAAAATTCAACCTTGTATACAGATTTTTCAACCATCCTGTATATGTAAAAAAAAAAACTTTTATGTCAAAAATATTCTGTAATATGTTTTGACTGCTCCGTGGCTCAGTTGGCAGTGATGTGGACTGAGTAAGCGTTTGCACCCGGGTTCGATTCCCGGCGGGGCGAATATTGTTATGATTACTATCGATGTTTGTTTCCGGTCTGGGTGTACTGTTCGTCTCTGTATATGTTTAGGGCCCCCTAGATACAGGTTCTTCTTAGTTAGGAGCTCTGAGTGTTATGTGTTATTATTATTATGCCTAAAAAACAGGTCGGAGTTAATAATCCTTCACGGCGACAAAGAGCACCAGCAGCAAGGACTCAACATGAACAGGATTGAGCAGAATACCTGCAGCTGGTCGACCTTTGATAACGCCATCGGTGTCAAAGTTTGTGCCGCTTATCAGGTAATTAATGAAAAGGAAGGATATTATATATTACGAGCTTTCCCGGCTAACTTCGTTACGCCATAGAATATAAGATATACTTTTGCTCTTATAAATGCCCAGAATGGTCAAAAAAAAACAACAACAACAAACAACCTGTCCAAATATTTAAACAACGAAAGAAATCGCTCTTTGGGTTACATTATTTGAGTTTAGGTAAGGATCCAAATTTTTTGGAAAATCTAATATACCCGGGGATCGTGGGGAATTCAAATCGGTTCAGTAGTCTCAGAGCTTATTCGATGCAAACAAACAAATCTTTCCTCTTTATAACATTGTTATAGATGATGAGGAAATATTTTATCGTTTTTTGTTTTAATCAAATAGTATATTCTCAAATATTAATTCCTTTTTTACAAAAAGTGACCCGCCTTTAACAAACTGACACGACACCAACTGAGAACTTCCTCTTTTTCGAACTCAAGTCGGTTAAAATAGGTACTTAAACCTTCTCCTGAATGTAGCAATACTTTTGTGAAAACCGCAATAAAATCGGTTCACCCAAACTCGAGATAATCGCGGACAAACATGCATACAGGTCACACTGATAACCTCATTTTTTCAAGTCGGTTTAAAAGTTAAAATTGCTAAGTGTACGAAGTTTGCGGGGTCGGCTTGAATAAACTTTTTAGTAGTACAAATGAATGAACACTTTATTATATAAGTACTCTATAGTTTTTCTGTCTTTCCAGTTTCCAAACATGACCAATATACGCAACGCACCATACTTCCTAATGTCAGGTCCAGCAAAGTATATTTTGTCATTAGAAAAGGCAGACCCATCGGCTAAAACATACTCGTTTGAATATAATTGGCATGAGAATGCTACTGGACATCAGATTATGTTCTCATTTGATACTCCTAATAGTAAGGTAAGGTTTTGTTTCATTTTCACAATTTCAGCCGAAAAACGTCTACTGCTGGACATTAGGCCTCCCCCTTAGATCTTGTTTTGCCCTTATCGCCATACTTAGCTGGCGGGTTGGCGATCGCAGGCAAAAAATCACAAAAAAATTGGCGTTGTGTTTGCCAACTCTTCAATTTGACTATTGCCAAATGAATTTAAAAAAAAATGTTTTTGTGTTTGGACTTATCGCCACGCTTGGCAGGCGGGTTGGCGATCGCAGTGTGGCTCTTCAAGTTTTTCAACGAACGACGCTGCTGCCCGTCCTTCGGCTGTTCCCTTAGTCGCCTTTCACGACACCTGTGGGAAGAGATAGGGTGTTCTATGATGAGCATTATATATTTTAAGAAAACTAAAATCATTGCGAAATGGAGTAGAATCATTTGACAATTTGACAGAGGAGGGCTCGTTTGAGGGCGTCTCCAGGCGACTATATTGTCGTAAGGCGAGACAAACATTTGTTTGCCTGAGCCAATTGGTGGGCACCCTGAACTACCTCGCCTCTCGCAGTATAGGATACTTTAAATAAAGTATCAATACCAATTAGACAGATAGTCTAACTGACTTTCAATAAATGATATCTTGTATCCTATATTAAATAAATAATTTATGCCTTTTTCTTAAAAACTGTTTTTTTTTTTTTTTCTACAGGAAAAGCGAATGTTCAACGCTGTAATGAGCCTATCGCAGAACTCTAGTACTGCTCTAATGAAGCTTCAGTCGTCCAAGTCGACGATCGAAGCTAAGGGCTTGTACAGGAATACGGTAATTATAATAATACTAGCTGTCCCGGCGAACTTTGTATCGCCTTATATGTGAAATAAATTAATTTCATACTATCTTCCTTGCAATTTTTCCTCTTTTTTTAACTATAAAACTTTCCCTGGACTACGAAAAACATTTCGAAACCAAAATTAACTAAATCAGCTCAGTCGTTATCGAGTTTATGCGATTTATTTGTATAAACATAAGTAAATATATAATCCTTCAAAGTGAAACGTTTCATCTAAAGTCAAAATTTTAATTTATTTCGATCTGTTTTAACTATGTTTTGACCAGTCCCTTTCATTCCAATTCAATTCATTCTACTTCCCAAAATCCACCTAAGTGCGGTGCATAACCTGGAATAAATTTAAAGTTAATTACCGTATTGCATAACATAGTTCTGATTGCCTTAAAGTTTAAAATGCTCTAATAAAGCGATTACGTCAATCAATACTGCTGTAAAAAAAAAAGATTTCTTTACATGCCTCTAAAATTATAGATAGAAACTTCTTAAGAATCAATTACCTTTACATAAAATTTAAATTTTAGCAGCAAAAGGCAGTTTATTAAGAACTATATATGTATGTTATTTAAAAAATGAGGTTAAACTATTTTTTGTTTTAGGAATACGACAAATGTATAGAAGGCTCTCTAATAGTGGATGGGCATAAGCATTTTGATACGGTAATGGCGGTTAAGAAGCATGACATAAGGATGGGTTTCGTTTGGATGCCCGAAGCGTACTGGGTGTTGAACGATGAAAAGGTTGCTGAAATGACAGGTTAGTAAATCTGGCTTACCCTCACGACAAAACTACTAAACCGATTGAAATTAAATTTGGTACACGAATAGTTTAGAGCCTAAATAAAACAAATAAATAAATAATTTATTGATCAAATTACAGAAACAGCATAAAAACATGTGGTAACCTGAACTGGGCTTTTTAACAAAGTCTGTAACTCAGGTACCCAATCTAAGAAAGGACATAGGCTACTTTTTGTCCCTAAAATGCCACGATGAAATTGGGAATTTAAATTTCCCTTAGTTGCCTTGTACGCTAACTTGGTGGTAAAGTTATTCTGCTTCGGGTTATGTTGCAACCCTTGTTTAAGTTTGAAGGCATAATTTCTTCGCTACGCTCTTGAATAAACCTTTGAAGATCTCTCTGAACTCGGGTTTTTACAGACCAGCATAGTACATAATACATCACTTTACCCCCTTAATACATTTATCTACAATTTTCATTTTTAGGCAGTTTCAAAGTGAAAACCAAGGGTGGCGTCACACAATGGGATATATTAGCTCACTTCCAAACTAAACAGCTAGCTAGCAAGTTATTTGGCTATTACACAATAAACGGCCCGTCGCACGGAAGTAAACTTCAACTGGACTATCAGTTCTATAATAACACAATGCAAACTATTAAAATGGATGGTTTGTATAGCGAGAGAGCTATGGGATTCAGGCACGACTTGTATGGGGAGCTGGAAATGGAATTCACAGCTTATCCAGCGTATAACTTCTATACTGTTTTGAAGAATTTGGTAAGTTTTGCTTTTCTAATCATAGAATACGTGACTTATTTCTTTCATATTGTGCCAGTTGTAACAGTTTCAGCACATATATGTAATAAACGCGACTTTATGTTTTTTTTTTTTCTGAACATTGCTCTGAATTTGGTTCATTAGTTTAACATTATTGCTTTGTAAAGTCTTTCAGCGATACTACATAGCTTAAAAAACTAGCAAAAAATATAATATTTTGTAAAGTCGAATAAAAATTAAATTCTATGATGCATGATATGAAAAATTTCTTAGTTTTTAGAAGACTTAGTTAGGCAGTCTTAACTTTAAAGACCTAAATAATCTACTGATTTGTGACTAAAGTAGACACTTTTAGCAACACTTACTAGCTTTCTGGGGTCAAGTTTCTTAACTAAAACGATCCACTCGTAATTGTCTGTTTTCCTTGAGCGTTTAACAAAAATTGTCTTTGGTAAAGCGGCAATGGTTAACGAAGTCGCTGACAAGACAATTAAGAGTCGATCGTTTTTAGTTAAGAAACTTGACCCCCTGAAATCTACACATACCTAGCATTAAAGACAAGGAAACATATATTTTTTCTTACAGAAAACCCAAGCCCACTTGGACATAGCTCTGAATATCTCGGCATCGCGCGATCAAAGATTATCGCCTAGCTTCACGTTCGCTTTTGTTCGCGTCGAGAGGATGAGCGGTCTTAAACTGGACACACGCTTGACTCTCACCAAACCGAGACCTGTTAATATGCAGTTTAAGTTTGAAGAGGTTTGTATGTGTCGTAGTAAGATTGGATAATTAGGTTTTTTGCAAAAAAAACTAGGGATTTTGCGAAAACCCGGATAATTTGATATAAGCATTACTTTTTTTTCAATCATCCTGACATAAAGCAGTTTTTTTTGCAAAAAAAACTAGTATAATTGAAAACTTTGAAACTTTCCTTAACCCTGATTGGCTAGATTATTGCTTGCTGGTAAACTCTTATTCTGATTGGTTCGTTAAAATATCCTTTGACGCTACAGAGAACCAATCACAATAAGAGTTTACCAGCAAGCAATAATCTAGCCAATCAGGGTTAAGGAAGGTTTCAAAGTTTTCAATTATACTAGGTTTTTTGAAAAAAAACTGCTTTATGTCAGAATGATTGAAAAAATTAACGCTTAATATGCAGTTTAGGTTTGAAGAGGTTTGTATGCATTTAGATTGCGGACCAAGTAAGTCTGCGCGTGGAAGAAATTTAAATCAATCATCAATCAGCCATGTTGTTTTGAATGGCGGGTGCTATACGTATACAGTGGCGCCACCAGTAGCGCGCACACTTAGCTTTCGCTTAATCTTATTATGAAGTTTGTTACCGCATCAGTGGCTCAGTTGGCATAGTAGTGATGTCGATTCCCGACAAGGGCGAACATTGTTATGATAAATATCAATGTTTGTTTTGTTTTCCGGTCTGGATGTATTGTTCGTCTATATTTTTGTTTTGGTCATCTTAGATACGGGTTCTTCCTTGTTAAGGGCGTGAAATAAAGAAAGAAACATTGATATTCATCACACCAATGTTTGCCCTCGCCGGGCATTGAACCCGAACATCTAGCGTCATAGTCGACATTACTGTCAACTGAACCACAAAGGCACTTTCAATATACATACCTACATAACATATTGTAAAAAATATTAATATTCATTTCCAGATTGGTCCAAAATACACTGTTTTAACAGTACTAAACTTCAATCCTAAGTCGCGTGATATAACAGTATCCGGTTACCTTTACTACCCGCCGGGAACGCAGTTGTACGTCGATTGTGAACTCAATATGACCTTGCCGACCGTACACCCCATGACCTTTGCAGCTAAACTGCACGAAAAACTGCCGAATGAATATCAGGTAAGTTATCTTCACAAAAAATTACAAAAATCCAGTTTAAATAAAGCATAAAACCTACATTTATCACCTTTCACTTGAAAGTATCGCCTTCAATCTTTATTTATCGCCCCGCACTTTTATTTATCGCTTTCATTTTCTATTTTCGCCCTTAACCTGCATATGTATCGCCTTCATCTTTTATTTATCGCCTTTGACTATTATTTATCACCTTAAACCTCTATTTATCGCCCTTTAATTGCATTTATCGCCTTCAACCTCAGTTGATGGCATTTCACTTGTATATACCGCCTTCAATCTTGTATTTGATCACCTTCAACCCTGTATTTATCGCCTTTAACGTGTATTTATCGCCCAGGTGAACGCATTAGGAGTTTGGTTCACGGGTGTCGACTTCAATATAGACGCATTGTACCAAGACCAGTCTAAAACCAACATGGCGTCGCATAGATTAAAAATATTCATAAACAGCAGCCATTTTAAAGATATAGCTGTTGATGCCAGATTTGCGCAGGATAACCGACAGATCACGTTTATGGGACAGGTGAGTGTTTCAATCAATCAACCAATTAATAATTTCCATCAATCAATATTTGCGGCGCCGCGGGCGCCGGCGTTAGAATGTCGCCCTCCCCTCTCCTCCCGTGGGAGCCGTAGAACCCGGCTGAGGGACAGCACCAGAAGACGGGCAGCAGCGTCTTCTGCGTTATACAACATCATACTGCGCTCGCCAACCCGCCTGCCAAGCGTGGCGAGTATGGCAACCCCCCCCCTCATGAATAGTCAGCATGTGCCCAGGCCCCTAGTCCCCGGCAGCCCCGCTATTCCTGACCACGGTAGCGGTTAATGTAACGGCGGGGCAAGGGGTGCTAAGAATCCCCGGACGGTCGGCTACCACCCCTTTAAACGACAACTGGCCCTGGCAACACACAACGTCCGCACTTTGAGGACTGACGATATGATTGTTGCGCTGGAAGAGGAAATGAGCAGGTTACGGTGGGATATTCTAGGGCTATCAGAAGTCCGTAGACAGGGACAGGACACGATAACCCTGAAATCGGGTAACCTGCTCTTCCACCGGGAGGGCGACCAACTGTCCCAAGGTGGTGTCGGGTTTCTCGTCCACAAGTCCCTCGTTAGCAACATTATTACCATCGACAGTGTGTCGAGCAGGGTCGCATACCTAACACTCAGAATATCTAAAAGATATTTGCTGAAGGTCGTTCAGGTCTATGCACCGACCTCGACACACTCAGATGACGAAGTAGAGTCTATGTATGAGGACATTAGTCGGGCCATACATACGCATAAAACTCACTTCAATGTTGTTATGGGGGACTTCAATGCGAAACTAGGCAAGAGAAGCGAGCATGAGTTGAGAGTGGGGAACTTCGGTTATGGGCAACGGAACCCTAGAGGTCAGAGGCTGGCCGATTTCATGGAGAAAGAAGGACTCTTCATGATGAATTCTTTCTTCCAGAAGCCGCCTCATAGGAAATGGACCTGGATGAGCCCTGGTGGTTCTAGAAACGAGATAGACTTCATCTTGACCGACAAGAACGTCTCTTTCATCATATTCAATGATGTCTCCGTGATTCATAGGGTAAAAACCGGCAGTGATCACCGAATAGTAAGAGGCACATTGAATGTGAACGTTAAACTTGAACGGTACCGCCTGATGAAGTCTACTCTCCGTCCTACCCTCGCTCAGATCGAAAACCCCGAGAGCTTTCAACTCCAGCTCTCTAATCGCTTTGATTGTCTAGACGACGCATCAGTGGACGAGATCAATAACAGGTTCGTAAAAACTGTCCATACGGTCGGATCTAAATTCTTTAGGACTCGCCGTACCGCTAGAACTCAGAAACTCTCTAAAGACACCCTCAAACTTATGGCTGAACGACGCTTGCTTGACTGCAGTCTCCCGATGATGCTGCGTCATATAGGCGGCTCAATAGGCAGATCTCGAAGGCCTTGCGACACGATATCCGTGTCTTTAATACTGCGCGTATTAAGGATACGATAGAGCGAAATAAAGGCTCCAAAGTGTTCGCGAGAGATATGTCTGTTGGGCAAAGCCAAATGACCAAGCTGAAGAGGGATGACGGCAGTATAGCGTCGACGAAAGCGGAAATTTTGAGGGAAATCGAGAAGTTCTACGGACAGCTATACGATTCGGTCACTAAGCCTGTTACTAGTGCGGCTAACGACCCTAGAGCCAAACTAACCCGACACTATACCGAAGATATCCCGGACATCAGCCTGTACGAGATAAGGATGGCCCTGAAACTGCTTAAAAACAACAAGGCACCGGGTGAGGATGGAATCACGTCAGAGCTTCTGAAAGTGGGTGGAACACCGGTACTCAAAGTCCTTCAGAGGCTCTTTAATTCTGTCCTACTCGAAGGGACCACGCCTGAAGCATGGAACAGAAGTGAGGTGGTGCTTTTCTTTAAGAAGGGCGATAAAACCCTTTTGAAGAATTATAGGCCCATCTCGCTTTTGAGCCATGTTTATAAGCTGTTTTCCAGGATCATCGCCAATCGTCTCGAACGAAGGTTTGATGACTTCCAGCCTCCCGAACAAGCCGGCTTCCGAAAAGGCTTTAGTACCATAGACCACATACATACGCTGCGGCAAGTTATACAAAAGACCGAAGAGTATAACTTGCCGCTATGTCTAGCGTTTGTGGACTATGAGAAGGCCTTTGATTCGGTCGAAACATGGGCGGTGCTAGAGTCCCTCCAACGATGCCGGATTGACTATCGATACATCGAAGTGCTGAAGTGTTTGTATAGCAACGCCACCATGTCTGTCCGAGTACAGGAACAGAATTCGAAGGCTATTCCCTTGAACAGAGGCGTGAGACAGGGAGATGTTATATCTCCGAAACTGTTCACCGCCACTCTAGAAGACGCCTTCAAACTTCTAGAATGGAAAGGGCAGGGCATCAATATTAACGGCGAATACATCACTCACCTTCGGTTTGCCGACGACATCGTAGTCATGGCAAGGTCGATGGAGGAACTCAGCACGATGCTCGAAGGCCTCAACCGAGTCTCCCAACAGGTGGGCCTTAAAATGAACATGGACAAGACGAAGGTCATGTCTAATGTCCATGTTCTGCCTACCCCAGTTATGGTTGGGAACTCGGTTCTCGAAGTTGTCGACGAGTACGTATACCTAGGACAAACCATCCAGTTAGGTAGGTCCAACTTCGAGAAGGAGGTCAATCGCCGAATCCAGCTCGGATGGGCGGCGTTCGGGAAACTACGCAACGTCTTCTCGTCCAATATTCCTCAGTGCCTGAAGACGAAGGTATTTAACCAATGTGTGCTGCCAGTGATGACATACGGTTCTGAAACGTGGTGCTTCACTATAGGGCTTATGAACAGGCTCCGAGTAGCTCAACGAGCCATGGAGCGGGCTATGCTTGGGATTTCTCTGCGGGATCGAATCAGAAATGAGGACATACGCAGAGAAACCAGGGTCACCGACATAGCCAGGCGGATAAGCTCGTTGAAGTGGCAATGGGCAGGTCATAAAGCCCGCAGAACAGATGGCCGCTGGGGCCGAAAAGTTCTCGAATGGAGACCACGGATCGGCAAGCGCAGCGTAGGGCGTCCACCGACCAGATGGACGGATGATCTGCGCAAGGCTGCGGGTCCACGCTGGATGCAGGCCACCTGCGATCGGTACAGATGGAGAGCCTTGAGGGAGGCCTATGTCCAGCAGTGGACGTCTTGCGGCTGAAATGATGATGATGATGATGAATCAATATTTACTTGCAAACGGACAACCTGGAATTAAGGACCCACCAAGTAAAATGAAATCAAAGTTTTTTTTTTTGCTAAATGCACACAAAAAGGGCAAAAAAAGAGGCTATGCTTGTAGTGTCCCTGCGTGATCAAATCAGAAATTTTGAGATCCGCAGAAGAACCAAAGTCACCGACATTCATCAAAGAATTTCGAAACTTAAGTGGCAATGGACAGGGCACATAGCTCTAAGCACAGAGCCCGGGCCCAAAAAAATTCAGCTGAGATAAAATTACATTTCAGAAACGTACAGTTTTTCCCTGTTATTCAGAAAAAGTTAGAGCATTTTTCTTATTTGACGTATGTCAATTTAGACCGGATGTCACGTATTTACCATAGAACAAACCAGAGAAGAAGACCTCGAGTAAAGCTACTTAAAACCTTCTGTATCTTTTTAACCGTCTTAAAAAAGGAGGTTATCAGTTTGACCTGTATGTATGTTTGTATGTATGTATGATTGTCCGCGATTATCTCGCGTTTGGCTGAACCGATTTTGATGCGGTTTTCAGATACGTATTTGTTACATTCAGAAGAAGGTTTCAGAACATATTTTAACCGACATAGAAAAAGAGGAAGTGCTCAATCGTGTTGTGAGATTCTCCTAACACAGGCATTTGTTACTTAAAAGGGGAATCTCAACACAAACTGTAACAACATTTGTCTTAAATAAACTATTTTGATTTTTTTGAATTGTAAGTGTCAGTTATGAACAGGCTCCGAGTAGCTCAACGAGCCATGGAGCGGGCTATGCTCGGGATTTCTCTGCGGGATCGAATCAGAAATGAGCAGAGAAACCAGGGTCACCGACATAGCCAAGCGGATAAGCTCGTTGAAGTGGCAATGGGCAGGTCATATAGCCCGCAGAACAGATGGCCGCTGGGGCCGAAAAGTTCTCGAGTGTTCGACCACGGATCGGCAAGCGCAGCGTAGGACGTCCACCGACCAGATGGACGGATGATCTGCGCAAGGCTGCGGGTCCACGCTGGATGCAGGCCACCTGCGATCGGTACAGATGGAGGGCCTTGAGGGAGGCCTATGTCCAGCAGTGGACGTCCAAGGCTGAAATGATGATGATGATGATGAAGTGTCAGTTTATAGAAGGCGGGTTCCTTTTTTGTAAAAAAAGAAATTATGAAAAAAATAATTTTCAATTTCAGGGTGAATATAACGAAGAAAAGTATAGAACACTCATCCGCCATATTTTACTGTCCGCGGGTAATTTTACTACGTATGCGGAAGTCGATATAAGTGGAAAGGCTTACAGTGTCGATTTCAATGCAGACTTGAGCAACAACACTAATGTTGCTATGGATATTCATATTGATCAGTAAGTTTAATAATAATAACACATCACACTCAGAGCCCCTAACTAGGATGAACCTGTATCTAGGGTGCCCCCGAAACATATACAGAGACGAACATTACACCCAGACCGGAAACAAACATCGATATTCATCATATCAACATTCACCCCGCCCGGGAATCGAACCCGGGTGCACACGCTTACTCAGTCCACAACTCCACATCACTGCCAACTGAGCCACGAAACAGTCTGTTTGAGTAAAATATGACTTTTAATATTAATTATTACGTTTCGATCTATTGATTGATGTACACCCAGACCGGGAAACAAACATCGATATTCATCATAGCATCGAACTGAGCCACGCAAGCAGTAAAAAATACTTGTCTATGTCTATGATTAAGAAGTTGGATATCTTTTTTTGCTTTCTCTAAATTGATCAGTAAGTTTATGCACTAAACTATCTTTGGTTCTAAATAAATATTGATCAGTAACTTTGGGCACTTTACTTTTAATCCCGTTATACAGGATGTTTCTGACAAGGCGTTAATAAATCAAAAGGTGGCTTGGGCACAGCATACTCAAAAATGTATGAATGTACCCTAAACAACATAAGTTGAATCTGTTAATAAAAATTAACTATCCCGTGACCCTGTCATCTAATCAAACAAATGTGTGGTACTGATTTATTGTTTTTCGAATTAATATAACACACACACACTCAGAGCCCCTAACTAGGAAGAACTTGTATCTAGGGTGCCCGAAACACACACAGAGACGAACATCACACCCAGACCGGAAACAAACATCGATATTCATCATATCAATATTCGTCCCGCCCGGGAATCGAACCCAGGTGCACACGCTTACTCAGTCCACATCACTGCCAACTGAGCCACGGAGCAGTCATGAAGACCCATGTTACTTTGGGAAAGTTTTTTGATATGGTTAACTAAATCACCCCTTTAATTTATGTCAGACTTGTCAGAAGCATTCAGTTAAATTTTCAGTAAATTTGGTCATTTACTGTCATTCTTACTATCATATCGATCAGTGAATTTGGGTTCGAAATTTCCTATACCTATTAATTAAAATATACTTAAAAATACTTTTTTCATTAAAATTAAAGACTACGCGATGTCCACATCTCCTACCAGCGCTGGCTAACTCCGGAACAGAAGCGGCTAAGTGCCTCCATCAATTGGGACGCAAACAGAGACCCTTCGCAGAAAGTGGCCCTTGATCTGCAGTGGGATAATAAAGGCCCCTGGCATTACGCCGGTCATACTACGCTTTATTACCCTGGGCAAGCGGCTAATGGGGAGTTTGAGATACTTTTGAGAGGTAAGTTACTGGTGGGTCGCGGAGTTGAACACAACGATCGAAAGATCACCCGTGACCTCCTTGTAAACAGCCGAGATGGACACCGGCGGGGTTGTAGTGGGTGCGAACCCTACATAACCCTGCGGCTCCCCCCGGGGCTGCAGGGTACTCGTTAGGAGTTTCCCCGCCATAAAAAAAAGGTAAGTTACTGGTTACTGTTTAAATTACTTTTTCATCGTGAAGGAAAATTTAAAATTCGTTAGGCATTGTTATACGGGACTGATTGCTGAAAACAAAATTGATAAATAATGAACCGTGTTCACTTAAAAGTCCTTTGAAAGTTTTTGTAAAAAAGAAACTAAAATTTATGTGTAGCATCAGAGCAATGATCTACGGTGGCTTAGCTGGCGCCAGACGAGTCAGGGGTGGAGGGCAATGCGCGGGGGGGTAAACAAGGAGTCCATCAGCCTTAAATAAGTTATTAAATTTTATGAAATTAAAAAAAAAAAAAACAAAATAAAAATATATTTTTTTTTATTATTTATTCGAGTCTTATATCATGCAAAGGCTTAAGTCCTGAAAGTTTCCGCCACGATAAAAAAATGTCCGTGTATAGACGGTTCTAAAGAAATTTACTTTAGTCATGTTTTCTAAAGGACATTCCTTTTTTAAATCCTATTTAAAACATAATTCTTCATACAGATTGGTTCTGTGAATGGCACATCCGTATGGGCTGGTCGAACGAGGACGTCGTCCTGTGGAAAGTTAAAATGTACTCTGAGGCGACGCACGAGACCGTGTACGCGCTACTCTCCAAAATGAACACGCCTTTCCCTGGATGGACTGATACTAGCTTCAATGTTGTGTAAGTATTGTTTGAATACTAGTCGACCCGGCGAACTTTGTACCCTCAATCTATTACTATTTGGTGCGTTTTTTAAACTTATAAATAAATATTGCTCTTGAATCACTCTATGTATTAAAAAAATCCGTTGCATAGTTTTAATGATATAAGCTATACTATGTGTTATACTATGTGTTGACGCAGTGATTTAAAAGTAAGATTTAATCAATATATATAAAACTCTTCCGTTACTGACTGACTGACTGACTAACTGACTGACTGACAACGCAGAGCCGAAACTACTGGGCGTACAAAGCTGAAATTTGGCATGTAGGTTCCTTAGGGAGTGTAAGTGAGCACTAAGAAAGGATTTCCCGAAATTCCCACGGGAACGGAAAAAAACGGGATTTTTGTGTTTATGAGAAATCTGCGCGGGAAAAACCGCGGGGCAGCCTCTAGTGTACATTATAATACCTGCACAACATAGTAATAGGTTATGTGGTACGAAATTCGCCGGATTGACTCGTGAGCCAAAAAATAATCGCTTTACTCTACAAAATGTTAGTATGGTGATTTAATGGCTATGAAAATTTAATTCATCTTTAACTGTCATATCGACTCTATGAGTAAAAAAATCATGAATACAGGAATTATTTAGTACTAGTAGGTGCCCCGCGACTTCGTTAGCGCATTTTCCCTTGAAACATCAAATTCCCATTTTTCCCGTGGGAATTTCGAAAAAAAAAGTAGTCTATGTACTTTCTCAGGGTCTTTTAATACCAAATTTCATTCAAATCCATTTATTATATTTCTCGTGAAATCGAGACAGACAGACAGAGTTACTTTCACATTTATAATATAAAAAAATAACATACTAAAGACGTAATTTATTCAACTAAATAAATTCCACTAGATGGCGCTACCACAACAACCTCCAATCCCTAGAAGGCAACATGAACTGGCAGGAAGATTTCCTGTCTCTCCACTTGCTAGCCGACTACGCTCTACATAGCGACTATTTGTTCGGCCTACTAGTGGCCGGGGTCAACTCCAGCACTCCGGCTTTGCCTAATGTCGCGGCTAAAGCCATGCACAGCGCTAGTTGGGGACGATCTGCTAATACTACGCTTAGTTTTCAGGTAAAAAGTTGATTAAGCTATTACTTTTAGTAAAATTGAGATAAAAAAGGAGAACGTGTCGTGGAACACGCGATAGGAATGAAGGCCGACTGACAGTCGACCAAGCCACTGCCCGTCGGGAGGGAAGCTATATTTATTTAGTTCTCGGTTTCTTTCACGCTGTAAAGTAACGCTTTTGTGTCTCACTTCAGCCGTAACGTTGCACTTTTTCTTGGCTAAGTCCCCACCGCAACCCGAGATAAGAATCTTTGTTCCGAAACTTTAGTGGGTAAAAAAAATGTTTTAATTTGAAACGAATAAATACGTAATACTTATCTATTAAAGATTCACGACGCATAAAAATTTTGACAGCTTTTGCACTGACAGATGTCCTGTCCTGTATCCGAACATCGAACGACATTATTTTATATGACAGATAAGGACAGAGATAATTATCGCTTGCTATCGCAGAGTAACTCAGTAACGGACGGATTTTTTACGTGTTATGTCTCGTCTCCGTGGCCATCCTTACGTATTGAGTACTGAAGAAAAGCCCTGAGTAATTTAATTAATATTGTTATACATATTTTGGTTTCAGTATAATGATGAAGGCAAGCTAATGATAAACTCTTCCTGGATACTTGATAAAGGAAGGAACGAAAATAACATTACTGGAGTAGTCACACTTATATCACCGTTTCAGGTAAGTCATTGTTAAAATGAAAAAAAAAAACACGAGCTTTCCCGGCTTACTTCGTTACGCCATAGAATATAAGATACTACTAAAGACTTGGCTCTATAGACTTTGTTCTTATGACTGCCCAGAATGGCAAAAAAAAACAAACAACAACCACAAACAGCCTGTCAAAATATTTAAACAACGAAAAAAAATATAGCACCATGTGTTACATTATTTGGGTTTAGGTAAGGATCCCATTTTTTTTTTAAAATCTAATATAATAACCTATGACACTCGGGGATAGTGTAGCTTCCCAACAGTGAAAGAATTTTTAAAATCGGTTCAGTATTACCGGAGCCTATTCGATGCAAACAAACAAACAATCAAATATTTCCTCTTTATTATTGGTATAGAATAAAGGATACAATACAAGGTATCACATATTGTAAGTCAATTAGACTAATACCTTATTGAGTAATGTATACTGCGAGAGGCGAGGTGATTAAGAGGCGCCTATCATGCGGCTCCGGCTAACTAATGTGAAATCACTATTTGTATGTGATTTGGGCACCCTAGACTAGACACAAGTTCTTCCTATGTAGTTAGGTTGGATGAGTATTTTCTCGTCGGATAAAATAATGAGCAGATTATGTAACTTGGGAGTAAAGTTATTCTGCTTCGGGTGAAGTTACTACCCTCGCTTGTTCAAGTTTCAAGCCATTATTCCCGAGCTTAGCGAGGACCCTTGAAACCCTCTCTGCGCTCGAGTTTTAACAGGTCACCCTTATACATAATACATCACTTTACCCCTATATTAATGTTTCTCACACTTTTTCAGGGTTACACAAATGGATATCTACAAACAAACTTTAGATTCGGACACAAGAGAGACATCGAGGGCGTAACTTTTCTCGATTTGGAAGAAAAATCCATCAAGATAAACGTGAAAGGTAAATGGTTTATTGTTTGCCATAACTTAAAATTTAAAGAAACACTTTTATATAATCTTATCTTTAAACTAGAGGCTGCCCCGCGGATTTTCCCGCGCAGATTTCTCATAAACACAAAACTCCCGTTTTTTTCCCGTTCCCGTGGGAATTTAGGGAAATCCCTTCTTAGTGCTCACCTACACTCCCCAAGGAACCCACGTGCCAATTTTCAGCTTTCTACGCCCAGTAGTTTCGGCTCTGCGTTGTCTGTCAGTCAGTCAGTCAGTCAGTAACGGAAGAGTTTTATATATATTGATATATTTAGGGCTGGCTCACTCCGCACTTTAGGTATTTAAAACTGATAGTACTATTTACTGTGTACTTTGTACTGTAGTATTTATAACATAACTCAAATTTAAAAATTTAAAAACCGCCGACCCAGTCAGACCCCTCATCAACTTAAGTAGAACTAGATGAACTAGATAATTATCTTAAAAATATCATGGTTACCTTAAAATATACTTTACATTAAAGTAACACTGTACCAAATTTTTAATTGATAGGACAAATGGAAGGTGGTTAGATCCTCTCATCATTTATTCAAGAGCTGATCATCTTCAAACGGGAGATCAGGTCATGGTTACCTTAAAATATACTTTCAATATCATAGATGTAACATGGTACCAAATTTCAACTAGATCGGACATAAGGAAGCTAGTTAGATCCTCTCATCCATTATTCAAGAGCTGATCATCTTTAAACGGCTGATCAGGTCATGGTTACCTTACCAAATACTTTCTATATCATAAATGTAACATGGTACCAAATTTCAACTCGATCGGACATAAGGAAGCTAGTTAGATCCTCTCATCCATTTTTCAAGAGCTGATCATCTTCAAACGCCAGATCAGGTCATAGTCACAATTATAATGTAAAAAATTAAAAACCCCCGACCCAGTCAGACCCCTCATCAACTTAACTAGAACTAGAGCTCATAATAACACCCCTCTCTTAATTTTTCATTCGGGGGTTAAAAAGTATATGATAAAGTAACCATGTCCTGATCTGCCGTTTGAAGATGATCAGCTCTTGAATAATGGATGAGAGGATCTAACTAGCTTCCTTATGTCCGATAGATTTGAAATTTGGTACCATGTTACATCTATGATATAGAAGGAATATGGTAAGGTAACCATTACCTGATCAGCCATTTGAAGATGATCAGCTCTTGAATAATGGATGAGAGGATCTAACTAGCTTCCTTATGTCCGATCGAGTTGAAATTTGGTACCATGTTACATCTATGATATTGAAAGTATATGTTATGGTAACCATTACCTGATCAGCCGTTTGAAGATGTTCAGCTCTTGAATAATGGATGAGAGGACCACCCTCCATTTGTCCTATCAATTAAAAATTTGGTACAGTGTTACTTTAATGTAAAGTATATTTTAAGGTAACCATGATATTTTTAAGATAATTATCTAGTTCATCTAGTTCTACTTAAGTTGATGAGGGGTCTGACTGGGTCGGGGGTTTTTAAATTTGAGTTATAATATCATTGAAGTAACACATACAGTTTAATTTACCAGATTAAGCTTGTTATTGTCCAAATGTATGTCTGTATCACAATCAGTCACATTAGGCAAGGCAAAACTTAATGCAATTAGTTTTTTTTGCGTTCAAAAGTAAATTATTAGAAGTAAACCATTGAGATATCTCCACTAATGTCTTGTTTATATCTAAATTGAGGGAATCACCTCGTTTAACTTTAAATGTTAAAGAGGTGTCGTCAGCAAAGAGTACAACATCAGTAAGTTTATCTAGCATGTAAGGGAGATCATTTATGTAGACTAGGAACAGGAAAGGCCCCAATATCGATCCCTGAGGTACACCAATCTTGATAGGACAACCTGCAGACACCGCACCACCCATGTCCACCCGTTGGTCGCGATCAGTAAGATAAGAGGAAAGTAGATCAAGTGATTTATCAATTAAAAGAAAGAAAGAAAATGTATTAATGTATTACGCCATAGTGCTGTAATTTAAGTAGCAAAGTCTCATGATCAACGCAGTCAAAAGCCTTCGAGAGGTCACAGAAAACCATGCTATCTAAATTGTACTTTATGTGGGCTCAGCTTGGTTTTGAAACGACTTCAGGGTACTATTAGGTATTCTGCGGTATATTATATAGTAGTATGTCGTACTAGGGCACATGCGTCGTATAACAAACTCGATGCTGGAGGTGAACGCGACGCGGGGGGGGGCGGCGGCGGCGGGGGCGGCCGTGCTGCGCGCGCGCTGCGGCTTCGTCGAGGCCGACAGACATCTGGTGGCGCTCGTCGTCACGCCCACTTCTACTACTGGTGAGATTGTATACTTTACTGGTTTTACTGGTGGGATGACTTGGAGAAATCGCTTTTGGCGATAAGGACGTTCGTTGCACGCACATTGAATTATTTGTAAATTAAGTTTAGGGTTGAAAACGTTTTTAAAATCAAGTTTTTATTTCGTTAAGTTTTTTTTTAGTTATCTTCACATTTGATACCCATATTGTAGAAGTACACTAAAAACAAATTTTCTGACATGTTGAATTTTTAATGGCGTAGCATAAGCTTAACATGTATTGTTAGTCTCCCTGAAAGTGTTACAAAATTACAGCTCAATCGGTTAAAAATATCTGCTTTAAAATTGAGTTGCAAGATTTTACTTGAACATCATAATACATACAAACATACATACATTGCAAGTTTAATTAAAACTTTTAAGAGCCAGTTTACAGCGATGCTAGCGCCATTCTCGGAAAAAAATAATATTTTCTAATCTGAGGTAAATATCAAAAATGTGGCACTGTATGACACGAGATAATGTAGCCTAGTATTTTTAGAGCACTCTTGTATAGCTTTTAAGTTAAAGACCAAAGAACCCTACAAAGTGTTACTAAAAGTGGCCACTTTAAGCAACAATCTGTTTATAATTTTGTTCTTTTAAGTTAGGACTACTTTACTGTGCTCTAAAAATACGAATCAAGATTATCTAATGTCATACTGTGCCACATTTTTGATATTTGCCTTAGTTTAGAAGATATAAACAATTTTCTAGAATGGCGCTAGAATCGTGGTAAACTGGCTCTTAATAAACTGTTGTATCTTTCGTTTTTTGTGAGTAATAAAGTGTCTTGTGAGTAATAAAGTCTCATTTATCTGGGGGCACGGTGCAAAGACTTGGTATGGGTAATATAACACGGGTGTCGTAAAAGGCGACTAAGGGAACAGCCGAGGACGAGCAGCGTCCTTCCTTGAAATACTTCAAAAGCCACACTACGATAACCAACCGCCTATCAAGCGTGGTTACGGCAAATTCCCCCCACAAGGTTTGTCTTTGTGGCAATAAATGGGGGAGACCTGTGTCCAGCAGTGGACGTCTATCGGTTGCTATGATTATGACTATACAGTTTAATTTGGATAATATTTGTTTTGTACATTCTTTTAGGTATCGAAGTGCTTCTTAAATTGATATCCTTGCAAGATTTCAACGTTTATGGGCACGTCGCTTTACCCATACAGTATTTGAACAGGGCTATGGTAACAGCAAAAAGGGCCAAGGAAGAGGTGATTATATAATGTCATAATAGTTTGAATCTAATCGTAATTCTCTTTACTAATAATAATAATAAAAACGCATCGCACTCAGAGCCCTTAACTAGGATTACCTGTATCTAGGATGCCCGAAACATAAACAGACACGAACATTACACCCAGACCGGAAACAAACATCGATATTGAACATAACAATGGTCGCCCCGCCGGGAATCGAACCCGGTGCCCCGCGTCTCAGTCCACATCACTGCCAACTGAGCTACCGAGCAGTCAAAACTCAAATCGATCAACTTGTAATTGTATTGTTAGCGACTTCGTTGACCATTGCCGCTTTAACAAAGGCAATTTCTGTTACACGCTCAAAGTAAAAAGCAATGGTTATGAAAGTCACTAACAGGGTTCTTGGTATTCCCTAACCTAGGTTCCTAACATTGAAATGCGAGAATGGTCTCAGATTTCAATGTTCACACGGAAGTTTTCGAGGGACATCGATCAGAATTATTCGAAAACCGCCTTCCTTTATTTCTCTCTTCGCTTCACAGTTTTCCATTATGGGCAAATTATTACAATAATTTCACCACACTAGCACAGTAATAGCCACGAAAAACTAATTTAGAAAATTGAGAAACAAAAGCCCGACATCTTCTTTTCGTTTTCCTCAAATCCTCCTGGGTTGCATTATTTGAGTTTAAGTAAGGATCCCTAATTTTTACTAAATCTAATACAGCCTATGTCACTCGGGCATAGTGTAGCTTCCCAACAGTGAAAGAGTTTTTCAAATCGGTTCAGTATTTCCGGAGCCTATTCGATACAAACAAACAAACAATAAAATCTTTATTTTAAGTATTAAATTTTTGTATTGTTTTCAGCTTGATTTCAGAGTAGGTTGGGGCAAAATGGATTTTGGCTTCACTGGCATCTGGCTATACACTTCCCCTATCAACTTTGTATACCTATACAAACTCTATACACCGCTCGAGGGCTTCGAAGAAAACGGTTTCGTATTCAAGAATTTGTATGGGAACGGATTGGATACGGAACTTTCTATACGACTTTCGAAACATAAGGTTTGTTTTATTATTGAATTATAATTATATACAGGGTGTAAATGTCTGAAAGAGGGATTCAGCTCACCATACCTTTCAATTTATTTACCGACTTGGCAAAAACACGAAGTATAGGAGGGTAGTATCGAACCTCATACTTAACACCGGTACAGCGCTGTACCGAGTTGAGTACCCGGCACCTTATTTATAGGACTAATCTGTCCGTCCGTCCTTTTGTCTGTCTGTCTGTAAAAGGCACTTATCTCCGAAACAGCTAAACAGATCTGTATGAAATGTTTGCACAAGATTATGTACTAACAAATATCTGAAATTACTTCTACTTAACGTTAAGTAAATTTAGTGTTAAATGGAAAAACCTTGGCTTTTTTACAGTTTGGAGTCTCAATTCTACTAAAAGATTACGGGAAAGGCCTAATAGACGTGATCAAAGACAGAATCGACCAGAAGTCCACAAATGCTGATTCTTTCGTTGAAGACTTTGACACCAGCGCGTTGGTGGTCGTCGATACGCTTTACTACCCTACTGTGACTTTTGAAGCTCGGATTTCTAAGGTAAGTAGCAAACAAAGTAAAAAAAATATTTATTCAATATATGATACAAGATATCACTTATTGAAAGTCAATTAAACTACATCTCAAATTGGTATTGATAGCTTATTTGGTAAAGTATCCTATACTGTGAGAGGTGAGGTAGTTCAGGGTGCCACCAAGCGGCTCAGGCAAACAAATGTTTGTCTTGCCTAGTGAGTCTAGTGATTATTATGTATTGCCGAGTGAGGATTTTTGGGGGAAGACCTTTGTTCAACAGTGGACGTGTCGACATGTCGGTTGTTATGAATTGAAATGAACTTTAAGCCAAATTTTTTTTTTTTTTTACGGTTTTTTGTTACTTTGTTACAACATGCCAAAGTATAGTGCTATCATGATTATGTAACATGTTTTTCTGTATTGCAAAATAGCTCTTGTTCCCTGTTATTACAGTCTTCGAGACCATAGACAAAAGTGTTACGCTAAATGAGGCCGACACTGTACCAATGTGTTCGTCGTTGTAAATAAATGTTTCTTTTTTCTTTATTGTTTTTTTTTTATAAATTGTATTTTTAACGTTGCAAAAAATTACAGTTCGTAGGTACAAACGACGAAGATATAATGAAACTGAATGCGACCTTGCATCTACCCGACAAACCACCAGTTATGCTCACTGACGTCTTTATAATGGAGGTAAGTTCAAGCAAAGCCATTGGTTTAGATTTTAGAAGATAGGGTAATCCACCCAATCATTGGCACTCTAAGGAATTGTCGATTTTTATGACGAAATTCTCATGACTAAAACTATAACTGCCAAATAAAAATGCTATCCGTGTGTTGCTTAAGAGTGTATCTATGGTTTACTAACAATAACAATTTTAAACTTATTGATATTTTGGTAGAAATATTCAATAACCCAAATATTGGGATCGTTTGTCACCGCTATTTTACCCATTTTGAAATCGCATTCCTTGTGATTATTATTGCATTATAGTGACGTTGTTTTTGTTTGATGCTGTGAAATGCTAAGAATCCGTATTTTCAGTGTCTAAAATGTAAACCTGACTGGGACTGGGAGGGTGGCAAGAAGTGGGTGGTTTACCCTACATTAGTAAAAAAATGTACAAAGGGTTTGCGTAGTGACGCGATACTAGCTCCCTTTAGATAAAAAAATCAATATCTTCTAAACCATGGCCGAAATCAAATCTATGCGTCAGTGATGCCAAAGATAATATTGCTAATACTTTTTTAAGGCCCTCTTGTGTAACTTTGCCCGGTGCCCCGTTAAGCACGGCTATTATTGTTTTTGTTTTTTCAGGAATACACGGTAATGCGTAATCAGCTTCATCTCGTAACACCGTTCCAAGTTGTGAGGGAATTGAAATCTATGTATACAGTTGACATTACGCTCGGAGAGAAATTCAACATTACCTGTTTGGCTTTACTTTATAATGGGACTAAATGGCATGAGGTAAGTACTGAATAAACTTAGAATTGACTTTTAAATGTATAATTGTTATTTATTTATTGTTAAACAAAAATCAACAGCTTTACAGTAAAATACTCCAAGAAATGTTTCGATACTACAACATTTTTTTTTTGACGAGGCGGTAATAAGTCAAGGGAGCTTGTCAGCTCACCATACCTAACAACCAAGTAACATAGGTCGAAATTGCAAAAAAGTGTCTTTAATACATTGGTTCGATCAGCTCTGACGGGGTCAATATTTGGGCAACGGGACAGATGATTTTTGTTCGTGAGATTTCGACCCATGTTGCTTCGGTAAATTTGTTAGGTATACTGACCCGAATTTTGATTTATTACCGCCTTGCCAGAAACACCCTGTAGATAGAACAAGTAAAATATTAATCCCAAAAATAGACCTTATTTCTTTACGATAGAGTTTTAAATTGTGCGCCTACACTATCCTTCAAGTACTAAATAAAGGTGAACATTCACAGATATCATACCGCATCTATTACGAGTACGAAACAGGAGTAGATGACGCGTACCAGTCGTACGCCGCCTCGCTAGGTGTGGTGACACCTTTAGCGGTACTGCCTTCATTGGAAAGTGTTGTGTCGGTTAGACTTGAAGATTCGCTGTGGAAAATGAGTGCCGATATTTCTATGCCCTCTTTTACTATTGATGCTCAAGGGACTTTGGAGGTAAGTTTTTTGATTGACTTGAAAAAAAAATTGGAGTTGAAATTTGGTTGTTTTTTTTTCTGTTTATTACCTCAGCTCTTGTTATAAGGCAGTGTATAGTGAGCAGGGGATCTTTTGCCGTTCACAATGAAAATGAGAATGAGAATCATTTTGACATGTGATAAGTATACATTGCGGATATAAAGGTAAATCATTTCGATCCACCTGTAAACCCGCAATATATTCTTTATCACATGTCAAATGTTTTTCATTCTTATTTTTTTATTGAGAACGGCAATATCCTAACAGAACACCTTTCGTTCATCTAAATATTTTAATGTGGATTAACCGAATGAATGAAATGAGATTATGAATTCATTTATTTAGTAGTTTCATTGCACGTGTAAATAAAAGGAAAACGTGTCGTGGGACACGCGATAGGAACGAAGGCCGACTGACAGTCGACCAAGCCACTGCCCTTAGGGAGCGAGTACTGCGAACGAGCGAGAGAGAGAGAGCGAGATATATCTAGTACTCGGTCTCTTTCATTCTCTCCTTCGCTGTAACGCTTTTGTGTCTCACTTCAGCCGTAACGTTGCATTTTTTCTTGGCTAGGTCCCCACCGCAACCCGAGACAAGGAACTTCGTTCCAATTTACTAAGCCTCAAAACATGAAAATTTAAGACCATTTTAAATGAATTCAGTTCCTAAAAGTGACTTTATTTGACCTATAAAAGGCTCTTGATAATGCAAAAAAAAAAGCAGTGTTTTTCGAATGCCTTCATTATCATACAATCATAGATTAGTTTAACTTAAAATTATATTATTTTCAGTTAGACGACGTGTTCGTTGAAACGCTAGGAACGCTCAACTTGTCCTCGATATATCTTGAAGATTACTTCATTAAAATGCAGTTCAAGAAAGACTTCTCCGGTGTCGAGAGTTCGGTCGGTGGAGGCATACAGGTGTCGCAGGGAGCACAGAATAGCTATGTAAGTTTATATTTAACCCCCGAACGAAAATTTCAGAGAGGGGTGTTATAATTTTAACGTGTGTATCTGTCTGTCTGTCTGTCTGTGTATCTGTCTGTGGCATTTAACTGTTTGGGCTCTACGCCAAACGGCTGAACCGATTTTCGTTTAGTTTTTTTTGTATCATAGATAATTTCAGCCCGAGTGTTCTCAGCCATGTCTGATGAAGATCTGATCAGCGGTTTGAAGATCATCAGCTCTTTTCTAGGTGATGAGGGGATCTAACTAGCTTCCTTATGTCCGATCGATTATGAAATTTGGTATCGTGTTTCTTCAATTATATTGAAAGTATATAGTAAGGTGACCTGACCAAGACCTTTTAAGATGATTAGCTCTTGTTTTAATTAAGTTGATGAGGGGTCTGACTGGGTCGGGGGTTTTTAAATTGAGTTATATTATATACTACAAAATATTTTATTTATCTACCTCTATGACTATGTTATATTGGCTAAACCAGCGAACTTAGTATCTTCTAACAGCACGTACGGCAAGTTATTTTATTTATTGTGAGCTTTTCTCTTTATCTTTCTTATTTTTCTTTCCCTACGTTCACTGTATAAAGTAAAAGAAATTAATAAATGTATACAAAAAAATACTAATGAAATTGGATTACCTGTTCTCCCGTTATGTTGTTACCAGAAGAAATAGGGAGTCTTTACGGACATAAGGGCAAACGAAGTTCGTCGGGTCAGCTGGCAAAACATTACATAATGGGACAGTGAATTAAACAAGTATAGCATAGAAAACACTAGTAAAAACAAATCCACATATTATTATAGTGTGTAAAACAAATGAACAACGTGTTCTTTACGTACAGCTATTTGCGGACGCAGTATGGCGTCCGGCACCGAATCAGAACGTGCAATTTAAAGCTAGAGCAGCCCTGCCGCCCGCGCTGCCGCCCTCGCAGGCCACTGTCACTTACAGCAGAGACGTTGAAGCTAGCTCTAGGGGCGCCACTGCTGATATTACACTGGGTAAGTCCGCTTATGTGACTACGTCAGGTCGTCAAAAATATGGTTTAGTATCGCGAACGCCACCGAATCAGGATTCAGTTTGACGTCACACACCGAATTAGGACGCATTATAGCGTCACACACCGAATTAGGACGCGTTATAGCATCACACACAGAATTAGGACGCGTTGTAGCGTCACACTCAGAATTAGGACGCGTTATAGCGTCACACACAGAATTAGGACGCATTATAGCGTCACATACAGAATTAGGACGCGTTATAGCGTCACATACCGAATTAGGATGCGTTATAGCGTCACACACAGAATTAGGACGCATTATAGCGTCACACTCAGAATTAGGACGCGTTATAGCGTCACACACAGAATTAGGACGCGTTATAGCGTCACACACCGAATTAGGACGCGTTATAGCGTCACATACCGAATTTGTACGCGTTATAGCGTCACACACAGAATTAGGACGCGTTATAGCGTCACACACCGAATTTGTACGCGTTATAGCGTCACACACAGAATTAGGACGCGTTATAGCGTCACACACCGAATTAGGACGCGTTATAGCGTCACACACCGAATTAGGACGCGTTATAGCGTCACATACCGAACTTGTACGCGTTATAGCGTCACACACAGAATTAGGACGCATTATAGCACAAACCAAATAAAGAGTAGGAAACTACGTAGAATTTTGCCGATGCAGTGTGGCATCACACACACGGTGCCGTCCAACGAATTACAACGTAAAAATTTTTTTAGTTTTAATTTGAGAACTCTTATCAAAACTTGCTTACTTGTTGTATAATTTTATACGTAAAAAAATGTTTTTTTTTTTCAGGCAACAACTCGTATTCTCTGAAAGCGGACCACACTGCAAATTCTTTGAGCGCTTCGCTCAGTTCGCCACACAAAGGATTTAGGTTCGTTATTTTTTTTTTTTTTGTTTTGAAATGGCATTATTTTCTCGCTCAAAATTATTATGTACAGTGGCGGTCTAGGTCGCCGTAACATTTCCGGTTTTTCTGTATTGCAAAATAGCTCTTGTTCTTTGGCAATACAGTCTAGGGCTGACGAAACCATAGACAAATCTGTTACGGCCTCCTAGACCGCCAGTGTACAAGTAAGCTATACATTTATATTTTTTGAAAATGCCTTAAATTTTCTTTCAATACCATTTATGTATAGGTACTGGGAGTTTTTGACAAGTTGATAAGTTATTAAACTTGGTAAATATAATTTTATTTTTTCCAAAAAAGGAACCCGTCTTCAATATACAGTCACATACATCAACTGAGCACTTACTCTTTTTCTAAGTCGGTTAAAATAGGTACTAAAACCTTCTCCTGAATATTCATAGGTATGGTAAATTGAATCACTCTTCTTATAACCCATTTTAACCCGACTTCAAAAAAGGAGGTTATCAGTTGGACTTGTATGTATGTATGTTTGTCCGCGATTATCTCGAGTTTGGCTGAACCGATTTTGATGCGGTTTTCAGATCAGTATTTGATACATTCAGGAGAAGGTTATAGTACCTATTTTAACCGACTTCGAAAAAGAGGAAGTGTTCAGTTGATGATATATGTGTCAGCTTATTGAACATTAATGCAAGAGTTTCATGTACTAATATTTTTTTAACTTGCAGAGCTGTAAAATTGTTGGGTGAGATAGAAAACGAGGATGTGAAAGGAAGTTATGTGACAGACATTGTCGAGTACGCGATCAGCGGTAAAGTGCTGAACAGGGAACCACTAGAGGTACTTGTATAAAAAATATCAATTGCTGTTCTGTTTTAGTTATATTTATTTACTGTTTTAATTTTTGTTTTGTAAATTTGTTTTACTAATGTATATATTACGAGCTTTCCCGGCTTACTTCGTTACGCTATAGAATATAAGATACTACAAAAGACTTGGCTCTATAGACTATGTTCTTTTGACTGCCCAGAATGGCCGAATAAAAAACAAACAACAACAACAAACCACGTTTCAAAAAATGTAAACAAAGGAAAAAATATTGCACCTTGGGTTACATTATTCGAGTTTAGGTAAGGATCCCTAATTTTTTTGAAAATCTAATATAGCCTATGACACTCGGGGTTAATGTAGCTTCCTACCAGTGAAAGAATTTTTCAAATCGGTTTAGTATTTCCGGAGCCTATTCGTTACAAACTAACAAACAAACAAATCTTTCCTCTTTATAATAATGGTATAGATGTGTGTGTGTGTGTGTGTTGCTGTTAATTAACATTTCGTTTGTCTCGCTATAATTCGAGAACGGCTGAGCTGATTTAGTTTGGTTTGAAATGTCATATCAGGTATCATTATACAGTATCAGGTATCATTATACAGGATGATTCTGATATGATAAGATAGAATAAAAACAAGAAATAAATAATATAATAACAGTAATCAATATATATAAAACTCTTCCGTTACTGACTGACTGACTGACTGACTGACTGACAGACAACGCAGAGCCGAAACTACTGGGCGTAGAAACCTGAAAATTGGCACGTGGGTTCCTTGGGGAGTGTAGGTGAGCACTAAGAAGGGATTTCCCGAAATTCCCACGGGAACGGGAAAAAACGGGATTTTTGTGTTCATGAGAAATCTGCGCGGGAAAAGCCGCGGGGCAGCCTCTAGTATTTAGAATAAGAAAAGATCAATGGGCAGCTTATCGCTAAAAGCTATTTCTTCTAGGAACCCACAACATGGCTGGTTCGAGTCCCGGCGGGGCGAACATTAGTATGATGAATATCGATGTTTGTTTCCCGGTCTGGGTGTAATGTTTGTCTCTGCATTATGTTTCCGGGGCTTCTTTTCGTGGGCGTGGGGTATTTTATTGGGCTAGTTACGCTTCTTGAGTATTGTTGTTCGTAGGGTCTCACTAATTACAGACTTTTATTTCAGATGTCCCTAACATTAACACCCAAAGGGCAGGGCGAAGTACTGACGATGCGCGTCAAATGTGACGTGACTGACAGTCTTTACGGACTGACGGCTCACCTGGACGGGCCCGTCAGGACGACGGTCAGAGCCAAGGCTGAGATGCAAGATAACTATACTGATATCAATTTTAAGGTAAGTTTCGTATAGGATCACTTTTCGTAAATTTTTACAATACCGTTCTACTCGATTACTGGCTTATTGTATTCTACTTCTTGTTTTTGTGGGTTTTTTTACTTAAGAACGAGCATTCCCGGCTAACTTCGTTATTCCATCTATACCAATATTATAAAGAGGAAAGATTTGTTTGTTTGTTTATTTGTTTGTTTGTTTGTTTGTTTGTTTGTTTGTAACGAATAGGCTCCGGAAATACTGAACCGATTTGAAAAATTATTTCACTGGTAGGAAGCTACATTAACCCCGAGTGTCATAGGCTATATTAGATTTTCAAAAAAATTTGGGATCCTTACCTAAACTCAAATAATATAACCCAAGGTGCAATATTTTTTCCGTTGTTTACATATTTTGACAGGTGGTTTGTTGTTGTTGTTTGTTTTTTTATTCGGCCATTCTGGGCGGTCAAAAGAACATAGTCTATAGAGCCAAGTCTTTTGTAGTATCTTATATTCTTTGGCGTAACGAAGTAAGCCGGCAAAGCTCGTAGAATAAAAGATTCTAAGACTTGGCTATATATACTTTGTGCTTATGACTGTCCAGAATAGGCGATTAAAAAAACCAAAAACAAACAACCTGTCAAACTATGTAAACAACGAAAAAAATGCCTTGGGTTACATTATTTGAGTTTAGGTAAGGATCCCTAATTTTTTTTTTAATGTAATATAGCCTATGTCACTCGGGGTTAGTGTAGATTCCCAACAGTGAAATAATTTTCTAAATCGGTTTAGTATTTCCGGAGCCTATTCAAACAAACAATCAAATCTTTCTTCATTATTATTGGTATAGATATAGATTGGTATAGATAATCCGCCCCATTTTTGTGTGTGTTTTTTTTTA
The DNA here is from genome assembly GCA_951802225.1 of Euspilapteryx auroguttella. Classification (NCBI taxonomy): domain Eukaryota; kingdom Metazoa; phylum Arthropoda; class Insecta; order Lepidoptera; family Gracillariidae; genus Euspilapteryx; species Euspilapteryx auroguttella. Next base: position 5,651,484 of record OX637662.1, read on the forward strand.
GGGTAATCCGACCAATGGTTGGCCAGCCTATTAATGGCATAGTCCGTTTAGAGGCTGAATATAATGGATTTTTGTCATTTCAGAGCTCAAAAAAAGAAACAATATATGTATGATGTTTGAATACTTTAGAATGCCAAAAATTCTTGCATAAAAAGCCTGGCCAATAATAGGAAGGATAGCCAAGAATAGGGCCGGTTACCATTTGTGTTTTCAGGCTTCCGTAGTCAGAAAAAAAATATAATGTGTGAAACATTGTTGTAGTGTGTAAATATATTTATGGTAACAATTTCATAAGTTTGTGCTTAATCGGCAGTAAAAGTAAAAAAGTAACATTGATTTATTCAATTCAGGAAACAAGATATCGCTTATTGAAAGTCAATTAGACTAATCTAATTAATATTGACACCTTATTTGGTAAAGTATCCTATACTGTGAGAGGAGAGGTAGTTCAGGGTGCCCACCAATTGGCTCAGGTAATCAATTGTTTGCCTTGCCTTACGACAATGGTCGCCTGGAGAGGCCCTCAAACGAGCCCTCCTCTGTCAAATTGTCAAATGATTCTACTCCCTTTCGCAATGATTTTACAGTGTAGAGAAGAAAGGGGTAACAAACTCTACTTTACAATGTAGCTCTCTTTTTTTTTTGTTCTAATGTGACATTACAATTAAATTTGGCGAAAATAAAAAGAACATAAATTAAAAAGATTAAAAGTACATAGTAATCAATAAAGTACATGGTTTACATAGGCGTGACGTCATGCGCGCTGATTGGTCAAAATTTTTGCTGTAGTCAAAATGGCTAATTGCAGTATTTTAACTCTAACAAACTATTAACAGGTGGACGTACCGCAAGCTAACAACAGAGATGTATATTTCAAAGCGCGCGTGGATTCGCACCCGGAGCTTAGGAGAGTTGTGAGCGTTCAAGCCGCTACGCCGTTGAAGAGACTAAAGTATCTGAAAGGAGACACTGATTTTGTGTGAGTATAACCACAAACATAGGTAATAACTTATTTTTAAAAAGGAGCCTTCAATCAACTAAATCCGAAATGGTTAAACTAGGACCAGACCAGAACCAGAACATTCTCCTGTACTACTATTGCTGTTGACAATGGGTATGATATGGGTATTGAAAAAGAAAGATTGCGCTATACACATTATAGAGCGCTGTCTCTTTTTTAATAGCCATAATCATATCCATTGCTAACCGCAATATTATAAATAAATACTTTTCTGAAAACGTGAAATAATCGCGGACAAACATACATATGAGTATTTAGGGAAAGTTGTTAGGTATGTTGTGCCAAATCCCCTGTTGGTTTATTTTATTACCCACCCGTCTTCAACGCCCTGTATGAACATACAAATGGGGCTAAAGAAGTTTTACTTCAGTCGTGTGGTCTCAACTACAGCACACTCGTTTTTCTTTAAAAGCTTTTACATAACTTGCAATGTATGTATGTATGTATGAATAATGTTCAGGTGATATCTTGCAACTCAATTTTGAGGCAAATTTCTGTATGTAACCGATTGAGCTGAAATTTTGTGTACACGTTTTAATGACGTTTAAAAATCCAACATGGCAGAAAAATCAAGATGGTGGACGAGTTGTTTTTAGTGTACTACTACTCAAAAGAAAGGCCTTGCTGAGAATAACTCGAAAAATATCTTAACGAAATAAAAGCTTGATTTTAAAAAGGTTTTTAACCTTAAACTTATTCTAGGTTCGGTCCCAAAACGGGTTACGTCCTGTGCAACTACGACATTCCTGAGATGAAAGGCGATGGCGATTTGAAATGGAGTTTCATACTTGGCGATCTTTATATTAAGGTAAACGAACATTCTGACCAGTTAATATGTGCCTTAGTTCCAAATACGTCCACTGCTGGATATAGGTCAAACATCGCCCCGCTTGGCAGGCGGGTTGGCGATCGCAGTGTAGCTCTTCAAGTATTTCAACGAAGGACGCTGCTGCCTGGCCTTTTTTAGGCGGGGAAACTCCTAACGAGTACCCTGCGACCCCGGGGGGAGTCGCAAGGTTATGTGGGGTTCGCACCCACTAAAAACTTGCCGGTGTCCATCTCGGCTGTTGGCAAGGGGGTCACGGGTGATCTTTCGATCGTTGTGTTCAACTCCGCGACCCCCTCCAGCATTGCCTGAGTAGCTTCTTCACGGGGGGACAGGTGGTGGTAGTCCCCCCTGAGCGCGGATGGCTCTTCCTACGCTCGACGGCGGAAACTGGACACCGCGTTCCGCCGTCCTTCTCGGGGCCGTTATATGACTACACGAGGCCCCCGCCTCGTGCACCCAACGACCCCGGGGTCCCCTCTTACGACAGGCAGGGGATACCTCAGTTCTTTTCTTCAGCCCGGTACTGCAGGGCGTCTGCTGCCAGGCCTTCTGCTGCCCGCGGGAGGAGATGCGGTGGTGGTTAAAAATAACTAAATAATCTAGGTACAGATTGTGGCACATTATGATTATGACACTAGATAATGTAGACTAGTTTATTTTTAGGGCATTGTTGAATAAACTAAACTACTTATATAGATATTTAAGGTTAAATACCAAAGAAAGATACACAGTCTTGCTAAAAGTGGCCACTTTTAAGAGCCAGTTTACAGCGATGCTAGCGCTATTCTCGAAAAAAATGTATTTCTTTTATATACTGGGTGTTTCTGACAAGGCGGTAATAAATCAACGGAGGTATTCAGCTCACCATACCTAACAACTTTCCCAAAGCAACATGGGTCGAAATCTCAAAAAAAATATCAGCTGTTCCATACATTGGTTTGATCAGCTGACGGGGTCAATGTACGGGACAGCTGGTTTTTGTTTTGATATTTCGACCCATGTTGCTTTGGGAAAGTTGTTAGGTATGGTGAGCTGAATACCTCCGTTGATTTATTACCGCCTTGTCAGAAACACCCTGTATAATGTGCCACATTTTTGATATTAGCCTTAGTTTAGAAGTTTTTTTTTTATTAAGAATGAATCTCTTAAGAATACCTGAAAATTTAAAATTTAATTTAATCCAGGCTCTAGGACACCAAACAGTATCGGAACTCCTGCGCAGCGTTGATTTAGACATTTACTATGGTGAGAAGAACGTCTCTTCATTGAAAAATACTGACGCCGGCTTCAAACTGGACTTGGACAAGATATGGCAGTAAGTTCATTATATTATGACTAGCTGACCCGTCGAACTTTGTTTCACCTTACAATTTTTATGGATTTTTTGTTGTTGTTAGTACTATCTTCCTTTTTTTTTGGGCCGTGTAAGTCCTAACGAGTAACCTATGACCCCGGGGGATGTCGCAGGGTTATGTGGGGTTCGCACCCGCTACAACCCGCCGGTGTCCATCTCGGCTGTTGGCCGGGGTCCCCTCTAAGTCGCCTTTTACGACAGGCAGGGGATACCTCAGTCCTGTTCTTCGACCCGGTACTGCAGGGTTTACTATCTTCCTTGCAATTTTTAACCTCCTTCGCGTTTTTAATTTGTTTTTGGGTCATAGTAATTTTATAATGTAATTTTCGTCTCTGTATATGTTTCGGGGGCACCCTAGATACAGGTTCTTCCTAGTTAGGGGCTCTGAGTGTGATGTGTTATTATTATATTAATATGCGGAGTGTCGTGTCCATGTTTCTAATATCTTTTCAGCCGATTTAAGATTATATGCTCTCTCCTAGTTGATGAGGGGACCTAACTTACTTCCTTATGTCCGATCGATTCGAAATTTGGTACAGTGTTACATCAATATTGAAAGAATATGTTATAGTAAGATAACCATGACTTTAAATATGACATGTTAGGGTAAGGTCTCTGGGTTATTGGAACGAAGTTCCTTATCTCGGGTTGCGGTGGGGACCTAGCCAAGAAAAAGTGCAACTTTACGGCTGAAGTGAGACACAAAAGCGTTACAGCGAAGGAATAATGAAAGAGACCGAGAACTATATATCTCTCTCTCTCTCGCTCGCTCGCTCGCAGTACTCGCTCCGCTCCCTATGGGCCGTGGCTTGGTCGACTGTCAGTCGGCCTTCGTTCCTATCGCGTGTCCCACGACACGTTCTCCTTTTTTAACCGACTTCAAAAAAAAGTTATCAGTGTGACCTGTATGTATGTATGTTTGTCCGCGATTATCTCGAGTTTGTCTGAACCGATTTTGATGCGGTTTTCACAAAAGTATTCGTTACATTCAGGAGAAGGATTTAGTACCTATTTTACCGACTTCAGAAAAGAGGGAGTTCTCAGTTTTATGTATGTGTCAATTGTATTGAAGGCGGGTCTCTTTTTTAAACAAAGAAATTATTAATTTTCATTGATTCCTTTCTAAATTTCTTTCAACAGAATCGGAGCAAACTTCTCGTTCGGCATAGTAATGGATCAGAGTGTGAAACTAATAATAAATGCAATTCTACCGAAACCAAATGTGGATGTACACACTTTGTTCATTGACGCGGACTTTGGTTCCGTTGAAGAGAAGAAAGTTAAGGCACAATACAGTACTGATGTAACTAAAGTACTTGCTGGTGTTAGAGGAGAGGTGAGTCTATAGATATATATGTACTAGCTGTCCCGGCGAACTTCGTATCGCGCCTTACAATTGGTATGGGAATAAGAAATTGTTACTTTTACTTACTTTCTCTCAAATTTTTCCATATTTTCTCACCTTTTAAATTGTTACTTTTACTTACTTTCTCTCAAATTTTTCCATATTTTCTCACCTTTTAAACCTTCGCTGGACTACTACGAACAAATCGAAACCAAAATCAGCTAAATCGGCCCGGCCGTTCTCGAGTTTTAGCGAGACTAACGAACCACGATTCATTTTAATATATATATATATTAAAATGAATCTACCATCTACTTCTACTATATATAGTAGAAGTAGATGGTAGATATGGTAGATAGTAGATAAGTATATAGTATAGATAAGTAAAAAATCATATTATGGTGGTAGCCAAAATCACGTCTTTACATTAGGTAGGACTACATTCTTTCTTTTGTAAATTATGTTTTTTTTTGTCCGTTTGTATTAAACTTAACTCCATAATTCCACTTAATCGCACCAGTACCTCACTTCGTATTTTATAAGAGTCATCAAAAATCTAACATCCGCAGCTGCAATAAATTATTGTTTTGGTTATTTTTTTTTTATAATGAACCTACTGGTTGTAATCTTAGTTTCCTTTCTATTTATTGTTACAAAAATAAGTGATTCAAGATTATCAAGATGAAGAGGATTTAAAAACAAACTGATTCGGCCACCGAATTAAGTAGGTACTTAGGTATCTGTATTTTATATGTTTTTTATTAAAAAAAAATCTCGCGGGATGGTTTGAAATGCACAGTGGTCAAAGTGGGCGTAAAGCTATTCCGCTTCGGGTGTTGTTACAGCCCTTATTTATATTTCAAACCATTATTAACCCTTCAAACTGTCAGTGCCCTAGGAGTTTGTTTTTAGCACCCTTAGCATAATACATGCTTTTACACCCATGTAATATAATAAGTATTGTTTCTTCTACTATTATTTTTAGCTCCAAACTCAACCAGAAAGTTTAAACGCAAACGCGACAATTCTATGGGCCTCAAACACTCCAGTCAAAATGGTAGATAACCAACTTGTATACAATTGGGATGTGAACGGATCACAGCATATAGACTACTCTCTCTACACTCCTATGTATGAGGGAGACAAAACGTTCAAGGTCAAAGGGAGCTTTCAGCAGGATTTGGTGCATGGATTTAAGCTTGTCAAGTAAGTTTTAAAAAAAAAAATAGGTATTTAAAACTTGAAACTCAATTTTAAGCTAGTATCTTTATCCGATAGAGCCTCCATATTGTATATGTCGCAGAAGGATTTGATAGTTAGGTTTTTTGCAAAAAAAAAGCTAGAGATTTTGCACAAACCCGGAAAAAAGGTTTTTTGCGGAAAAAGGTTTTTTGCGAAAAAAAACCTTTTTTCCGGGTTTGTGCAAAATCCCTAGCTTTTTTTTTTTGCAAAAAACCTATATGTCAAATGTTTGGTTAACTATGTGACGTCATTCTAAATCCAATATGGCTTCTTACCCAACATGGCGGATTAGTTATTTTTTATGAACATTTACAATATAGGTATCAAATGGCTTGTCAAATGGTGGCTTGTATATAATAAACTACCTATAGAATTGCTAATTTACCTGGTGTAGATTTTGTATACTTCATCATCAAAACAACCGATACTTGTCTCTTCGGATGGAATGAAAATCAGGAACATAATTACAACTTCGTTGTAAAGTTATTCTGCTTTGAGTGCTGTTACAACCCTCATTCGTAATACTTCACTCTAATCTACTATAATGAAGTTATTATTTTCAGAGGGCAAATGCATCGGCCCGGGTCAAGTCAAATCGGTGAGATAGACTTGCGTTACGGCGGAGTCAAACATACGGACGGTCGGTTCAATGTTACTACACCTTTCAAAAGACTGCCTTGGCTGAAATCAATATTCGATGTGAGTTGTAAAAGCCATACACTTTCAGTTTGTTTGTACCCTGTATTTATTAATGTACTTTTGTATTGTATGCAATAAATTGTTTTCTATTCTATTCTAAATTAAACCATGCTAGACCAGCATTTAGTTTTCTTGCTAATAAACCAGTTGATTACCGTAATTGCCATAAGTGTTGGTACAGTGGCGGTCTAGGACGGCGTAACAGATTTGTCTATGGTCTCGTGCGCCCTAAACTGTATTACCAAAGAACAAGAGCTATTTTGATTTTGCTATACAACAAAAACCAGAAGTGTTACGCCGTCATAGACCGCTACTGTACCTTCCCCAACAAATTTGGTCCTTCGAGCCGGATTGAACTAGTGCCTTATGGATTTTTTGAGATGAAATTAAATCCTTATCTTAGTGTTTTTCTCTAGCTTCTTGCCTGTTTAGTTTGGAACCCTTCAAGTACCACATAAACTACATATTTAGTTTATTTATATAATCAGAGTCAATAATGAAAATTTTGAATAAGCATTACATTACAAAAGTCATAATTATATCGGTCAAATATTATAATTTTGGACAAGGACTCTTGAGGTTGTCATTTCTTTGTTTGTGAGTTATATTATAGCCCACTTATCAAGAGGGGTACTAAAATATTTTTTTAACAACTAGAAAATAATGAATTTGAATTATATTCAACAGATAAACAACTCAGAAGAGCAATCAGATAACAAAATAGACTTATACTGGCCTAACAAAACCGCGTCTATCAACACAACGCACATTTACACCAAACTAGACGACGGTTTCAAACAAACCGGCGAAATATCGATTTCGATTCCATTGAATAGTCAACATTTGGTCGATACTGAGTATTACTACGTGCAAGGAGAGAAATCCAGCAATGGAAATGCAACAATAGATTTTGATCGCGAGAGATTCGTTAAGGCTTGCTTTAAACAGATTTTGGATAAAAGTTCGAGAAGTTTCGATGTTTCCACTACGGACATTGAAGTGGAAAATGAACATACGCCCGTCGGTATTAAGTATGTTCACGAGTACGATTCTACGGGGAATATTGTGAGTTTTTTTTTTAACTATAATTCTTTTTTTTTTCAACTTTTGCTGAAATCGATCGATTAAGTTATCAAGTAGTAATAGCGCACCGGAAGACGCAGAGTAGACAGAACTGTTTTTTTTTTGTTCATGGTTGCTGGGGTCGAAAAGATTTCCAGTAGTGATCGCGCACTTGAAGTCGCGGAGTAGGCTTTACCCCCACAAGGTGATCAGGTGACCTGGTGAAGACCGGAAGATTACACTGGATGACCAGACCGGTCGGTATGGTGATGTATGAAGGAGGCCTATGTCCAGCAGTGGACGTCATTACTTCAATGATATTGAAAGTATATGGTAAGGCAACCATGATCTTTTGAAGATGATTAGCTCTAGTTCTAGTTAAGTTGATGAGGGGTCTCTTTGGGTCAGGTGTTTTGAATTTTTTTAATTTGAGTCATATGCTTGAATCTTACCAAATTTTTTCCCAGGACGTAAAACAAGCAACAGTCTTCCATCTAAGGAACGTAACGAAATTCAACGTGACAGGTATAATAGACGTTTCAACGCACGAAACGGGGAAAGATTTCAAGTTAACCGCTATTCAAGGCAACCGTTCTTTGACCTTTGAGAATGAATACCAGTCCATAGACAAGGAACTGAAGCAAGGGTCCAAGATAAAATGGGCGGAGGATGTGTGGTTGAATTACGATGTCCATGTCGTTAATATGACTACGGTAAGTAGCTTTTTTAAGCATATCTTACGTTTTTTTAGGAATAATTCGCTTATAGCAACAAGTTCGCCTTTTGCCACATTACAATTTTTAAAGAGTAATGTGGCAATTGTGTTTTATTCATTCAATTCTTCCATTACATTCATTCATTCTAATCGTTCATACACATTTATTCATTCAGTCATTTTGTTTCATTATTTCATTACCTACTTGTTATAATTATGAATGTTATTATTGCATTATTATTTAAGGAAGAAATAAAAAAACAAAAACATTGAAGGGGTTAATTTATTTATTACCGACTTTTCAAAAGCACCCAGTATCAAACCGGTTGTCTGAAAGAAATCTTCTTTTAGCAATAAGTTCATATTTCGTCACCTATTTTAAAAAAACTTGTTAATATAACTGTATTTGAGAACAATAAAGTGTTAATTCATTATTTCTTACATTCATTCATTTCGTTTTTTTTTTTCATTTCATTCATTCACTCATTATATTTTTTTTATTTGTAGGATGAAACAGAATCCCAACAGTTAACAATGAACGTGTGGTACCCTCTCCGAACATTCAACCTTGTAGCGACGTACAACCTTCAAGACACAATGTTGGACGGCAAAGCGTTACTACACTGGAATGTTAAAGACGAAAACAAAACGGCCGAACTTAGGGGGAAGTGGGAAAATCCGCCGGCCAAAGATGAGAATTTGCATTTAGTAGACTTGGCGCTCTCGCATCCGTCGTTTAGAAAGGTATTGTTAAAAACTAATTTGATATTGTTTTTTTTTATAGTTTTATAACTGCCACTGGTCGCCATGTCGCCTTATTTTTTTTTTGTTAAGTAGTCCATAGATCAAAATTTTTTTTGAAACATAAATTAGAAAACGACTTTTTGACTTCATGCTTAGGTAATATTTATTGTTACAAAAATAAATGATTCAAGTATAACAAGATGTATGTGTCATAATTGAAGGTACGCAACGTGGGTGTAAAGCAATTCCGCTTCGGGTGCTAAAACACGCTTTTTCAAGTTTTAATCCATTATTATCTATCTACGCTCGGGACTAAACTCTTGAATCTCTCACTGCGCTCGGGTTGTAATATAAGCAGTATAAGCACCCTCATCAAAATTTATCACTGCTATAAAATCTTCAATTTTTTTTTCAGGACGTCACACTGAAAGGTCATTACAAAACAACCCCACTAGTTATGTCAAACATTTCTATCGAACTACAATATTCGGACTACGAGAGCGAATATTTAAAACTAAAATCCATCCTAACGGACAACTCTAACGGACCAATCAGGGACTACAAATTTGCACTCAACTGTACACATCCGGCCACGAATTTGGATTTGGAAATGCGTTCCGATATAAACATTCATAGTCGATGGTACTTTTTGGACAATTACTATAGGTTTCAAAAGTCATTGTTCTATCAGAAGTTGAGATCGCATAAGATTATAGCTGATTTTAACAAGAATCTGGTGCGGTTTGAGGTGAGAATATAATTTTTAAAAAAATCCAATAACGGCAGCCATTTTTTTTTTGTCAACTAAATTCAAAATCCTTTGAAATATTCTCAATCACAACTATTTTTTCAAAAGTAACCTTTTCAAGTTCTAGTTTTATGATAGTACCATTACATCTGAGGTATATTTCAGTTATCGGTTTACCAGAAGAGCCAAACTTTGTACGTAACAGATTATGATTATATTTTGATTTTGGTTGTGTTTGTCTGTCATTGTATGTGTATCGGTCACCCTAGGTTCTACCTAGTTTGGAGCTCTGCGTGTGATGCGTTATTATTCATTTTCAGCGTCAAAACGAGACGTATTTCTACAAATCAAATGCAACGTGGCATTTTGTTTATCCCTCATACAAAATCGAGTGTGCCGTCAAACGACCCCAAGGAAACGATATCGGTGAAGCCATTCTATCGTTAGACGATAAATCTTTGGTCGCCCATTATAATAGTACTGATGGTAAGTTAGTTTTTTAACCGACTTCAAAAATGTTTCAGTTTGACCTGTATGTTTGTTCGCGATTATCTCGGGCCAGATTATGATGCTGTTTTCAGAATAGTATTTGTTACATTCAGGAGAAGGTTTAAGTGCCGATTTTAACTGAATTCAAAAGAGGAAGTTCTCATCTTAATTATGTTTGTGTCAGTTTATGAAGGCTGGTCCCTTATGAAAAAAAAAACTATTATCTCTTCTGAAATAAGTCCTCTATTTATCATAGACAGACCCCCACTTAACAACACTAGGATACTATTTTGGGGGTTATTATAAAAGCCATTTTTGGCAGGCGGGTTGGCGATTCAAGTATGGCTCTTCAAGTTTTTTAAAAAAACGCTGCTGCCCGTCCTTCGGCTGTTCCCTTAGTCGCCTTTTAACGACACACATGATAGGAGATGGGGGCGGTATTCTATGCCCTAACAGATGGTCGCTGGGGCTCGAAAAGTTCTCTATTTACGCAGAGTAGGCAGGCCCCCCACAATATGGTCAGAACACCTGGTGAAAGCTGTAGGAGTACACTGTATGAGAGTCGTTCAAGACCAGTCGTTGTGGTGATGTGTGGGGCAGGCCTATGACCAGCAGTGGTCGTCTTTGGGCTAAAATGATAATGAATGATTCTATGCCACTGCCACACCGATCAAGTGCCTAGTACTAGCCAAGTTTGCTTTGCAAATATCGACCTTAAAGTAACGTTAGCTTGGTTGTCTTTCAGATATCTCATACCATCTAATAGGAATGATAGTGGACACACGATCAGCTAAAATGAACGCGTGGAGAGATTTTGATGACGTCACTACTGTAGACTTAGCTTCGTACATTCGTCTCAACCACTCGAGACTTCTAACAAGCTCGTTTGTATGGAGACCGGAGATATTTGGAGAAATCAAGTCATCAGCCGTTTACGGACTTAGAAACTTGTATGGCCAATTTAATGATACCTTAGTCATTGTGAAAGAAGTTCCAATGGAAGCGCATTTGGCGCTTAAAAACATCTGGTCTGACGCTAGGCCGAGGATCAAAGACTTTTTAGACGATTTGAATGATTTGCACGTGATAAAAGATGATTTAGACGAGTTTGAGAAGTTCCTAAACGATTCTTACAATGTTAATGATTTCTACGTCAAAGATATAGTCGAGTTCACCTACTATGTGTTAGATGAGATGGCAATCAGGAATCATTTGGAGAGTTTACCCGGGATTGTTAACGATATGTGGGGAATGATGGGTAATACAAGTCAATCGATAAAGCAGAGTTTAACATACGTTGTTGATACGATAAAGAAAGCTTATGCGAACTTCTTGGAGTCGACAAATAAATTTTTAGAAGCAGATTTCATGGAGCTAGTATCAGATAAGCTTGAAAGTGCAATAATGAAATACGATAATTTCGTAAGAGATCTACATATGAAATTGTTGGAATACTGGGAGTCGACTTGGGTGAATGCCACCACGAGACTAGGAAAGTATTGGCACGAACTACTAAAATCCATGGAGCCGCTTTTCTTTAAAATATTGCATTATACTGAATCGTTTGTATTCACTCTCGGTCGAAGTGTGATGGACTTCTTCTATAGTAGAACTCAGGAGTTGACAGGCTCGCCATACTTCAACTATGTTTCCACGTTTGGGCATGAAATGGATAAGTAAGTTTGTTTTTATAATTTGATCTCTTGGTTCAGTTGGCAGTGATTATGTTGATGATGGATGTATCATTGGAGTTTATTTATTAATTTTTGTTGTTTTCATCCCACCCGCTCAGGAAGAGTACGTTTTGATTACTGTTCTGTAGACCAAAAGTGACGCTTTAATTAATTCCGGTTCGTAACCAGGCAATTAGAATTTATGCATTTTTAATGCTTTGCTTCTTTCTGTAATTAAAAAACCACTAAAACTCTCTATTTTCTCGGGTTTAACCTTGCGCACCCTAATCATACAGCACTTTACACCCTCAATATATTTTCTTACAGAATCTACAAGGATGCGATAAACAACGATCTTGTTACCAACGTAAAGAAGTATACCCGCAAATTGTGGAGTGTAATCTGGGATAAAATAGAACAGTATATACCTTTCAAGGACGAAATCGCCCAGCTTTATTCCGAGTTTAAGAACGCGTGGGACAACTTTTTGAGGACACCCCAAGTTATTTACGTTAGAGAAAAGGTAGTTTATGTTTTTATTGCATTCATTTTGTGCTTTCAGTTTGTAGTAACAGATATTAATCCAACTTGGCGGATTGTACTCTTAAGGGCTTACACGGTGAAAAACTAGTGCCACTACCGATAAATCATTAATATCTTCTAAACGCAATGGTCGCAATCAAAAATATGCGCCGTTGCCTCTCTAGATAATCTTGCTTAGAATGTTTAAGGCCCGGTTGTGCAGCTTTCAGGTTTAAAATCAAAGAAAAAACCGTTATGAATCAAAAGTAGCCACTTTAGGGAACAAACGTTTATTTTCTTCTTATTTCGCCCCTTAAGATGGCGAAATAGTTATTTGTATTTTTTTTTTCTAAAATACCTGAGGTGTAACTTTTGATAATATTTTCTTTTATGTGCGTCGCCGAATTTTATTTTACTTAATTAGTATTTTCATATCCTTACTAGAGGCTGCCCCGCGGTTTCACCCGCGCAGATTTCTCCTAAACACCAAAATCCCGTTATTTCACGTTCCCACGGCAATTTATTTCTTACGTGCAAATTTTCAGCCCGCTACGCCCAGTAGTTTCAGCTCTGCGTTGTCTGTCAGTCAGTCAGTAACGAAAGAGTTTTATAAATATCGATGAATTGTTTATTATTTGCAGTACAAAGAAGCGTATTCTCGTCTAAAATGGTGGTACGATTATTTCATGATCGGCGAAGCGGCTGATAAAGTGTTCAATATAATATACAACAAACTAATGGATATGGCGAAAACGGCGCTGCAGTATGAGGAAGAGTAAGTTGTCGCCTTTTTGTCGCCTTTATCGCCACCTTCTTTTTAACCGACTTCAAAGAAGGGGGTTATCAGTTTGACCTGTATGTATGTATGTATGTTTGTCCGCGATTATCTCGCGTTTGGCTGAACCGATTTTGATGCGGTTTTCAAATAAGTATATGTTACATTTATGAGAAGGGGTTAGTAATTATTTTAACTAGAACTTAGAAAAAGAGGAACTGCCCAGTTGATGTATGTGTCAGTTTATTGAAGTCGGGTTTCTTTTTTGTAAAAAATAAATTATCATTATCTCAACCTTAAGACGTCCACTGTTTAGACTAACGCTCCCCCCACAAATCGTCACAAGGTAAAACTTTGCCATAATCGCCACACTTGGCAGGAGGGTTGGCGATCGCAGTGGGTATCGCTCGTCAGGATTTTCAACGAAGGACGCTGCTGCCAAGTTTGATAACAGTAATGTGGCAATTGGTGACCTTATCGCTTAAAACGATATCTTTCAGGCACCGTGTTTTAAATAATTTATTTTTCCATTAATAAACTGATACATTCGAAGTCGGTTAAAATAGATACCAATTTTTTTTCCTGAATTTAACAAATACTTTTCTGAAAACCGCATCCAAATCGGTTCAGCTAAACGCGAAATAATCGCAGACAATCACATAGTATAACATACATCCATTTCAAACTGAGAACCTCTTTCTTTGAAGTCGGCCAAAAATGTTTTTTTTTTTTAACAAATTAAACATACTAAGTAGGTTAAGTTATTAAAAATCGTCATTAACTTTTCAGACACAGAAAAATGTTTTTTTTTTTAAACAAAATAAACATAAAAGTAGGCTTAGTTAATAAAAAATATCTTAACTTTTCAGACACAGAACGCCCAAAACGAATTTCATATTCGATCCGCACAAGGGTGAAATAACACTAGAACAAAAGCTGCCCATGTCATGGCACGCCTTCAACAGAACACCGGACTGGACGCAAATAGCTGAATATAGAGCTATTAGACAGTTCCTAGATGATTGGGTCGTCTCCAATATGTCTATATGGAGCTATTATAACGAAATCAGACCTTATTTGGACCTGGATAACGCTTTGCCGCCGTCTGCAGGTATTTTTTTATTTTAGGAACTAGCTGATATGGCAAATTTTGTACCGCCTTACGTTGTGATTTTTTCAGAATATTCTATAGCCTATGTCACTCGGGGATGGTGTAGCTTCCCAACAGTGATAAAATTGTTTCAATCGGTCCAGTAGCTTTGGTGCCTATTCAATTCGAACAAACAATCAAATAACAATTATACCAAGTACCAATCAATATATATAAAACTCTTCCGTTACTGACTGACTGACTGACTGACTGACTGACTGACTGACAGACAACGCAGAGCCGAAACTACTGGGCGTACAAAGCTGAAATTTGGCATGTAGGTTCCTTAGAGAGTGTAGGTGAGCACTAAGAAAGGATTTCCCGAAATTCCCATGGGAACGGGAAAAAACTGGATTTTTGTGTTTATGTGAAATCTGCGCGGGTGAAACCGCGGGGCAGCCTCTAGTAAGCAATAATGCTCACACACTGCGCTTTCATTCATTGTTGTCAGATCAATCACTTGCGTCAATTAATTATCAATATATATAAAACTCTTCCGTTACTGACTGACTGACTGACTGACTGACTGACTAACTGACTAACTAACTGACTGACTGACTGACTGACAGACAACGCAGAGCCGAAACTACTGGGCGTAGAAAGCTGAAAATTGGCACGTGGGTTCCTTGGGGGTGTAAGAAAGGATTTCCCGAAATTCCCACGGGAACGGGAAAAACGGGATTTTTGTGTTATGAGAAATCTACGCGGGTGAGACCGCGGGGCAGCTTCGAGTCAATATATATAAAACTCTTCCGTTACTGACTGACTGACTGACTGACAGACAACGCAGAGCCGAAACTACTGGGCGTAGAGGGCTAAAATTTTGCATGTAGGTTCCTTAGGGAGTGTAGGTAATTATCGCCCAATATCAGTGTTACCGGTAATGTCAAAAATTTATGAAAAAGTTATTTACACACGGCTTAATGACCATCTAACAAGTATTGATTATTTATTCGAAAAACAGTATGGCTTCCGTTCAAAATCAAGTACACTCTCAGCGGTAGTTGATCTGGTAACCAAAATAAATACTGAAATAGATAAAAAAAAATTGTTGTCTGGGAATATTCATTGATTTAAGAAAAGCCTTCGACACTGTGAGTCATACACTTCTAGTAGCAAAGCTTAATAATATTGGTGTGGTAGGCTCTGCATCAAAAGTATTACAATCATACTTATCAAAAAGAAATCAAATAGTTAAAATTGGAGATAGTATAAGTACACCAAAGCCTATCGACTGCGGAATCCCACAAGGATCCATATTAGGACCTTTGCTGTTTTCAATTTACGTTAATAATATTAGTAAAATAAATCTTAATGCTGAAATAACTCTATACGCAGATGACACCTGTCTGTTTTATTTTGGAAATGACATTTCTGCTATCATGACTGAGGCTCAACAGGATCTTATAAGGTACAACAACTGGTGTCAAAGCAACTTACTGACAATTAACACAAAAAAAAACATCATATATGATATTTGCTGCAAAAAATAAAAAGAATTTAGATCATCCGCCATTAACCCTTAATAATGAAAAACTGAACAGGTCTCATCAAGAAAAATATTTGGGTATAATCCTAGATGATAAACTCACATGGCGGCCACATATAGAAAAGGTGAGAAACAAATTATTGGCTCTTGCAGGTTCTTTGCGTCGAATTACTTGCATTCCTCAGAAAACAAGAAAATTACTTTATAACGCACTAGTTAAATCACACTTAGATTATCTTATTGAGGTTTGGGGAAGTGCTTGTAAGACAAACTTAAAGCCTGTACAAACTGCACAGAATAGAGTTATCAAAGTATTATTCAAATATGACCGCCTTATACATACACCCACTTTATACGAAAAGACAGAAATTTTAAATATTAAGCAAACATATGCCTACAAAACTTGCATATTAATAAAAAAAATCTTACTTAAAGAAATTCACACAGAATTGATATTAACAAATAAAACTTATAAATACTGTCTCAGAAAAACAAATAAACTTGAACTCTACTGTCCGAGGACGGGATACGGAAAAAGATCCTTATTGTATGACGGAATCAAAACATATAATAACTTACCCGATGATGTTAAAGAGTGTGAAACTATTTCAACATTCAAATTAAAATTAAAAAAATATATACTTAAAAATATGTACGAATAAATAAAAACTATTGAGTGTGAAACTATTTCAACATTCAAATTAAAATTAAAAAATATATACTTAAAAATATGTACGAATAAATAAAACAAACCAAAATAAAGATACAATTAAATTAAACTAGCATCTCAAAGGTCCCATCTATTTTCTTTCTTGAGTCATCGGAGTCAATTAGTGTTATCATTGCATGCAGTGAATGTTGTTATTGTTAGAAAGATTGAACTACTGGCTTATAAAACTTGTTTATATTTAATTTAGTACGTTATGCTCATTAATTTAAGTGAACTGTAATGTTCTTATTATGAGTAATAAAGTTCTTTAAACCTAGGTGAGCACTAAGAAGGGATTTCCCGAAATTCCCACGGGAACGGGAAAAACGGGAATTTTGTGTTTATGAGAAATCTGCGCGGGAAAAACCGCGGGGCAGCCTCTAGTTGTACTATCTAAAACTGTTTTTACCCTAAAATGGATATAGCTCTAAAAATCTTGATATTTTCATGATGTTAACTAAATTTGCCAGGACCGACCGGATTTTTACCGGGCCGAAGAATAGGACTGAGGTATCCCCTGCCTGTCGTAAGAGGCGACTAAGAGGGGACCCCGGGGTCGTTGGGTGCACGAGGCGGGGGCCTCGTGTAGTCAGATAACGGCCCCGAGAAGGACGGTGGAACGCGGTGTCCAGTTC
The DNA here is from genome assembly GCA_951802225.1 of Euspilapteryx auroguttella. Taxonomy (NCBI): domain Eukaryota; kingdom Metazoa; phylum Arthropoda; class Insecta; order Lepidoptera; family Gracillariidae; genus Euspilapteryx; species Euspilapteryx auroguttella. The sequence continues at coordinate 5,668,685 of OX637662.1, forward strand.
CGTCGTCAGCGTAGGAAGAGCCATCCGCGCTCAGGGGGGACTACCAACACTTGTGAAGAGGCTAAACAGCCAATGCTGGAGGGGGTCGCGGAGTTGAACATAACGATCGAAAGATCACCCGTGACCCCCTTGCCAACAGCCGAGATGTAAAACCGGCGGGTTGTAGTGGGTGCGAACCCCACATAACCCTGCGTCTCCCCCCGGGGTTGCAGGGTACTCGTTAGGAGTTTCCCCGCCTAAAAAAAAAAAAAAAAGGACACGTTGCTAAGGTCTGTGCTTTGTTTGTGTTTCGTGCACTGTCGACAGACACAGTTTCTACCTAGTTATGGTTTTTAAGAGCCAATTTACAGCCCCGATTGCGAAAAAAAAAAAAATTCTTAACTAAGGCAAATATCAAACTACTGGCACAGTATGTATGACACTACATAATGTAGCCTAGTATTTTTAGGGCACTTCTTTATAGCTTTTAGGTTCAAGACCAAAGAAAGCTGCAAAGTGTTGCTAAAAGTGGCCATTAATTTTTTCTTTTTACTTAATAATAATAATAATATATAATAACACATCACACTCAGAGCCCCTAACTAGGAAGAACCTGTATCTAGGGTGCCCGAAACACACACAGAGACAAACATCACACCCAGACCGGAAACAAACATCGATATTCATCATATCAATATTCGCCCCGCCCGGGAATCGAACCCGGGTGCACACGTTTACTCAGTCCACATCACTGCCAACTGAGTCACGGAGTAGTCAAAATCAATTTACTTAGGACTACTTTACTGTGTACTTTACAATTATTTTTTGATTGTCTAGTGTAGATATTTTTTTTTTTTCGATAATGGCGCTAGCATCGCTGTAAACTGGCACTTGATTTTTTTTTTTTATATTTGTTTCTTTTACAGGAATGGCTATCATGACAGCAGAAGGTACGCTGGTAACATTCGACAAGCGAGTGTTCACGATTACCGAAACCGGGACGTTTTTGCTTACGAAAGATTATAGGCAGAACAAACTGACCGTTTTGATGGAGAGCCGTGATACTGATGGTTACAATTTGATTCTTTTGGCCGAAGATAAAGTGCTGCACGTCGATTTGTATAAAGAGGTAAGTGAATAAGCCAACATTGCTTTACGCTATATGGGTGCCCATTGCCCTCTTTCTCGACTTTTCGAAATTTGTCGATATTGATTGTTTTATTTTGTAGAGGTTTTTTAAATCTAATCTTTTATTATATGGGAAATTTAGCTTCACCTGTATGTATGTTAATGTTCTTTTTTGTTTAAAAATTTATAAATTTACGAAAAGTATTATTTTCCAGTAACATATCCAATAATTGTATAATGTTCTTTTGTGAGCAATAAAGTGTTTTTTTACTTAACTTAATGTTTGTATGATAGTAATCCACTTTAGACTCGATTTTGACGTACTAACAGATTTAATTAAAACTTTTTTAATATAAGAAAAAAATAAAAGAATAAGTAATATTGATCTCGGTTCAGTTTCCCTATTTCAGTAGTTTAAGCTTGCAGCTGTCACTTTTTTATGTTATTAGAAAGAAAATTACAGATGCGACAGTTAGGCTTCAACCGTGTATGGGCCACCCCGTAGTTATGTCTCTTGATGTCCCAGAGAGTTGTTGAGTTAAAGATGAGAAGTTTCACCAATCAAAGTATATATTGATATACATGGGATATTATGGAAACTAATTCCCCGATGATGTGGTTACTTCGAAGGATGATTGTCTTCTGATTATTCCTATCTAATTAAATCGATAATGTAAACTTGCAAAGGGAATAAAGATGCCGATGTTGGATCTACAAAGTAGAACGCGCGTGTTGCGTTTTGTGCGGTTTAGTGTGAATCGTACAAACCGAAATGATAATTACATTAATATATAGTTAAAAAAACTTCGTACTCTTGAAGTTTTTTTTAACTATATTTAGATTATTTATATTTTATCTTTATAGCAAGTTTCCTTAGACGGCGCGACACCGCTTACACTACCAGCGATAATAGGAGGTGTATTAGCCGAAAGACGCGGTAGAGTCGTCGCTCTAAATTCAGCAAAAACTGGCCTAGCTATTGAATGCGATCTACTTGCAAGGTCTTGTACTATAAGAGTTACAGGTGAGAATATTCATATTCATGTTCATTTATTAGTTGTTTACGGGATTTTTCAGTCAAGGAGGTAATTATTCAAAAGAGAGATTTAGCTCACCATACCAAACAACTTTACCAAAGTAACATGTGTTGTAGGACGTGTAAAATATTTTAAAACAATGATTCAAAAATATAAAATTGTAATGGCTTAATTAAACCTTTGTTTAATTTGTAAACCCATGACAAACAGTATGCTTTCTGGCTTAGATATGTTCATTTTTGAGCGAGAAATCATGATACTGTTATTTCTTTTCCCCGCGAGTTAAAGTAGAACTAGTGGGCGCCAGCGCAATTTCCTTTCAAACAGCAAAATTCCAATATTCCCGTGGGAATTTCGGGATAAAAATTTGCCTGTGTACTTTCTTAGACTCTACACTATCTCTATACCAAATTTCATACAAATTGGTTCAGTAGTTTTCTCGTGAAAACAAGACAGACAGACAGACAAAGCGACTTTCGCATTCATAATATTAGTATGGATGGATGCATTTCCATTTAATTCTACAGGTTGGTACTACGCGAGTTTGGGAGGTCTACTAGGCACGTACAACAATGAGCAATACGACGATCTGCAACTCACGAACAACACTATAACCGACTCCATACAGTCTTTAGCCGAAAGTTGGACCATTATCGAAGGCGTGAAGAGAAAGGAAACAGTCAGAGAAAAGTCGAACGATACTCAGTGTGACAAGTTCTTTAAGAATAAAGTGTCGCCTTTGCAACCCTGTTTTACTGTGGTGAGTATTTGGTTACATATTTTTACAGCCTTAGTTAGAGAGGCGAATCAGCGCTTATCACGTGATTTATCGCTTTAGAGGCAATAAGCGATATTATCGCCTTTTGGATTGGTCGTTGTTTGTTTTGGGTGGTCTCACATTTCAATGTTCACACGGACTTTTTCACGGGACATCGATCAGAATTGTTCGGGAGCGCCTTCCTTTATTTCTCACTTCACTAGACAGTTCTCCATAAAGGGCACATACATATTACACTAATTCTAACACACTAGCACAATAATAGCCACGGAAAACTATTTTATAAAACTGAGAAACAAAAGCCCGACATTTTCCTCACGCTTCGCGCGAATAAGTCCCTTTTGGGTTGATTAGCATTTTGAATATTATTGGTAACTAGAGGCTGCCCCGCGGTATTTCCCGCGCAAATTTTTAATAAACACAAAAATCCCGTTTAATCCCGTTCCCGTGGGAATTTCGGGAAATCCCTTCTTAGTGCTCATCTACACCCCCCAAGGAACCCACGTGCCAATTTTCAGCTTTCTACGCCTAGTAGTTTCGGCTCTGCGTTGTCTGTCAGTCAGTCAGTCAGTCAGTCAGTCAGTCAGTCAGTCAGTCAGTCAGTCAGTCAGTCAGTAACGGAAGAGTTTTATATATATTGATAATTAATTGACGCAAGTGATTGATCTGACAACAATGAATGAAAGCGCAGTGTGTGAGCATTATTGCTTACTAGAGGCTGCCCCGCGGTTTCACCCGCGCAGATTTCACATAAACACTAAAATCCAGTTTTTTCCCGTTCCCATGGGAATTTCGGGAAATCCTTTCTTAGTGCTCACCAACACTCCCTAAGGAACCTAAATGCAAAATTTCAGCCCGCTACGCCCAGTAGTTTCGGCTCTGCGTTGTCTGTCAGTCAGTCAGTCAGTCAGTAACGGAGGAGTTTTATATATATTGATTGATTTATCTAAATCTAATCTCTTAAACTTCTACCCTGTTATTCATAAAAAGTTAAGGAGCACTTTTAGTAACTTGTCATATATGTCAACTTAGACTGGATGTCACGTATTTACCATACAACAATTAATTAATTTATTTATTACGAGCATTCCCGGCTTACTTTGTTACGCCATTGAATATAAGATACTACAAAAGACTTGGCTCTATAGACTATGTTCTTTTAACTGCCCAGAATGGCCGAATAAAAAACAACACAAAAACAAACTACCTGTCAAAATATGTAAACAACGGAAAAAATATTGCACCTTGGGTTACATTATTTGAGTTTAGGTAAGGATCCCTAATTTTTTTGAAAATCTAATATAGCCTATGACACTCGGGGTTAATGTAGCTTCCTACCAGTGAAAGAATTTTTCAAATCGGTTCAGTATTTCCGGAGCCTATTCGTTACAAACAAACAAACAAATCTTTCTACTTTATAATATTGGTATAGATTTATTTACGACTAGAGGCTGCCCAGCGGATTTTCCCGCGCAGATTTCTCATAAACACAAAAATCCCGTTTTTTCCCGTTCCCGTGGGAATTTCGGGAAATCCTTTCTTAGTGCTCACCTACACTCCCCAAGGAACCCATGTGCCAATTTTCAGCTTTCTACGCCCAGTAGTTTCGGCTCTGCGTTGTCTGTCAGTCAGTCAGTCAGTCAATCAGTCAGTCAGTAACGGAAGAGTTTTATATTTATTTACGACGAGCTTTCCCGGCTTACTTCGTTACGCCATAGAATATAAGATATTACAAAAGACTTGGCTCTATAGACTATGTTCTTTTGCCCGCCCAGAATGGCCGAATAAAAAACAAACAACAACAACAAACCACCTGTCAAAATATGTAAACAACGGAAAAAATATTACACCTTGGCTTACATTATTTGAGTTTAGGTAAGGATCCCCAATTTTTTTTAAAATCTAATATAGCCTATGACACTCGGGGTTAATGTAGCTTCCTACCAGTGAAAGAATTTTTCAAATCGGTTCAGTATTTCCGGAGCCTATTCGTTACAAACAAACAAACAAACAAATCTTTCCTCTTTATAATATTGGTATAGATTGGAGTCTCGTAACTTTGATCATGTAGGAATAGTAGAATGAAGATACTATCAAAACTACGAGAATCGCAATTTTTGACACAATCTTAATACTTATAATCGTAAGTTTAAGAGATTAGGGCCCTAGTAATATTCGTAGCGTAAGCTGCCTATTTCTTGGCACCTTGTCCTAATATTGTCATTGTCAATTAAAACGTTCATCAATATATATAAAACTCTTCCGTTACTGACTGACTGACTGACTGACTGACAGACAACGCAGAGCCGAAACTACTGGGCGTAGCGGGCTGAAATTTGGCATGTAGGTTCCTTAAAGAGTGTAGGTGAGCACTAAGAAAGGATTTTCAGAAATTCCCACGGGAACGGGAATAAACGGGATTTTTATGTTTATGATAAATCTGCGCGGGTGAAACCGCGGGGCAGCCTCTAGTATAAGTATATTTTTTTAGTAGTTTACAACATTGTTATTGTTTAACAGCTGTAAAATACCAAAAATCCTTATATTCCTTCTCTAAATGGACCATAAGTTCTAGAGCCAATGTCAATAATAGGATGGGGTTCCAATGTGACAAGGAATGGGCAGTTTAGCATAGTTCTGGTGAGGTGACGATGATGAATGATGTATGTCGTGTCCCTCAGATCGACTCGTCTCCGTTCCACCGCGAGTGCGGCTCCGGGCGCGCCGCGTGCGGCCTCGCGCGCGCCTACCTCGAGCTGTGCGCGCAGCAACACGTGCCCGCGCGCCCGCCCGAGACCTGCGCGCAGTCAGTATACTGATTAACAACTGATACACAGACTGACATTCACAGCATAATGAATACTACTACGTACAGTGTGGACACTCCCTGCCTCCCTCAGCAAGTGCGGCCCGCGCTCGGCCGCGCTCGGCTGTGCTCGGCTATACTCGGCCGCGCTCGGTTCCCTCTCCGTTACCGCACGATACATGCTATCCTTCTACTCGTTCATGTTAGCCTGGTACTTTTTAACCGACTTCAAAAATGTATGTTTGTATGTATGGATATACCGGGTGTTTCTGACAAGACGGTAATAAATCAAAGGAGGGCTTCTGCTCACCATAACTAACAACTTTCCCAAAGCAACATAGGTCGAAATCTCAAAAAAAAAAACAGCTGTTCCATACAATCGTTCGATCAGCTGACGGGGTCAATGTACGGGACAGCTGATTTTTGTTTTGAGATTTCGACCCATGTTGCTTTGGGAAAGTTGTTAGGTATGGTGAGCTGAAGCCCTCCTTTAATTTATTACCGCCTTGTCAGAAACACCCGGTATATGTATGTTTGTCCGCGATTATCTTGAGTTTGGCTAAACCGATTTAAAAGTGGTATTCACAGAAGTATTTGTTACATTCAGTAGAAGGTTTTAGTACCTATTTTAACCGACTTCAGAAAAGAGGAAGTTATCAGTTTATTTATGTGTCAATTTCTTGAAGGCGGGTTCCTTATGTCCGATCGATTTGAAATTTGGTATCATGTTACATCTATGATATAGAAAGTATATGGTAAGGTAACCATGACCTGATCAGCCGTTTGAAGATGATCAGCTCTTGAATAATGGATGAGAGGATCTAACTAGCTTCCTTATGACCGATCGATTTGAAATTTGGTACCATGTTACATCTATGATATAGAAAGTATATGGTAAGGTAACCATGACCTGATCAGCCGTTTGAAGATGATCAGCTCTTGAATAATGGATGAGAGGATCTAACTAGCTTCCTTATGTTCGATCGAGTTGAAATTTGGTATCATGTTACAGCTATGATATTTAATGTATATGTTAAGGTAACCATGACCTGATCTGCCGTTTGAAGATGATCAGCTTTTGAATAATGGATGAGAGGATCTAACTAGCTTCCTTATGACCGATCGATTTGAAATTTGGTACCATGTTACATCTATGATATAGAAAGTATATGGTAAGGTAACCATGACCTGATCAGCCGTTTGAAGATGATCAGCTCTTGAATAATGGATGAGAGGATCTAACTAGCTTCCTTATGTTCGATCGAGTTGAAATTTGGTATCATGTTACAGCTATGATATTTAATGTATATGTTAAGGTAACCATGACCTGATCTGCCGTTTGAAGATGATCAGCTTTTGAATAATGGATGAGAGGATCTAACTAGCTTCCTTATGACCGATCGATTTGAAATTTGGTACCATGTTACATCTATGATATAGAAAGTATATGGTAAGGTAACCATGACCTGATCAGCCGTTTGAAGATGATCAGCTCTTGAATAATGGATGAGAGGATCTAACTAGCTTCCTTATGTTCGACCGAGTTGAAATTTGGTATCATGTTACAGCTATGATATTTAATGTATATGTTAAGGTAACCATGACCTGATCTGCCGTTTGAAGATGATCAGCTTTTGAATAATGGATGAGAGGATCTAACTAGCTTCCTTATGACCGATCGATTTGAAATTTGGTACCATGTTACATCTATGATATAGAAAGTATATGGTAAGGTAACCATTACCTGATCAGCTGTTTGAAGATGATCAGCTCTTGAATAATGGATGAGAGGATCTAACTAGCTTCCTCATGTCCGATCGAGTTGAAATTTGTTACCATGTTACATCTATGATATTATAATTATATTTTAAGGTAACTATGACCTGATCTGCCGTTTGAAGATGATCAGCTCTTAAATAATGGATGAGAGGATCTAACCACCTTCCATTTGTCCTATCAATTTAAAATTTGGTACAGTGTTACGAATGATATTGAAAGTATATGTTAAGGTAACCATGATATTTTTAAGATGATTAGCTCTAGTTCTAGTTAAGTTGATGAGGGGTCTGACTGGGTCGGGGGTTTTTAAATTTTTAAATTTGAGTTATTAACCCTGTGCCTTAGAATTTAAAGTCCAGAATATGTTATTCATAAGAAAGAATCTTTCTTTGCTCAGTTTTTAAGCTAGGCATTCATTTGATTTTCATTTATTTTTATAAAATCCACAGGTGTACAACCCCACAAGGCGACCTGATAGAAGAAGGCTCATTCTACGAGTTGAAAAATATACCTTCCTCCAACGACATAGTGTTCATTATCGAAGCGCACCAATGCAACAAGGATATTAGAAAAGTTAAAAACATGGATCTCTTTGTTGAGGCGTTCGATAGTAAACTGCAGGGAAGCGGTATTACTGATAACAGGTAATAATAATAAGACTCAGAACCCCTAACTAGGTAGAACCTGTATCTATAGGGTGCCCTAAACACATACAAATATATTACACACACTCAAAATCATTATAATAAAGTTTTTTTTGTTACTTAATACTTTTCAGATATCAAGAATTTTATTTTTCATTTTAAGAGCCACTTTACATTGATGCTAGCGGCAATCTCAAAAAAAAAATTCCCTACTAAACTGAGGCAAATATCAAAAATGTGGCACAGTATGAACTAGATAATCTTGATTAGTATTTTTTGAGCACAGTAAAGTAGTCCTAACTAAAAAACACAGATTGTTGCTAAAAGTGGCCACTTATTACGTACTTTGTAGCTTTCTTTGGTCTTTAACTTAAGAGCCAGTTTACAGCGATGCTAGCGCCATTAGCGAAAAAAATTTATATCTTCTAAACCAAGGCAAATATCAAAAATATGGCACAGTATGACACTAGATAAAGTAGCCTAGTATTTTAAGGGCACTCTTGTATAGCTTTTGAATTAAAGACCAAAGAAAGCTACAATGTCTTGTTAAAAGTGGCCACTTTTAGCAACGATCTGTGTAAAATTTTGTTCATTTAAGTTAGGACTACTTTACTGTGCTCAAAAAATACTAAGCAAGATTATCTAGTGGATATTTTCCTTAGTTTAGAAGATATTTTTTTTTTTGTAAATGGCGCTAACATCGCTTTAATCTGGCTCTTAAATTCAAATTCTAAAAATTTTCAGATACGCAATAGTGTCGTTCGGCGGCGCCAGTGTCTACGACTCGCCGCGCGCTCTCTACGTCAACAACAAAGTGTTCACCGACCCCATGCAGATATCGCAGCACTTTGATAATCTGCAGTTTGGTGAGCTATCTTCTTCTTAGGCTAAAAGACGAATAAATAGTACTACATATAGTATGGACACTCTCTGCCTCACTCACCACATGGCTGACACTGCGAACTTCTTATCGCTATCTATACCAATCTATATATATAAAATTCAAAGGTGACTGACTGACTGACATAGTGATCTATCAACGCACAGCCCAAACTACTGGACGGATTAAGATGAAATTTGGCATGCAGGTAGATGGTATGGCGTAGGCATCCGCTAAGAAAGGATTTCCTGAAATTCCCTCAGGAACGGGAATTACGGGACTTTTTAGTTAGTATGAAAAATCGACATTATTAAGTGTTTCGACGTGAAACTTGGTGTACAGGTTCCTCAGTGAATGAAAGAATTCCCACGGAACGGGAATTACGGGACTTTTTTAGTGAGAATGAAAAATCCACATCCTTGAGTGTTTCGACGTGAAATTTGATGTACAGGTTCCTCAGTAAATGTAGGAATGTTGAAAGAAAGTAATTTACTAAATTCTTATGGGAACAGGGTTACAGGACTAATTATTTAGTATGAAAAATCGATTTCCTTGAGTATGCCAACGTGAAATTTGGTCTACAAGTGTAAGGGTGTTGGAAGGAAGAAATATACTAAATTCCCACGGGAACGTAAAACAGGACTCTTTAGTATTAAAACAATGTATATATATTTCGACGCTGGAAAGGAAATAGTACCTAAGCGACAAGATGGTCAATATTGAGTTATATACCTTGTTGGAATCGTCAGATTTTTCTGCGTCTTTTGGTGTCACTCTCATGTCTCTACGATGAAATTTATGTCGCTTAGGTATTTTAGATTTCCCTCTTTTCCCATCTTTTTATGGCGACCAAGCGACAAGTTTTCGATCTTTTTTATTATTTTTTTATTTAGGTATCAAAATTTTTATTTATTTTTATTTGGATAGTTTTTGTCGTACTTTTCAAAATTAAATTATTGCTAAGGTATGTTTACCCTACTCCAAATGTCTTTTGTAATTCAGGTTAAGTATTTTTTCCTGGAATATAAAATCTTTAATGCAGAATGAAGATATTTTTGATCATCTTTTATTAATTTATATATGGAACTTGGGTATTTTTTTCCATAACTTATTTTAATTTAACGATAGATTAGGTATTTTATAAGTAAAATATAATAAAAGGTAGATGTCGCTTGGGTACTTTTACCTGCCGACTTTTCGATTTTATTTGGCGTTTAGGTATTTTCTGATGGAAATTCAATTATAATAATTCATGATTTAAGCATATTGCGATACCAAGCATATGTCGCTTGCCCGGGCTGTAAATATTTATGGTATGGTGGTTGGTAACGAAAAAACAGTCTTTGCGGTTTAAATTATTATTTAGGTAGCGCGTACGCACCGTCAACATTAATTGGGCCGTCGCTTAGGCATCTTTAACAGAATTATTTTGTATTTGAAATTCAAGGTTTTCGCAGTGCTACCAATTAATTTGATTTGATTAAGAAAATAATACAGTTACTGACTGCTATCTTTTTTATACAATTCAAATAAGTGTAATGTAAATATCAATCAACATGCATGTCTAATGATTGGTTTCAGCCCGAATTTTTATTCAATGTCGTTCAATGGGATTAAATCCGTTTCCACTGAGTTTTAAACCAAAATCATAGATGTAAACTTTTTCTGATTCTCAACATATATGGCAAATGGATAAGAGTATCATGATTTTGCATGTTTGCATGTTTTAATGATTACGAATTTACTATTATATTATTATTACTTTTATTTTTAATTGTTCACCTATTTTTATCATTTATTTAGTTAAATGTTAAGATAAAAATTAAAATGCATTTGTCTCAATCTCGAAACGCTACCGCGTATGCGACTGCTAATTCTCTGGCAATCGAAGTTTGCGGCACCTACAAGACAGGATTTCACCTAGTGTAGGGTCGCTGGTAAACAATTGTACGCTCACAATTAGAACTACCCTATTTTTATTGTTTTTCTAAAATTAATTGTTGTAAGATTAATTATTAGTAGTGTACCAATGTAAAGCTAATTTTGTTAACGAAATATACATTTTTCATTTTTTCATTTTAATGTTGGTCTATGAATATTTTATTTTAAAAGTATAAAGAATGAAATAAATTTTTTAAATCGGGCTATTTACCCCAAGAAAGTGGACAAGTTGATATCATCACCACATCGGCCGAAATGCATTCACTATTGGACATATGCCCCACCTATAGATCGACCTACTGATCAGTAAACACGTGCGACCCTTATCCAGTGCACCTCCGAAACCTTCAACAGGTCTTACTCTTCATCTTAAGGTTCGCAAAATCGTAAGGATTCTATTAGTGATTCAGCAACATTTGCAGTTACTAAATCTAGTATCAATCATCATCATCGCAGCCCGGACACAGGCCTCGCCCAGCGATCACCACAAGGACAAACCTTGTGAGGAGGGGGTTTGCCGACCGACACACTTATCAAACGGCCCCGGGAAGGGCGGCGGCACAGCGTGTGGCACTGAGCCGCCGCAGCTTTAGAGGCGAGAAGAGAGGGAACAACAAACATCCCCGAACACGAAGCTGTACATGAGAAGAACATTGGACGCTGATAATCAATGGTTTCCAGGGACCTTCCCAAAAAACGCTGATACGGCAACCGGAGGGTTTAAGTGGGTGCAAGCTCCACATACCCTCCTCGCTCCTTCGAGTGGAACAAAAAATGGGGGGTTTACCGTAATTGCCACGCTTGGCAGGTGGGTTTTCTATCGCAGCATAGTTGTTTAAAATTAATTTTTGTTTTGATCAACAAAGGATGCTTGCTGCCCGTGCCTCAAAAATTAGTCGCCTTGTACGACACCCACGATACGAAATGGGGTGGTAGAATTTTTTGCCGTCACCACACGGCAATAAATTTATCAATGGGTTATAGGAAAGAATAAACGCCTCTTTAAATTGGGCAGATATCTTTATCCAGGGAATCAAGCGACCATCTTCTCTGATGACAACGCTATGAAAATTAACGAAGTACTGATCATTTTATTCGTATTATATGATATTGGTGTATGTTGGGTTGACTAGTTGTGGCAGCTTTTACCTTTACCAAACTTGTTTGTTAAGTTTTTACTAAGTCTATTTAGCTAAATTAAAATAATGCAGATGATGGACGACAATATATTATTTCAGGAGCAGCAGGAGTTGGTATTCTCTGGCAGGAGATATTATATTTAAGTACCCGTTCCTTCAACGTGTGGCCACCTAAAAAGTGTTATTAATATATTAGTCGGTACGTCAAGGGTTTTAGGGATTAATAAAATCATTTTAATGAAAAAAGAAATAACCGCCAGGGGCTTCCTCTAAAAAATAAAGGTCTGCGACCAGATCTTCTGGTAGGGTTGTGCCTATTAGTGCCTTTCAAATACCTTTCGTATCTTTCAAACCTATGGGTATCTGCCTTTCAGACCATGTGACCTTCAGCGCGGCCCTTTTGCGACTTAACTAAATCTGAAGACAAGTTCTTCACGTCCTTGCAGCTCTCAAAGAATATGAGCATTGAGTACTGAGATGTTATTTTAAGGATAATTTGGATATAAACGTTTCTTCCTAACCTGAAAAAAAAAAGTTATGGGGATAGTTCGAAATTTGTGAGGAAATAGATTTAATTTCGTGTAGTATCGTATTTTGTGATATGATGCTGAGTATCTAATACCATGAATAACATGTTTATCGTAGGTCTTGTAGTATATTATTGGGCGCAGAAAGAGATGAGATACTACTGCAGAGCAGAGAGAGAGTAGTATGACTATAGGTACTCTGAGGTCTTAAACCAGTAGTCATTTTAAATACTACGTAGGTAGGTAATGGTATTTTATGTTCTTCATCTGATAGCGTCTCGAGTGTGAGTTCCAACGTCGATTGTTGAGCTACCCGCAAACGTATACAAACAACGCACAACTAAATGATTTTAATTAATTGAATTAACGTTTCTAGAAAAAAATATTACGTGAACATGCCCAAAAGTGAGGAAAAAAACTCACACTCAGCACTCTTGATTCTCCAGACAAGTGCCCATTATTATTTTATTGTAAATTTTGTTGTGTTATAGGCCTTTTAACGTATAGCAGCTCCACAGATTTTGCTATTTTAAAGTTTTTTTAGTAGTTTTACACTTGAAGTTAAGGATTTCTTTTTGCAATTTAGTTCACTGTCATAAAATAAGAAATATCCCTTAAAATTATCGTTTTAACTTTATTCATATATTGGAAAAACGTTATTTACTTTTGATTTTAAATTATTTTTATTGGGTTTAAAAACTACTCGATTTTTTGAAAAGTAAGTTTTTCTAGGGAATATTTTGGTAAACTGAAACATTAAGCCATTTTTACTAATATTCGGTGATAATAAAATGTTAATTTCAGTATTTTTTCCGTTCCTAAGACATGTATTTGCAATCACTATGTGTTGTTTTATCTAGGATGAAAAATATTTTGCCTGGGCGCTTGGGTATTTTTTCCGGGTACTATTTTTATATTAAAAATACCTAAGCGACACTATCTCCTAAAATAATGCGTTTTAATTAAAACTACTAATATTAAAAAAGCGGAAAAAATCATTTTGTCTGCTATGTAGGTTTCACACTTGTAGAATAATTAGAAAAATAGTTATGATTTTTTTTTCAAAAACAAGATTTTCAAATTCCTCTCCTGAACAATAGGCATAATGTCGCTTAGGTACTTCTTCCTTTCCAGCGTCGATTTCTTTATTTCCACGTATAAATAGAAAAACGGGTTCTTCAGTGAGTGTAATTAGATTCAGAGTTCTATTAAGAAAAAAATAACCAAAATTCACATGGTAACGGAACATTCCCAAAAACATAAAGCCTAAAAATCTTCAACTTTTTTTTACTCGAGTAGGTAGGTACATATATTAGGTATGTAGGTACGTATATCCAACTACTTTTACCCAAACAGCTAATAGAAATGTTAGAAGTTTCAGTGTCTGAATGGTGGAGTGTAGAAATGAATTTATGGAGTTGCCACGGGAACTGAAATAAAGATAGATATTTTTAGGGAGTATGGATGCGATCAGAAATGATGTCACCAAAATCCTGAGTCGTAAATCAACCAGTAATTAACGATTTTAATGAAAAAGCGCTTGCGAAGCTGCGGGCAAAAGCTAGTAAATATTATAAAGAGGAAAGATTTGTTTGTTTGTAACGAATATGCTCCGGAAATACTGAAGCGATTTGAAAAATTATTTCACTGGTAAAAAGCTACATTAACCCTGAGTGTCATAGGCTATATTAGATTTTCAAAAAAAATTAGGGATCCTTACCTAAACTCGAATAATATAACCGAAGGTGCAATATTTTTTCCGTTGTTTACATATTTTGAAAGGTGGTTTGTTGTTGTTGTTTGTTTTTTATTCGGCCGTTCTGAGCAGTCAAAATAACATAGTCTATAGAGCCAAGTCTTTTGTAGTATCTTATATTCTATGGCGTAACTACAGATAGCGCGCGAGTTGAATGCCGTCGGGGCCTGAGGTGAAGAGCGGGAGCATCTCCCCCCGCCGCCCGCACGCCGCGTCTCGCGCGCCTTCACAACTATCTGTGTGCTGTCCTTGACAACTATCATACGCTTACACACACAGCACTATCGCATTCCTGAGCTCTGCATTCAACTCGCGCGCTATCTGTAAGTAAGCCGGGAAAGCTCGTTTAATATAATTTTACACTGATTGTGCCGTAAATAGGGGTGTGCCATCGGTGCCCAGACACAGGGCTTAGACTCTGGTGGCGCGCAAGAATGGCCAGACCAGGCAGGCAGGACCAGAACCAGAGAACCTCCACGCGGTGCACCCTGGGCAACAGCGGACGATCACACTTTTCGTTTCCCTTTTGGTGTGATCGTCCGGTGGCTAATAATCTGGCGGGAGTGGCGCTCCACATGCTCTCTGCCCTATCAGAGAGCATAGTGTGAGTCGAGAAGGAGAGCGGGGCTTGAGACTTCCACCACGGCGTACTCCTCGGCGCCGTGGGGGGACTAACAAGCCCTGCTAAACGAGGAGGAAGAAGAGAGGAAGAGAGAAGTGGAGGAAGAGGGCGACGCTATAGGGCGGGAGATGGGAGCTCCCCAATGGCGCGCCCACGTGGAGATTGATGGCTCGGCTGATTAGAAACCCTGCGTTATTAGAAGCCGGGATGCCCCTTCCCCGAGGTCGGCTCGTTGCTCGCCGATCGTTGGGAGCAGATGCCCCCGGCTGATCCGAACCCGCAGGGGAGTAGATGCCGGGCTGTCATTTCTCCACGCTTTGCGGTCGGCTTGATGTCGCCGTCGCTGCCGCAATGGGCGTGCCGATGGGGCGCTCACAATGCCCCGTAGGAGAGGGTGGCAGTGTCCTACCTAGGGCACTGTCACACACGATCGCTGGGTGCTGCGGCCAAGGTGGAACGGCTAGTAGCACCTGGCGGTCGATTAGGAGTTAGGAGCTCGTTAGGAGTTTCCCCGCCTAAAAAAAAAAGGCAAGACTATTATTTTTTTGGGGTTACCTCTGATAAGTTCACGCTGCACCCCTTGTGCTTGATTTTACGTTTATTAAATTTGTCAATATATCGTGTTTTTTTTTTTTGGCAGACACGAATACGAGCGGTATTTTTGTGTTTAGTTTTAATTTATCATCTTGAATGATTTTAAGTAGGACTATATTACATCTTTAGGGTGCACTATAATATTAAAAGAAAAAATTAAGTAGCGAAAGGGCGTAGATTAGTTATAAAGAATTCACAGGGCGCAGTTGTAGAAGCTCGCACCGGGCGCAGAAAGGACTATTTACGGCACTGTACACAATATTGTTAATTAGTCTAAATGCTATTCTGAATTTTTTACATTATTCTATAACCTATGTTAATGAGGGATAATGTAGGATTGTTATGGTACGCCCTGCAGTACCGGGCCGAAGAATAGGACTGAGGTATCCCCTGCCTGTCGTAAGAGGCGACTAAGAGGGGACCCCGGGGTCGTTGGGTGCACGAGGCGGGGGCCTCGTGTAGTCATATAACGGCCCCGAGAAGGACGGCGGAACGCGGTATCCCGTTTCCGCCGTCGAGCGTAGGAAGAGCCATCCGCGCTCAGGGGGGACTACCTTCACCTGTCCCCCGTGAAGAGGCTACACAGCTAATGCTGGGGGGGGGTCGCGGAGAATTCCACAGGCTTACCCGCGACCCTCCTGCTATCAGCCGAGAAGGACACCGGCGGGGTTTTAGTGGGTGCGAACCCCACATAACCCTGCGGCTCCCCCCGGGGCTGCAGGGTACTCGGTAGGAGATTCCCCGCCATAAAAAAAAATAAAAATAAATCTTTCATTTAGTTTCGAAACCCAATTTGATTCAAACAAATAAACAATCAAATGTTACCAGTTTCAAATATAAGTGTAAATTTATCTATCCGCAGATAAACAAGAACTAGCGCGCAACAACAAGACGAACCGCGTGGACATGTTCGCAGCCCTGAGCTTCGCAACTTCTCTGCCGTTCAGGGCTGGCGTCGCTAGGACTCTGATACTGATGCCTTGCTCCAAGTGTGACGCTGGTCTGATGCGGGTGAGTGATTGATTGACAGGACTGACGCTGATGTAGACTGCGACTTTCGGTACGCAGTCGCCACTCAAAAACTTTTCGGCTCGATCTAACTTGATTTTGTAGTTAACTAGTCGACCCGGCGAACTTCGTACCGCCTACCTAACCTAATTCTATTTTGCACATGTATTATACCTATAAACCTTCCTCTTGAATCACTCTTTGTATTAAAAAAAAACCGCATCACAATCCGTTGCGTATTTTGAAAGATATAAGCATACATAGGGACAGACGCGAAAAGCGACTTTATCAATATATATAAAACTCTTCCGTTACTGACTGACTGACTGACTGACAGACAACGCAGAGCTGAAACTACTGGGCGTAGAATGCTGAAATTTGGCACGTGGGTTCCTTGGGGAGTGTAGGTGAGCACTAAGAAGGGATCTCCCGAAATTCCCACGGGAACGGGAATAAACGGGATTTTTTGTGTTTATGAAAAATCTGCGCGGGTGAGACCGCGGGACAGCCTCTAGTTTTATACTATGTATATTGATAACACTTTTCTGTGCTCCTGTGGACTGTTGTTTGTTATTCGCTTGCCTGGATTCACTTGCAGTATAGGACACTATGTTTTTTTTTATTACACAAAGCGAAAGTAGCGCCATTTCCGGTAAATAATTATTATCTTCTTAACTATGACGAAAATAAAAAATATGCGTCTTTGACTCCCTAGATACCTAATCTTGCTTAGAATTTTTAAGGCCCCATTGTCTAGCTTTTAGGATAATGGTCTTAGAAATAATATTTTATGAAACTAAAGTGGCCACTATAGGCAACATACTGTTTTTTCTTTAGATTTCGAACCAGAAAGCTACACAACTAAGCCTTAAAAATTCTAAGCAAGATTATTTAGGGAGTCAGAGACGCATATTTTTGATTTCGGCCATCGTTTAGAAGATATTAGTTATTTATCGAAGTGGCGTTAGTCTCACACCAGTTCGCTCCATAAGGTCTTATTGAAGTTTAATAATTATCATCAATACATAGTATAAAATAAAGTCGCTTTCCGCGTCTGTCCCTATGTAACTATGCTTTAATCTTTAAAAGTACGCAACGGATTTTGATGAGGTTTTTTTTAATAGATTGAGTGATTTAAGAGGAAGGTTTATTTATAAGTATAATATAATACATGCACAAAATAGTAATAGGTTTGGCGGTACGAAGTTCGCCGGGTCTACTAGTATTCTGTAAAAGATACCTTGTAATATAGATTTTATGATTATAATTCATTATTAACTAAGCATTCTAAGCATTCATTTATTGTAGTTGGATTACTCTACAATATACCACGCCCTGCTTGAAAGTTCTGTGAATCTTCACGTGTTAATGGATGACGACTTCATGCTGAGCAAGCGACGCGCCGCCAAATACTTGTTTGGTAAGATAATCTACTTTATATACCGGGTGTTAACAGGCAGTATTAAATCAACGAAGATAACGACCATTGTCGTAAGGCAAGGCAAACATTTGTTTGCTTGAGCCACTTGGTGGGCACCCTGAACTACCTCGCCTCTCGCAGTGTAGGATACTTTACCAAATATGGTATCAATAGCGATTAGATTGATATCAATTTTAATAAAGATAAGTAAGTATCTTAATTGTATTCTATATTATCAAAAAATTTAACCGCCGATTAAACTGAAAATAATAAAATAATAGGCATAAAAATTCTATTAAGAGTTAATTTACTTAAGTACTTCTTAAATTAATTTAGGTATACCAACTAATTTTAAGTCTGTCAGTCGACCAAGCCACTGCCCGTAGGGAGGGGAGCGAGCACTGCGAGTGAGCGAGTGAGATATATAGTTCTCGGTTTCTTTCATTCTCTCCTTCGCTGTAACGCTTTTGTGTCTCACTTCAGCCGTAACGTTGCACTTTTCTCGGCTAGGTCCCCACCTCAACCCGAGATAAGGAAATTCGTTACAATTTTTTTCCTAATTAAGTAGTAAAGCTACGAAAGGGTATTTAAATGTTTCATCTTGCCTTATCCAGGTGTGGACGGTTCCCTAGCCTACACAAACAAGGATTACGAGAAGCTGGTCGGCGACCCGGCGCTGCGGAGGCAAGTGAGGCTGCCTAAAGAAAAGCTCGGCGTCTGTATATCACTGGCACTTGAAACTAATGGTAAGTACCTCTACTTTACTAGCCACCCCATTCTAGGCACCCCTTTTCTATTATTGGCATACTTACTCCTCAATATCCGTTCATATTGAACCACACTTGCTAAATAAGCAGGTACTCCCTTATTTCTACCACATTCATACAATACAATTGCAATTAAACTCGCTGTCTGTATATCTTTGACACTAGAAAAGAAACTAATGGTTAGTCTATACTAACTTATCAAAATAAACCTTGTATAATCACGTAAAATCACGTTAAATCAATATATATAAAACTCTTCCGTTACTGACTGACTGACTGACTGACAGACAACGCAGAGCCAAAACTACTAGGCGTAGCGGGCTGAAATTTTGCATGTAGGTTCTTTAGGGAGTGTAGGTTAGCACTAAGAAAGGATTTCCCGAAATTCCCATGGGAACGGGAAAAAAATGCATTTTTGTGTTTATGAGAAATCTGCGCGAGTGAAACCGCGGGGCAGCCTCTAGTCAATATATATAAAACTCTTCCGTTTATGACTGACTGACTGACAGACAACGCAGAGCCGAAACTACTGGGCGTACAAAGCTGAAATTTGGTACGTGGGTTCCTTGGGGAGTGTAGGTGAGCACTAAGAAGGGATTTCCTGAAATTCCCACGGGAACGGGAAAAAACGGGATTTTTGTGTTTATGAGAAATCTGCGCGGGTGAAACCGCGGGACAGCCTCTAGTAACCATATATTACAATTAAAGTCAGCACATAGGGGTCACCAATGTTTTTTTCCTTCACAAATACGGGGCACTCTATATTTTCATTGCAAGCGAAGTCCTGAGGAAAGGCCGCGTAAAGGGTTAACGAAACCGACGTGCGTGTATGAAAAGGCTTAAGAGCCAGTTTACAGTGATGCTAGCTAGCGCCATTCTCGAAAAAAATGTATATCTTCTAAACTAAGGCAAATATCAAAAATGTCGCACAGTATGACACTTGATAATCTTGCTTAGTATTTTTTGAGCACACTTAGACCTAGTTAATGAGAACAAAATAATCCACAGACTGATTGTTGCCGTAAGTAGCCACTTTTAGCAAAACTTTGTAGCTTTATTTGGTCTTTAACCTAAAAGCTTTACAACAGTGCCCTTAAAATGTTAGGCTACATTATCTAGTGTCTTATTGCCTTATTTGCCTTAGTTTGATTAATACTAATTTTTTTCGCGAATGGCGCTACCATCGCTGTAAACGCGCTCTTAAAAGTATGACTGTAGACAAAGCAAAATAAGCGGGAATGAATTGTTTCTTTCCAAATGCCAAGAAATCATATTTTTGGCCCCAATACTGTACCAATAACCCGCTCTTCCTAAAGGGACAATATTCGCGGGGCGCAAGCTCTCGGGCGAGCGGCGCACGGCTCGGCGCTTCTCGACCGTGCTCGGGGCGCGGGCGGCGGCGGGGCGGGGCTGCGCGCGCGGGGGGGGCGGGGGGGCGCGCTGCGAGTGCCGCGGGGGGGCGCTCGCCTGCCGCGCCTGCGCCGCCGACGCCGCGAGAGTGGTGAGTGAAGCTGCCACTAGATGGCGAGTCTTGGGAGCCGAGTAAAGGACTTTTGGGTAATGGCAGAATACCAGCGCAGCGAAAGCTATATAATATTTATATTTTTCAGCTGTATATGCTGGCTGAGCCTTTTCAGTGTTACAGTTGCGGTGCAACAATTTTTTGTATGTACAGTGTATTAAATCTGTGAGTGTCTATTGTATGTAACTTATTTAGAACTTGTATTTTTATTAAATGTATAAATAATGTAATGTTTTGTATCATAACTGTTACATTGAATTACATATTTCATTAATTCATTCATAGTGCGGCGTTCGTAATGTGCGAGCACTAAGCAGCATCTAGGGGTAAGACTGTAAGGAAGGTTCATATCCATAGATTAATTTTTATCCCTAAACGAGGCGTTGTTGAGTTATGCGCTTACCAACACATTTTGCGATTCATTTTTATATTATAGATTCCCAAAGGAAAATTGGGAATTTCAACAGTTGTTTTGTTTTGCGAAGCCGTGGGGTACCCACTAATTTAATCGACACTTACCGTCTTATTCATAAAGATACAGTTCATTTCAAGTAGCTTTACTGGAGGTCTACTTCTCTGGTTTGTTGTATGGTAAATACTTGACATCCAGTCTAAGTTGACATATGTCAAATAACTAAAATTCTCTTTAACTTTTTATGAATAAGAGGGTTAGTTTCTTATTTCTCTATTTGTGGTCGTTGTCAGCTTTGTCTAGCATCACCCTACCGCGTTTTATAACTATTGTTTTTCTTTTCAGATGGACCTCTCGTTCTGGAACTCTGACGACATTGATGACATCATCGACATGGCGATGGAACCGGCCAACTTACCAAATATCAACTGAATTACTAAAATAGACCGATAAAGTTTCTTAACTAAAACGATCGACTCTTAATTGTCTTGTTAGCGACTTAGTTTACCATTGCCGCTTTAACAAAGGCAACTACTGTTGCACACCCAAAGACTTAAAGAAAACCGCAATGGTTAACGAAGTCGCTAACAAGACTTACGAATTGATCGTTTTTATATAAGAAACTTGGACCCCAGTTTATTTTTTTTATCTATTCCGTACTTTCTCCATGTGCAATAAGCCAAGTACAGTAGCGGTCTAGGTCGCCGTAACACTTCCGGTTTTTCTGTATTGCAAAATAGCTCTTGTTCTTTGTTAATACAGTCTAGGGCTGACGACACCATAGACAAATCTGTTACGGCCTCCTAGACCGTCACTGTACCTATTTTAAAATTTTAGTTGTAGTTGCTCTATGTATTAAGTAAAGTACATAAATAATGCTGATTCTCGAAAATAAATAAATAATTTTGTATTAAAAATAAACACTGTATTATTTATTGATAAAAAAAAAACTTTATTTCACATCAAAACTTAATATTTTAAAGGAACAAAATCTACATCAGTCTTTCTTATAATCACTGTACTACTTTTACAATAACTAGTTACATATCAATAAAAACATTAGGTAAGTAAGTATAAATACATTTCAACTGATAAACGGATGACGCAGAGTAGGCAGAACCCCACAAGGTGGTCACAGCTCCCGGTGAAGGCAGCGGGATTACACTAGATAAGGCCGCTCAAGACCGTTGGTGCAGGTGAAATCTTGAGATGTTGAATGTTAATCTTATTTAGCTTAATTTGTTAAAATAAAAATTAATAACATAATTATTATTATTATATTACATTTTTACAACCATAATTAAAACTATAGATAATCACTTTCACTTTCAGAAATAATATAATATATTTCTGAAATCATGAGAGATTTAAACAGAAGAATTATTGAGACCACAATTCCTAGCTTGGTCTGTGTGTGTTGTGTACCAAATAATGATAAAAACAAAAAAAACGATAATAAAAAAAACAATTCACTTATGCATCCTATAAGCTAAAACCGCACCAACCGCCACCAACAAAACTGCGGAAAACTTATACATAATATTATACAACACTTGATTTTGACCTACAACCGAATGCACAATCAAATTGTTCATCAAAAAAACTTGATTGCTCTCTTCAATGAAAGCTTGCTGTTCTTCCAATGACATCTTATCAGCAATAGAGTTCATAATCGCTTTGAAATCTGTCTTCAGTTTTGGTACATCGACTCCTGCAAAGTCTGTTACTTTGTCTACGTAGGATTCTTGGTTTGGTGTTTCTGCGGAGATAATTTTTTGTAAAAATAAAATTTAATATTAACATGATGAAGTGTGAATGTAATGAAATTACTGGTTGTAATCTAATAATAATAATAATAACACATCACACTCATATCCCCTAACTAGGAAGAACCTGTATCTAGGGTGCCCGAAACATATACATAGACGAAACATTACACCCAGACCGGGGAAAAAACATCGATATTAATCATAATTATGTTCGTCCCGCCGAAAATCGAACCCAGGCGCACACGCATCTCAGTCCACATCACTGCCAACTGAGCTACGGAGCAGTCAAGTCTTTCTGTGTGTTACTCAATCACGCCTAAACTACTGAACCAACTTAAAATTACAACAAACACAACAACTTAAATTTGGTACAGTGTAGAATTAAAAAGCAATGGATTTGCTTTATCTTAGCACACATACAGACAGAAAGCGAGAATCTACTTTATTATATTAATCAACTTAAAAAAAAAATTTTTATCAGTTTGACCTGTATGTTTGCATGTATGTGTGTTTGTCAGCGATTATTTCAAGTTTGGTTGAACCAATTTTGACGCGGTTTTAACAAAAGTATTTGGAGAAGGTTTTAGTACCTATTTTAACCGACTTGAGAAAAGAGGAAGTTCTCAGTTTACTCAGTTTATTAACGTGTAAATTCATTGAAGGCGGGTCTATTTTGTAAAAAAGAAATTAAATGATGTATTGAAGTATTGACAACTTACTACCAAACATGCTTCTCTTCCTAGCAAGAATCTGTCCTCCGCTCAGCAAGCCGAGGTACAAATGATAAACGTAAGCCATCAGCAGCACCGGGTTCTCCTTCTCCAGATCCTGAAGATGCTCCAAATAGTTCTCCAGAGCTGGAGACTTGGGCTGCGAGGCCCAATCTTCACCAAGGTAATGTTTCAGGTCACTTTCAAAGGCTTTCTTTCTGAAATTATGAGGTGAATGTATGGTCATTATAGGTTAAGACATTATAGGTATAACCTGCATGTATAAAGAAACAATATGAAAATGTCAGCCGCTGTATGGACTGTTTGTCTTCATAACTTTTCCCTCATACTAATATACGTGAGATAGCATGCGTTCAGCTGCCATCTTCAAATCGTTTCTTTATGTGTGCTTTTAAAAGAGATGCAAATTTTATTAATTGTTACTATGTATCTTCAAACAACTAATTAACTACTAGGTACTTTGAAAGAGTTATGATATGACTTGGGCACATATGGAAAGGGTTATGACTTTACAAGAAGCAAATGTATGTAAGGATTAAAGCAAATGGAAATCTATTGTCTCTATATACCCTGCCTGATGGAAAACAGGCATGACTTTATGTTTATAACAACTTATTTAGTAGCCCATTAGGTCGAAAGGATTTAGTTTTTTTGTAAAATGTGTAAGCTTTTCAAAATTAACTTTTACAAACCTGTATAAAGTCTCATGGACAAATAAACGGTTGAAATCAGGCACATCAAGATGTTCCTTGGCATCTTCCAGAAACGCAAAGACGTGATAGAAAACAAAAAGACCTCTGCCCCAAACCGCATCATCTCTGAGAGCTGTAAAAAACCGTTAAAAATATTGTTATTTATGAGGGTAGTTCTAAATTTACATAGAATTTTAATAGGTAGCTTCTCGGATTTTCAGAAGATATAGCTTTACAAAAAAGGAATAAATTAACAGAATGGTAACGCAAATACTAACTAGGCTCATGAAGGAAATTAATAGCTTGCTTCAATTAGAAAAAATGCACTTACAAATGACAAACTTAGCGTTCACCAACGCATCGCTTACGGAGTGGATCTTCCTAGTGGCTTTTCGCATTCGCGTCGTAAAGAGCTCCACGTTTCCAGACATGTTGCTTGGTGTTTAAAACTAAAAATGGATGGGATGATTCAGCATCAAAGGTAACAAGGCAAAAGTATCTCTACAAATTTGCATTGCAAATGCAAGCAAGCAAGCAAAAACCTTAAAATGAATGAATGAATGAATGCTCATTTTTTTTTTAGTTGACCGACATAACAGTCAGTATTTGTCCCATAAAACCAAAAACAATCAATCAAGCATTCAGTTAAAAAAGAAAAAGAAAGGAAACGCCACAGAATGAAAAGAAGATGTCGGGCTTTTGTTTCTTAGTTTTCTAAATTAGTTTTTCGTGGCTATTATTGTGCTAGTGTGGTGGAATTAGTGATAATGTGCCCTTTATGGAAAACTGTGTAGCGAAATGAGAAATAAAGGAAGACGCTCCCGAATAATTCTGATCGATGTCCCTCGAAAACTTCTGTGTGAACATTGGAATGCGAGACCACCCTCGCATTTCAATGGGTTAGGTTAGGAACCTAGGTTAAGGAAAACAAAGAATAAACTAGGTACAGAAGACTTGATTATTAAGAAATAAACTACTGAAGACTTGGCTGTATGGACTAAGTTCCTTTGCCTGCCCAGAATGGGCGAATTTAAAAAACAACAACAACAACAGGAAACGCCACATAATGTACATACGAGACTTTTTGGCGCCAAGCGAGAGAAAAAATGTCGGGGTTTTGTTTCCCAATTTTCTAAATTAATTTTTGTGGGGCTATTACTGTGCTAGGTAATAATGTGCCCTTTATGGAGAACTGTCTAATGAAGTGAGAAATTAAGGAAGGCGCTCTCGAATTATTCTGATCGATGTTTCTCCAATGCCGCCTCCGTTGCTCAGTAGGCCGCCTCCATAGCTCAGTAGAGCGTAGCGCGTTGGTTGCGCCTTTTGATTATGGCACGGAAGGTTGTGGGTTCGATCCTCGCGGAAAACACCACATCATATTATTTCTCACAAAAATCACTTTGTGGTTATTTTCGGTTGGTGACATGCAGAATTGAATCACCTGATTGTCCGATGAGTAAGATGATTCCGTGTTTCGGAAGGCACGTTAAGCAATTGTTCCCGGCCGCAGTAGTAGTGGTCGTTATAACCGCGGCGACAAGTCACGTCGGTAATCTATACCAATATTATAAAGAGAAAAGATTTGTTTGTTTGTTTGTTTGTAACGAATAGGCTCCGGAAATACTGAACCGATTTGAAAAATTCTTTCTCTGGTAGAAAGCTACATTAACCCCGAGTGTCATAGGCTATATTTGATTTTCAAAAAACTTAGGGATCCTTACCTAAACTCAAATAATACACAATATTTTTTCCGTTGTTTACATATTTTGACAGGTGGTTTGTGGTTGTTGTTTGTTTTTTATTCGGCCATTCTGGGCAGTCAAAAGAACATAGTCTTTAGAGCCAAGTCTTTTGTAGTATCTTATATTCTATGGCGTAACGTAGTAAGCCGGGAAAGCTCGTAAAACATAAACCCGGCTAAACGTGGGTCCGGCTCTTGAGCTGGTGCGTCTGCCTAACCCTTGGGGGAATAAAAGGCGTGAGTGTGAGATTAGGTAATGTTATATTTATGTTATGTCCCCAAAAAAGTCCGTGTGAACATTGAAATTTGAGACCACCCTCGCATAGCATTTCAATGGGTAAGGAACCTAAACCTGGCTGTCCGGAGTAATATGTTGATTCGCAGGTTTGCAAAGTGTTCAAAAGCAGTTAAAATAACCTAGTTTAGGGCATACTGCCAGTCATTTTACACTTGCAGCCTGTGGATCAACTTTACTCAAAAGGCATACAGCGCTCTACGGGCCCAATATATTATCGCGTTCAGGGCGCTGCTGGGGCTGCCGCGCTTCTGTAGCGCATCAGGGATGTTCGCAGCGAAAAGAGTGGACGACTTCCCTACTATTATGCGCAAGCGAGTTGCGTCCTTGATGCGGTGCGTACGCGGCAGCGCTAACAGCCTCCTGCTCACGGTGGCTGACCGAGTAGACGGCCCAATCATCAACCATTGGTTGAAGACACACGTGGTGCCGTCAAATATGCCTGCCAAGTGAATTTTAAATTGAATAAAATAAAATACTTATGTAAATATTTAATGTAGCTACTAACAGTAGAATAAGTTATTTTATTGTATTACGTATTACTAACACTATGGATGTATTTCCGAAATAAAATTATTATTATAAAGGAAAACAAAGAATTAAACTACAGAATCTGCTGATTATCAATATATATAAAACTCTTCCGTTACTGACTGACTGACTAACTGACTGACTGACTGACTGACTGACAGACAACGCAGAGCCGAAACCACTTAGCGTAGCGGGCCGAAATTTTGCATGAAGGTTCCTTAGGGAGTGTAGGTGAGCACTAAGAAAGGATTTCCCGAAATTCCCATGGGAACGGGAAAAAAACGGATTTTTGTGTTTATGAGAAATCTGCGCGAGTGAAACCGCGGGGCAGCCTCTAGTCAATATATATAAAACTCTTTCGATACTGACTGACTAACAGACAACGCAGAGCCGAAACTAATGGGGGTACAAAGCTGAAATTTGTCATGTAGGTTCCTTAGGGAATGTAGGTAAGCACTAAGAAACGATTTCCAGAAATTCCCACAGGAACGGGAATAACTGGACTTTTTAGTTTGTATGAAAAATCGACATCATTGAGTGTATCGACGTGAAATTTGGTGTACAGATTCCTCAGTAAATGTAAAAGTGTAAAAAAAAAAGGAATAACAAAATTCCCACGGGAACGGGAATTAAGGCACTTTTGTAGTTTGAATGAAAAATTGACTTCGTTGAGTGTCAAATTTGGTGTAAAGGTTCCTTAGTAGATGTAAGGGTGTTAAAAGATAGGAATTTACTAATGAGACCTGGTGGGAATGTGCCCAGGATCGTGAGAAGTGGAGAAAGGTTAAAGAGGCCTTTGCTCAGCAGTGGGACAATACAGGCTGCAAATAATATAATAATAACGGAACAATCCTAAAATTTAAAGCGCAAAAAAAGATTTAGGTACCTATTCTATACTTTTTTTTATTACTCGCACGTAGGTACAGATTTCAACTATCTAATATCCAAATTAGCTAAAAGAAATGTTAGAAATATTATTTTCTAAGAGACTATGCGGTGGAGTGCAGAAAGGAATTTCTGGAGTTGCCAAAGGAACTGAAAAAATACTATCGTAAGGCCAAACCGTTTTTAAGGGGGTATGGGTACGATCACAAATGATGTACCCAAATTCCTGAGTGGCATATCAACCAGTATTCATTGGTTATAATGAAAAAGTGCGTGCGAAGCTGCGGGCAAAAGCTAGTTAAGAAATAAACTACTGAAGACTTGGCTGTATGGACTATGTTCCTTTGCCTACCTAAAATGGGCGAATTTAAAAACAACAACATCAACCGTACTTCAATCCATCAATCAGTCTCGTGTGATCAATCTCTTTTTGGTCTGCATCTGCGTCAATCAATCAATCCCTCCAATTGGTTTGAAGTTTTTACCGGGGTGTAAAATCAGATTGAAATTTAATTTGCATTCTTAGTGTGAACTGTGTTAATTACAATATTGTACGCAATGGGAGATACGAAGAAAATTAAGGTAAGTAATTTGAGCTCCTACTAGGACTCCTACCTCCTGTTTTTCTGAACACCAAGTATGTACCTAGGTACTCACCGAACAACCACAAAAAAAACTTTGAATAGAAGAACTACCGCATTTAAGACGACCACTGACCCTATTCGTTTTCAATTTACAGTGTTTGAGTTACACGTTATGTTTACATCTATGTACCTAATTACCCTAGGCATACGAAAATAGTCAAAACTTGTCTCAAAAACTTTGTTTACATTTTGATAACAGATTAGAGGTTATCAATAAGTTTGACAGTTCACGGCTGATTGATGGTTATCTTTTTACTAACCTCACTTTTTCGTCGTAACTTCTGAGGTCGTAACAAATTTGTTAACACAAATAATTACGAAATATTTATATAAACTTTATCAACAATGGCCTTTGATCTTAAAAAAGAGGACGACGTGAAGGATTACATAGAAAACCTTGGCATAGAATATCGTTTCGGCTGCTACAAGGAAAAGAAACCTCAAGTTTGTCATTTGCTCGGCGATTACTTGGAGGCGATAAAAAAGGACTTCGACAAAGCCAAAATCGTATTCAAAAGTAACTGTATGGACTATAACTATGGGAAATCGTGTCTGAAAATTGGGAACTATACACTGGTAGGGAAGGGCAGTGAAGTTGGGAACATTCCAGAGGCTCTAACCTATTTCGAGAAAGGATGCGAGCTAGGTGAACCTACGGCGTGTCTTCACGCTGGGATGTTGTATACAGCCACTGGACCTAATGTGAAGATTCAGAGAGATGTCCCTAAAGGTATGTTTTCATTTAAAAAATATGTTTTTATGTACCTAATTTTACTTGCCTTGCCTGTGTGGTGTCTGCATAAAATAGGTACCACATAATGTTATTATCCCTCCTTGGCTGTTCACTGCCTTTTACAACACCCAAGAGAGGCGATGGGGGGGTGGTACCTAATTGTAGTACCTTGTACTTAATTTAAGACCTGTACACACTTAGCGCAATAAATATCTTGTATCTTGTATCTTGGTATTATATGCCCTTACCACATGGCTATCTTTAGAAAAATTAGGTTTTTTGCTTGTTTCTGTTTATAAGTAGAAACCTTGATAAGTTACAAATTTAATAATAATGGAAGTAAGAAATCTAACACTGTTACCATTCCAGGCTACAACTACCTAAAGAAAAGCTGTGACGGCAAAGTGGACATGGCTTGCCACTACCTATCAGGCATGTACATCAGTGGAGTTCCCAAAAACATAGCGGACTTCAACCCGCATCGTCCAGAAAAGAACAAAAACATAGATTTCTTCATTAAACCAGATATGAAACAAGCATTTGAGTTCGCAATGAAAGGATGCGAGTTGGGCAATCTTTACGCTTGCGCTAACGTCAGTATGATGTACAAAAAAGGTGACGGTGTGGAAAAGAATGAGGAGGAATCAAAGAGATACTTTACTTTAGCGCAACAGTTGCAAAAAGCTGACGAGACGACTAAGGAAGTTAAATTCCAACAGGGTTTGGATGACAAGAAGTAGTGAAGAAATTATTCAGTGATAAGGCTGCCAATTGCAATCAATTTATTAAGGGCTTACACGGTGCGAAACTAGCGCCACTTCTGATAAATAATTAATATCTTCTAAACCATAAATATACGTTTTTGACTCCCTAGATAGCTTGCTTAGAATTTTCAAGGCCCTGTTGTTAAGCTTTCAGGTTCAAAATCTAAAGAATAAACAGTTTGTTGCCTAAAGTTGCCACTTTAGTTTCATAAAATAATATTTCTAAGATCATTATCCTAAAAATTACACAACAGGGCTTAAAAAATCCAACCAAGATAATCTAGGTAGTCAAAGATGCATATTTTTTATGTCGGCCATGGTTTAGAAGATATTAATTATTTATCGAAGTGGCACTAAGTATCGCACCCGTTCGCCCCTTAATTCGAGAAATTGTAATTACATTTAGTTGATTTATTGCAATAAAGTGTCTACCTATATGTATCTAAAGTAGATTTAACTGTGTATTAAAAAATAGGCATTTGTTTTGTATATAGTTGTAAAATATTATTTTGCTTACTCTGTAGTTTAGGTAGGTAGTGTAAAATAAAATGTAGTAGTTAAAATTTGATTGAACAAAATACTGTCACACTGTGGGCACACAATGCAAACTGTGCAGTTGTGTTCAGTATTTTTGAGGACATAATTGTGTGGTTTGTGAGAGAAATTGATTATTTAAATTGTTAATAAAGTACCTGTTTAAAGTTGACAGTTTTTTTTTTCTGTTCTCATGGGATTTCGCAGGATGAAAAGTAACTTTTATGTCCTTTCTCAGGCTTCTTTTTCCAGGCCTTAGACTATTATGCACCTAATTTAATTTAAATCAGTTCTTTAGTTTTAGCTTAAAATCAAGACAGACAAAGCAGACAGACAGAGTACTAGTCGACCCGGCGAACTTCGTACCGCCTTACCTATTATAATGTGGTTCATTTATTATACTTACTTATAAACCTTCCTCTTGAATCACTTTATCGTTTAAAAAACACCGCATCAAAATCCGTTGCATAGTTTTAAAGATATGCATACATAGTGAGAGACGCGGGAAGCGACTTTATATTATACTATGTATTGATGATTATAACATAAGCATGGAAGTATAACTTCACAAGGTGGTTGCGCGATACGAAGTTCGCCGGGACAGCTAGTTTAAATAGGTTTTTTTTACAAAAACAGATCGGTATAATAGGCGGTTCAGGTTTCGACGAGCCGGCCCTTTTCGAGGACCAAATAGAGAAACAAGTGACGACTCCCTTCGGCGCTCCGTCCGACGTCATCATAGAGGGCACCATCAAGGGCGTGCCCTGCGCCCTTCTTGCGAGGCATGGGAGGAAACATCAGCTCCAACCTAGGTAAGGTGTAGGTAGCTCAACTTGGTAGAAAGAACCTCACCCGATACTAGGTTGGTTCACCAAACTTTTTTAACCGAATTCAAAAAGGATGTTATCAGTTTGACCTGTATGTATGTATGTATGTTTGTTTGTCCGCGATTATCTCGCGTTTGTCTCAACCGATTTTGATGCGGTTTTCAGCAATGTATTACTTACATTCAGGAGAAGGTTTTAGTACCTATTTTAATCGACTTTGAAACAGAGGAAGTTCTCAGTTTATGTGAGTCAGTTTGTTGTAGGCGGGTCTCTTTTTGTAAAAAAGAAATTATTAACCGAATTCAAAAAGGATGTTATCAGTTTGACCTGTATGTATGTATATTTGTCCGCGATTATCTCGAGTTTGGCTGAACCGATTTTGATGCGGGTTTCACAGAAGTATTTGTTACATTCAGAAGAAGTTTACATTCTCAAACTGATAACCTCCTTTTTTGAAGTCGGTTAAAATTAAATTATTATCAGTGGACGTCGGCTATGACAGCTTACAGCTAGAAAATAAACTATGTGAAGTTTTCCGTTTTCTGCGTCACGTTTCTCACGTTTGCCATCAAACAGGGCCTTACTTCCGTTTGAAAGGGGGGCAAGGCCTCATTTAGGGAGACGCGGCGCAATGAATGGGGCGTCGTGAAAACGCCGACGCGTCTCCTGTACGATATTGAACATAGGCCTATGTTTTGATCTTGAAACGTTGGACGACGTGGGAAACGCCGCGGCGCCCGTGGCAGTGCACGCGGCGGCGCCCGCATTGACTGTTTGATTTAATTGTAGCCCGCCCCGCGTGCCCCTAAATGAGGCTTAAGTCTTCTTATCTTTATTAACAGTGACGTGAACTACCGAGCCAACATATGGGCTCTCAAAATGGTGGGTTGTACGCATGTCCTGGCTACCACCGCAACTGGGTCGCTGGTCGAAGAGTACAAGCCTGGAGATCTTGTCGTTTTGGATGACTTTATTGATAGGTAAGTGTGATCTAGATGTCCTCTAAACGGTGTCGGAAACATGCTGAGTTAGCGCCATTATGCGGCAACTGCGACACACTCTTCATTTTTGTTTCTTTTGTTTTAAATTGAAATTGTTGTTAATTTTGTGCTTTTGTTATTATTTTTGGTTGATTTTGAATTAGGTAACATTTTTTTTGTTATTTCGTCATAGTTGTTGTAAAAAAGGTTTTCTTCTTATTTATTTAAATGTTTCTTAGATTGTCAGATTGAGAGAATTTTATAGACACTAACCGTATTATTCATAAAGATACAGTTGGTTTTAAGCAGCGTTACTGGAGGTCTACTTCGTTGGTTTGTTTTATGGAAAATACGTGACATCCAGTCTTAATTGACATACATCAAATAACTAAAATGCTCTTTAACTTTTTATGAATAACAGGGTAACCGTCTTATTCATAAAGATACAGTAGATTTTAAGTAGCCTTACTGGAGGTCTACTTCTCTGGTTTGTTGTATGGTAAATACGTGACATCCAGTCTAAATTGACATATGTCAAATAACTAAAATGCTCTTTAACTTTTTATGAATAAGAGGGTTAAATTTAATGTCAGTGCTGTAGATGTAAAATGGCTTTGGCTCAGTATATGCTGCAAGCAATGCAATGGCAATGGAACGCCGGTAATTATGCCAGAAACACGATTGTGTTTTTAACCGCCTTCAAAAAAGGAGGTTATCAGTTTGACCTGTATGTATGTATGTACTATGTATGTTTGTCCGCGGTTATCTCGAGTTTGGCTGGACCGATTTTGATGCGGTTTTCAGAAAAGTATTCGTTACATTCAGGAGAAGGTTTTAGTACCGATTGTAACCGACTACGGAAAAAAGGAAATTCTCATTTTGCTTATGTGTCAGTTTGTAATAAAGAAATAATTTTAATTTGTATTTATTTTATTCCCCAAGAACGCACGGGCGCAAGTCGACCTTCTTCGACGGCACAGCGGGCGGGCCGCGCGGCGTTTGCCACCTGCCGATGTGTCCCGCATTCTGTTCCCGGTCGCGGCAAGCGTTACTAGAGGCAGCTCAGGCCAGGGGTTATACTGTACATGGGACAGGGACGGCTGTTGTTTTGCCCGGGCCGAGGTAAGTTTAAAACACTATCATAATAAACTCCGCCGCATTGGAAGAAGCAGAGTAGGCAGACCCAACCAAAAGGTAGTAAGACGACCTGGTAAAGATTGCGGATAAGGGCCGCTACCCGGTCAATATGGTGATTCGTGAAGGAGGGCTATGTTCAGCAGTGGATATCTTTCAGCTAAACTGATTATAAAATTGCTGTCCCGTCAAACTTCGTATACCTAACTTATTTGAAAAAAAAAAACATTATAAGCATTAATTTATAATAATTTAGGACACAAAATAAAAAATAAATTAAAAAAGTATTGCTACGTTGAAGTGCGAAATTTCGTTTTCCAGGTTTTCAAGTCGCGCTGAGAGTTTGATGCACAGGCAATGGGGCGGCCATCTTGTTAATATGACTACCGTACCGGAAGTAAGTTCACAACCAAAAATCATATAATTTCTTTTATTTAAAAAGAGACCCGCCTTCAAAATTGACACATACATAAAACTGAGAACTCCCTCTCTTCTAAAGTCGGTTAAATAGGTTCTAAAACCTCCTGCATGTAACAAATACTTTTGTGAAAACCGCATCAAAATCGGTTCAGCCAAACTCGTGAAAATGCGGGCAAACATACATACATACATCATACATAAGGTCAATGTGGGGAAGTCCGTCTGGGAGGTAAGTCCGTCTAGCGGCAATAACTTCCGTTGTAAAAGGAATTTAGCGGTTACGATTCGATCGGTAAAGCAGATCTGTAAATTACTTTTCAGCTAATTATCATAGATGTCGCTACAAGCATTATCTTAGGAGAAATTTGGCAAACATTTTTTTTTGCATATTTGAACTTGAAGTGTAGCGGTGACTTACTTTCGAAATATTTTTTGAAAAAATGAAAATTGAAGGAGTTTTGCCATTTCCTGTTTCTACATAGGTAATTTAATCATCCTTTTTTGTTTTTCTTACACTGGATTTGATAAAATCACTTGTTTTAAACCATTTTCTCATCCAAAAAAAATCATAACATTCAAATGTAAAAGTTGGGAAGTCCGTCTAGTAAAAATCGGAAAGTCCGTCTATGACGGAATTCTCTTAATATCAGATATTGTAAACCTTGAGTATAGTGCATGTATGATAGATATAAACCTTTCTCTTGAATTACGTTATCTTAAAAAAACCGTATCAAAATCCGTTGCATAGTTTTAAAGATATAAGCATACTGGACAGACACGGGAAGCGACTTTGTTGTATACTATGTATATTGATGCAGTGAATGAAGCATGGATTTATTTTATTTTCTACCACCAGGTGGCGCTAGCAAAGGAGGCGGGGCTTAGCTACGCTGCCGTCGCTCTGGTCACAGACTACGATTGTTGGCGGGAAAATGAGAAATCGGTAATTTTTAATTTTTTTAACAAAGTTTTTCTTGCTGCTCTATAATATTAAAAGAAAATATCGGATTTTAATAAAAGGGCTATCAGTGGTGAATGTCTTCTATAGTTTACTACATAAGTGAAAACTGCATTGAAATCGGTTTAGCCGTTGTGACGTCATACCCGCAAATTTACATTCAAAAGAACAAAAATATGCAGTCACATTTAGCGACTCACGCATTGCCATATCTTCCTAAGTGGCCACGCACACAGGATATGGTGCTGCACGGCATCCAGTGTATTTCCGCAGCCTTTACCTTTTGGGGGTCTGCCTACTCTGCGTCTTCCGGTTCGTGGTCGCAACTCGAGGAGTTTTGGCCACAGCGACCGTCTTCTTCTTTATAATATTGGTAAAGAATTTTTTTTTTGTAACGAAGTTCTTGATCTCGGTTTGCGGTGGGCACCTAGCCAAGAAAAAGTGCAACGTTACGGCTGAATTGAGACACAAAAGCGTTACCGCGAAGGAGAGAATGAATGAGACTGAGAACCATACATCTCTCTCTCTATCTCTCGATCGCTAGCATACTCGCTCCGCTCCCTACGGGCAGTGGCTTGGTCGACTGTCAGTCGGCCTTCGATCCTATAGCGTGGCCCACGACACCTCCTTTTTTTCAGGTATCAGTAAGTGAAGTCCTGGCGATGTTCGCAAAGAATGTACGAAAAGCGGCCGACGTGGTCGTAGACGCCGTGCAGATACTGGCCAAAGATACCGACTTGGCCTATTTAGATGAACTTGAGGTATGTTATCTTTACTATTACTAGCTGTCCCGGCGAACTTCGTATCGCTCCTTACAATTTTTTTATGGAAAAAATAAATTGTTACTTTTACTATCTTCCTCTAAATTTTTCCATATTTTCTCAGCTTTTAAACCTTCCCTGGATTGCTACGAACATTTCAAAACCAAAACAGCTAAATTCCATTAGCGACTATAGCGTATTATTTATTATAAATTTTTATATTTAATTTATTTCTATTACAGAAACTGGTTGCTTCGTCCATTATGCTGAAGGAATAGAACGAAAAGATTACGTTTCAGATTCAGATGATTTAAAGCCTAGAAAATTTTAGATTAATAAGCAAAATATTCCAGTTTATACAGTGTGTCCGGGGAAGTTATAACATAATTTTAAGGGTGTATTCTATGATCAATTTCATCGATGAAAACACCCCATATGGGGGGTCGCAGCCTCACCCCCCCCCTCAGTATGACGTTTTTAATTTTTTTTTTGCACAAATCGACCCCGCCTACTTTTAAATTCACAGTTAAAGGTCTAAGGCTCACAGAACCTTCATTAAGGTCTTGATCGAAGGCTAAGTAGTTAGGCTACCTAAGTTACTAACAAAATAACCAAGTATCGCTTTTACTTTTTTTTTTAAAGATGATAAACCAAAAAAAAAATTTTTTTTTGTGCATTTTTTACGGTTTTTCAAAGTTTCCACAAAAAAATGCAGATACTTTTTTTTATTTTTTGTGTTTTATTGTTAGCTTTTGAGTTGTTCTCCAAATTGGTATTAGATTTATTTCTCTAGGTCTATTACTTCAGAAATTATCAACTACCAAAAAGACCCTTCGCTTTTACCTTTTAATTTAAGATTTCAGTTTAACCCACTTTTATTAAAACATAAAGTCAATATTTAATTCTTTTTCTAGTTATTTAGGTAGCCTAGCTACTTAGCCTTCGTACAAGACCTAAATTAAGAGTCCTTTTACGCGAACAGTAGCGCCACTCTAGAAAAATTTTTTTTTTCTAAAGTAAGGCTTTTTTTCAGAAAAAAGTGCTCCCTTGTGCATAAAATCTTGGTCCCTAGTATTTTTTTAGTATATAAAATAATATCTAGGTGTAGGATGTTTATGGATTACTGTTTTTTGCTAAAAGTAGCCACTTTTAGCTACTTTTAGGAACAAACAGTAATACATGAAACAGTATAAACCTAAAGTGGCCACTTTTAGCAACAAACAGTAAAACATAAACATTCTAAACCTAGATATTATTTTAAATACTAAAAAAATACTAGCGACCAAGATTTTATGCACAAGGGAGCACTTTTTTCTGAAAAAAAGCCTTACTTTAAAAATATTTTTTTTTCTAGAGTGGCGCCACTGTTCGCGTAAAAGGACTCTTAATTTAGGTCTTGTACGAAGGCTAAGTAGGTAGGCACCCTAAATAACTAGCAAAATAATTAAATATTGACTTTATTTTTTAATAAAAGTGGGTTAAACTGAAATCTTAAATTAAAAGGTAAAAGCGAAGGGTCTTTTTGGTAGTTGATAATTTCTGAAGTAATAGACCTAGAGAAATAAATCTAATACCAATTTGGAGAACAACTCAAAAGCTAACAATAAAACACAAAAAATAAAAAAAAGTATCTGCATTTTTTTGTGGAAACTTTGAAAAACCGTAAAAAATGCACAAAAAAAAAATTTTTTTTTGTTTATCATCTTTAAAAAAAAAAAGTAAAAGCAATACTTGGTTATTTTGTTAGTAACTTATGTAGCCTAACTACTTAGCCTTCGATCAAGACCTTAATGAAGGTTCTGTGAGCATTAGATCTTTAACTGTGAATTTAAAAGTAGGCGGGGTCAATTTTTGCAAAAAAAAAATTAAAAACGTCATACTGAGGGGGGGGTGAGGCTGCGACCCCCCATATGGGGTGTTTTCATCGATGAAATTGATCATAGAATACACCCTTAAAATTATGTTATAACTTCCCCGGACACACTGTATAATACGTATAATACATAATGTACCTACTGTATATCTTGTGTAACAAGGTATACTTACATATACTTTACCATATAAGCAAAGTTAAATATATTAAAACAATTATTTACAAAACGTTTTTCTTTATTTATTTTATGTTAATCTACTCGTCGTTATCTCGTCCAAAAGATGGGTCAACTCAACACCAATTTCAGGGCTTTTATTTCAGCTATTCTGCAGAAACACAACTCGTATTTTATCGACTGTATTACTGTTGTTTATTATTTACTAGTCGACCCTGCGAACTTCGTAACGCCTAACCTATTACTATGTTGCCCAGTGTTATACTTATAAACCTTCCTCTTGAATCACTCTATCTATTAAAAAAACCGCATCAAAATTCGTTGCATTTTAAAGATATAAGCATACATAGGGACAGACGCGGGAAGCGACTTTGTTTTGTACTATGTATTGATCAACTAGGGTTCTCGGTCGGTAACAGAATGAACAAATAAACTTATTATACAGAGATTACATTACATGATGACATTACGTTATGAGGCGACCATCAGACTATATGACCAGAAAAGGACCATATTGAAACTAAACCCCGAGGACGAGGAAGACCCCGAATCACATGGATGTCCGTAGTAAATTAGAACCTTAAAGAAGCCCAAATCAATAAAGAGACGACCCAGGACAGAGCTGCCTGGAGACGCGAAGGCCGACCCCAAATAAAATGATAAAGGGCCAGGCAAAGAAGAAGACAGATATTACATTACATGATTATAAATTAAATTCCTTTAAAGCCTTAATAACTCGATCGGCCTCCCTAAACCCTGTCTCAACGGCACCATGTGCCGACCCCTGATACTGCGGAGCAGTGGCCTCTCCCGCGAAGCAAACAACCGGGAAGCCCTCAACCAGCAGTGGTTCGGCTAGGCGGGCCGCGTTGCCCCCAGCTTGTTCCGTTAAAACGTTACGGTAGGAGTATGCGCCTTTCTCGAAGCGATTCTTGTGCCATTTTGTCCTGAAAGGAAGAAAAGTTTATTTTTTTAACCCCCGACGATAAAAGAGGGGTGTTATAAGTTTAGAGTTTGTATCTGATTAGCATCGTAGCTCCAAACGTATGAACCGATTTCCGTTTAGTTTTTTTTTTTTGTCATAGATAATTTTATCCAGTGTTCTTAGCCACTTGACTTGACTGCTCCGTGGCTCAGTTGGCAGTGATGTGGACTGAGTAAGCATGTGTCTGATCATCAGCTCTCTTCTAGTTGATGAGGGAATCTAACTAATTTCCTTATGTCGGATCGATTAGAAAAATGGTACCGTGTTACTTCAATGATAAGGTAAGGTAAGTTGATGAGGCGATCTAACTTGGTCGGGGGTTTTTTAAATTTTTAATGGTACGAAGTTCGCCGTGTCAGCTAGAGTTATAAACTTCAACTTAATAAGTATTGTGGCGGTCTAGGTCGACGTAACACTTCCAGTTTTTCTGTATTGCAAAGATAGCTCTTGTTCTTTGGCAATATACAGTCAAGGGCTGATGAAACCATAGATAAAACTGTTACGGCCTCCTAGACCGTCACTGTACGGCACACAGCCTTACCTCAATGTAGCTTTTATGGGCGTAACTTTATCCTCAAACAAAAACTTGAGCAACTTTTCCATTCCTTTCCGAACATCATCGTCCGATTGTAGCTCCATCAACTTTGCTTCTTCATCATTGATCCACGCTACTAAAACATTTTTCTGTCTAGCAACACTTTTGAATGCGTATACACCGGAAATCCAAGCGTCCTCGCCAGTAAAAAACTTCTTGTCTTCCGGTCGCCATATTAGGTTTATATCGGTCGAGTTTTCCCACCATGGAGCGGCGAATTCTATGAATATCTGATCAAGAACGTACATTCCATAGCTGTTTATTATATTGATTTTATCTTCAGGTAGTGGTGGTTCGAATATTGGTCTGAAAAAAGCGGTTGATAACAATTTAAAATTAAGGTAAAGGGCTTGATATACGACTTAATGAAAAGTGGTTTGGCAGAAATAACAGAAAAAATACTTCTTACTTATTTATAGACCTGAAAAAAAAAAACACATGTCATATATCTAGGGCCCTTATAAGTTAATTTTACGATTAGATATTTTACTGCCAGACCGCTTTTCGTTATATTTAATGCAAACAATCAAATCTTTCCCGCGCAGATTTCTCATAAAAACATAAATCCCGTTTTTTCCCGTTCCCATGGGAATTTCGGGAAATCCATTCTTAGTGCTCTCCTACACTCCCTAAGGAACCTACATGCAAAGTTTCAGCCCGGTACGCCCAGTAGTTTCGGCTCTGCGTTGTCTGTCAGTCAGTCAGTCAGTAACGGAAGAGTTTTATATACAGGGTGTTTCTGACAAGGGGGTAATAAATCAAAGGGGAGATTCAGCTCACCATACCTAACAAATTTCCCAAAGCAACATGGGTCGAAATCTCAAAACGAAAATCAGCCGTCCCGTACATTGACCCCGTCAGCTGATCGAACCAATGTATGGAACAGCTGTTATTTTTTTGCGGTTTTGACCAATGTTGCTTTGAGAAAGTTGTTAGTTATGGTAAGCAGAATCCCTCCTTTGATTTATTACCGCCTTGTCAGAAACACCCGGTATATTGATTTAAGAAACTTACTTCTCTTTCAAAACACCAACCGTTAAAGTACTGATAACAGATCTAGCCTCGTAAATGCTACCATCTTTACAGGTAACTTTTACAAGCTTGTTTGAGTTATTCCAATCCATTTTGTCCACTTCTTTAGACAGTTTTATATCCATAGGTATCTCTTTTGATGGATCTGGATACTTATTCTGAAAAAAAAAAAAACGAAAATTTGTAAGTAAGTAAGTATTATGGGTGTTTGTAAATCCTTTCGCGTCAAAACTACAGAATGGATTTCAGTGAAACTTTACAATAATATACTTAGCTTAATAACTTCTAATAACACAAAGTCTACAATTTATGAAGATACTAGTCGACCCGGCGAACTTCGTACCGCCTTACCTATTGCTATGTTGTGCATGTATTACACTTATAAACCTTCCTCTTGAATCGCTCTATCTATTAAAAAAAAACCGCATCAAAATTCGTTCCATAGTTTTAAAGATTTAAGCATAGCATACATAGGGAGGGACAGGCGCGGGAAGCGACTTTATTTTATACTATGTATTGATGATGATAATTTGTAAATATAAGCTACTCGAAATACTAATCCTGCGTAAGTAGGTATACTACGCGGGCGCTAGTTAGGTAAGTAGTTTTTTTTATTCAACAAGTGTTCTATGGGGGAGGCCTATGTTCAGCAGCGGACATCTTTAGGCTGAGATACTGAATATGATATTGGACTACGAGGTATAAGATATAGGTTTCCCACACAGATTGCCACAAGAATAAACATAGTGTGGCTCTGCAAGAAGGTGTTTTAACGAAGGACGCTGCGGCCCGTGCTTCGGCTGTTCCCTTAGTCGCCTTTTACGACACCCGTGGGAGGAGATGAGGTGGTGGTATTCTATGTCGCTACCACACTTACCTTTAAAAGGTCTAATATAACGCTCATTCCAGGACTCTTCCAAGTAAGAAATCTTCCAGGAACAAATTTCCTTTCCTCTAGATTTCTCAGTGATTTGCCCAATTTTGGGTCTTTGCTACCACCCCAATACTCTTTGGATTTGATAAACCAGTCCAGTAAAAGTGGTGTTAAAGAATTTTCTTTGAGATTTTCGTCAGATTTGATGCTGTAACATAGAGTAAGTAATAGCATAGCAATGTATTGATAAGGGATAGTGCCAGTGCGGTGAAATTAATATGAATTTTGAAGATGATGAAGTGTTTTATAAAGTCAACTAGTCGACCCGGCGAACTTCGTACCGCCTAACCTATTACTATTTTGCTCATGTATTATACTTATAAACCTTCCTCTTGGATCACTCTATCTATTAAAAAAAATCCGCATCAAAATCCGTTGCATAGTTTTAAAGATATAAGCACATAGGGACAGACGCGGTAAGCGACTTTATTTTATACTATGTATTGATATTGATGATAAAAAATCAAACAGTATGAGCAAATTAGATAAAGCAACCTCGCTACTTCAGAGAAAATCTGTGTTTTTTGTAAATGAATGAGTATTATAAGAATAATGTAATTTAGTATCTAAGCAAGTTTGTTATCACCTTGTCTCATCTTATCATTTTGCCCTCGGGAGCATGTACGGTTCAACCGCACAATGAGCCTTTTTAGGTACCTATTTTCATATTTCGCGGACTACAACAATTACAGCTTAGTCCCATCAAATCAGTTCGTCAACGGTAATCAAGTAAACCGCGCTTTTTGAAGACAGACCTACAGATTTTGTGTCTAAGGGGTAAAAGGCCAAAAAACAAGTTCCTTGAATATACACAAAATCGGTAACTCTTTAACTCTTAATTCGTCTTTCAAAAACGATATATCACATGGGAAATAGGTTTTTACGTAAGTACGCAAATTCATTTAAACTTTATGAATACTTTCGCCAAAATAAATAAAAACCGTGAAAAAATTTGAATTTCGCTCCATACCGTGAGTTACCGCCTTAAGTAACTCAATCTATTTGTCTTGGACAAATCGGCTGCTTAAAATCAAAACCTAGTAACTCGTTTTAACAAAATTGTTCAGGAGAGCCAAAAAACGGGTCGGCCACTTTAAGTCGTTGCCCTGAAGAAACCAGACACAATAGCGATTTGGGTGTTTGACCAAAAAATTGACTATATTGTTGACTATAGTTTGTAGTACTTGTAATCGTGTTAGAAGTTATAGTTTTACACTTAAATTGATCCCACTATATTTTTTTTTGGAAATTTACCCAATTATGACAATGAAAACAATTTCAAAACATAGTATTTCACACTTAGTTAATACAATATCTGAGTAAATTCTCTACTTTTTATAGCATTTTATATTTTTAGTTGTACGTTTCGAGTGACAAATATTATTTTTTGAAGTGGATTCATTTAAAAGTTATACAAATGGTTTATTACGGCAGAATTTAGTTTTTGGTTACGATTTGGTTACGACTCGGGGTTAATTCAGCCAAATTTCCCTTCTTTTACTTACTGTTTTTTTAACTTACTAAATTCCATCAAAATTTGATTGATTTTATATTGGGCGCCAAATTCAAAACATAGTAAGTCAGCTTTCAAATTCATAACCTAGTAAGTCGGTTGAGTTGCTAGGTTTTTTTATTTGTAATCCGACATGCTATGTTTAGAATTTGTACTTCATGGAAATTTTAGTAACTTTTCCAAATTGGGTAGACTTGCTAAATTTTATTTTTAAAATTGCGTAGGAAACTGGGTG
The DNA here is from genome assembly GCA_951802225.1 of Euspilapteryx auroguttella. Lineage (NCBI taxonomy): Eukaryota > Metazoa > Arthropoda > Insecta > Lepidoptera > Gracillariidae > Euspilapteryx > Euspilapteryx auroguttella. The sequence continues at coordinate 5,711,165 of OX637662.1, forward strand.
TTTTAAGGTCCATATCAAATCGATACCGCCTAGTAAGTCGAAAAATGACAAAAACGGGTTTTTTGCAAAAACACCAGTTACTAGGTTTTGAATTTGTGCAGCCGAAATGTCTATATGACAAATCCGTAGATATGGTACTTAACCCTACTAGCGACCATCTGGTTCTTCCAGCTTTCGGTGATCTATCTATGATGGGTATCGGACTATCGGTATCGGTAAGTACTTACATTTCGTTTAAATACTCAGCAATGGACTTGGTATTATTTTTATCAGCTTCTTTTAAATAATTACTCATAGTGTTCATAAACTTTTCCACAATTTCAGCTTCAATTGGTTCGCCATTAGAAAATACATATTGAGTATTAGGCTGAATAGGATTTAGTTCCAGAAGACCCAAAGGTTTAGCCATTTCGTATAGTATGTTGCCTTCTTCTCCTTCGCAACTGGAATTAAGTTATTTTGTTTTATTGTATAGTGCGACAAAAAATATTAGAAATTAAAAAGTGGCAACACTGGATGTTAAATTATCAGATTTTAAAAATTCCCTTAAACAGTGTTGCCACTTTTTAATTTCAACTGTTTTGTGCTTTACTATAATTTAGCTTTACTAACAAATTAGCTCCCAAATCGACATAATCTTCGCCAAAAGGCAGGCACGTGACTCGGCCACCCATCCGCTCAGCGGCCTCGAGACACAACGCCGCAACTCCAGCTTCTTGAAGCCTTCTTAACGCGGCGAGACCGGCCACACCGCTACCTATTACTATTACGTCCATCTTGTTTCAGGCTGAAAATAAAATGAGAACTTTATCTTAACGAAAAACTCCTAGAAATATTAATTTAGTAATATTATCTTTGTAAGTATCTCTTACCTACGACAAATTGTCCGTCATGCTGCGGGGGCAGTTTTAATGTTTTGTGGAATTATTTATTTAAAAGTACTTAAGTGTGTACAGTGGCGGTTACGGCTTCCTGTAACAGATTTGTCTATGGTTTTGTCAGCCCTAGACGTATTGCCAAAGAACAAGGAGCTATTTTGCAATACAAAAAAATCGGAAGTGGTACGGCGACCTAGACCGCCACTATACATTATTAAAATTTGTATTTCGGCGTTGGCGCTAGCAACGGTATAAAAGGCTTCTTCATCTAAACCTTAATTTAAAAAACTTTACATACTTACTAAGCATCTTCAGACTCCGTCGATTGACAGGCAAAATAGATAAGTAAATTGGATTTTAGTCACTTTAATCATGTATTGGTTTTTAAATAAAAAGAAAGCATTGAAATGAAAACAAAACACAACACAATTTCATTATCCTTACCTTGTAATACTGTGACATAAAACTTAAACTCAAAAGAGGACCGTCGTAACCACATTAAAACCACCACTTGACTGTCAAACAACAAAAATTTAATACTGCACTCTGTTTTTTTTAGGTCGATCTGACCAGCCAATTGATAACCGTTTGATAGTTTTATCTCGTTCTTTTACATTAGAAACTATAGTGTTGTCTCTTTTTCCGCTATTTGTTGCGATTGGACTTTCGGACTCGGAGTTCATGTATAAAATGCAGATATGTATTATATCGCTACTTGTGTCGACACTAGCGGCTTGCCATGTCCAGCGGAGTTCGGCTGGCGCTGGTGCGGCAGCTGCGGCAGCAGAAGACCTCAAACGGCGCAAATACGCATCTATCGGGCAACAATACCAGTTTGTGCCGTTTGGGGTGGAGACGCTCGGACCATGGGGACCGGAGGCGCGCCGCCTGTACAAAAGCGGTCGGTGCGCCTAATCGACCATATTGATCAGCGGGCTGGCTCATACCTGGACCAGCGCATCAGCCTGGCCATTCAACGAGGCCATGCAGCCAGCCTGCTGGGCACCGTGCCGCCGGGTGGTGGCGATTTGGAAGCAGTATTATATTTGTAATTGTGTTTTTTCTTATTTTTGTAGGTATAAAACTTTGAATTGTAAGTTCCTGTTAGAGTTTGTTTATGTATTAGGTATAGATTTAAAGATTTCTAGTATATGCATATATTTGCATTGGTACCTACTTGTTGCAAAACATGTACAAGACAAGACACAGTTATACAATTTATCCTTTATAACTTACTGGCAAAGCGCCTGAGTTTAAATTCATAGCAAACTATGAATGTGCTTTTAATTTGTAGTGTAAAAAGTGGAACTAAGACAAAAGAACCCTGTGCTGGCTGTATACTCTTCTTCTTGGCCTAAGAGACGCCCACAGCCGGATCTAAGCCTCCCCCATATGAACATTGTGTGGGGGTAGCCAGGCGGGTTGGCGATCGCAGTATGGACGTGAACGGTGACCCAAACGGATTTTAAAGAAAAACCCATAAATTTGAACTATTTGGTTTATTTTATCGTGCTTCCAAATAATTTAAAACCTAATGTGTTGACAGACAGTATAATCTCATTATTTCTGTATTTATATTACAACTAGGCATTACCTGAACTAATTTACTATACTTACCTAAATTGAATTAATTATGTACCTACAATATTTAGTTTTTGTGTTATCTTTACAGAGGGTTAAACGTTACTTTACACTGCTAAATCTATATAGGAATTGTCATTTAATTTGTTAAAAGCTAGTTAAATGAAATTAATACATTAAGGCGATGCACAATTAACACGCATTGAAAAAGCAAAACTAAGTAAGTACCTATAGTTAATAATAGGTACGTATATTCAATTTGATACAAAGCAACAACAAAAGTGGCACACTGTATGGAAATTTTCTAAAATCCGAATAATTTTCTTACAGTGTTGCCAATTTTTTAATTTCTATAATTTTGTTTCATTTTGACTCTTAATTTTTACATGATTCTTTTTTGTACAATTTTGGCTGTTGCGTAGGAAATGATTAAATACGTTAATTCTATTTTTGTACAAATTATAACTTAATGATATCACAGAAATATGTAATTACAATTGTGTATTATTTACATTTTAAATTAATTAAGTTAACGGAAATCAAATCGTGGGTTTTTTACAGGGACTAAAATATTATTTTTATTTTATTAGCACTTTAATTAATTATTAACATAATCTTAGACACTACTATATATGGCTTGCAAGTATGATGATGTTTTACTGAAATCAATGAGTTAATGCTATGTAGGCATATAATCGTAAGTACTTATTATTCTTACATATTTTTGAACTACGAAAGTACCTATCTACATCTAAAATATAGACAATGTCACTATACATTTTATAATTTTATGCTATCGAGTTAGTCCGATCAGCGGTTTTTGCCTGAAAGTGAAACATGAATGCAAACATTCGCACAAACTTTCGTACTTTTATTTTCATTTAAAATAGACCATCATAATCACTACACCATTAGGTCTATATTGCCGCCTTCACTGTCAGTGTTTGGATTCAAAGTTTACGCTTGAGATTGAACTCGGACGAGTTGTTCTTGAGTTCTGATTATCCTGGCTCAAGCCGTCTCATACTACTCCGTCGAGCATATGTTTCACTGTCTTGAAGTCAGAACTCGACGTGTATATCAATTTAGAGCGGAGAACGATTTAAAGTTGAGAACGAGAATGGCAATATGCCCACAATATAAATATGATAAACTAAAACAATATACAATCTAAATAATTTACTATATACCTACTAAATCTAGTTTTCAGCTTTAATCTGCGCCACCTCATAGCCATCGTTGGAAACACCAGAACCAGAACAGAAACTGCCCGGAGAACTTCTGTTACTAGCATTCTCAATCTGATAATCGACCATACTCCCAATCGGTTGCCTCAAAAAGTTTGAAAACCCAACCGGATTAGAATTTACAATTTTATCCGGTTTCTTTAGCAATTCTTCTATCGAATACGGATTCTTTTTCTTCTCTTTCTTACTAGTAGTCTGTTCCGTTCTATCCGTACTATCGTCGCTCGCTTCAACCGATATAAGTTCAGAATTCTCAGATTTGACATCTCGACTTCCATTTTTGAATTCTCCGTGAAGATTTAGTGCGTATTTCGGATCGGAGTAGGGTATCATTACGCGTTGCCATGGCGACACGGGGTAAGGCTTCAGTAATCCCGCTTGCTGATTGGCTAATAACCAAGAGGTGGCGAGTCGCCTATCGTATTGGTCGCTGTGAGGTACTCGAAGGGCCGTATGAGCGAAGTATGGAGGGTTGTGCATTGTTGACGGTGGTATAGACTTGAGGTTCATGTAGTCGATCACGTTCTGTTGGAGCTCTGGTTGCGAGTAGTTCTCTGGAAGATAAGAAAGAAGACTGTTATTTTGGTGGTTCGAATAAAAAGATAGGGACTTAGGTTAGGGCGACTTGAATATTAAGGGGCGAACGGATGCGATACCTACCAGCGCTACTTTGATAAATATTTACTATCTTCTAAACCATGAAAAATTAAAAATAATTCGTCTTTGACTCCCTAGATAATACTTATTGCTTAAATTTTTAAAGCCCTGTTGTGTTAGCTTACAGGTTTAAAATCTAAAGATTAAATAGTTTGTTGCGACTGTACTAATTTCACCAGGTCGACTAAGTACCTAGTTATTTTATAAACTCAAAGAAGAGAGAAGTTCAAAATTTTTCAAAGTAATGTACCTACTCTCGTCTCGATTGAAAAAGTAATATTAAGACTACTAAGTCCTCAACTCTGTGCCATTTATTTAGAATAGAGACCAGCAAATCATCATTCTACTATTCCTATAGAATCAAAGTAACAAGACTCGCAATACTTGACCCAATCTTTAAAGTAAACTAGTCAAGAATAGAATTATAATCGAAAATTAGGAGCCAAGTTTAAATTGTTATCCGCTCAGAATCTTCGCTTCGCCTCGCCACATGTTCACTAGGCCTAAAGCTCAATGATTTTACTTTAAACAATTGTCAGCGGGAAGTCCTAATGGGTGACTTTGTTTTGTTTCACCAATTATACCTCTACTACAAATTAAAGCACCTACTGCTTAAGTACTATAATTAATATACTATTTGTATTAAACCCATGATTTGCTGGCACCTGCCCTGGACATGTGGCTTCAAAGAATGTACGACCGACCGTCCGTTTGTTTGACATTGTTTTGTACAGTTTTTGAATTTATGAACTTGTTGAATGATTGTTAACGAAGTTAATGATAATATTATTTAGATTTTTCTGATAGAGTAACCTTTTTTTTAAGGGGGTTCTTCAAAGTCAAATGAATAGCTCTTCTATGTTTATTCAGATTTAGATTGACTTTGATTTGACTCATGAAAAATTAGACCATTTTTGACTTACGCCCAAACCTTTAGATATTTTATGATTAAAATTCGAATTTGATTTTTTAGGTGTGGTGTGTGACTTATGAAATTATTCCTTACATTTACACCAGTGGACCTATTTCTGAAATGCTATGAAAATGAAAAGCAACCGGTTTTACTTTTTTACGGTTTTAATTAAGCTCTCGATGAACATTTTAAAGAGAGATGTGTCCCTTAAAATTAATAAATGTATATTCTATTCTATTCTACCTACCTACTTACCTACCGAGAAATAAAATCAATTTTTATTTGTATTTAATCTACAGATCATGGATAGCATATTAACTTAGTAATTATCATTAATATCAATATCATCATCAATATAAATAGTATAAAACAAAGTCGCTTTCCGCGTCTGTCCCTATGTATGCTTATATCTTTAAAACTATGAAACGGATTTTGATGGAGTTTTTTTTAATAGATAGAGTGATTCAAGAGGAAGGTTTTTAAGTATAATACATGCTAAACATAGTAATAGGTAAGGCGGTACGAAGTTCGCCGGGTCGACTAGTATATGGATATACTAGAGGCTGCCCCGCGGTTTTTCCCGCGCAGATTTCTAATACACACAAAAATCCCGTTTTTTCCCGTTCCCGTGGGAATTTCGGGAAATCCCTTCTTAGTGCTCACCTACACTCCCCAAGGAACCCACGTGCCAATTTTCAGCTTTCTACGCCCAGTAGTTTCGGCTCTGCGTTGTCTGTCAGTCAGTCAGTCAGTCAGTCAGTCAGTCAGTAACGGAAGAGTTTTATATATATGGGTATATTGAATACTGAAAAAAAAAACGGATAAATTTTAGTCTAGTTCTTACCATGTCCACTCCGAGGCCCTTCATCCTCACTCCAAGCTAGGCCGCTGTTCCTCAATATCCTATTCACAGAAGACACGGAGGGTATAGAGTTTGGTTCGCAAACTCTAGCACTCAGTAGTCTTTCTCTGATCTCCCACGCGAACATTCCTGGGTTCTCTTGTTTTAGCCGAAGGATCTTCTTTACTACCGTCGGTGTTGCCACTTGCTGGAAAGAGATAGATAGAGGTTTGTTAGTTTTGCTTTTGAGATAGGTAGAGATTTTGTGATGATTTTCATTTCGTTTTAAACTTCGAAAACATGTGAGTGTAGGATTTTGTAGGTAATACCTACTAGGTATTCTCTGTAAGGTCGTGCTAATGTTAAGCAGGCCAAACCAAACCCAAACTGAAATCAAAGTGACTACTTTAGTCAATAATAAATGGAATATATTTAGGTCTATATAAACATTGCTTTAAAAACTAAGCAATATTATAGTGTCATCAAAGTAGAGGATATGTTTTTTTAGGTATATTCGCCATGCTAATATGTATCCTGTTAAATTGATTTAACCAGTCTAAAACTAAAAATGTAGTAAGTAAGTTAAAACAAAAAAACTAATAAAAATATAAACTGCCTTAAAAGGGTTTTATTAATGTAACTTTGCGATTTTTGGATCCAGTATTTACACAATGTATACCCTAGCCTAGCATACCACCTGTGTTCTGAGCTCAAGAATGAACAAGTCATCAAAATAATCAAGTTTCGTATTAAATCATGACAGACGTGAATCATTTGTTTCGACACGTAGCGGCATTAAAATTAATGGAAATAAGTATTACTTGTAAAAACATTTACTAATAATAAACCTTAGTTGGTACTGTAAGTATTAGGGATACCTAAGGTATTGCAGATTATTGCATTATGCGTATGAAATACAAACGACACAGTTTCGCTTTTTTAGGTTCCGTAGTGTCAAGTCAAGAAACGCTTAGACTAAAGTATACATAATAGTATTTCACATAGAAATATAAAAATATGTTATGCAATCAGAACGATATATATTTTTTTATATTATTTTCATAAAGAGTTATCGTTCTCAAGCCAAGACTCTGATCACTTTATGTAAACATGAAAGAGGTGGTTCTATCAAGAGATTCGAGTTTTGAAGTTTTCAGGATCAAGAAAAACTCATGATGTCGCCCCATAACCGCAACCGAGAGAGAGCTAACTTTTCGATGATTTTTTTAAATATATATATGTCACCGGAAAATAATAAGATTCGCAAGTTTATAAATTTCCTAGGAAATTTATAAACTTTCGTAGGATTCTAAACCAGAGATAAATTGAATTATTTTACGCCCACTTTTTCGCAAATTTATAAATTTTCGACGCGTCGTAGTAAATTTATAAACTAACGGATATCAATCCGTAAGATTCTAAACGGATCGACCAATCACAGAAGAGCTTTTAATTTTACGCTTTTTGAAATACGGAAAATAACACACTGCTTTCTGATTGGTCGATGTTGACAGTGAAAATGCTTGCGTCCATAGACTTACGTACAATCAGACTTGCCAAACAATTCGATCACACTAAAAGTATTTTTACTGGTACCAGTAAGGTAGTACTGGTAAAAACTAAGTAGGTTTATAGGTTAATATGTGACCGCTTATGTGCGAAATTCAGTAAAAGTGCACTAACTGGCTGAATCCGTTAGAGTTCGAAATAAAATGTTGTTCTCAACATTAACTAGGTAATCTGCAAAATCCCTAGGTAATCTACAGAGTTAACGACTAAGTTAAGTTCGAAAAATTGTTGCCTTACATTTCAGGTTAACACAGGTAACCCAAGCTCCGCTCGCTTCGCTCGCTACGCTGGTTAAAGATCACAAGCCAAACCTAACCTAACCTACAATTTTGCCCTAGATTTGAATTTTCGGTCGGAGCTTTCTGTTTTCCGCACTTTAACGGCGAGACATCCGGTAATACGCACATTAACTAGGTAAAGTGCGGATACCCCATATTTCACATAAAATTTCGCACATTAACTGACCTAAACAGTTAATGTGCACATTGCCCGGTAAAGAGCACATTAACGTATTTCGCACTATAACGGTGACAGATATAATATGCTATTATGGGATAATAGCATATTTTATCAAAAAGTAACCTTGTATTTTAGGTACCTACCTACCTAGTAGGGGGTTAAAATTCCCTATTTCACTCTACCAAAATAAAACATTTTGGTCATGGCTAAAACTTTCGTAGCTCTGTGTTAAATTTCAATTCATTATACATGGCGTTTGGTTATTGGTTACTTATAATTTTACGAGTGAGTTTAGTAAGTTTATCAATTTACGAAAATGTAGGCGTAAAATTATACAATTTATCACTCGTTTAGAATCCTACGAAAGTTTATAAATTTCCTAGTAAATTTATAAATTTACGGTTCTTGTTATTTTCCGGTGACATATATATGCATTGGTTTAGTAAAAACAACTTTATCCGAAATTTTTTTTATCACAAAGTCTCTGTATTTCAGAGGCTTATAAGTCTGAATCTATAGAGAATTTAAAAAAAACGAAAACGTACAAACCTAGTTTTTAAGTGTTAGTAACATACTAAAATTTCATGGCGATTGAAAAATAATTAGTAGTGGAAAAAGTGTTTTGTCTTTTTGCATGGACGAGTTCGGATATACGGTCCTCTTAATCTATCGTAAGAAAAGGCACGCGCTTGCTCATCAACCCTGTGCAACAGAACTTAGATACCTGTGTAAATTAATACCCTCATTGTGTCTTCAAACATCAACCTCGAGACATAAACCTACTCCTCTCTCGATTCGCACTAGGCCTTCAAAGAAATACAGCGGGACAGAAAAGGGTAGCAACAAAACTAGCTTTAGTACCACGTTTTTTTCTTGTGACGAGGGGAAATGCCTATCGCATTTCCCGACGCTCGGGGGAGCGTCGGTGGTATGTGGGGCTCGCACCTACTAAAACCCCCCGGCGGCTGTCTTGGCGCTTTTGGGAAGAACCCCGGGAACCGCGCATTATAGCGTCCGAAGTCTTCCCACGCTCAGCTATTATCAGCTTTGTGCTCGGGGAGGGCATATTGTTCCCTCCCCGGCTCGCCTTTGGAGCTGCGGTGGCACAGTGCCACAAGCTGTGCCGCCGCCCATCTCGGGGCCGTTTGATGAGTGTGTCGGGCCCCCGCCCTTCACACCCACGACCCCAAAGACCACTTTTAGTCGCCTCTTACGACAGGCAGAGCATACCGTAGACCTATTCTTACGCCCAGACCTACAGGGCTTAGCTGTAGTACCACCTACCCACCCAGAACAGCCACAGCGCAGTCGTTTGTCACATAATAAAACCGATTCGATTCGATTCCAATCTGCCGTGTGTATCGATAATAATCGAGTGGACAGTGTAATGAGTCGAGCCGTCGCTAAGCGCAGGTCATTAGTGGCGACAGGTGGCGATTCGCACGCGCTTTCATTTTCACAAGTCATTTTAGATGTGAATGTTAGGTTGTGCGCTTAGAAAAGGAAGCTAGAAATAGCGGGAGCGGTAGAGTTTTTTTGGAGCTGAAAAAAGCTTTTATTACTGAAAAACAGTGTGAGCTTTTACAAGCTTTTATGGACCTTGACCTGGGTTTCTTTACTTCAAGGAATCGACTCGTTATTGTCTTGTTAGCGACTTCTTAATTGAATTCGATCGACTTGTAATTTGTAATTGTATTGTTAGCGCAACTTCGTAAACTATTGCTGTTTTCTTTCTTCTGGGGAGCAAGTTTCTTAACTTAAAACGATTGACTCGTAATTTTCTTGTTAGCGACTTCGTTTACCATGCCGCTTTAACAAAGGAATTTTTTGTTGCACGCCCAAAGAAAACAGCAATGGTTAACGAAGTCGCTAATAAGACAAATACAAGTCGATCGATTAAGATACTTGACGCCCTAGAAGGGACGCTTGGAAGTTTGAAGGGAGCCTTAGTGCAGAAAGTGGGAAACAAAATAGGCTACATAAAAACATTTAGAAAATGTTAAGTGTAAGATGTAAAATTCGAAACTGAGTTAGTAAATTAGTTGGCAATGTATAAATAAGAGGTCAAGTAAAAAAAAATTAATCCTTATTTGACTTAAAGAATATTAAGTTGCCTTTGTAAAGGATGAACGTAATATAGTGTATCTCAATTTCTCGTTGCATAAAACTTCACACATAAATTTATCAAAATATTTTTTTTTTAACAAAAACCGCTTTTGCTATCGCTTCCGCTTATCAACATATCCACGCGCCAAAGCTTATGAAAAATTCCAAAACTAGTAAACACTTTTGTGGAAACTCACGAGTAACTGAAGGTACCGTGTGAATGAAAATGTGAAAATTCGTTATCAGGTTCTATCTTTTTATTCCGACTGTACATGCAAATGATTAGACACTTGTGTGATAAGAGTTTTTAAACGTCCTTCAGCATAGCTAGCTACATTATAAGAATGATAAAATTTTCGTCAATAAAAGGTAAAAATATATTTATTTACAAAATTGGTTTACAAACAAAATTACTTATAATAGCGAATCTTTCCTATTACCGAATTATTAACAATTTTATATCTTCTTCTTGCCTTTTAGTATGTTTTATCCATATAAACCTTCCTCTTGAATCACACTATCTATGGCGACCATTGTCGTAAGGCCAATTAGTGGGCACCCTGAACTACCTCGCCTCTATCAGTATAGGATACTTTACGAAATAAGGTATCAATATTAATTAGATTAGTCTAATTGACTTTCAATAAGCGATATCTTGTATCCTGTATTGAATAAATCATTTTTTACTTTTTTTTACTTTACTATGAAAGAAACCGCATCAAAATACATTGCATAGTTTTAAAGATTTAAGCATATTTAGCGACAGACAGACATGGGAAGAGACTTTGTTTTATACAATGCATTGATTGATCTATTTGAGCATACTTAACACGAAATAATCCAAAATGTACAACCATAAAATTTGCGATTGTTATGTTTTAATTTTCATGAGTTTCTAAGTTTTGATGCATAATTGTAATAAACAGAAAAAAACAATTTGCTAGTCATAAAATTCAAGGCGTTAAAAATTCATAAAAAATAATGAATAAATGTACGGCAAACTAGAGCTGGGTTCGACCGTTTTCATTTTGACTTTTATATTAACAATCTCAAGACCCTTCTTTCTTACAAAACGTTACCTTAAAAAGCGACCAGAAGCCTAACATTATGACAGGAGGAACGGCAAATGATACGGTTCACGGCGCACAAAAAAAAACTACCAATCGCCCATTGAATAGGTTTCAAAGTTATCGATGGATAATAGCTGCAACCGTAATAGCATAATAGCTGGTGGTATCCCAAAATTGACGCCCTGTGGTCGAAAATGGATACCTTGATCTCTCAAAGCTACTATTTAAGCATTAGTGCTATGACAGCGTGTTTAAGCAACCTCCTATTAACTTTTTAAAAGCTTATTCCTTTTTTGTTAGGAGGAGGCTACTTTGAATTGGTTCTAAAATTATATGTGTCATAAAGTTAATATTTTTTAACGCTCAACTGAACATAATTGAATATTTTATAATACGTCAAATTTTCGTATTATGAGCCAGTTTACAGGGATGCTAGCACCATTCGCGAAAAAAAATTATATTTTCTAAACTAAGGCAAATATTAAAAATGTGGAACAGTATGACACCTAGACAATATAGCCTAGTATTTTTAGGGCACTTTTGTATAGCTTTTAGGTGGAAGACCAAAAAAAGCTGCAAAGTGTTGCTAAAAGTGCCCACTTTCAGCAACAATCTAGGGATTATTTCCAAAAAACGGTTGGTCAATACGACCTTTTAGAGCAGAAGAGATAGCTATAGGATATAAGATTTTTGAAAGAAGTTTTTGCTTCTTTTTCAAAGTGACCCTAAGACCTTTTTAATGGCAGTTTATTGGCAAAATCATTGTCAAAAAAAGCATTGTTAAAATATATGATTATTAAAAATCAAGAGCGATAATTATAAGCATTTTTCTATTAAGTCGATTAAGATTAAAAGTATACTCTAAAAGTAGCACTTAGTAAGTATTAAAGACAGATGTTTGATTTGATAATTGGCTTTGCATTTCCGTCGTTCAGATGGTATGGCAGTTATTATGACGTGACTTTTGAAGCCTGGCTTCGATGCCCGGCGGGGGCGAACATTGTTATAATGGAAAGCAATGATTTTTACCTAAGCCTCAGTGAATTTTTTTTTTTTACTTCTCGCACTCAGAGCTCCTAACTAGGAAGAACCTGTATCTAGGGCGGCCGAAACACACACAGAGACGAACATCACACCCAGACCGGAAACAAACATCGATATTCATCATATCAATATTCGCCCCTCCCGGGAATCGAACTCCGGTGCTCACGCTTACTCAGTCCACATCACTGCCAGCTGTGTCTCGGGCACCCCAGATTCAGGTTCTACTCTGCCTAGTTAGGTGCTCTGAGTGCAACATATTTTTTTTGTTAGTGACTTTGTTAACCATTGCTGTTTTCTTTGGTCGTGCAACCGAAATTGCCTTTGTCAAAGCGGCAATGGTTAACGAAGTCCCTAACAAGACGATTATGTAAAGGAGGTTATCACTTTGACCTAACAAGCTTAATCTGGTAAATCAAACTGTATTCCTTGGTATCACTCTAGATTCGAAACTTCAGTGGGGCCCCCATATCTCAAATCTTGCGGCAAGGCTCAGTTCGGCTGCGTACGCAATCTGGAAAATCAGAAAATTAACTGATGTTTCTACCGCGAGACTTGTGTATTTCAGTTACTTTCATAGCTTAATGACCTATGGCTTGCTTCTATGGGGAAGAGCTGCAGATATTAACGTCATTTTTATACTACAAAAACGCGCAATTAGAAACATTTATCAGCTTAAAGCTCGCGAGTCCCTCAGACAAAAATTCAAAGAAATTGATATTTTGACGCTTCCGTCCCAGTACGTCTTTGAAATTATTATGTATACTCGTAAAAACTTACATATGTTTGATAAAAAATGTGATAAAATTAAAGACCTTAGAACGCGTAGCAAAAACAAACTAAGTATTCCACAGAACAGACTAAAACGGACAAACAAATGCTTTATAGGAAACGAAGTAAGATTTTATAACAAGATCCCAGAAGAGATTTTGATCCTGAATGATAATGAGTTTAAAACTCGTATCAAAAAAGGTTTGATTAAGAAAGCTTATTACAATGTTGATGATTATGAAAACGACAAAGACGCATGGAAGTAGTCTAGCTCTGCACGATATTTTCATTATTTCATGTATGTACTTTAAATCTTATTAATTTATGTTCTTTGTATTGTAAATTGAATTGTAATGTCACATATATAAGAACAAAAAAAAAAAGAAGAGAGAAATTGTAAAGTAGAGTTTGTTACCCCTTTCTTCTGTACGCTGTAAAATCATTGCGAAAGGGAGTAAAATCATTTGACAGAGGAGGGCTCGTTTGGGGGCGTCTCCAGGCGACCATTGTCGTAAGGCAAGGCAAACATTGTTTGCCTGAGCCAATTAGTGGGCACCCTGAACTACCTCGCCTCTATCAGTATAGGATACTTTACGAAATAAGGTATCAATATTAATTAGATTAGTCTAATTGACTTTCAATAAGCGATATCTTGTATCCTGTATTGAATAAATCATTTTTTACTTTTACTTTTTTACTTTACCTGTATGTATGTATGTTTGCATGTATGTATGTTTGTCCGTGTATATCGACTTTTACTCAACCGATTTTGATGCGGTTTCCACAAAAGTATTTGTTATTATGATATGTTGTTATTCAGGAGGTGGTTTAGTACCTATTTTAGCCAACTTCGAAAAAGTGCTCAGTTGATGGATGTGTCAGTTAATTGAAGGCGGGGTACCTTTTTTGTAAGTAGTTTAGAAACTTGCCCCCCCGAATACCAATGAGATGCGTGGGATTTTGGTAAACTCCCCCATTAATGTTTGTCCTTGTGTCGATCTGTGGGGGAGACCTAGACCTATGTCCAGCAGTGGACGTCTTATCGGTTGTAATAATTAATATTGTAAATGGCTATATAAGGATGGTGCAAACTATACTAATTCGTTCTCACAAATAAAGTATACTATGAAATAAAGATTTAATGCCCAAACACGGTATGTAAGCGTGCAAGGAAATCTGGTTCGTTATTCTATAAAAATCACTTTTTATAATCTACTGTTGCAATATCTGTCACTAGTTATTAGTAGGTATGGATTATTTTAATATCTAATTAGGAGGTTTTGAACACCTATAGAAACGCCATACGTGTTAATGAAACTTCTAAAAGGAAAAGAAATTTTAAAGATTGATTAGTTTGCTAAAAAACTTTTTGCTTAACAAATAAATCATAATCTAATTATTACGTCCTGGCTGGATAAAAAAAAAGAAATCAAATTAAAAATAGAACTAAATTTTAGAAAAAAAACACGAATTGTTAAAAAATATAATTAAGTATACCTAGCAACTAAATATTTTTGGTGGACACTACCACTAGTACGTTCGAGTTGCGAGTCTTTTAAATTTAATTATATATAGGTAAAGTAAAGTAGTCATTAGCACAGCGCCAATTCGGAAATGCACGGTGAATATATCTAGAGAATGTCATTTTAAATCTATGAATAGACCAAGCAAATAATCATTTCAAGACCACGCGCCTGCAATTAACGCAGAAAAACAAAACAACATCACAGACCATTCCGCAAATTCCTTAGACCACTCGCACCCAACCGACCTAATTATTTCTACGTTCAAATTGCAAGGATACAAAACATTACTAACTTCGAAAAAAGAAGGAAGTTTATTTGTCTTTTGTTTTGTTTTGTATCCTTCCTTCAACATTTGCTAGTGGTGGAAGTGCTTCCTTTATAGCCTGGCCTTGATCTGTCTGGTATGTCCTGTACACTTAAGACAACTATTTAATAAACTGTGCTTCAGATTCATTTTATTTGACTTTAAATTAAACGACGCCTGTAGATACCTAGATCTAGATATACTGCTAACAGCCGAGATGGACACCGGCGGGGTTTTAGTGGGTGCGAACCCCACATAACCCTGCGGCTCCCCCCGGGGCTGCAGGGTACTCGTCATTAGTTTCCCTGTTTAAAACAGGTTTCTAGATATACCTACCTATTATTGTAATGCATAGTTAACGAGTCGACTCGGCGAACTTCGTACCGCCTAACCTATTGCTACTTTGTGCATTGTATTATACATATAAACCTCCCTCTTGAATCGATCAATCGATATGATAATAATTTCTTTTTTTACAAAAATCATCTGAGCACTTCCTCTTTTTCGAATTAGGTTAAAATAGGTATACTTAAACCTCTCATCTCCTGAATGTAACAAATCCTTATCTGAAAACCGCATCAAGATAGGTTCAGTCAAACGCGAGATAATCGCGGTCAAATATATAACCTCCTTTTTTTAATAGGGTTATAAAGACTGTCAACTTCCGATCATCTTCCGATGCATATTTTTAAAGATAAGCATACGTAGCGAGCGACAGACAGACTGCAAGCGACTTTGTTTTATACTATGTATTTATAAGGATGTTGTCCATCTTCGCCCCCGCCAGGAATCGAATCCAAAGCTCGAAAGTCACAGTCTAAAATACTGCCAGTGCATAAATGTAACTACACTGGTAAAGGTGCATCTAAGTCATTATACAAAACAAAAAAAAAACCATCATCTATGCATGTGGCAACATCAACAAAGATTGATCAACCAAAGCACCTCTATAAACATTAATCAAAACCATTTTACCTACTTTACAGTTATTTCGCAAAATGCCATCAACTTAGTAGAAAACGCAGGTGCAATTCGCGTTAATCACATTATAGTGGAAGTGTAAATTAATATCGAATCAATCCGCCATTAAAGCAACGGTCTCACGCCCATGTCTCTCTAAAACTACAGTATCATAAATAGTACTACGTACAGTACGGGCACTCGCTGCCTCCCTCAACAAGTGCGGCCCCCGCGCTCTCGGTTACCTTTCAGTTACCGCTCAGTACAAATAAAGCAGCGTCGCACGTCTCATCTCACTCACACAAGCATGATACGCGTGCACGTACACGAGTTTCGGATGTGTGTCAAGCTACGCGCTTTTTCTATGAAGTGTCCGAGATGTGCTACAACTCTAGGAAGGTGGAAAGTCTAATAGAAATCCGTAATAAGCAAGCCTAATACGCTACCCGTCATCTTATTGCTTGGATGGAGCGATTCTCGTAGCGTTTTTGAAACTACACTACAGCGTGTTTAAAGCTGCATTGCAGAGTTATCGTTCAAAATAGTAAATATGACTCTTGTTAATTTTGAAAGCCATTGAATTAAAGTGCGGAAAAAACTGTGTTAATAAAAAAATTTTAGTTTATCTGCTCATTTTTTCCAAAAAATTGGAAAGTACTGGAATGTACTCATGCTTTTATGTAGGCATTAAGTATTCCTGAAGAACTTGTGCTATTTTTTTTTAATTCAGAACAGCTCATTGACTATTGCTCGCTACACTACATGTTATAGAAAACAAAGTAGCTTCGCACTGTCTGTCTGTATGTGTGCTTAGATCTTTAAAACTATACGCAACGGATTTTGATGCAGTTTTTTTAACAGATATATTGATTCAAGAGGAAGGTTTATATGTATAATACATGCACAAAATAGTATATTAAGTTTTGCGAGTAAACAAGTAATCTATACCAATATTATAAAGAGGAAAGATTTGTTTGTTTGTTTGTTTGTTTGTTTGTAACGAATAGGCTCCGGAAATACTGAACCGATTTGAAAAATTCTTTCACTGGTAGGAAGCTACATTAACCCCGAGTGTCATAGGCTATATTAGATTTTCAAAAAAATTAGGGATCCTTACCTAAACTTAAATAATGTAACCCAAGGTGCAATATTTTTTCCGTTTTTACATATTTTGACAGGTGGTTTGTTGTTGTTGTTTGTTATTTTATCAAGCCCATTCTGGGCAGGCAAAAGAACATAGTCTATAGAGCCAAGTCTTTTGTAGTATCTTATATTCTATGGCGTAACGAAGTAAGCCGGAAAAGCTCGTTAAATAATAAAATTTCGAAAACTTATAAGTCTGTACGATGTTTGCAGCGTCTGCTCAGCTATTTTTCAATAAACGAGAATCGCCACTGTAACGCCATCTAGCGCGTGTAGCGGATAACGCAAAAACCGATATTGGATCTGTCAAGGCGATGATTGATGTCCACTGCAGACTGCAAAAAGCCTCAACTCAGGCACCGGTGAACGGAACACGCCGTGACGCGAAACGGGTAAAGAATGTCACGTTATTATGACATGGGATTGACATATTTAACTACCGGCTTTCTGCTACCGTTAATATCTATACTACATCAATACTTATAGAACTCGTCCTTAAATAAAGTCGCTTCCCGCGTCTGTCCCTATACTTCTGTACCTAAATATTTAAAACTTTGCAACGGGTTTGGATGCAGTTTTTTTTTAAGAGAGTAATTGAAAAGGAAGGTTAATAGTGTGTAAAATACATGAACCACATAGTAATTAAGTAAAGCGGGACGAAATTTGCCGGGTCGACTAGAATTATTATAAATGCGAAAGTAACTCTGTAAGTGTGTTACGCAATGATGCCTAAACTACTGAAGGGATATGGCTGAAAATTGGTAGGCAGGCAGTTTAGAACTTCAAGATGGGCATAAGATACTTATAACCCAAAATTCCTAGGGGATACGTCAGCCTCCCTTCTGGCGCGAAATTATTTTTTTTTCACGATTTTAATTTATACCTTTTATAAAGTAATACTTTCGCCAAAATGAATAAAAAACGAGAAAAATAAAATAATTTCACGGCAGAGGCTGACGTTGACGTATCCCCGGTTGAAAGAGTATTTATGTTCTTCAGGAATAATGCTTACATGTACAGTGGCGGACTCGGACGGCGTTACACTTTTGCCTATTGTCTCGTGAAGCCTAGACTGTTATACCAAAAAACAAGAGCTATTACAATGCAATAAAGAAAAACCGGAAGTGTTACGCTATCCTAGACCGCACTGTACACTAGTCAGACCCTAAAGTCCCATGTTAGGTATATGGAAAACTCTCGACTGTCAAACTTTAAATAGATATTGGATTTTGTCATTATTATGGTCGTTTGTGGTGGGCAATGATGCAAACTAGCTAACCATGGCCTACTACTTTTATAGTATCGACACTGCGCATAACTGTCATATTCACAATAAATACGTCAAGTTCGAGATAGACTTATATTTTCTTAAGGTTCCGTAGAAACTATTTTTCTTTTCAAAAACAAGGCAAACCGCTTGCGAGAGTTAAGTCATAATTAGTTTTTCATGCTCAGTTATAGGATAATCTATTTACTGTTTAGGATCAAATGCTGTTTAGGATCAATTAAAAAAAGTTTAAAAAAATGTATTGAATTGACTTAACTTATTAATACAAAAGTAATTCAAGAATGAATAAGATGTCACATTTTTGAACTTTCTTATAATGTTATTAGTTAAAAAAAAACATAGGTATGAAAAAAAAAACTAAATTACCATTCATATAACTACCCCCCAAACTACATTAACTACATGTTAATGCATGCGTACCTTTTATTTCATAAAAATAATATTCTTAAGCCACATTTTAGCACTGTGATTTCAGTGTCAAAATTCCGTCTTTTGTCAAAATGTTGCTTTTTAAATAGGACCTTTAAACAAATGCCTTCAATTTATCATAAGCAAAGAATCATAATAATAATAGTAACACATCACACTCAGAGCCCCTAACTAGGAAAAACCTGTATCTAGGGTGCCCGAAAGATATACAGAGACGAACATTACACCCAGACCGCAAACAAACATCGATATTCATCTTATCAATGTTCGTCCCGCCGGGAATCGATCGACTCGAATAATAGAAGAAGTACGTTTTAAAAAGGGTTCCATTTACCTCGCTTATTTAAGTAAGGAACCCAAAAAAAGATTAACATATCGAGTGTAAATAACCGCATAAACTATCTAGGTGTCGGTACTCAAAATGCATATCAATAAAGCTTGTACGGCAATAATTGTCCGATATCTATACCAATATTATAAAGAGGAAAGATTTGTTTGTTTGTTTGTTTGTTTGTTTGTAACGAATAGGCTCCGGAAATACTGAACCGATTTGAAAAATTATTTCACTGGTAGGAAGCTACATTAACCCCGAGTGTCATAGGCTATATAAGATTTTCAAAAAAATTAGGGATCCTTACCTAAACTCAAATAATGTAACCCAAGGTGCAATATTTTTACCGTTGTTTACATATTTTGACAGGTGGTTTGTTGTTGTTGTTTGTTTTTTTATCAAGCCCATTCTGGGCAGGCAAAAGAACATAGTCTATAGAGCCAAGTCTTTTGTAGTATCTTATATTATATTGCGTAACGAAGTAAGCCGGGATAGTATGTTGTATTATTTCGTACATCGAAAAGGGATGGCACATTGAAGTACTTATCGCTACCTTATAGGTTAGAAACGTTTGTTTTGATTTCAAAGTATTGGGACCTATTAAATCAAGAATTCAAGAAAAAAACACGCTTTACATAATGTAATGGAATGCCAGTGCTTATCTTTCGGCTTCTTCATCAGACCTTGAAGCCCTAATCGTGGTCAAAGTTCATTACAAGACTTTTTTAACAGCTTCACACACAGCTTCGATAGGTACCGATGTTTCATAAAGTTCCAGTTTAAACCCTCCGGCTCCATCATCAGATCAGTTCTACAGTACAATATTATTGTATTGTCATCAGAAATACACACTGCTGCCACTTTTCATGACGCTTCGCTACGACCCTTGGAAGATGGTTAATTTTTTTCCAATTCATAAGGAGCAAAGCCAAAACGACCCACTGACCAAGCCATCCTCAAATGGAGAACAAGAGATGGGAAAAGAAGTGCAGGCAGACCACCAGCCAAATGGACCTACGATATAATGACCGTTGCTGAGGAAACATAGATGAGACTGGCAGCCGCTGGAGCGAACTGGAAAATACTTGGAAAGGCATTCGCCCAGCAGTGGGCTTATATATGATAAAGTAAAGGAAGAAAATATATGATAAAGTAAAGGAAGAAAATGTTTCATACAGGTCAACTTCATAAAAGTGTTAAATAAAATGATAAAATTTAGGTTTTTGGACTCATTTTGTGGTAAAATAATTATATTTATAAAAAAATTAAATTTTTTTATTTTTAATTAATAATTCTAACTAACCTAAACAATAGCTTACACACAAGCATAGCCTGTATTGTTGCAAATAATAAATTTTAGTTAGCGGGCCGCTGTTAAAAATTTACAGTATAAATTTTTTTATTTTGGTTAGTGGGATGTGTAGTAATTATCTATACCAATATTATAAAGAGGAAAGATTTGTTTGTTTGTTTGTTTGTTTGTAACGAATAGGCTCCGGAAATACTGAACCGATTTGAAAAATTCTTTCACTGGTAGGAAGCTACATTAACCCCGAGTGTCATAGGCTATATTAGATTTTCAAAAAAATTAGGGATCCTTACCTAAACTCAAAAAATGTAACCCGAGGTGCAATATTTTTTCCGTTGTTTACATATTTTGACAGGTGGTTTGTTGTTGTTGTTTGTTTTTTTATCAAGCCCATTCTGGGCAGGCAAAAGAACATAGTCTATAGAGCCAAGTCTTTTGTAGTATCTTATATTATATGGCGTAACGAAGTAAGCCGGGATAGTATGTTGTATTATTTCGTACATCGAAAAGGGATGGCACATTGAAGTACTTATCGCTACCTTATAGGTTAGAAACGTTTGTTTTGATTTCAAAGTATTGGGACCTATTAAATCAAGAATTCAAGAAAAAAACACGCTTTACATAATGTAATGGAATGCCAGTGCTTATCTTTCGGCTTCTTCATCAGACCTTGAAGCCCTAATCGTGGTCAAAGTTCATTACAAGACTTTTTTAACAGCTTCACACACAGCTTCGATAGGTACCGATGTTTCATAAAGTTCCAGTTTAAACCCTCCGGCTCCATCATCAGATCAGTTCTACAGTACAATATTATTGTATTGTCATCAGAAATACACACTGCTGCCACTTTTCATGACGCTTCGCTACGACCCTTGGAAGATGGTTAATTTTTTTCCAATTCATAAGGAGCAAAGCCAAAACGACCCACTGACCAAGCCATCCTCAAATGGAGAACAAGAGATGGGAAAAGAAGTGCAGGCAGACCACCAGCCAAATGGACCTACGATATAATGACCGTTGCTGAGGAAACATAGATGAGACTGGCAGCCGCTGGAGCGAACTGGAAAATACTTGGAAAGGCATTCGCCCAGCAGTGGGCTTATATATGATAAAGTAAAGGAAGAAAATATATGATAAAGTAAAGGAAGAAAATGTTTCATACAGGTCAACTTCATAAAAGTGTTAAATAAAATGATAAAATTTAGGTTTTTGGACTCATTTTGTGGTAAAATAATTATATTTATAAAAAAATTAAATTTTTTTATTTTTAATTAATAATTCTAACTAACCTAAACAATAGCTTACACACAAGCATAGCCTGTATTGTTGCAAATAATAAATTTTAGTTAGCGGGCCGCTGTTAAAAATTTACAGTATAAATTTTTTTATTTTGGTTAGTGGGATGTGTAGTAATTATCTATACCAATATTATAAAGAGGAAAGATTTGTTTGTTTGTTTGTTTGTTTGTAACGAATAGGCTCCGGAAATACTGAACCGATTTGAAAAATTATTTCACTGGTAGGAAGCTACATTAACCCCGAGTGTCATAGGCTATATAAGATTTTCAAAAAAATTAGGGATCCTTACCTAAACTCAAATAATGTAACCCAAGGTGCAATATTTTTACCGTTGTTTACATATTTTGACAGGTGGTTTGTTGTTGTTGTTTGTTTTTTTATCAAGCCCATTCTGGGCAGGCAAAAGAACATAGTCTATAGAGCCAAGTCTTTTGTAGTATCTTATATTATATTGCGTAACGAAGTAAGCCGGGATAGTATGTTGTATTATTTCGTACATCGAAAAGGGATGGCACATTGAAGTACTTATCGCTACCTTATAGGTTAGAAACGTTTGTTTTGATTTCAAAGTATTGGGACCTATTAAATCAAGAATTCAAGAAAAAAACACGCTTTACATAATGTAATGGAATGCCAGTGCTTATCTTTCGGCTTCTTCATCAGACCTTGAAGCCCTAATCGTGGTCAAAGTTCATTACAAGACTTTTTTAACAGCTTCACACACAGCTTCGATAGGTACCGATGTTTCATAAAGTTCCAGTTTAAACCCTCCGGCTCCATCATCAGATCAGTTCTACAGTACAATATTATTGTATTGTCATCAGAAATACACACTGCTGCCACTTTTCATGACGCTTCGCTACGACCCTTGGAAGATGGTTAATTTTTTTCCAATTCATAAGGAGCAAAGCCAAAACGACCCACTGACCAAGCCATCCTCAAATGGAGAACAAGAGATGGGAAAAGAAGTGCAGGCAGACCACCAGCCAAATGGACCTACGATATAATGACCGTTGCTGAGGAAACATAGATGAGACTGGCAGCCGCTGGAGCGAACTGGAAAATACTTGGAAAGGCATTCGCCCAGCAGTGGGCTTATATATGATAAAGTAAAGGAAGAAAATATATGATAAAGTAAAGGAAGAAAATGTTTCATACAGGTCAACTTCATAAAAGTGTTAAATAAAATGATAAAATTTAGGTTTTTGGACTCATTTTGTGGTAAAATAATTATATTTATAAAAAAATTAAAAAATTTTATTTTTAATTAATAATTCTAACTAACCTAAACAATAGCTTACACACAAGCATAGCCTGTATTGTTGCAAATAATAAATTTTAGTTAGCGGGCCGCTGTTAAAAATTTACAGTATAAATTTTTTTATTTTGGTTAGTGGGATGTGTAGTAATTATCTATACCAATATTATAAAGAGGAAAGATTTGTTTGTTTGTTTGTTTGTTTGTAACGAATAGGCTCCGGAAATACTGAAACGATTTGAAAAATTCTTTCACTGGTAGGAAGCTACATTAACCCCGAGTGTCATAGGCTATATTAGATTTTCAAAAAAATTAGGGATCCTTACCTAAACTCAAAAAATGTAACCCGAGGTGCAATATTTTTTCCGTTGTTTACATATTTTGACAGGTGGTTTGTTGTTGTTGTTTGTTTTTTATTCGGCCATTCTGGCCATTAAAAAGAACATAGTCTTTAGAGCCAAGTCTTTTGTAGTATCTTATATTCAATGGCGTAACGAAGTAAGCCGGGAAAGCTAGTGTTTTATGAAGCGACTTAGCGGTATTAGCTCGGGCAATAATACGGACAGCATAATCCGGCAGCGATCCGACCATAAAGCGGATTATCGATGCGAAACCTAACCGGGCCCTTAGTCTCATCGCGCAAAACGTAACTATCGAATAAAAGTAGAGTAGAAACAGTACGTTAATCGCAAGAAAATAAACATTTGGTAGTCTCGTAATCAATTTTGCTATAACTATAGCAGTAGTATCGCAACAGATTGGAATTGACCAAAAAGGGTAGTCTGCTCCAAAATAAGATAATGTTATGATTACGTTCGACTGACATTATAAATGTCAATACTGATTGATATTAAGTGACAGTTGCACTACGCCCGGTCCAATTTCATCTAATATAACAGGATTAACTATTTAGGTAAAATAACCCAGATTATTCTATAGCTTGCTATTCATATTCTATTGCTATACTATAATGATCGATCAAAGTTAGGAGACTCGCAATTTTTGACCCAATCGTAGTAGAGTAATAGTAGAATAATAATAGAATAGAAGTTTAATCGTAAGTTTAAGAGACTAGAGTCCCGATCGATTCTGTGTTACTGACAAGTCGATTTTAAATTTAAGAGGTGATTTGGCTCCCAATACCTAACCAGTGACGTAAAAAGAGAACAGATAATGGACGGGCGGAAACGCCTTTGTTGGAATAATTGAAGAGCCACACTGCGATCGCCAACCCGCCTGCCAAGCGTGGCGATTGTGGCAAGCTCCCTCCCCAATGTTTGCTCTTTGTAGCAATCTGTGAAAAAGACCTATGTCCTGCAGTGGACTTAAATTCTATAGTAATTAAGATTTTCTCAAAGTAATCAAAGTGGCTTCTCAAAGTAATCAATTTTAAAACAAAGTGGCTTGCCACATCTGTCCCTATGTAATTAATGCTCAAATCTTTAAAACTAGGCAACGGATTGTATTATAAGTAGGTATAATACATACTCAAAATAGTAATAGGTTAGGCAGTACGAAGTTCGCCGGTTAGATAATCATGAACTTAATGTTATCTTAATTATCGCATTCAGTAACCATTGCTGCGTTTCTTAAGTGCCTGTAAGCGATCAAATTCTTTGTCTAATTTTACGTGTTTGTCAAATAATTTGATCGTGTGCATCTGAGTATGAAGCGTCTATAGATGGACACGTGTTTGACAAACAAATTTGACACATTATAGAGATACGGTTGTGATTCTCAAAAAACTAAAATTATTATCATAAGCGATAATGTCACTGGTTAATTAAGTTAAAATGAATTGAACCTCTGCCCGGCACAACCAACTATTGTGCAAACTATTTTGATTCCAAAGCGCGGTTAGATCTGTCCAACATTATACACTATCAATATCAATATTTTTCATATTAGTATGAATATTTGTTAAAGAAGGAACTTAGACTAGACAGCTAGTTTACACGCTGCAGTACCGGGCCGAAGAATAGGACTGAGGTATCCCCTGCCTGTCGTAAGAGGCGACTAAGAGGGGACCCCGGGGTCGTTGGGTGCACGAGGCGGGGGCTTCTTGTAGTTATATAACGGCCCCGAGAAGGACCGCGGAACGCGGGTGTCCCGTTTCCGCCTTTAAGCGTGGGGATAGCTACCACACTCCGGGGTGACAACCATCGTGTCCCCCGAGGAGAGGCTATACAGCCAATGCTGGGGGGGAGCTTTCCACAGGCTCACCCGCGACCCTCCTGCTATCAGCCGAGAAGGACACCGGCGAGTGGGTGCGAAGTTGCGAACCCCACATAACCCTGCGGCTCCCCCTGGGGCTGCAGGGTACTCGTTAGGAGTTTCCCCGCCTAAAAAAAAAAAAAAGACAATTTCCTTTTCAGTTCCCGTAAAATTATTGGGATTAAAAGTAGCCTATGTAATGTACTTTAAAAGGCTCTAGAGTCTAGACTTTTCTTGTAGCAAATTTCCGAAGACGATCTAAAACAATTTAATACATAAGTAAAGAAATAAATTGACAAGAAAAGTTCGCATAAAAGATGGCGGTTATTGAGCACTCCGCAGCTTCGCCAGCGCACTTTCCCTACAAAATGCAAAATCCAGTTTTTTTTTACAACAGTAAGATTTTTGGTATAAATACTAGCCTATGTCCTTTCTCAGTCTCAAGACTATGCGTGTAGGTACCAAATTCCCAAAAAATATATAAAACAATTAACTAGTTAAGGTGGTAACTCTCGCTATGGCGCGAAATTCAAATTTTTTCGTCTTTTTTATTTATTCTGGCGAAAGTATACATATTTTTAAAAGTTTAAATGAATTCGCGTATGTAAAAAACCATTTCCCACATTGTAATACAACGTTTTTAGAAGACAGACCTACTGATTTTGTGCCTAAGGACATAAAGGCCAAAAATCAAGTTAGGTCCTTAGACACAAAATTAGTAAGTCTGTCTTCGAAAAACGTTGTATTACAATGTGGGAAATGGTTTTTTACATACGCGAATTCATTAAAACTTTATTAAAAATGAATACTTTCGCCAGAATAATTAAAAAACGCGAAAAAATTTGAATTTTGCGCCATACCGTGACTTACCGCCTTAAATAAAGAAATAAAATTAACGATAAAAGTTAGCATGAAATGCTTAGATGCGGTAAAAGATATAGATTTATAAAACACAAAAACAGCTTAAACAAACAACTTGATCGAAAACACAAATCAAGGGCTTAATTCAACTAAATTGTTTTGTTTTGCCCTATCAGAGGTCGGTATCTAACTATAAGCCCTTTATCTTTTTATCGCGACAGGTGTCCTTATCCCATGACCCTTTGACCAATGTCAACCATTAGTGATTTAAAAAAAAAAACAATATAAAAAACAAATTAATTTTAGATTCGAATTCGTGGGTTTAAAAATAGGGGTGCGAAGTTTTGTATGTGCGAATACGCAGGTCCAAGTTCGGTTCCCAGATTGTATGTGTCAGGTTCTGGGGTTTGTCGTGTAATCTCAACACCCTAAACAGGTTCTTTCCAGCTAAAAGAAAAAGAAAACAATAAGTCTATCAAACATATAATATGTATGAAAGATAATACATTTTAATTTTTAATAGAAGGCAGTGTAAAATGGGCAGCCTTAGAGCTAAATGCAAGTTTTGTAATAAAATTACTTTTAATTAAAATTATTAATATATAAGATAAGCCTAACACACACAAATTATTTTAAGTTTCTATATTTTTCTGATAACCCTATAAAATAATTAACCTCCTTGTTTTAAAAACTTTTTTTCTTCTTTATTTTTAAGGGTTGTTAAAGGTGAAGATAAAACGATATCTCATTAATTGCTTACTATTAATTGTTGCTGTTACATTTCAATTAAACAAATTCGACGACTAGAAAAAACTAATTATAAATGTGAGAACGGAATCGAAAATGTTCACCAATAAGGCTCTAAAATTTTTTTTTTATAAAAAAAAGGTTTCAAAGAGTTGGTATTATGTTAAGATGCTTAAAAAAGTGATATTAGCACCAATCGCAAAAGTAATAAAAATCCATGTGTAATCATAACCGAGATTCTGTATGGCACTAGATAATCTTGCTTAGTATTTTTAGGTCACTGGTTGTGGATTGTTACGTTAAAGACCAAATCAATCTACTAGGTGTTGCTAAAGTGGGGGTCGCGGATTTGAACATAAAGATTGAAAGATCTCCCGAGACCCCCTTGCTAACAACCGAGATGGACACCGGCGGGGTTTCAGTGGGTGCGAACCCCACATAACCCTGCGGCTCCCCCCGGGGCTGCAAGGTACTCGTGAGGAGTTTTCCCGCCTTAAAAAAAAAAGGTGTTGCTAAAAGAAGCTACTTCATTAAATCATGAGAAATAACTATGGATTGCCTTTAAAAAGTCACTGCATTTAACGAAAAATTACAGAAAATTGTTTATTTAATCAAACACAGAGATAGTTATGAAATTATAGTGTCGACGGCGAGACTTGCACAATGGAACATGCTACATGGACGTGCCTACAAAAAGAATTAATATTTTATTCTAAAAACGTTATTTGAAATAGTTGTTAATGCTCTTTACGATTGGTGCGATTGTTATCTGTGCTTAGTTGATTTATCACTGAAGTGTCAATTTTATATTTAAATTTTTACCTAACTTCATTCCCTTTACCGTGTTTTATGTACTTAGGTATTTGTTGAAAAAGACTTACATAATTATGCCGTCTGATAACTGTGTTAAAGTTCCGGGAGTACAGTGAATGAGGATCGTACAAGACCGATCTTTGTGACGATCTATGTGTAATTAATTTTATAAATAATATTTCATTATAATTTTGATTTCAGGGAAACAAGGCAGAAACTTTACAAAACTATGAATAAACTAGAGCCTGCCCCGCGGTTTTACCTGCGCAGATTTCTCATAAACACCGAAATTTCGTTTTTTCTCGTTCCCATGGGAATTGAGGGAATTTATACCTTAGTGCTACCATAACTCCCGAACGTGCAAAATTTTAGCCCGCTACGCCTATAGTTTCGATTCTGCGTTGTCTCTCAGTCAGTCAGTAACGGAAACGTTTTAAATATGATAATATTATAAAAAAATGGGGTTTAAGATAATGGCTTCTCAGATATCCTAAGTCGTACAACTAATGTATTAAAATGATGCAGAAGCTTAAATCCTACTTAGTGGCAAATTACGATAGTCTTCGCTAAGTACCCATTTGCTTCTAGTTTGGGTCAAGGCAATAAATATCATTATAGAAATATTATTAAAGGACAAAGTGACAGGAGTCGAATAGCGTGTATGCAATTATGCATGTGTAGGAGAAAAAAAAAGGAATATAAACAGAGGGCCAATTACGGCCGCTTTTGCAATATTGTTTTCCGTCCTCTAGATACAAATGTCAATACAAAAAAAACGCAAAGAGGACGCAAAGCAATATTTTAAAAGCGGCCGTAATAGCCCCTCAGTGCTCTATCAAATCTCTGCCAGGTAATCTCTAATCTCTCTATATAGAACACGAGCTGTCCCGGCTTATTTCGTTACGCCATAGAATATAAGATACTACTAAACATTTGGCTCTATATACAATGTTTTTTTGACTGCCCAGAATGGGCGAATAAAAAAACAAACAACAACAACAAACCACCTGTCAAAATATGTAAACAACGGAAAAAATATTGCTCTTTGGGTTACATTACTTGAGTTTAAGTAAGGATCCCTAATTTTTTTGAAAATCTAATATAGACTATGACACTCGGGGATAGTGTAGCTTCCTACCAGGTAAAGAATTTTTCAAATCGGTTCAGTATTTCCGGAGCCTATTCGTTCATCATCATCATCATTTCAGCCGTAGGACGTCCACTGCTGGACATAGGCCTCCCTCAAGGCTCTCCATCTGTACCGATCGCAGGTGGCCTGCATCCAGCGTGGACCCGCAGCCTTGCGCAGACCATCCGTCCGCCTATTCGTTACAAACAAACAAACCTTTCCTCTTTATAATATTGGTATAGATGGTATATAGACTAACTGACACGGTAAATCGTACCGCCTTACGTTCTAAATTTAAAAAAGCAACCTTTAGGCTGTGTCCCAGCCGTGAAAGTATTTTTGAAATCGGTTCAGTACTTTATGTGCCTATTCAATACAAACAAATAAATAAGCACACAATCAAATCTTTCCTCTTTATATGTTGTACTTCACATTATTGTGTCTTGTGTGTTTAAGTTTACATTTAGAAACTTACTTTTTGTAAAAAAAATATGTGGCTACTAAGAAATAAAATTAAAAAATATAATGACTTGCTATATTAAGATACTTTAGAAATTAACAGAAATAAGATCGTTTCTATGATAAAATATCTTTTAAAATTGAAATAATTTTAAGCCTTTAAGTTTATTTCAGGGTTGAAGAAGCAGAAGATAAAAATAAGTTTCCTATCGCGCTTAACCGCAGTCTATATTGAAAAAAAATATACCAGTACACCTGTACAAAAAATAACAACACCCACAAACACTTATTCGTCACATGTTATTAGGACAAACGTTGTCGCATTCAGGAAATTAGGGTGATTTTTAAATTCGTGCTCGGATCGTATTTAATCGTTTCTGATTGTGGTTACATGATACGATAAAGCGGAAGCGTTAGCGTGAAGCGGAGCGGTATTATTTAACCGATATCGATAACGCTTTTTCTGTAGGTACTTGATTGCTTTCGTGGCTCAGTTAGCAGCTATGTGGACAATGCGGACGCGAGAGTACCGGGTTTGATTCCATCATAATTGTTATGATGAAAATTGATGGTTGCATGTATTTGTTCGTCTCTGTATGTGTGTCACCCAAGATACAGATTCTATCAAGTTAGGGGCTCTAAGTGTGATAACTTTTTTATTAACTTATAAAATTAGCGTAAGTCATCCTATCTACCTACTCTAACCTGTATCTTCCAGGCTTGTCCGAGCAACAAAATACTGTAGAAAGAGTCTGTCTTGCCACTCGAACCAGACTCTGCCCTGTGGTGGCATGCTGTCAATCAGGGGTCGGATTTTCTTATTTAAAAAAGCACAAAAACTCAATATTTTTGTCTCCTTGTTGCACTATTATGTTATATCAATTTTATCAAATTTTAAGTTTTGCAATTTTCTAAAAAAAAAAAAATTTAAAAATCTATTAAGGATGTTGCTCTATTGCATTAACTAAATTGTACCTATTGACTTACGATAGGTACAGTGGCGGTCTAGGAGGACGTAACAGATTCGTCTATGGTTTCGTCAGCCATAGACTGTATTGCCAAAGAACAAGAGCTATTTTGCAATACAGAAAAACCGGAAGTATTACGGCGACCTAGACCGCCACTGTACAAATGGCCGTCAAAATAAGCAAATAAGGCCCCAGACCTATCCACAAAGCCTATGGTGTATGAACATTTCAAATTTAGTTTTCAATATTTTCCGCTGTCGCTCGCACTCAGGTCATAACCTTAAAACTAGGGGTAAATTCTATTTGAATAATCGAAACGATCGTGTTTAAATAAACGCTCGAGTGTGTTGCAACTGTAATCGACACGAAATGCCATTGTTCGAGTAATTTCCAAGAATTTTAATGTTTCTTTTTTTAAATTATTAAGAAAAAAACATTATTGATGATCGAATTGGTTATGTTTGAAATTTTTGTTGAAACAGAATTATTTGAAAACTTTTAGGGTAATATTATATGAAATTATTTACAGCTATTTCACAAAAAAAAAAAAAACACAAGATACGGAATAGAAAATGACGTTGACTTCCAGATAACCTGTATTTCGTATAAGATAACAAATTTTAAATCATGGTTGAGCGGAAATAAAAAAAAGTGTATATGGGCAAACTAGTGATGAGGTAGCTACCACCCCACCACTCTCTCGCCCTGATAAATAAATGATTTTACATTTTTATTCAATGAATTCATCAACTACTTTATTCTAAACTGAATAGATGAGTTATTGAAAAAACAAAATAAAATCATCACCACTAAAACAAAAACAATGAAAAAAAGAACACGTCATTTAAAAAATTATCAATAGCCAGTGTGAAAGGGCCGCCTCTACCATAAAGAGCGGGCAATCCTCGCCGACCCAACTAATTACAACTGCCGGCCATAAACTACTCACTACTAATAAGTATTTATGCAAAACTTTTGTCTGTTTGTTTGACTATACTATAGTTTATGGAAAAGGGTTTCGAAAATCGTAACTTTATTTCTGTCTTTTAAAAATCTAACTTGTATTGTATATTTAAATATTAAAAGCGCTATACATAATAAAATTGATAACATCAAACTAAGAGCCCCCAACTAGGTAGAACCTGTATCTAGCTAGGGTGTGCGAAACACACAAATACACCCTGGAAACAAAGATCGATAGATTAAAATAAAACTCCTAATAATTTCTTTTTTTCAATAAAGGAACCCACCATTAATAAACTGACACTTACATACTTAAATAGGGCACTTCCTTTTTTTCGAAGTCGGTTAAAATAGGTACCAAAACCTTATCCCTAATGTAACAGAATGCTTATTTGAAAACCGCATCAAAATGGTTTTAGCCAAACGCGAGATAATCGCGGACAAGCATCGAGGTCAACCTGACAACCCCCTTTTCTTAAAGTCGGTAAATAAGACAAGTTTTATAGGAATATATTTTTTCAAGTACTTATACGTTTATTTACAAGTTAAGGTTAATTAACGCAGTCGAAGCAAAAGTTAAAGTTGTAGAGTGAGTCGTAAAAGTCATATAATCATAACTTGTGAAGTCCTAAATGCAGATTCGCACCCTTAAAGGTGTGAACTGCGGATCATTAAATTAAAAGTTGAAAACGTTATGGTATAGTACGCATTGCAAATTCCATGGAATTGTGTATCATTTGACAGTACTTGATACTGAGACCCTATTGCGGCCGCTCTTGCAATTTTGCTTTGCGTCCTCCAAGTGTCAAAGTCAATACAAAAAAACGCAAAGAAGACGCAAAGCAATATTGCTAAAGCGGCCGTAATAGGGCCTCAGCGCTATTTCGGCACACCTCGGACACTTCATAGAAAAAAGCGCGTTGCTTCGCTCACAGCCGAAACTCGTGTACTCGCGTATCGTGCTTGCGTGAGTGAGATGAGAAGTGCGACCGGACGCCAATAATCTATGGTTCCCGGGGTCCCTTCCAAAAGCGCCAAGACGGCCGCTGGGGGGTTTTAGTGGGTGCGAGCCCCACATACCCCCGACGCTCCCCCGAGCGTTGAAATGCGATAGGCAATTGCCCCCGTTACAAAAAAAAAAGATGAGACGTGCGACGCTGCTTTATTTGTACTGAGCGGTAACTGAGAGGTAACCGAGAGCGGGGGAGCTGCACTTGCTGAGGGAGGCAGGGAGCGCCCATACTGTACGTAGTACTATAAATTATACTGTGATACCGGGGTGTTCATAATGACCTATTACTATTAACTACTAACCCTCTAACTACCTACCCTCCGAAAAAGTTGAGTCAGATGATTAATCTTGATTATGGTTTTAATTTCGATGCCCATTATGATCAATACATATTAAAAGACAAACCTTCCTTTTGAATCACTCTATCTACCTATTAAAAAAATCAGATCAAATTCTATTGCAGTTTTAATGATTTAAGCATACATACCCAAGTAGCATTGAAGAATTTTGTTTAAATCGCATATATCTTAACAGTGTCTGTATTGTGATTTAACTAAATAAAAAACGATTTCATATAGTCACATATTTCTTAAAGGCTATATAGTATTCCAATACCGCTTTTTGAGAAAATAAAGATTATACAAATCGTAGTTAAATCATCTCAAACCTATTCAGTATTAATTAAGGTTTCAGATTAACCATAAAACTCTCTTTTCTCTCAACTCTCATTATTTGTAAACTGAATTAAATCATTAAGGGATAGTTGTTCGACTTAAACAGTCGCACTAATGCAAAAAAGATTTGCTATCCAAACTAAAAGCCATATTAAGACGTCGGTCCTAAAATCAGTTTTTGCTAGGCATAACACAAATACATTTTGTATTAATTATTAT
Source organism: Euspilapteryx auroguttella (assembly GCA_951802225.1). NCBI lineage: Eukaryota > Metazoa > Arthropoda > Insecta > Lepidoptera > Gracillariidae > Euspilapteryx > Euspilapteryx auroguttella. Next base: position 5,744,204 of record OX637662.1, read on the forward strand.
TTTATAAGTAATAATTGATTTAGAGGGACGGTTTGTACAAGATGGAGAAAAGTTAAATTAGCAAAGACGTTGAAAAATTAAAAAAATAACCTTTAACACAGAAATGTCCCTTTCCCATAATTTTCCTTTCACCTAATGTCCCTCTTTCTTAAAATGTATTTTCCCAAAATGACCCTTTCTCAAAATGACACTTTCTCAAAATGACCATTTCTCAAAATGTACCACACCGAAAAAACCTTTGTCATAATGTCCCTTTTGCTTTTATTTTTTGTAGACAGTTTCGAAGAAATATTTGCGAACGGTGCATTATGGGTCTAAATTGTAGGGCCTTTCACTCTTAATCGATGCAAAGTAGGTAGATAGTTACGGTCACGGACTCGTTTAGCATAATACATTTGTACATTTTGTATTATTAGTCTTTGAATAAGTATTTGATCCACTTAAATAAGTTAAAAGTATTAGGTTGCCAATGCAGGTAGTTTATATATATTTTCCGAACTAGCTCTAACACAGCTTTCTCAGCTAAACAAAATATGATAACTCGATGATATGACAGCATTGAAAACCATTGCTGATTTTCTTATGGTATGTACTTTTGTGGTTCTTAAAAAGCAGCAAAAGGCAGTGAAATAAAATATTACAACAGTTTCCGTTTTGACACAAGTGTGAGCAGAATGGTCTGATAGAAATACTTGCCACACACACTAGACTTTATATGCAAGCTCTGCTGCTGTTTAAATGCACTTTATTGCTAAAACACCAAAAAAACATAATAACTTTCTTTGAAAACCATAACGCATTTAAAGAATTCTCAAAACGTCCTTTTCTCAAAATGTCCTTTACGCAAAATGACCTTTCGAAAAATGACCATTTCTCCACTTCTATTAGTTGTGGCTTCTAAACGTGGGACACTATTAAAAAAGTCATTTTGCGAAAGGAACTATAAGCGGAAGTGAGGAATACTTACAAAAGCTTGAATTGGAAATTATCCTTTTAAATTCTGCCATATAGCCATAGTCAAGTCACGTCACTTTCTACCCGAATCGCCAACATGCCAGCCACAAACATAGATAATATTAATTCGTTTGAACAACCTTGTAATGCATTCTGATAAACACAATTGTACACAAACATCTAATTTATGTGTCTTATAATATTGCATACGTCTATCACTTTTAACACTTACACTTGGTATTAGAAAAACTAACTCTGTTGCAAAACAAATAAATCTAGATTTAAGAAATCAAAGTAAAGGATCAAATTAATCAGAATAGTATTCATGAAATCAATCGGAAGTATCACTTAAATCGTTGAGGATTTACTTAATCAAACTAAAGGATCACTTAATACTGTGAGATTTAAATGTTACTTACGTTTGATTTAGTAAAACGATTAAGTATTAAGTGAGATTTGAGGAAATCGTTTTTGAGTAAAACATTTCTAAAATAGCATTATTTCAAAACGAACTTATTAATCTTTGATTTAATTGATACTCAACTACCCTTTTGAATCCTTACTTTTCTAAATTCAGATTTCGTCAAGTAAAATAAGATTATACGCCATTTTGAACTTTTAGAAAACAGAACAACAAAATAAAATCGAAGTGATATCGTGAAAAAAGTGTGGATTTCAGTTAAATGTGACTAGTGTAATAGTTTTTACTGAAGAAATAAGTGATTATGTGATGAGAAAAGGTAATATTAATGACATAAATGATAACTTTATTTTTATTCCGTACACAATTATTCTTTATTTTATTGTTATTTCAAGCTATTTCGAAAGCCCGTTTGTTTTATGGCTCTTTCTATCGATTTTACACGATAAATGATCATGCGTTTAAGATTTTTATTGCTTACGACGAAATAAAACGGATTTCTAATTGTCATATTTACTTATAGTTTACAAATTCTTAACACTAGTCTAAGTAAAGTTCTTGTGTTGTAGCATAAAATGTTCACCATATTTTCTTTATTATGATTAATTAAATTGAAAACGTTTTAAATTTTTCTTCGCTTAGCAAAAATTGAATTAGTTAAATAGATTAAAAAACAGTTTTAATTTTGCATTTAAATCTATTTTGCTGCCTTAACTTAAACTTCAAGATATCGCGAAACCTTAGTTAAGGAATCTGGAAAACCCTATTAAATCCCAATTGCTTAAATAAGGTTAAAGTATGATTTAGCAGTAGTATTAACTCCCCCTTCATATTCTCCTAAATACCGTGCCCACTTTTTCTTAACTGACCCTCCAAGCAAGTCTTAGGGATATCTTGAGGGACATAATAGTTTTGGCCAAGGCAATAGCTGGAATTAGCCATGTTGCCTTCAAGAAATCTTCAATACTCAGTTAAATCTATCGGTTGCTACTTGGGTAGGGACAGACGCGGGAAGCGACTTTGTTTTATACCATGTATCGTGATATTGATGTTAGGCGGTACAAAGTTCGCCGGGTCGACTAGTTATTCATCGAAGTCCCAGTTAACATATTTTCCAACTAATCCGCAGAAGAAAAAATACAAAATTGATCAAGAAAGATCGCGTATTATTCACTTTGCCGCCATTACGAACCGTTGCCGATTACCACGGTTTTTAACGTGGGAACAAACTACTTAACAAGGTTTTTCATACAAATATTTTAATATACATTTAACAGTTACTAGACGTAAACTAACAATTAGTTACTGTAAAATTTATAGCGAATAATTTGAGGATCTTCAATTAGTTCAAATAGTATTTACGTTAAAAGGTTAAAAGAAACGCTTGTTAGCGCTTTCCACATGAATACACCCTTAGGCCTTATTTAGGGAGACGAGGCGCGTTGCGTAGGGCGTCGTGGGGGCGCCGCTTCGGGCGCCGAGGCGTCTCCTTGTACGATATCTAACATAGGCCTATGACCGCATTTAGAGACACGCAGGGCGTTGCGCGGGGCGTCGTGCGGGACGTGCTGCGATTAAATCAAACGTATTAGTATTAGCAATGCAATTTAATGTAGCGGAGACGCGTCGGCATAGTCAATCCGGGACCCGCGACGGCTCCCGCGGCAGTGCACGCGCCGGTGCACGCCCCGCGTGCCCATAAATGCGGCCTTAGTCTTAGGCCTAGAGAATACACCTGGCGAGGCAAGTTACTGAAAGTTGAACAACGGTCCCTACCAAATGTCATAGTACAGGGTTCAAAACAGTTTTCAACTGTAGAAAACTCTAAGCTACTTAAAAAACGGCACAAGAGGCAAAAAATACTCCCAGACCGGGAAAAAAATTCGTCATAACAATTTTGGCCTCCGCAGGAAAACGCTCCCGCTGCTTCCGAGTCGCAGTCCACATCACTGCCAACTGGGCCACGGAAAAGTCAAATAAGAAAAAATAAACGCATTAAAAAAAATTCGCTTCCAAAATATCTCTCGATATAGGTAATAAAGTTTATGCAACCCGGTCACATCCCAGAAGTTATTTTGACATGCCGATCTTCATCGTTGCTCATAAAGCTGTTTGTCTACCATGGTAGCGTCTTTTTGAAGCGTCAAGGAACGCCTTTACTGTCATGGGATGACGTAATAATAAACAAGCAAAAATTCTTTTAAAATGATTATGGTAAGCAAAACTTGAAATTTATATTATCGTCATAAAAAAAATCCCTTTTCTACAAATTATACAAAGAGAGATTGATGTAAATCCTAAGACTAGGTTAAAATCACGAATTTGTTTAACAATTTTGTGATTTAAACATAATCTTACGATTTGGCCTCTTCTGTCTTTTTAGTTTAAAGGCCCTAATAGCCTACTCTGCGTCTTTCGGTACGCGATCGCCATTCACGATTTTTTTGGCCCCGGCGTACATCAGTTCCTAAAGCTACTATTGCCTGCCAATTGCCACTTAAGCTTTGCAGTTATTTAGAGACGTGAAATTGTATATCGAAGCGTTATAAATTTAAATCACCGACGCTTCAATACGGTGGGAAGCCGGACTAAAATCATAAATGACTCCAACGAATTAGGGACGCTCAATAAACCCCAACTATTAGTTATAAACAAACGGATGCCGACATCAGAAATTGATTACTACAAAATACTTTGAAGTCACTAAAAGTTTCGAATAACATTTATTGGGTAATCGACTACTAATAAAGGGTCGGATAATCGTAACAACGTGAAATAATCGATTCAGAGTCATCTAGGTTTCTCGATTCTGATTGACTAATCAAAGTTTTTGTATATGGGTATGGGTCTTAGTTTCGGTGAGTCAAAAAATATTTGTAGAAGTAGCACAAGATATTTAAGTCGGTTTTGTGAATGTTTTTATGGCTCCTATAAGGCATCTTTATGCCTTATGGTTTCTTGCCAATACAAATGTATTTCTATACTTACTTAATAAGAATAGCGATATCACTACGGCAACTATAATGCTCTCCGTTAGTCAGAGGGAAGTATTTAATGCAAATTGCATTTTTTTTTGTAAAATAATAAAAAATAAAAAATAAAGTTAAATTTTACATGTGCAATATAATTCAAACTTATCTTAAAACGCTACCCTAATATACTTCCGGGTTTTTGAGATTCGCGCCATCCTAATAAAATATAATCTACGCAAAACTGTATCTAATTCACAAAACAATTAACCAACTTTTAATAACAGATATCTATTAAAACTAAGGTTTATATAAATTTACATTAGATTTTATAGCCTCAAACTCCATTCCGTATAAGTTAGCGCAAACAGGAGCTTAAAAGGAGGCCGCATTTCTGTAGGTCTCTATTTTTTACATCTACAGTTTTCGGCGTGTGGTTTCGGCATACAATACCACCACTAAATCACAACCACCCACCAATCACCCACCTCTCATGGGAGTTTTTGTGGAAAGAGGGGTAAGGATTGATAAGAATATTAATCTCGATTACAAATAATTCAGACATAAAAGATCAAAAAATTAATTATAGTACAATTGTTATAATAACAAATCACACTCCGACCTGAAAATATCAATGATTACTGAATATAATGAATGCACAGATCACCGATCTTCGTTTTTGGTATAATTACGTATTTAATAACCACAATTCGAAAAATTGTAATAGGATAGGCCACTCGTGTCTAAGTTTAAGCGTAGCAAGCCACAAGTTGTTGCTTTCGTGTGCGCTCTCAATAAACTTTCTTATCAATTATAGTCTATCACCAAAACAGTTCAAATACAAATTTCAACTAATAAAAAGTGTAAGAGGACTAGAAATTCACACGTTTCGAGTTCAGACTTGAATAAAAATTCGTAATTAAAGTTTTATATGAAAGAAAAATAAAACTGAACAAATCAAATTGCTTCACGGCGGCAATCAAGGATAATTATAAACAATAAAACCCATAATGTTTCGGCTTCTTGGGATGCGGGTTTTTGATATAGCTTTACTAATACGCGGCCAGTTGATTGAGGTTGTTATTATTTCAATCTTTTATTGTTATAATTTTCGATGTATTCATACTATGATAAGGTGATTTTCGCGCACCTAATAAAAACGTGCATGCATTTGGACCATGCAACCATTTCTGAGCAACATCAGCAACATTAAGGAGGCCTTAAACATAAATTGTAGCACCGATTGCTAAAAAAAAACCTCTTAACCATGGCAAATCGAAAAAAAATCACATTAAGACACTAGATAATCTTGCTTAGTATTTTCAGTGCATTTTTAAAAAGGCTTTGTCAAACAGACGACCCTACAGCGTTGCGCGCTAGCCTTGCGCGGCGCTAGAGCATCGACTTTTAATGTACTCTATGACTGTATTACCCTTTTTTTTTGTAACGGGGGGAAATGTCTATCGAATTTCCCGACGCTCTGGGGAGCGTCGGGGGTATGTAGGGCTCGCACCCATTTAAACCCCCCGGCGGCCGTCTTGGCGCTTTTGAGGACCCCGGGACCCATACATTATAGCGTCCGAAGTCCTTCCCACGCTCAGCTGCATCAGCTTTGTGCTCGGGGAGGGCATGTTGTTCCCTCCCCGGCTCGCCTTTGTATGTGCGGCGGCAAAGTGCCACAAGCTGTGCCGCCGCCCATCTCGGGGCCGTTTGATGAGTGTGTCGGGCCCTCGCCCTTCACACCCACGACCTCAAAGACCCCTCCTACGACAGCCAGGGCATGCCGTAAACCTATTCTTACGCCCGGACCTACAGGGCTTCGCTGACAGTTTTACCCTGCCACATAGAGCGCCGACTCTACGCTCTGAAGCCGGATGCTCTAGCTAAGGCTAGCGATCTAGCGCCATCTGTTTGTCAACGCTAAAACAAGCCGATACCTATAGAAGCCTTCACAATGTAACGACAAGAAAACTCAATCTTACCTTAGTTTTACTTCCACCAATGGAGCCAGGCCTTATGGATCCAGTTTCATAGAATCTCGTCAGTATCTTGGACACGCATCCGTGTGACACCAGCAGCTGCCGACTTATGTCGCATGGTCGGACGCCGATGATTGCCAACTCGACTATCCTTTTGCGTACCATGTCCGGTAGGGGGCGCCCGTTGACGAAAACTCCGCCTAACTGGTTTACCCCCGCTTGACCTGAAAACAAAATAGTTATCTTTTCTATATCATCATCATTGTCATCAATGTTATAAAGAGGAAAGATTTGATTTTTGTTTGTGTTGAATATTCTCCGATAAAATTTCTTTTTCTGTAGAATAGAATATTCTCAAAAAATCAATACTGTTCGCTTGTCTCGCGTAAAACTCGAGAATGGCTGGGCTGATTTTGGTTTTATAATGTCTTTCGTAGTCCTTTAAACGGTAAGAAAATATGGAGTTGAGTGGAAAATAGTTAAAGCAACAATTAAAATAGTTTAACACAATTTTATTAATTATTGCCTATGTTCATTGGTGACAATCATGTACTTAGTCCTAAATTAGTAGTTGTTATAATGTGTTATTCTAAAGGTAAAATATATTTTTAATCGGTCCAGTAGTTTCGTAGCTGACTTGGATATAACGGTTTTCAAGATTGATTAGACTAAATATTAAAAAAAGATGTCCACAAGTAAATTATAATACTTTTTATATAATTTGCTACCAACGTAACGGCCAAGCTTTCACCTGCCCGACCAATTCCCGTAATATTTATTTGATTGCCAAAACCTACCTGAGACTACTGGCCGATTATAAAACGAAAAAAAAAAGATAAAAAAAGTTTTTCCATAGACAATAGATCTGTTAAAATGATAAAGATGGTAGTTCCGTGCGAGAATTTTATGGGTTTTACTTTTTAATTACGCTTCTGAAATGTAGAGACCGTAACTTTTTTTTGGATTATTTAGTGCTTTTTAATATGTTTTCCTGTAGGTATGTTTAGTGTAACGACATTGTTAGTCTTGTCATTTACAATATATCAAGCAAGATATAAAAAAAGGTTTACGTCTTTTGCTGCAGAAAAAACATGCACGTATCGTCCATCGTCGTATTCATCAACTAGAATCATGGAAGGCCATAAATGAGACAAAAAAATAAGTGAAAAACTGCGTAATTTGACCTCAACTAAAATTTGCAAAGTGGGCGGGCCCCTATGGCCTCTTACTCAAACCATAAAACTGTCTAGTCTCGTAGAAATGTGGATTAGAAGTCTCATTCCCGAAACTTCGTTTATCACATGATACTAATTGTTCTTTTGATTTCGATTGTAGGCGTTGTCGATTTAGACAGGCACGAGTTAAGGTATGGCGCGAAATTCATTTTTTTTTAACTTTTTTTAACTATTCTGGCGAAAGTATTCATCTATACCAATATTGTAAAGAGGAAAGATTTGTTTGTTTGTTAGTTTGTTTGTAACGAATAGGTTTCGGAAATACTGAACCGATTTGAAAAATTATTTTACTGGTAGGAAGCTACACTATCCCCGAGTGACATAGGCTATATAAGATTAAAAAAAAATAGGGATCCTTACTTAAACTCAAATAATGTAACCCAAGGTGCAATATTTTTTCCGTTGTTTACATATTTTGACATGTGGTTTGTTGTTTTTGTTTGTTTTTTTATTCGCCCATTCTGGGCAGTCAAAAGAACATAGTCTATAGAGCCATAAGTCTTTAGTAGTATCCTATATTATATGGCGTAACGAAGTAAGAAGGGACAGCTCGTTTTTAATAAAGTTTAAATGAATTCGCGTATGTAAAAAAACATTTCAGATTTTGTGTATATTTAACGAACTTGATTTTTGGCCTTTTGGTCCTTTGGACACAAAATCAGTTTGTCTTCCAAAAACGTTGTATGTGGGAGATAGTTTTTTACATACGCGAATTCATTAAAACTTTATTAAAAATTAACAATTTTGCCAGAATAAATAAAAAACGCGAAAAATTTGAATTTCGCGCCATACCGAGAGTTACTTGGCAACTTCGTTAGATGACGCGGCTGACTAGGTTCATGAGCTGACTATAGTAAACTGAAGATAAGATACGGCTAAAACTTCCACCTCTGCCACATTTAAGCCTTCGATGAAATCTCATTAGGCGGCATGTCGTAAATAGTTAGGGCCGGCGCATACTGAAGCACATATACATTTTTCAACTAAGGTAATTCGTTACAGTATTTCATTTGTGTTCAATAAGTATTTTGGAAACCTTCAAAATCTTGTCATAAAAATGTTAATGCGATCTCGTTGCGGGATCTTCTTTGTTTGTGCTAAAGGTTTGCTTAGCCCTACGACGTTTTTAAGTAGAAGAGATGCATTTATGATGATTATTTATTAAGGCTGCTGATGCTTTAAGATTTAAAACTGTAGTAAGTTCGAGTAGGTTAACAATTTACGGGGTAGAGTTTTACTAAAGGGGTTTCGGTAAAAAGTTACTTTGTATGTAGTAGCGTAATAAAGCTCCTTGCTCTTTAATAAAGCAAAAAAAGGAATGTTTTAAAGACTTCTTAGAATATTTTTTATTGATCGATTTAATTTTTACTAACATGATTCGGCTTTTTCATTTGTCTTATTAGCAAACTAGGGGCTGCCCCGCGGTATTTCCCGCGCAGATTTCTCATAAACACAAAAATCCCGCTTTTTCCCGTTCCCGTGGGAATTTCGTGAAATCCTTTCTTAGTGCTCACCTACACTTCCTAAGGAACCTACATGCCAAATTTCAGCTTTGTACGCCCAGTAGTTTAGACTCTGCGTTGTCTGTCAGTCAGTCAGTCAGTCAGTCAGTCAGTCAGTCAGTAACGGAAGAGTTTTATATATATTGATTGATACAATAAAATAGCACGAGTCAAATACGATTTCTATTATTAAGAAGGGTTTATTTTAATATAGTTGTTCAGTGTACGCATGCCTTTAGCAATACCAGTAGCATCGTATTAGTGCAAAGCGTTAACGATGCACGCTTGATGGCCAGCGTTGGAGCCAATTCTTCTGACGTTTTATTAAAGACTTTGCGGCCTATAGGGCTTTAGGCACATAGGAGAAGGCACGGCGAATCGGAGTTAAGCAAAGCGAAATAAAATAGAAAAAGGTTTTAAAACAAACTATAAGTCGGTTTAATGAAATGTATGAGCTTTGTTTTCGGGTTCAGACTTAGCTGAAAGTCGTAAACTGCTAGATATAGGCCTGCCCCAAAGATCGCCATATTGACCAGTCTTCTGCGACCCTCACCCAGGTCACTCCTGCAATGTTCAACTAATCGCCTGACCACCTTATGGGGGGTCTGCTTACTCTGCGGCTTCCGGTGCTCAGTCGCGATTCGAGAATTATCGAACTTTTGAATTTTCCTTTACCATCCATCGTGGTTCTTAGCCACCAAAATTTTTAGCCATATCGGTCAAGCATTTACGGAGTAAACGCGTAACACACAGTATTACTTTCGTATTTATAATTTTAGTATGGATAATTGCAAAAAAATACCTAATTTGACAGTAAAGTCCCATGGATCAAAAAGGTGCGGCTTTAACGACTCAGTGGTTAGCAATAAAGGTGATTTTCTGATTACTATTCAGTGTTTCTGCTAATTGTGCCCGTAAAACTGTGGCGGGGCCAGATCAAATGACAATCGGGTTGTAATAAAATGACGGTACTGTGAACACTTTTAATTTGCGTGCCCGAAGATTCATTCCGTTTCAGATCACTTATAGCCCTGTCCAATAAAAACAATGAATTAATAAAGAATCTGTTGTTTAAAACAGTGTTTAGGTACGTCTTTGTTAACAACACTTTAGTTGTTACATATTATTATTATTGTATTTTTTGTGGCGCAAATAAAGATCTGTCTTCGTCTATGTCTAACAACACAAGCAGACTTAGAGATTAAGATTTGACTTCTAACTGTCCGAATTAAATTAAGAATCATTGTCCCTCTCCAAAACCCACAGTTGAGTTCCGACTTGAAAACAGTGAGAATTCGCTCGACGGAGTAATAGTTAATCCGTACTCGAGAACGGCTAGAGATAGATTTTGAACTTCAGAGAGTCAATTAAAAGTAGAGTCAGAGTCAGAGCTTGCGCTCAAAACTGACAAACTTTAACTTCAACTTGTTCTCCGCTCCTTCCTTCCCGCCTCCTTGCTCTTGCTTATATTTAACCATCGCTCGCTACAAAAACTAAAATCAAGCGATCGCCCTGCAAATAAACTCATTTCAGCTCTGCTCATCCTCCAAAAGCAATATCTCGCTATTTATCCCCCAACTTACACTAATAACCGCTAAAAATCCGCTCCGGCCACCGTTTCGCGGCGGCGTTGTAAAATCAGTCACAAGTCGTAAAACGCGTAATAACTTCCACGATATACAGCCTTCGCAGGGAGCGGCGGGAAAAAAACAACTCAAAGACCCTCGACTGTAAAACTGGAAGCGAATTAGGCTCGGTGCAGAGAGGGCGAATGCTGGCGAACATAAAAATGTATGCGAACGAATGTTAACATAACTTTGATTGTGAAGTGGCAAAACTTATGTAAGTTACATAATTATCTCGAAGAATAGATGGTCGCTTGGGCCGAAAAGTTCTTGAGTATACTGACTACGCACCAAAAATTGCAAAGACAGGCGACTAGGTGAAGGTTGCGTTGGAAGCAGTACCAGTGGATGAGGGTTGCTCAAGATAGTTCGGTTTGGTGTTTTTAGAGAAAGGGCTATTTTAATATTTTCTAAGTTAACAATCATCAACTTCTCAGCATCTTCATCTCAGCCGATAGACGTCCACATACACGACATAACCCTCGTTTGCAGATATTAACCGCCAAATTAAACGCTCTCATACAACCTTTGAGCGTGGTGCATTGAAATATGTTCCATGTTATTCATAAATAAAAAGTTAAAGAGAAGAAGTAAGAGAGTTATTTGACGTATGTCAATTTAGACTCGATGGATGTCCAGTTTATACCCTACAAGTAACCAAAAAAGTAGACCTCGAGTAAAGCTATTTAAATCCTATTGTAACTTTATGATTAATACGGATAGTTTTTTAATTTAACTTGTTCGTTCAGTGTTAACGAGTCGCAGCGCGTGCGTCTGGCGATTTCTTGCGAGCGCCAACATAAAGTGGCGAGTTCGATTACAAAGCTCGTTTCAGTAGTTAGTTCCTTTACGCGGCCTTTAGCGAATTTTCTAGGGAATTTGCTAATTATTTAGCTTTTTAGCCCTACGGCTATACAAGTTGTTGAAGGCAGGCACTATAGGCACATCGAAATATTAAGAAAGGCGTTTCCGAATGATTCTGATCTCATATTGATCGATATCCCAGGAAAAATAATAATGCATTACACTCAGAGCCCCTAACTAGGTAGAACCTGTGGTTAGAGTGCCCGATACATATACAAAGACGAACAATACACCCAGACCGGAAACAAACATCGATTCATCATAGCAATGTTCGCCCCGCTGGGAATCGAACCCGGTGCACAGGCGTCTCAGTCAACTTCACTGCCAACTGAGCCACGGAGCAGCCAAAATATCGTGCATGTCGATAATAGAAATGTATTTCAATGAATTAATGAAAAAGACTGAAGACTCGGCTTTATTGGCTATGTTCCTTTCCTTGCCCAGAATAGGCGAATCCTACTTCATCATCAATAATACACATAGTATAAAACAAAGCGTCTGTCCCTATGTATGTTTATATCTTTAAAACTATGCAACGGATTTGATGCGGTTTCTTTTAATAGATAGGGTGATTCAAGAGGAAGGTTTATAAGTTTAAAACCTGCACAAAATAGTAAAAGGTTAGACGGTACGAAGTTCGCCGGGTCGACTAGAATATTATAAACGCGAAAGTTGTAAGTATGGATGGATGTTTGTTACTCTTTCAACTAAAAAGTACTTAATAGATTTTAATAAAACTTTACAATAATATAGCTAATACATCAGATTAATACATTTGGCAACGATTTTTAAAGATAAAAGCTACTAGAAAACAACAATCCAGCGCAGACGAAGTAGCGGGCACCAGCTAGTGCAACACAGAATAAGGAAGATTGCTCTCTCGCTCTAGCATTATACCTACAACAACAAAGAGTCAATCAATCAAATCCTCAATCAAATCAAATCAAAGATAAATGATTACGTTTACCTAACCTCTATTTATCCTTTCTTGCAATAAAATCCATAATTTTACCACAATTTACAACATTTCGACCGCAAAAGAAGATACTAATTATAATTTTTATTCGTAGCTAAAACATGGACCGCTGTAGGTGTGAAGACTACAGGAAAGCTGTGGAAAATCTAAAATTCTATACTGTTGGAACTATTCGACCTGATATCATAGAAAACTATGATCGTAAGTGTAAAATCGATACTATAACTCGATACTCTTTAATAAGTATACCTACTATTATTAATTACTAATTTAAATGATAAATGCGAAAGATGACTATTGAACCGATTTCGCTGAGATTGGTAGTTACATACAGTTACAGTACTCCAAAAGTGATAATGCGCATAGAGATCTTCGTCACTGTTCGACAACGGTCGTGTTCCCGAGCCGAGCGTCAAGCACGATGACGCTATGTATTACAACAACGCTTTTCGTCCATTGTGACTACTGTAACGTAGTGATTTACCTTCTCTCTGATGACTGTGTAAGAGCTACAGATCTTATTTATATTTATGCTTAAGAGCCAGTTTGTGAAAAGTGGCCACTTTTAGCAACACTCTGTAGCTTTCTTTGGTCTTTAACCTAATAGCTATATAATCGTGCCCTAAAAATACTAGGCTACATTATCTAGTGTCATACTGTGCCCGATTTTTGATATTTGCCTTAGTTTAGAAGATATAAATTTTTTTCGGGAATGGCGCTAGCATCGCTGTAAACTGGCTCTTAAATCTATACTAATATTATAAAGAAGAAAGATTTGTTTGTTTGTAAAGTATAGGCTCCGGAAATACTGAACCGATTTGAAAAATTCTTTCACTGGTAGGAAGCTAAACTACCCCCGAGTAACATAGGCTATATTAGATTTTCAAAAAAATTAAGGATCCTTACTTAAACTCGAATAATGTTGCCCAAGGTGCATTTTTTACCCGTTGTTTACATAGGTATTTTGACAGTTGGTGGTTTTTGTTGTTGTTTTTAAATTCGCCCATTTTGGGCAGGAAAAGGAACATAGTCTATAGAGCCAAGTGTTATGTCGTATCTTAAATTCTGTGGCGTAACGAAGTAAGCCGGGACAGCTAGTTGGTTATAAACCACAACTTTTATCAAAAATAGAAACACGATTAGACAAAAATTGAAATTATGTTTTTGGTTCGGGTGTTTCCGTGAAAACGACATTTAGCGAAGATCTGCATGCGCATCTATTACTTTTGGAGTACTGTACCTAAGCGTGATCATGTGATGGCATAGAACTACCACCCCTGTCTTCCTGAGGGTGTTGTAAAAGGCGACTAAGGGAATTTTCGAAGATCAAGCAGCAGGAGCCTTCGTTGAAGAATTTAAACAGCCACACTGCGATCGCCAACCCGCCTGCCAAGCGTGGCGATTACGGCAAATTCCCTCCACAATGTTTGCCCTTGTGACAATCTGTGTCTGTGGGGGAGACCTATGTCCAGCTCATTACAACCTGTCTTCTGGTTGTAATGAGCTACCCCTTAGAACGAGACGGATATAGGATACTTTTGGTCTCGATTCGATTTTGCTGTTTTACGGGAAATTTAGAGACGAGTTGAAATCTTTATCCCCTCGTGATCATATAGTTCTTGTGTATTGTTCGTCTCTGTCTGTGTATCCGGCACCCTAGATTCTAGATACAGGTTTTTCCTAGTAAGGGGTTCTAGTGTGATGCGTTTTTATTTTTATTAGGGTCACCATACATAGTACACTGGATAAAGCAAGGTATAAGCTCGGACGACAGAAAGTTCATGAAGCCGAAAGCTTACAAAAAACTGAAAATGGAGGAGCTTCCTGAAAACCAGCTGCCCGAAGACGCGAGAAAAATTGATCAGATGTGGTGCCCTTACTTGACTCCTATTACAAGGGGATAGGGACTGTTTTCGTTTCATTGTTTGATAATATAAATAACAGAAAAAAATACTTGTTAGTATATTATGGAAAATTTAAAGATAGAGTGATTAATATACCAGATCCTTAATTAAAAACTATTTCTGTTTTCATTTGACCTAATTAGAAACTACGGTAGGCCGCAACTTAACCTACCCATTTCAAATCGACTTTAAAAAGAATGTATCAGTTTGACTTGTATGAATGTTTGTCCGCGATTATCTCGAGTTTGGCTAAACCGATTTTGATGTGGTTTTCACAAAAGTGTATATCACACATGGAGGAGAAGGTTTTGGTATCTATTTTTAACAACTTAAGAAAAGAGGAAGTTCTCAGTTTATGTATTTGTCAATTTGTTGAAAGAATAAAATAATAACTTCTTTTTTTAAAAAAAGAGACCCGCCTTCAAAATTGACACATACATGAAACTGAAAACTCCCTCTTTTCTAAAGTCCGTAAAATAGGTACTAAAACCTTCTCCTGAATGTAATAAATACTTTCGTGAAAACCGCATCAAAATCGGTTTAGCCAAACTCAAGATAATCGCGGACAAACATACATACATACATACAGGTCAAACCTCCTTTTTTGAAGTCTGTTAAATTTTATTTTTGCTGAAAATTGTCAAAAAAGGTAAATTTAGTAGGTAAGTACAGTTCACTTTCAAATTTTTCAACCTATTGAATATTCATAATGTCGCAACAAACTTTTATCAATTGATTAACTCTTCAAAAGTTAATGAGTTAATTGTGTCGTTTTGAAATAGAAAGATGAACCGAGTTTTTTGATGAACACGATAATATTTTTTAAAACAACACGCTTTCATACCTCGCACCGGAAGACGCAGGGTAGGCAGACCCTCCACAGGGTGGTCAATCGAACTGTTGGAAGTTTGGGGAGTGAACTGGACGAGTGACGTTTGAAACCGGTCATTGGGGCGATCTATGGGGAGGCTATAACTTGTCTTGCCTATTTCGACAGAGATGATGATTACTATTCCATACTAATATTATAAATGCGAAAGTAACTCTGTCTGTCAGTCTCACTTTCACGATAAAACTACTGAAACGATTCAGAAATTGCACTATTCAAAATTAAATGTACATATTTAGTATCCTAACCAAAACCTTGGGCTCACGATTCTTAACTAAAAACGATCGACTCGTAATCTTTTGGTTAGCGACTTCGTTAACCATTGCCGCTTTAACAAAGGCAATATCTATTATACGACCAAAGAAAACAGCAATGGAATACGAAGTCGCTAACAAGACAATTACGAGTCGATCGTTTTTAGTTAAGAAACTTGACCCCACTTATTTCTGTTACATAGAAATCAGAGACTAATTTTTAACACGCTTCATAGTAAGTATTCGAAAAAAAACGTGGCTCAAAAAGTGTTTGAAAAAAAAAACAACATGGCATATTTGATGACGATCACACTTTATAAACTTGTCAATGTACGAAGGTATTTGATTTTTAGAAATTTAATAGAGCGCAAGGGATGGCGGCGAGATGTTTTATATTTGCGGATGAGATGTTTTATATTTGATTTGGTTTGGCGGCTTTCCATTTATGTACTTTGATCGCTTGGTGACAGGATGTTTAGGGCTATGGAGCAATAGATCAATGGAACTTTTACTCACAAATACTTTTAGGTAAGGTTTTTACTTCAAGTATTGCAGCGAAGGACGCCTTGCTATCCTTCAGCTTTACTTCAATATAGTAAATAGTACTACATATGCTTATGTGCGTGAGATAAGACCTGCGACGCTGCTTTATTTGTACTGAGCGATAACTGAAAATAACCGAGTGCTGGAGCCGCACTTGCTGAGGGAGGCAGAGAGTGCCCGTACTGTATGAAGTACTATTTAGTTAGATGTCTATTGTTGGACGTAGGTCTGCCTCACAGATTGCAAGAAAAACCTTGTCGAGGGAATTTTCCGTAAACGCCACGCTTGGCAGGCGGGTTGGCGATCGCAGTATGCCTCATTGCTACGGGAGGCAGGCACTGCCCATAATGTAGTACTATTTAGTATACTGTGATAATAATGTCCATAAGTTTAACTCTCCAATAAAAATAGTAACAAGAACTTAGTGATTTGATAAGTTCATTAAAAATTAATACTGGCCCACGCAATGAGGTGGAAGACATCTTGTTTTGCATCTTAATAAGTCGGGACACGGGCCGGTTGAGAAATAGTGTGAGTGTGACGAACTGACGCGTTTGGGGCGTCAGATCGGGTCACATCAATTGGTTAACGCTATGATGATATGATTTGAGTGTCGTCAAGGTATCGAAGTTCATTATTATCAACGGTTAGACCTCCATTGCTGGACGTAAAGTAAAAGTATAAAATACTTTACTGCACACAAAGTAAGATACAAAAGTAAATTATTATTAATTCAATTCAAAATAAAATAAGCACTTCATACATTAACTATAAATACATAAACAATACGTAAAAATAAATGAATGCCATCAAATATTTTTTTTTTTGTAACGAGGGGAAATGCCTATCGCATTTCCCGACGCTCCGGGGAGTGTCGGGAGTATGTGGGGCTCGCACCCACTAAAACCCCCCGGCGGCCTTCTTGGCGCTTTTGGGAAGAAGCCCGGGAACTACGCATTATAGCGTCCGAAGTCTTCCCACGCTCAGCTAATATCAGCTTCGTGCTCGGGGAGGGCATATTGTTCCCTCCCCGGCTCGCCTTTGGAGCTGCGGCGGCACAGTGCCACAAGCTGTGCCGCCGCCCATCATGGGGCCGTTTGATGAGTGTGTCGGGCCCCCGCCCTTCACACCCACGACCCCACAGACCCCTTTTAGTCGCTTCTTAGGACAGTCAGGGCATACCGTAGACCTATTCTTACGCCCGGACCTACAGGGCTTGACATCAAATAATCTAGCAGATTGACAAATAGTGCATCTCTGAATCGCGGTAAGTAACTCAAGATTGCCACAAAGACAAATACTGTGGAGGGAATATTCCGTAATTCATCGCATTATGCCTCTTCAAGTATTTCAACGAAGGCCGCTGCTGCCCGTCCTTCATTTTGTTTCCTTAGCCGCCTATTACGACAGCCATGGGAGGAAGGAGATGGTAAGGCGACCATTGTCGTAAGGCAAGGCAGACATTTGTTTGCCTGAGCCGCTTGGTGGGCACCCTGAACTACCTCGCCTCTCGCATTTTAAGATTCTTTACTAAATAAGGTATCAATACCAATTAGAATAATAAAGCTTATTGACCTACAATAAGTGATGCCTTGTATTCTATATTGAATAAATATTTTTTTGTCTTTTTGCCTTTTTTTTGTGATATTCTATGCCCCATCAACTCGGCAAATGTTGAAGCTTAACTGCCTTAAAAAAACTTTGTTATGACTTACTTACATACAATTAATATTTTGCCTATGTGCTATTCTAATGTATTAGCCACCCTTATTTCATATTTCATAAATCATAAATCATAAATTTTATTGCGAACTAAGTGTTTTTACAGATGGTTTCACAAAACTATTATCACTTACCCCTTTTAATAAAAATAAATACATATTTTATTACTTAAATATCTACTTACTTCATCTCGATGTTGATATAAAACCGTCATAAGTTACTTCCAAGCACTAATAGATATGCATCGATTAATCTGTTAAAAAAAAGTGGAAACAAAAATGTCGTTAAATATTTATTTTAGGAATCCTTATCTAGGTACTACAGTTTTGGCGTTATGCATATACTAGTGGTTTTGTGAATTGTGCTCATCATCATCATCAGCAGCCTGTAAGAGCCCACTGCTGGCCATAGGCCTCTTCTCTCACACGCCATGCCCAACAGTCCTGTGCCAATCTGATCCACTGCCTAACGGCGACCTTTACTATGTCGTCAGACCATCGGGCTGGTGGTCTGCCTACTCTACGTCGTCCATCTCTAGGCCGCCTCTCTATCTCTTTGTGAACACTGTCGTCCATCTGCCCTCTTTATGCCTGGCCAAATGAATTGTGCTACTTAGTAAAAAATTAAAACAAAAGAATTTTTTTTTTTTTTTTACAAAAAAAAAGGATTCAATAAGCCTTCAATAAACTGACACATACATCAAATGAGCACTGCCTCTTTTTTGAAGTCTGTTAAAATAGGTACTAAAACCTTCTCCTGAATGTAACAAATATTTACCTGAAAACCGCATCAAAATTGGCTTAGCCAAAAGCGAGATAATCGCGGACAAACATACATACATGCATACATACATACATACATACATACAGGTTAAACTGATAACCTCCTTTTTTGAAGTCGGTTAAAAATCGTACGGGACCATCACTAGACGATACCGAGTAAGACGACCGTTTTTTTTTTATTATAATAAGAACAGGCCGTTACCGCGGGTGGGCTCCGATAAGTCGATACGGATTCCGGAATACGCTTCGGTGAGATTTGGATTTTTTAAGACACACTTAATTACCGTTAATGATCTCTGGTTAGGTTCATCAACCACTGCTAGCTACAAGATACAAGATATTTATTGCGCTAAGTGCGCTAGGAAGCGAGTTGTCGCTTGAGAACCGTGATTTTTGTTTGAAATAACTTTAAGTATCGCAACCTGAAAATAACCATATTTTACAGTTATTAAAAACTTTGAAAATGAAATACTGTATTCCCTTTATATATCATACTAGTCGACCCGGCGAACTTCGCACCGCCTAACCTATTGCAATGTTGCTCATGTATTATTCTTACAAACCTTCCTCTTGGATAACTCTATGGATTATAAAAAACCGCATCAAAATCTGTTGGATAGTTTTAAAGATATAAGCATACATAGGGACAGACGCGGGAAGCGGCTTTGTTTTATACTATGTATCATATGCATATAATATTATTTTGACTGTGACTTCGCAGGCGCAAATATTGTTATGATGGTGATAAATGAATTTTTGCTGGTTTAGGTGTGTTTGTAGTAGTTGCGTGCATCCTAGATATACAAAAGATCTTAGTAAGGAACTCTAAGTATACTACATTATATAAAAAATTATTTGCCCTAGATTTTTCTGTAATGTAGCCCTCAATCTCTTCAATCATGATACCCTTTTCAGAACCTAGAGTTAAGCTTCAGAGCCTAGGAAACACATGACGGTCTTAACGTTATTGGTCATTTGAAAAACCAGAGACATTTATACGTACCGCGGTGGACTAGGTCGGCGTCACAATTCCGGTTTTTCTGTATTCGAAAATTGCTCTTGTTTCTTGGTATTACAGTCTAGGGCGCACGATACCATAGGCAAAACTGTAACGCTGTCCTAGACCGCCACTGTACGACCGTCTATCGTGCACAGTATGATTTATTATCTTAGCTTTTAATATCTTAGCTGGTAATGTGTGAGTGACTTTAGCTATATCGTATTCTTTGAATCGGTTATGATTTCAACGCGTGAGGTAAATGTGCCGAACGCCGGCCGAGTTGACAACTGTTCCGTTCAATTAAGAGCTTTTTTCTTAAATATAATATTTATAAGGCTAAACTTGATCTCGTTTGTGATTGTGTTTTAATTAAAATTTTAATTTTGGATCTTGTTTTATTTAATAAATTTTAGAGTTGAATTGGTTCATACTGCTTCTGCAATGCGAAATTAGATTGTGTAAAAAATATAAGTATGTGTTGTCTATTTATATGTTATATTTTTTTTTTATCCACTTTTGTGTTTCATTGCCTCAAAGGCCTCAACCTCCCGTCACGTAGAAGTTCGCTATGTCAGCTAGTATGCGATTAAACAGTTCTTAAGACAACCCGGGACTTCCAGTTTTTGCTTTAATATGTGTAAACTACTGTGCCATGAAAAACCTTAAAGCCTTACCTGTATGAGGCATTTTTTCTCGGAACTCTGAAACAAAAAATAAAAACGATTGAATAAGATAAACAGGATAAAAACACTTAAATAATGCTAAAATTAAAAACAAACATGATGAAATTAATAAAACAAATGCGCTTAACTTTCCAATATGAGAGTAACTCATTAGTAGCTGGCCTTATTGCTAAAATAAATTTCTTCCAACCAACCTGAAATTATACCTACAGTTTACAAGTTACATACTTTAATGTTATTCTAATTTAAACGCGTGTATATGTTACAAAGTGGCGAAAACCACGGCCTTACATGGGGAAGCTCTGTGCTTAAAGGTCTATATAGAAGTATACAATTCAACTTAAATAAAATAAAAGTAAAAGAAACCGCAAAAGTCCTTGATATAAAATCGTTTGAACACGAAAAGTGTTCAAATCACGCCTTTGTTGTAGTTATAGGTGACATCTTTATCGTTAATTCCCCTAAAAAGGGCACGCTTGGAACCTTACCCGCAACCAACAATTTCATTTTAATCGTGACACTTTGAGCATGAAAAAAGCCTACCCCCGTATAATCGTCCAGCCATTAAGTACCGATAAGAGCTTTAAATAATAATTTATTCAAATTAAAAAAAATGTTATCAAAAAATATGATTTGCTACTAAATCAGTGTTTTAAGTAAGGCGGTGCGTGCTGGCTGGTAAAAATCGTTATTATCACCGTGCCTTGATCACCGTGAAAAAGTAAAAAATAAAAATTAACGGTCAAATGCGAGTTGGAACTCGCATTTAAAAGGTTCCGGATATGTAAGTAATATTCGTGGTATCAGAATAAATCTGTGGATGTGGAATATTCCAGGGTTCAATATACATAGGTGTATGTAATTCAAAATGGCGACGAAATTATTTTACTTACTTAAGGACCAGTTTACCGCGATGCTAGCGCCATTCTCGAAAAAAATGTATATCTTCTAAACTAAGGCCAATATCAAAAATGTGGCACAGTATGACACTAGATAATCTTGCTTAGTATTTTTTGAGCACAGTAAAGTAGTCCTAAAAGATCAAAATTACACACAGATTGTTGCTACATTTATCTCGTCACTTGCTCAAATGAAATCTAATTTCGAAGAAATGAAATTAGAACTACAACTTAAACTAGGACAAATTGACAATCTTGAAAAACAAGTTGCCTTGAAGAATACCCAAATAACCTCCTTGTTATCCGAAATTACTGAGCTTAAGAGTGAGCGAAACTTGCAAGCGCAGCAGTCCCTTCGCAATGAACTTGAGATTGTCGGAATACCAGAAAAACCCAATGAAAATCTACATCATATTGCATTAGTTGTTGCCCACAAGATCGGTATCACGATGGACGATAATGACTTGGATTGGGCAACTAGAGCTGGCCCCAAAATTAGTCAGCCTACTTCAACCGACACTTCAGAACACTCTCGTCCAGTGATTCTACGCTTTACTCGAAGAACTGTAAGGGATACATTCTTAAAAGCTGCTAAATCTAGGAAAACCCTAACAACGAAGGATATTGAAGTCTCAGATCGTGATCTTAAGTTCTACGTGAACGAACGCCTGACTCGCGAGAACCGAAAACTGTTTTGGGAAACTAGAACATGGTCAAAACAAGCTGGGTACAAAAGCTGCTGGATTTATAAGGGGTCCGTTTACATACGAAAGAAAGACGGATCGCAAACCATCCGTATTGCATCAACTTCAGACTTGGATAAGTTTCGCTTGGCCAACTCAAATTCATTTCGCTCCTGCGGCGATGTCAACCCATAGATTATTTTGTATTAGTGTAGTTAGCAATAACAATGCTTTGTTTATATATCAAATGTCTTTTTCAGCATGCATTCAGTTAATAGAGTCTCTCACTTTATTTTTTTTAGTTTTTATAGTCTTATTATTTTACTGTTTATATAATATTCTTTATATTTTCGTCGCTGCTTTAGCCAAAATCTGTCACATAACTATAAAATTCGACACCACATATGAAGCCCACTCAATCTCAGTGTCACCACAATCGCTCAAATCAAACCGATTATTAATATTTCTGTGTAAACCAAGTGTACTCGTTCAAAGCCGTCCCTGTACCCGACTGTCATTAAACAAAAATGTGTTCTATAACGGTTGATATTGCTAATGATATTGACTCTTCGTTATCCGTTCCATGCGGCATTATTGACATCCCTGAACACTGCACAGATTTCTTTGATGTGAAATACAAATTTAAACTTTTAACTTTTAACATTCGTAGCATCCAAATGAATTTCGATAGCTTTTTTGTTGGTCTGCAAAGGTTAGGCTTGGATCTCGATGTGATTATCCTAACTGAGTGTCACTTAACTGAATCTTCGATCGTAAGAGATTTGTCAGGATTTTCCGGCTTCAGGACCAATAAATTTATTAACAAAGCTGGAGGTGTAATAGCTTACGTCAAAAATTCCTTAAATGCACGCGTCATTGAACCAAACATATTGGATGCTAACTGCCTTTTGATTGAAATCATGAACGAAGCTACAATCTTAGGGATATACAGGTCTCCATCCTTTGGTAACACAAATAATTTTCTAACCTCCCTCGACACGTGTGTCAAGGAAGTTAAAAATAAAGTAATTATAGCTGGGGACATTAACATTAACATTCTGAGTGAAACTGAGTCTAACAGCTACCTGTGCTTGACAGCTGAATTGGGACTTATCCCTGCCATAACTAAACCCACTAGAGGAAAATCATGTCTCGACCATATTTTTATTAATTCAAAACTAAAAGCCCATGGACTTGTCTGCAAAACAAGTGTAACTGACCATGATTTTGCTATGGTAGGACTTTGTATGAACCCTCATAAGGCTAAGCCAAATAAAGTATTCATCAGGCACGATTTAAATTCAATTACAGAGGATACTGCTTCTCAGGATTGGTCTCAGGTGACTGACTGCACGGATACTACTCAAGCAACAAAACTCTTTATTAGCACTATTGACAATATTATTCACAAACACGCCAAAACCATTAAACTCAGTAGGTCGAGACACAATCTCAAACAGTGGATAACACCGGGCCTTCTGAGATGTATCAGACACAGAGACAGCTTACATTTAAAATACAAAAATAATCCTACAAACGTTGTATTGGAGGTTTCCTACAAACGCTACAGAAACTTCTGCAATAATCTTTTGCGTAAACTTAAACAACAGCATGATGAAAAAGAAATCCTCCAATGTAGAGGCAATCCACGTAGACTCTGGCAAACTCTTAAACAAATATGCAAACTTACTGGTAGAAAAAAGTCGACCTCGGTGTTACTCAGCCTTAAGGATACACCTGTGAATTCACTTACGACCTGCAATCAATATTTCTCTAGCATTGGTGAGGAACTCGCCAACAAAGTTTTAAAGCGGCTACAAAAATCAGAGTTGGAAATGGCTGCAGATATTCCTACGTCAGCAAGCATTCCAAATTCCCTTTTCTTGTACCCCACCGACACAGCTGAAGTAACCGGAATCATAAATGAACTGAACTCTGACAGCGCTCCTGGAATAGATGGAATTAGATCAAATATTATAAAATCGATAGTAAACTCAATTGCCGCACCCCTCACTCATATAATAAATCTAAGTCTCTCCTCAGGATCATTTCCAGAATGCTGGAAAACTGCTGTCATAATTCCAATTCATAAAAATGGAAATACATCCGACCCTGAAAACTATCGTCCCATTTCTCTTTTATGCATCTTTTCAAAGATCCTTGAGAAAGTTGTTAACAAAAGACTTATTACTTTTTTGGAATCCAATAACCTCATATCCCCCCATCAGTTTGGCTTTCGTAAATCGAAATCAACCGAGGACGCTATATCATTACTATTGGAAAAAGTTACTAATGCTTTAGATAATCGCCTCAAATGCGTAGGTGTTTTTCTGGATCTCAAAAAAGCATTTGATACGGTTTCTATACCAATTTTACTGCGCAAACTCGAGCTTACTGGGATTAGAGGCATGGCTTTGGCCTGGTTTAAAGATTATCTTACTGGACGCCAACAACGTACAACTGTCGATGGGCATAACAGTGTAAATTCAGGCGGGAAATACGGCGTCCCTCAGGGAAGCATCCTCGGTCCAACCCTGTTTTTAATTTACATTAATGACGTTTCCGGCTCCCTGAATTCATGTAACTTAAAACTTAAACCTGATATTATTTCATATGCAGACGATACTGCTGTCTTGTTTTACGACGATACTTGGTCTTCCATTCGTGACTCAGTTGAAGTGGGTGTTTGTGAAGTTGCAAAATGGATGGACAAAAATCTTTTGACTTTGAATACAGTAAAGACCCATTATGTATGCTTTCATAAAACTCCCGCTTCTAGTCCCCCTACAACATGGAACTTACAAGTACACGCATGCAATACCTTTCAGAACGCCACCCTATCACAAACCTCGTGTTCCTGCCCGACTCTTGAAAGATCAAAAAGTACTAAGTACCTCGGTGTGATTCTGGATGAAAAGCTTAACTTTAGAGACCACATTTCATCTGTATCTAAACGTATTAGAAAGCTTATCGGAGTAATGAAGTTACTGCGGAATAGTGCTAACCTTCAGACACTAAGGATGGTTTACATTGCTCTGTGTGAGTCTATCATTACGTACTGTATTGGAACCTGGGGTAGTGCTTTAAAGTCATCTCTAATTACTCTAGAAAGGGCGCAAAGGTCAGTTTTAAAGGTTACATTTAAGAAACCCTTCAGACACCCGACAAAACAGCTGTACGATGAAGTTAACCTTCTTACCGTACGTCAACTATTTGTTCTAAGGGCAGTTTTAGAATATCACAAGAATGTTCTAAACGGCAACCTCGTTCTGGACTCAGCCAAAAGACGTCCCCTTAGAGTCATAATTCCTTTTGTTCGTACGGCGTTCGCCTCCAGATTTAAGTATTTTTTATATCCATTTATTTATAAAAAAGTTATGGAAAAATGTCCCTTGTCAAACTGTAGTCTGTTCGAGGCTAAGCGAAAGTTAGTGACCTGGCTTTTAACATTAGATTATGATTCCACTGAATCTATCTTAGGCAGTAAAGATTAGCGGGTTATTGCAACATAGGTATGTAACTATCAATATAATTACACTGTATTTATTATCCTATAGTATATGTTTCAAAAAAAAAAAAAAAAACAATGTTTATGGGCTTGCTATAGTTAAAATTAACGTTTTCAAAATACAAAATTGTAATTTATTTACGGCTCACTATACATTTAGGCGAGAGCGCGCTGTGCGTGCATCGATCTGTGACAATGAGACACCATTGTAACTCTATACCCGGGCTCCCGCGACACAGGATTACCTAGTGCGGGGCTCACATTGTTATTCCTTAATTTGTTACGCAAAGCTCTTATAAATTATAAACTGCTCGAAATTTATTCGTATGAAAATTTATTGTAATTGTAACTACTTATTGTTTATTTATTTTTTAAGAGAAATAAATATATTTTGTATTTGTATTTGTATTTGCTAAACACTTTGTAGCATTCTTTGGTATCAAGCTAAAAGCTATACAACAGTGCCTTAAAAATACTAGGCTACATTATCTAGTGTCATACTGTGCCCCATTTTTGATATTTGCCTTAGTTTAGAAGATATTAATTTTTCTAGCGAATGGCGCTAGCATCGCTGTAAACTGGCTCTTAAAATAGCGTAGATTGTGTAAAATTTGCAAGCGTCAGTATTCTTTACAATATATGTTGTTAAAATTCGTAAGTGAAGTTACGACTGGACTGGGTATAACTTGTCGCCGGTTTTTTAGGTGAGTGTCTCAATAGAGATTTGACAAAAATAGGGAAAAAAAACGAAAGTTTTTCGAAAACATATATAGCGACAGACTGAAGTGGCAAGCGACTTTACTAGAGGCTGCCCCGCGGTATTTCCTGCGCAGATTTTTCATAAACACAAAAACCCCTTTTTTTCCCGTTCCCGTGGGAATTTCGGGAAATCTCTTCTTAGTGCTCACCTACACCCCCCAAGGAACCCACGTGCCAATTTTCAGCTTTCTACGCCCAGTAGTTTCGGCTCTGCGTTGTCTGTCAGTCAGTAAGTCAGTCAGTCAGTCAGTAACGGAAGAGTTTTATATATATTGATTTTCGCAACTATAGTAATTTCTAATAATTGTTAGATTTCTTAATTTAATAAGCAGTGAATTATCTCGTGCAAACATTTTATAATAGTTTGTTTTAATAAGCTGTTTCGGAGAAAAATTACTTGAAAAAATTGATGGACGGATATTATTCCAGTGACGTATACCGGAACCTTAAAAACAGAGCTAGAAGTTGGTTGACACGCGAATATAAAATTGCGTATTGACCTAAAATAAAATTTAACCGTAACACCGTAACAAAGCGTCTGTTATCTTTATTGAATGTTGGGTTAGAACAACACGCGACGGTTCTACTTTTGACTGGGTTTCATCCACTATGATGTGAAAAACGAATGACAATTTTTTTTAACATGCGATAATTGTTTGTGAAATTTACTCTAAGAAACAGAATACCTAATAGTACAAACAAAACATGAACGTAGGGTTGGATAAGGATATTTATGCACACGCCCTGCAGTACCGGGCTGAAGAATAGGACCGAGGTATCCCCTGCCTGTCGTAAAAGGCGACTAAGAGGGGACCCCGGGGTCGTGGGTGTACGAGGCGGGGGCCTCGTGCATTAATTCAACGGCCCCGAGAAGGATGGCGGAACGCGGGTGTCCCATTTCCGTCATCGAGCGTTGGGCGAGCTATCCACGCTGGGGGGTGACGACCACAATGTCCCCACGAGAAGAGGCTCCACAGCCGATGCTGTCGCTGACGCGACCCTCCTGCCAACAGCCGAGAAGGACACCGGCGGGGTTGTAGTGGGTGCGAACCCCACATAACCCTGCGACTCCCCCCGGGGCAGCAGGGTACTCGTTAGGAGTTTCCCCGCCTTAAAAAAAAGGTTATTTATGCACATTTGTCCATGCTCGCGACTTAGCATTTGGCATATAGGTATAAGGGTTTGCGATTGAGAAATAAATTACAAGTTAGTATAGTGTAAACACTTTTTTTTTTAATTGTTATATTCTTGGTATCTTCGCCACACATCGCCAGACGTACGCTGTGCCCAACGGCCTCTTTGGATGACTTCTTTCGGCTGAAATCATGATGAGGATGAAAAAGCCTCTTTGAGTTTTTTTTAATTCTACTGTTCCTAAAGGCTTGCTACCCGTCGCAATATGCAAAGGCACAGAATAAATGAAGCTTAACCGCAGTTTGGTTTAATTATACAATTTTCAAGTTAAATACAAGCGTGAGCTCAATTTAGCGTGTCCGCAAAGTTTTGTTGGCGGACATTATGGTTTTAATTTACATAAAAAAATAACTTTACTCCACGTATTGTTACCCCAACTACGGACTCTTAGAATTTCTCTGCGTTATCGAAACATATATCGATACAAACGATATAAATATATAAATATATATCGTTTGTACATTTGTATAATATCTTGAATGACATTCAAGATATTATACAAATTCCCCTATTCTTCCCCTATTATCTGTGTTATTGTTATGTTATTATTCTTAGGGTGCCCGAAACACATACCCTAAGAATAGGGGTCTTGTTTGGCACATACCTCTAATTAGGTGCTCTCAAATGTGTTTTGCGTAATCAGATAGGTATTTTAATTTCTTTGTATATTGAATGAAAACTTAACATAACATAATAAACGCCTTTCATTCCCCGAAGGGTTAGTCGGAGACACCAGCTCAAGACGCCCACGTTTAGTCGAGTTTATGTTTTATTACCAACGTGACAAGGGGCCAGCTTGTCGCCGCGGTTATAACGAAGAACTGGGTTAAGAACTTGTGTCGTAAAAATAATGAATCACTATGTTGGCACAGACACCGAAAAAAAAATCAAAACCTAAATTCGCAGTCGAGTAGCAAGATAATTTTTCATTAAATTTTTTGATTCGCTCACCCCAACTTCAGTGCATTAATTACCCAGCTCCGATCGCGTTTCACGACTGCTATTTGAATTTTTTCGTCATTCATAATAATATTAAAATTTTCTATGTTACTGATGAAATACTTTATAGAGCTAACTTACGTTTTTCTGGATTATTTATTTCTAATTACTCTGAACACCTTACCATAGATTACTAAATTGACCTTACTTTGTAGAACAAGTATTGATATTATTTTACCAAGAATCTGACGTTATCCCTAATCCCTAATGAACATAGGATATATAAGCCGCGCAGATAAAGAAACGATTTGAAAATGGCGGCCGAATGCATGCTATCTCGCGTATATTAGTATGTGGGAAGAGTTAAGAAAAGAGACAGCCCATTATAACGGCCGCCATTATCAAATCGTTTCTTTAATATGCGTACCCAGAATATTCCTAAAAAATCAGAATAGCACTTAATAATCTAGCATTAATTTAATAATACATGGTTAAACTTATATTCAAATTGGAAGTCGGTAAGAATATTAAGAGCTATAGCACAGCTAAACTGGAAATTTCGGATGCGTACAAACCTATGATCTATTTAATTTCACATGGTGGAAAAAATATATCTTATTCTTCAGGATATATGCTAGGGAATTACTGTTTTAAAAATTTTAAAATCAAATTTTGATTCGATAAAAAAAAATCACGAAACAACCTCTAAAAAAAACTTTGATTGCATTTTTACCGTACTAAAATACATCCGTTCATTTTAGTTTTTTTATATGTTTACAAGCAACAAAAAATCTTTGGAATTGCTGTTTGTTTTTTTTAATCCGCTTAGTTATATTTCTAAAATGATTTTTTTTCTATCTACAACGAAAGTTCTACACGGCTCCCTACGCAAGTGTGCGTGAGAACCGTGTACATGTAGTACCGGCCACGGCCTCATGCTAATTGGACGTGTCGCTTTGTTTTCCGTCGCTGTTCCGTCGCGCGCGCGTAAATATTACCGCTGACTTTAATAAAAATAGTGTTTGTAAATAATACCTTTTTGTTTTTTTTTGTAATATAAACCTAGTATTCAAATTAGTTTAGTGTAAATAGTATATTTGTGCAAGTGTTTTTGTAAATAGTATCGGAATAACATTTAATAATGGGTAATAAAAAGAAAGACACTACTAAAAAATCAAAAAGAAAAACCTACGATTCGTGCGTCAAACATATGAATGAAATGATAAGGTAAGTATCTTATACTAGTTATCATTTGATTATTTTATGTACATTGTACATGAAAGATTACAACACAAAACTGATATTTATTTTTGCATCGTTTCGTAGATGTGACCTTAGCGGTATGAATAAGCTTACGTCTTTCATTCGGTTGACCCGAGTTCGAATCCAGCCGGTGTCGAGGAGTTTTTTTTATTTTCTTTTCTGTTTTTAAAATCAAAATATTTATTTTAGGAACCTTGGTAAGTAGGTATACTTACCTAATTTTTGATATTTTTTTTTTCAGAAAAAGAAAGACATGTGAATGATAATGAAGATGTTTCCAATGCGTACGTATAATAATGAATAACTAATGAATAAGGTAGGTCCATATACTACCAAGAAAAACGTTGCGCCACTGTGGTAGGCCCCATGCCCTATACCATACATCAAATTTACGGCGGCGGCGGCGGGGCGGTGGCGGCGGCGCGGCTAGGCGGCGGTGGCGGCGGCCGTTAGGGGTGAAATTAGGCTACGAACGCACAGGCGGTTTTTTGCCGCGCGGATTTTATGTAACATACTGAATCTTATGGAAGTGTGCGCACCAGCGGATAAAAAACCGCTCGGTTAAAAATCCGCTGTCGCGGTTTTATTTCCGCTCGGCTAAAAATTCGCCTGTACCTTCGTGGCCTATGAATAAGGTTGAAAATGAAATAACAACCTTTCCAACCGCGCGGATAAAAATCCGCCTGTGCGTTTGAAGCCTTAGTAGTGAATTTCACACTTACTTCAAGATTATTAGGTGAACAACCCTTCCTACCACCTTGATTGGTAAATTGTGTTTACTTTTTCAGAAAGAGACCGAGATTAAAAAATTATTACTTTTAGGGGAGAGGGTAAAATAATTACTTTTATTTTGTCTCGCCTTCAATAATCTGACAAATATGTACTTTTTACATTTCTCCACCATCTCCTGAATGGAACAAATACTTTTCTGAAAACCGCATCAAAATAATAGATAATCGCGGACCAACATACATACATACATACATACATACATACACAGGTCAAACAGTAAACCTCATTTTTAGAAGTCGGTAAAAAATAAATATAAACACTTTCTTTAATTTTGTCTATGTTTTTCGATTATATACTGTATGTCATTGTCTTATGTGTCAGATTGCATTACACAAAACAGTGAGACTGTTAGTTGCTTAGCGGGCTTGCGAGGCAAGCTCACGCAAACCATAGAGTTACGAAAGCTATAATGAGTGATGAACAGATCAGTTAGGCCATTGCCGTTCACAATGAAAATAGAAATGAGAAACATTTAGACATGTGATAAGTATACATTGCGGGTTTAAAGCTGAACCTCTTGCGTAGACAAAATTATTCACCTATACACGGTCATTTTTTTTATCGTGGCGGAAACTTTCAGGACTAAGTCTTTGCATGATATATGACTCGAATAAATTATATATATTTTTTACTTTTGTTTTTTTTTTTTTTTGAAAATTTCAAAAAATAAAAAAACTGATTTAAGGCCGATGGACTCCTTGTTCACCCCCTGCGCGTTGCCCTCCACCCTCTGACTCGTCTGGCACCAGCTAAGCCTCCGTAGGTCATTGCCCTGATGCTACACAACGTTTTTAGTTTTTTTTACAAAAACTTTCGAAGTACCTCAAGTGAGCACGGTCAATTCAGGAATCAGTCCTGTATAACTATGCCTACCGGGCGTTAAATTTTTCTCCACGATAAAAAAGTAACCATGTATACCCACGATGTATACTTATCACTTGTAAAAATTATTTTCATCCCTATTTTCATTGCGAACGGCATTAGATCTTCCCCTATTGCCCTTGACAATTAAAAGAACAATGTAAATTATTTTGAAATGTGATTAGTATACATGTCATGTTCTTTGCAGATTGTTACCAGTGGAGCTACCCAGAGCAATACATTTTGTCTTAGTGAACAAAACAAACAAACTTTAAATAAACAAGTTAGTAATACGCTACAGCTTACAAAGTTACTTATTTTATAATTTTATCCGTAGAGCAATGTTACTTGTTTCTAATTTCAGATCAGCGCTGTCGAAAGTCTTAATGAAGTCATCAGGCAAGTGCAACAGACACAAGCCGATCATTCTGAAAAATTCTGCTTATTTGCGGTATGGGCAAATGAAAATGAAATGTTAAAAACTGACAAAATAGAAACAGACGATCAATTTTGGGAAAAACAAAAAAATAAATTGATTAACTTCTATATGGACTGCATATTACCCGAATTATTGGACCCTCGAATTTCAAGAAACATGAAAATACGTGAACCATATATTATACATACAAACACAGACCTATAGATCATTACAAATATAATTTATAAATATTTATATGTTGTTTTCAATTTTCTACCTGAACTGTCAATTTTCTATCTCACTTACCCTACCTTAGCTTATCATACTTTATCATACTTTATCTTACATTACCTTTTTTCACCTTACCTTATAACACCTTACCCTATATTAACCTTACCTTTACTTGTCTTATCTTATATTACCTTACCCTATATTACTTTACCTTACCATATCTTAACTTATCTTACCATATCTTAACTTGTCAAACCATATCTTACCTTATATGACCTAACCATAACGGGACACTGGTTGTGTAGTGACGCGATACTAGCGCCACTTTCGATAAATAAATCTAAACCATGGCCGAAATAAAATATATGCGTCAATGATGCCCTAGATAATCTTGCTTAGATTTTTTTAGGCTCTCTTGTGTAGCTCTGGATATGATCTTAGTAATATACGGTTTT
This sequence comes from Euspilapteryx auroguttella, assembly GCA_951802225.1. Lineage (NCBI taxonomy): Eukaryota > Metazoa > Arthropoda > Insecta > Lepidoptera > Gracillariidae > Euspilapteryx > Euspilapteryx auroguttella. The sequence continues at coordinate 5,776,508 of OX637662.1, forward strand.
GAAAATAAAAGTGGCCATTTTAGGCAACAAATAGTATATTCCTTAGATAGGACATATGGAAGGTGGTTAGATCCCCTCATCAACTATTTCAGAGCTGATCATCTTCAAACTGCAGATCAGGTCATGGTGACCTTACCATATACTTTTAATATCATTGAAGTAACACGGTACCAAATTTCAATTCGATAGGACATGTGGAAGGTAGTTAGATCCCCTCATCCACTATTTGAGAGCTGATTATCTTCAAACGGCAGATCAGGTCATGGTTACCTTACTATATACTTTTAATATCATTAAAGAAACACGGTACCAAATTTCAAATCGATAGGACATATGGAAGGTGGTTAGATCCCCTCATCCACTATATCAGAGCTGATCATCTTCAAACGGCAGATCATATCATGGTTACTTTAACATATACTTTCAATATTATTAAAGTAACACCGTACCAAATTTTTAATCGATAGGACAAATGGAAGGTGGTTAGATCCTCTCATCCATTAATCAAGAGTTGATCATCTTCAAACGGCAGATCAGGTCATGATTACCTTACCATATACTTACAATATCATAGATGTAACATGGTACCAAATTTCAACTCGATTGGACATAAGAAAGCTAGTTAGATCCTCTTATCCATTATTCAAGAGCTGATCATCTTCAAACGGCAGATCAGGTCACGGTTACCTTAACATATACTTTCAATATCATAGATGTACCATGGTACCAAATTTCAACTCGATCGGACATAAGGAAGCTAGTTAGATTCTCTCACCCATTATTCAAGAGCTGATCATCTTCAAACGGCTTATCAGATCTTCATCAGACATGGCTAAGAACACTCGGCCTGAAATTATCTATGATACAAAAAAAGTAAACGAAAATCGGTTCAGCCGTTTGGGCTCTACGATGCCACAGACAGATACACTGACAGACAGACAGACAGACAGATACACACGTTAAAATTATAACACCCCTCTCGGAAATTTCGTTGGGGGGTTAAAAACTAAACGAAAATCAGTTCAGCCGTTCGGGCTCTACGATGCCACAGACAGACAGACAGATAGATAACACGTTCAAATTATAACACCCCTCTCTGTATTTATTTTCGTTCGGGGTAAATGAATATTGCCGTGTCTAATTTTTTATCATCACTCTACATAAATGAAGCGCACCATCTATAAGTAATTTTTGGCGAAACTTTGATATCGTCGCAATGAAATGTAGCGAGCATTTATAGCGGGAACGTGATACTCAGTTATTTCGCTAGATGGCATTGATCACCTTGATGAACTTTTTACGTATGTGTGGGTTCGATTCTCAATTTCACTTAGCTGTTCTATGCCTCTTAATTCGCTGTGTCAGTTTCAATAATTATAAAGACTTTATTTTATGGAAAAGTCCTAATTTATCAAACGTTAGTGAAAAAAAACACGATATTATATACGCAGATTGGTAATATTTGCGACTTTTACTTAAATATTTTCTTTATATGAAACTAGTCGACCCGGTGAACTTCGTACCGCCTCACCTATTTTATACTTATAAACCTTCCTCTTGAATCTTTCTATCTATTAAAAAAGATCGCATCAAAATCCGTTTCGTTGTTTTAAAGATTTAAGCATACATAGGGACAGACGCGGAAAGCAACTTTATTTTATACTATGTATTGATACAGTCATTCCTTAAAACGACTGGTAATCAAATTTTAACTGCAACATAAAACATTAATCCACGACACTGGACTCAGGAAGGCTTTTTAACAAACCCTGAAAACCTGAAAAGGGTAAACACGAAACGCTTAATGTCATAGAGGTAACACTCTGCAATAAACAAACATACATTATGTGCATACTTACTAGTACTAGTGGGCGCCCCGAGGCTTTGCCAGCGTGTCGTAAGAGGCGACTAAAAGGGGTCTTTGGAGTCGTGGGTGTGAAAGGGCGGGGGCCCGACACACTCATCAAACGGCCCCGAGATGGGTGGCGGCACAGTGCCATGTCGTAAGAGACGACTAAAAGAAGTCTTTGGAGTTGTGGGTGTGAAGGGCGGGGGCCCGACACACTCATCAAACGGCCCTGAGATGGGCGACGGCACAGCTTGTGGCACTGTGCCGCCGCAGCTACAAAGGCGATCCGGGGAGGGAACAATATGCCCTCCCCGAGCACGAAGCTGATAGCAGCTGAACGTGTGAAGGACTTCGGACGCTATAATGTATGGTTCCCGGGGTTCTTCCCAAAAGCGCAAAGACGGGCGCCGGGGGTTTTTAGTGGGTGCGAGCCCCACATACCCCCGACGCTCCCCGGAGCGTCGGGAAATGCGATAGGCGTTTCCCCCCGTTACAAAAAGGCTTTGCCAGTTTTTTCCCTTAAAACATCCAATTCTCAATTTTCTTGTGGCAATTTCGGGATAAAAAGCTCTATACTAGCTCTATTCGTATACCAAGATTCATTTAAATCGGTTCAGTAGTTTTGTCTTGAAAGCCAGAAAGCCAGACATTCTCTTACGCTGATGATACAGCTATCGTTTTTAATGGCAAAACTTGGCAGGAAGCTGCTGAGAAAGCGGAGCTAGGACTTAACAAGATAAGCAAGTGGTTTCAACAAAATATGCTTTCACTAAACACATCAAAAACATATTTCATGTGCTTCTCTATGAATAAAAGTACCCAACCTAGATCAGACCTCAATATTAAAATTCACTGTTGCGATCTGTCACAACACATCTGCAAATGCCCTTATTTATCAAAAGTGTCTTCAGTCAAATATCTGGGAGTTATGCTGGACAGTAACTTGTCTTGGTATGATCACATCGAACTTATCGCTACTAGGATTCGGAAATTAATTTGGATCTTTAAAACCTTAAGACATGTAACGTCGAAACACCTTCTGAACCAAATATATACTGCACTTGTTCAAACGGTAATTACGTATTGTATTCCAATCTGGGGTGGCGCTGCCAAGACAAGATTTATGGAACTAGAGAGAGCTCAAAGATCACTCATAAAAGTTATGTACTTCCTACCCTATAGATTTTCCACTTCTGAACTCTACTCAACATCTAAACTACTAGCTATTAGAAAATTGTATATATTACACAGTATACTAAAGATGCACAAAATGGTACCCTACAATTCTAATGTTCTGAAGACAAGGCGAAACTTCTCAGTGGCTAAAGCTAACTTCACAAACTCTGTTTTTGCTCAACGACAATTTGGCACTCAGTCTGCTTTCTTATATAATAATGTCAATAAAATTTTAAATATATATACACTAAAATCAGCTAATGTAAAGCAAAAAGTCAAAGATTGGCTTTTACCACTTAATTATGATGAAATTGAATTATTGCTTAAACGTACTTCATAGGATAGAAATCATACTTAAATAAAAATTTGTAACTAAGATAATTCAGTCAGACTTAAATAATTAAAATAAATTGTCATTCAACTTTTCAAAATTTAAATTCATATTCTTAATAAGTAAAACATTTTTTGTATTAGTCGCCTTAATTTACTTTCTAGTTTTAAGTTATTTTTTTGTTTAAAAACCTAGTTTATTTTTACTATTACTTACAAAACACTTTTTGTCTCTGTGGAAGAGTGGAGTCTCCTACCACAGGTATTTCTATACTTAAAAGGAGAACCCTTGTCTGTTTAATTGTGAAAAGTGATTAATAAACATCTCTTTTATCTTTTTATCTTTATCTTTTTATAAAGAGTTACTTTCTCATTTATAATATTAGTATGGATAATATTTAAACTTGCATAAATATTTCAAGTGAGAAACAACGAACTCCCGCAAACTTTGCCAGGTCGTCTACGACGTCTGCCTACTCTGCGTCTTCCGGCGTGCGCTTGCCACTCGATAACTTTTCAGGCCCATAGAGACCATCTGTTATTCGAGCTATGTGCCATTTAAGTTTTGCTATTATTTAAGGCTGTGTCGGTGACTTTAGTTCTTTTACGGATCTCATCAATTCTGATTCGATCACGTAGGAAAAAACTCCCTACTAAAAATAATTACAAAAAAAAAAAAAAAACATTTTGTAAGACGCCTAGCGTGAACGGTGTGCGGTGTGCGTGCGTTTGATAATTTGTGCATATTTTATAGTATGAATTACGATAAAGTTTTTAGTGAGAGCCCTTTACGCGCCGCCACGGCCATTATTCAATGATGAATGGTTTTGCTTTTAAAAAAAAAAACGTAGTAAAATTTATTTTAAAAAATATTAAAAAAAAAAAATTGTGTAAAAATTCTAAGATATTTATTTGTTTATCATCAATATCTATATATATAAAATCCAAATACCACTGATCTACTCACTCACTCACTCACTCACTCACTCATCATCGCCCAGCCGAAACCGCTGAAGATAGAAAGATGAAATTTGGACAGTAGCTTCTTTACGTGACGTAGGCACCCACTAAGACGGGATTTTGGGATAACTTAACCGGGACGCCGTATACAGGGTGTAACAGTTTGTATGAAACTCCTAAACTACTGGGTTTAGAATGTTGAAATTTAGACTGTGGATTCATTTTGTATCACCAACATCATAAATGATTTAGTTTTTTTTTTAATTTTGCCCCTGAGGTCTTATACAGGGTGAAATATGTTTTTTGCTAAAATCTAAACTAATGACACTAGAGACTTAAAAATTTCAAAATAAGCTCCTTATAATATTTCAACATCAAATATGATATCAAAACTGCGTTTATTCGTTCTGAAAGCCTTAATACAGGGTGTTAAAGTTTGTATGAGAAACCGAAACCGCTTATTATTTTTCTTAGAAATTGAAGTGGTCGATGTTTCTAGATTGTTGGGGCGCTAATTACGAAAAAAAACGGGACGCTATATACAGGGTGTAACGTCTGGATTTAGAAAGTTGAAATTTACACTGTAGATTATCTTTGATTCGAAATGGGTGATGTTTCTAGATTGTTGAGGGCACTAATTACGAAAAGAACGGGACGCCGTATACAGGGTGTAACGTCTGGATTTAGAAAGTTGAAATTTACACTGTAGATTCTCTTTGATTCGAAATGGGTGATGTTTCTAGATTGTTGGGGACGCTCATTACGAAAAACAAATGGGACGCCGTATACAGGGTGTAACGTCTGGATTTAAAAAGTTGAAATTTACACTGTAGATTCTCTTTGATCCGAAATGGGTGATGTTTCTAGATTGTTGGGGGCGCTAATTACGAAAAACAAATGGGACGCCGTATAACAGTAACAGTGTGTATGAAACTCCTAAACGTCTGGATTCAGAATGTTGAAATTTAGACTTTGGATTCTTTTTGTATCACCATCATCGTAATGATTTAGTTTTTTCTTTAATTTTGCCCCTGAGGTCTTATACAGGGTGAAATATGTTTTTTGCTTAAATCTAAACTAATGACACTAGAGACTTGAAATTTTCAAAATAAGCTCCTTATAATATTACAACATCAAATATGATATCATAACTGCTTTTATAGTTACTGGAGTCCTTGATACAAAGTTTTTATGAAAAACCGAAACCGCTTATTATTTTTCTTACAAATCGAAATGGGTGATGTTTCTAGGAATAGTTATTACAAAAAAACATCATTTTAATTTATAAATGCAAAATGTATATCGATAAGTGTGGAGTTTTTTAGGATATTGGGGGTTCTGATTACGGAAAAGTTAGAAATTTTAAAATCCAACATGGTGGACATAAAGTTTATTATAAAGGGGCGTCCTCTTAGTTTATGCGGACGCTGATACAGGGGTTAACAGTTTGTATGAAAAAAGAAATGGTTGTTGAAGTAAACTGGATAAGACTCGCGCAAGACCAATATACAGTAGCAGTCTATCGGTAGCGAGCGACGATGATGATGAAAGTAAACGGAGTATACCGGGTAGATGAACTGGATTTTTTTTTTGAATCGTCAGAGTTATGCATATAGGCCAAGGTTAGTTTGTGTATTCAGAAAAACGGATATTATAGCTTGCAGCCCAAACAGCTAAAGAGTTTTGTATTGTAAAAGGAAACTGCTTGATATTGATTTCTTTAGGGGTTTGGATTAGAAATTTGTAATTAGAAATGATTTACTGATATTTCTGAGTATAACCACGGATTAGAGCGTATAACAAAACAAATGAACAAGTTATTTACATTAATTATAAAATAGCGCTTGCGAAGCTGCGGGCAAAAGCTAGTATAGTATAAAACAAAGTCGCTTTCCGCGTCTGTCCCTATGTTTGCTAAAATCTTTAAAACTTTGCATCGGATTTAGATGCGATTTTTGAATACATAGAGTGATTTAAAAGGAAGATTTATATGAGTAATACATGCACAACATAGTAATAGGTTAGGCGGTACGAAGTTCGCCGAGTCGACTAGTTAAAAAAAACACGATAAAAATAAAGCATCACACTCAAAGCCTCTAACTAGATAGAACCTGTAATATATAGGGTGCCCGAAACACATACAATATATGTGTTTATAGATACACGAGCAGTCCCGGCTTACTTCGTTACGCCATAGAATATAAGATACTACTCAAAGACTTGGCTCTATAGACTATGTTCTTTTGACTGCCCAGAATGGAAGAATTAAAAACAAACAACAACAACAAACCACCTGTCAAAATATGTAAACAACGGAAAAAATATTGCACCTTGGGTTACATTATTTGAGTTTAAGCAAGGATCATTAATTTTTTTGAAATCTAATATAGCCTATGTCACTCGGGGATATTGTAGCTTCCTACCAGTGAAATAATTTTTCAAATCGGTTCAGCATTTCCGGAGCCTATTCGTTACAAACAAACAAATCTTTATTCTTTATAATATTGGTATAGATAACCAGAGCAGAAAACAAACATTCTTATTCACCTTAACAATGTTCGTCCTACCGGAAATCGAAAACAGACCTTCTAAGGACGTAACGTAGTTAACCCCTTGTACTATTAGGTATTCTGTGCCCTTTTCTATAAAAACCGAATGTGTACACACACACAGGTAAAAAACTACGCGTCGCAAAACAGAAAAAAAAAACTGACTGTACAAAAAGTATTAATAATGTTGATTGCTGATTAAAAAAAACCGTATAAAACAAGTAAAGTCAGTTTTCGAGGCACCCAACTCTGCATAACTCAGCGTATAGCTTACTTATAGCTTTAGAATGGTTTTACTCAGTGCCACCCAGCTGCGCTATCTTAACAACCTAATTAAGCACCTATAGCGCGGTTATTCCTATAAATTGAAATACTAACACTAACTTACAGTGTTTCATTGTTAGGACTCGTATATATAGTTGAATACGATAACTTTTAATACGGAATAACGTTATTATTTTTTTTTTTTTTCAGGATTATTTGCATTAATCTACTAAAATTGGAAGGTTATGCCGGTGTAACATCGGGGGTAACCTTTTAGTTACTAGGCCGTCTATCTTCTATGCGATTTTTTTTTTTATTATTTTGATCTCGAAAAAAGTAAAATGATGCTAAAAGTAACTCCTAATAGCGTCATTTAGAACCGTAGTAGTTTGTTAACGTTTAACTTTAAGTCAATTTTGAGGTGTTTAAAAATACTTCAGGGTAGTAATTTGCAAAAACTTAGTCTTCTATTTTTAATAAGTTCTTAATTTAAAAAACTGTAGAAATACAAATGCAAATAATGTAGATAATCCTAGTATAAAACTAGCCTTAGTTTTTCAACTGTGTGTGGCGCATACATAAATGCAAAACACAGTGGCGCGGTGTCGCTATCTACATCTCGTGGATACACGCCTTTACCCTCTATCTCTATGCCAGTTAGGTTATAAAACCCGTTTAGACGTGGCGAGAATCGCACCGATTTTACTTTATGATTGAGAGAGAGAAAGAGATTTTAGCCTTTTGAGCTAAAACAGAATACTGACTGGAAATCTGATATTATTCTGTTTTTTTTATTTTTTACTAGAGGCTCCCCCGCGGTTTTACCCGCGCAGATTTATCATAAACACAAAAATCCCGTTTTTTCCCGTTCTCGTGGGAATTTTGGGAAATCCCTTCTTAGTGCTCACCTACACTCCCCAAGGAACCCACGTGCCAATTTTCAGCTTTCTACGCCCACTGTCAGTCAGTCAGTAACGGAAGAGTTTTATAAGTGAAAAAAATAAATAAATAAAAAATAAATTTATATTATGTCTACGATAAATTCGCCACTTGGGAAGAAAAACTTATAAACCACGGCGTAATAACTAAAATGTGATCCTCTAGAGACTCTAGATAAACTTGCTTCGTATGTAAAGGGCACTAAAGTATGCAAATACTATAGTCAAACTAAATCAAATTTTTATTGCAATGGGTTTAGATTAGAAGATTTTTAAATTATTTTCGTGATTAGCGCAAGTATTTGTGTAAAATGTCTAAAAATTTATGTCCATTTCAAAAAAAATTTTTTTTGTTATAATAGTAAAAACGCACTGTCTGACGAAGTCCTTATTTGCTAAGCATTTTCACAGGTCCGACTCAGTTCAGTAACGCTGCAGTACATATCTTTTGAGGCTCGGCCACAAGCAAAAGCTCAGAGCGATATGCAATTTAATGGTTAAAAATTATAATACGGTTACAGCAAAAGCCACCAATTCCATAAATAAAAATTAGAGGCAGCAGCGTTCTTCAGTTGAAAACTAGAGCAGCCTTACTGCAATCGCCAACCACCTGCCAAACTTGGATATTGTAGATTTTAGCTCGTAAAGTAGTAGTTGTACAGTAATACGCTGCGACGCTTGTGCTCTGGAATTCGATTTCCGATTAATCCGAAACTAGCGCTAAACTAAAAAAAAAAAACTTCTAAACTAAACCATGTCCGAGGTCAAAAATATGCGTTAATATGCACTAGATACTCATGCTTATATTTTTTTAAGACACTGTTGTATAGCTTTTAGGATAAAAGTCTTAGAAATATACGGTTTGTTACTTAGCCGCTTGTCTGTGAGTGTCCGCCATTTTGGTCGGCAGTGGTAGCGGGTATGCAATAAATTTAGAATTAATTGACTCTACCACAAAAAAAATTTAAACCTGGTCTAAATCATTAGACTAGGTCAGAATCACTGATTCGTTATACAAATTGGCTATTTAGACCGGTCTTACTTTTTTGTGGTAATAGGGAATGAATTTATTAATCCCTTCGCTTAACGCGTCTTCTCCCACCTCCGCCTATGTCCGTAGCCAAGCCATTACGTCCCCGCGTGAGGCCCAGCCTCCTTCTGAGCTAATTAAGATATATTGCCGCTTTTGCCTATATTAACACGATTGTTTGTCACTGCCCAAGAGTTAATCGTATGCGCTTTCGTTTGCCGATCTGAGCTGATATAGGATTTTAGATTGTGATGACGTCATTATTTAATTCAATTTGAATGAGAGGTTTTTGATTTGACGTCTCAGAAAAAAAAAAAACAAGTTTTATGACGCCGCTATCAGATGGCGCCTTGCAAAAGCTCAAACGTCAAGTTGAAATGCATCATTGAAAGCTCAAAATAAAATTGAAACTCGTCACGCGTCAGTCAAATCGTTTTTGTTTCGTTTTAAACTTTTCAAGTTAATTTGACCAAATTTCAATTACTTTACCAATGTAGAATAGAACTAGAGGCTGCCCTGCGGTTTCACATAAATCTTTTTTTTCCCGTTCCCATGGATATTTCGGAAAATTATTCCTTAGTGCTCCCCTACACTCCCCAAGGAACCCACGTGCAAAATATCAGCCCGCTACGCCCAGTAGCTTTGGCTCTGCGTTGTCTGTCAGTCGCTCAGTAACGGAAGAGTTTTATATATTGACAAGGCTGCTCCGCGGTTTCACCCTTGGGAAATCCTTTCTGAGTGCTCACCTACACTCCCTAAGGAACCTAAATGCAAAATTTCAGCCCGCTACGCCCAGTAGCTTCGGCTCTGCGTTGTCTGTCAGTCAGTCAGTAACGAAAGATTTTTTTATATATACTAGAGGTTGTCCCACCCTACGGTATCACCCGCTCAGATTCATCAAAAACACATAAATTCCCTTTTTTCCCGTTTCCATGAGAATTTAAAAAAAATATTCTTTAGCGCTGCTTTCCTACACTTCCCAAGGAACCCACCCGCAAACTTCAGCAGTTTCCGCCCAGTAGTTTCTGTCAGTCAGTCAGTAACAGAAGATTTTTATATATATTGATAGAGAGATTTTTCCGTGTAGTGGCGGCGCATAAGTACCAGCACCTCATCTCCTCCCATGGGCGTCCCAAAGGTGCGAAAGAGAGCATCTTCCTTGTTCTGTAAGTGCGACTAATAGCACATCCGACGGAAAGGCAGCAGCGTCATTCGTTGAATTTTTTTTAAATCTATAGTAGGATCGCCAACCTGCCTGCCAATGTTTTTCCTTGTGGCGATTTGTGTTTCAGGGTCTTCACTCTACGGCACGTCATTCGGATGATATCATGATGATATGAAAATATAGTGTTTTCAGTGAAATTTTGGGAAAATAACGCATCACACTCAGAGACTATAGCTCCTTACTAGGTAGGAACCTGTATCAATAGTTCCCAAAATACATATAAAGACATCTATATATTTATCACTGGCTGATACGGCGAACTTCGTGCTGCCCTTAATTGTAAATTTTCGAAAATATTTAATAGCCTATGTCACCAGGGTTTAACATAGCTTCCCAACAAAGAAAAAAATTTCGAAATCGGTTCAGTAGTTTCAGAGCTTATTCAATGCAAACAAACAAACAAAACACAAACAAACAAATATTTTCGCTTTATTATTACTGTGCTGTGAATGTATAATTCTTACAAACCTTCCTCTTGAATCACTCTATCTATTACATAAAACCGCATCAAAATTCGTTAAGTAGTTTTAAAGATTTAAGCATATAGCGACAGACAGACGCGGGAAGCGAATTGTTTAATACTATGTATTGATGAAGTGTATACCCCCACCCCACCATTGAAGCTGGTCCTACTAATTTACAGTCAACATAACTACCAACTGAACTACGGAGGTTGCCAGAGAATATAAACTGAATTTCAACTTCATTAAACCAATTGATCCTTCCAATTTTCCGTAAGGCACCCACACATCCTATCTAGATAAGGGCGCTCACACACGAGGCGCCTGCGACAAGTAGCTTAATTGACCAACTGTGGGAGGTCCCAGAGCGTCTTTATGCTAATCAATTCACCACCATTTTGTTTTTCTTTTTTTTTTCACCGACTGTTTTAGGGTTCGCGCGTTTTGGTTTATTGAGCCTAGTTTGTTAGCGTTATTTTTGTTGTTTTCTTAAGTAAAATTATTTTTATTTTAGTTAAGGTATCTAGGCTATCGGACAACACTTCATATTTTTCTACTAAAGAAAAATTATTATATTGTTAATATTACATATAATCAGCAATACCTTATGTTTGTACACGTAGCATTTGGTTGCTTTCAATGTATTTTTTATTTTGATAAATAAATAATTAGTTTTTCGCTATAGAAACTATGAAAACCTAGAAAAGGTATCTATTAACATTTCATAGAACAAGAATTATCCCCGACGGGGAATCAAAACCGTGACCAGTTAACAATTAACTCAACCGTACCAACCAATCAGAATTACAAGACTTTTAAACTGCTCGAAAGAATTCGATTCTTTTTTTCAAAATTCTACAGAACCCGCTAATTCACCAATGGTGGGCGTTTTTCACAACAATCCTTAAAGCGTATAATTCAACTCCGTCCTCAGGTTAAGATATCCCCGTGTGGTCCGCTGACGTGTGGGCAACCTTTAAATAGCCGTTTAGATTTCACTGTAGCCGTTTGATAAGAATTAATCAGTAGCGGCCAGTATGTTTTTTTGATGTTTTTTTTTCTTCTTTTCGCAAACTCAGTTAGTGTGGCGAGGTTGGGTGGGCACTCGGTAATCAGTATGGATGTAGAAGCTTCGTTTTTGTTCCTAATTCAAAAGTAGAAAGTCCTATTACGGCTGTAGTCCAAATCATGTCCTTCATACGGCTAGGCATTTTTTCTTTTGTAATTTAAAATTACTTGTGTTTGTCTGTGTTTTAACTCTATAGTGTCCAAGCAATAATAGACATGCTGTTTTAACGGTTAAGATTCCTTTAAGGATCACTCCGGAATTACTCAATACTTAATACTTTACAATAATACTTTATTGGTACCACAATTCACAATAAACAAGTCTTAAACAAATCTTAGCCACTAGGGTTAAAACATTTTGCTAGGCTACATTGTGGTGGACCCTGATGGGCGTTACAATTTTTGTGTTTTACACATGAATATATATGTAGGATGTAAATTAAACCAAAGCTTGCACAATTACAAAAGAAAAAAATGCCTCCGCATTACTCGTTTACTCCTGTGGTTTTCTTAGTATTACGTCTAAGCCTCGTATTATATATTTATAATACCTTATTCGTCTATAGGTCAAAAGATTAGGCCTTTTGACCTTTTGTTACCTACGGAATTCCAAAAGTAAAAAGCAAACAAAAAACAGAACTTGTGACCTAAACATTTCAAATTTGCAAGTTCATTAAAATTTAGATTTTAGTAAAAACCGCCCGCCGCCGCCGTCCGACAAATCCGAGTTATTTCATGTAGCACGGAAATGCAAATTGTTGATTCGCTTAAGGTCGTTGTTGCAGCTCTCAATATAATAAAACCAATCTACCCGGCGAACTTCGTACCGCTTAGCCTAATACTATTTTGTGCATGTATTATACGTTGGTAGTTACAAACATTCCTCTTGAATCACTCTGTCCTTTTAAAAAAGTGATTCATAACTCTATCTATTAAAAATAAAACGCATAAATATCCGTTGCGTAGTTTTAAAGATTTAAGCATATACATATAGGTAGGTATAGATAGGAACAGAGAAAGCGACTTTGTTTTATACTATGAAGTGACACACACGCAGAGCCCCTAACTAAGTAGAACCTTTAGGGCGCCCGAAACACATCCGGATAGAAATATTTTTTTTAAATATATACAGCACTTAAATAATTATTTGATTTTTTGGTTTGTTCGAATCTAATAGCGTCCGAAATTACTACAAACGTTTGTGAAATTCTTCACCATGTCTTCTTTAGCAGGTTGGTTTTGTGAACTCTTTAGGCGTTGGGAAGTAAATAATATTGTAAAAAAAAATATTATAGCTAAGCTTTTGTTTATGTAAAACAGCCTTAGCAAGCAACACCCCCTAATGTGGACGTACTCGCACTTCCACATATTTAAGCAAAGAAACCTTCAAACCTAGATTTGTAGTTAATTAAAATAATTTAAAGCATTTCTGTAGCTTTTATTTTTATTTACCTAAAATAACATTGTAAAAAGTAGGGTAGTTTTTTTTGTAGTTAAATCAGTCAATTATTTATTCATCATCATTGCAGCCTATAAGACCACCACTGTTAGACACAGGCCTCCCCCATATATGACCACAAACCATGGGGAGAAAGGGCGATCGCAATATGGTAGTGTTGACACATTTTATATCTTCAATATATATAAAACTCTTCCGTTACTGACTGACTGACTGACTGACTGACTGACTGACAGACAGACAACGCAGAGCCGAAACTACTGGGCGTAGTGGGCTGAAATTTGGCACGTAGGTTTCTTGGGGAGTGTAGGTGAGCACTAAGAAGGGATTTCGCGAATTTCCCATGGGAACGGGAAAAAATGGGATTTTGGTGTGGATGAGAAATCTGCGCGGGTATAACCGCGGGGCAGCCTCTAGTTTGCCATAGTTTAGAAGATATTAATATTTTTCGTGGGTGGCGCTACTTTAGCTGTGCTATACCTCTTAAGGAAAAAGTAAAAGTGAACGATTTCAACTGGAGAGGAGCTTTTACAGAAAATAAGACTTTTCTAGCTACCATGATACGATTTAAAGGTCCGTAAAACCGTTTAGTCTACATTTGACAGATTCTACTTTTGACACCATGGTTTTGTATGGACAGATTCTACATACGACAGATTCTACTTATGACAAATTCTACTTATGACGGATTCTACTAATGTAAGGATTTTTCAAATAAACAAAAATAGACGGTAGTCTATCTTTCGTCTGTTAACCAAAAGCATATAAATACCGGACTCGACGAGCAGGCGAGGAATTCTGTTCTGAGCCTTCGCGCGACACAGACGTTCTATACTTGTAAAAGACCGTACTGAAACGTTGTGAGTAAAGAATAAAAGTAGTAAAGTGATCCTTGTGTATTGATTTTATAACAAGTCAGAAGTGGTAAGTACACGCTGCCAATTTTGTAATTTGTTTTTTGCATGATTAGTATGGCCCTTTTTTCTATCACACGTTAAAATTAAAATTACGTCATTATTTAAAAATATTTTTGTTTTGAAATTGGAATTTTAACGTCCGTGATGGTATCATTATTTAACCAGACAACCAACATCATTTTATTCATGGCGTTAACAGTTACCCTACCTACGTACAAAAAAAAAAAAAAAAAAAAAAAACACAACAAGAGTGTAGCTAATTGCAAAAGATATTTATTATAATATAAAGTAGAGGGAGATTATAAGAGTATGTAAATTTGTTTTAAAATATTTATTTTGTAGAGTAATAAATTACTTAATAAATTCATTTAATGGATTTAACTTAGTGGAGTAATTTGCCGATCTCTGCCCGGCAACGAGAGAGAGAGCATCTTCCTTGTTCTGTGGTTTTACCTACGGTAATCATAATCATATTAAATATATTTAACTGCTCCGTGGCTCAGTTGGCAGTGACGTGAACTGAGTAAGCGTGTGCTGTGCGCCCGGGTTCGATTCCCGGGCGGGGCGAATATTGCTATGATAAAAATCGATGTTTGTTTCCGGTCCTGATGTGATGTTTATCTCTGTGTGTTTCGGGCACCCTAGATACAGGTTCTTCCTAGTTAGGGGCTCTGAGTGTGATGTTTTATTATTATATCTACTTTTTTTTTTTGTAAGACCGTTAACAAAACACGTTTTGGAACCTCCGTTAAAACAATTATCAGTTTTATTAAGAGATAAACTTACATTTGTGAATGTTTTTATAAATTTTGTACCGTATTCTGTTCAATTATGATTAAAAGTTTACATGAATTATTACTAATAATAGGCAAAACTATAATAACTAAACTAAGTATACAAGCGTAGACAATAACTATTATTTTCATTTTACTATTTTTATAAATTTTATTGAAAATTAATAAGTGAAATTACCTTGAACAGAAACTTAAGAATTTTATTCCAATTTTTGATTTACCCTCAGATCCAAATCAAATGTCCGTTATTTTTATTACAGACTCAGAATTGTTATTAACTTGAACGGAAACAAAAAAAAAAATGACAATTTACCCTCAGATTCAAATAAAACGTCCGTTATTTTGATTACAGACTAGGAATTGAAATTTACTCAAACAGAAACTGATTAATCTAGATCAATTTACGATTCACCCTCAGATTTAAATAAAATATCTGTTTGGTGTATTTGTTGTAAATTTATTTTTTTTAGATAATTTGACTGATGTAATGTTTGAATGGCGTAGTGATGCTATGTGTGCTTTATTACTGGCTATGTACGCCGTTAAGGGGCTATGTGTGCTCTATGACTGGCTATGTATGCCTTAGAGGGGCTATGTGTGCTCTATGACTGGCTATGTATGCCGAAGAGGAGCTATGTGTGCTCTATGACTGGCTATGTATGCCATAGAGGGGCTATGTGTGCTCTATGACTGGCTATGTATGCCGTAGAGGGGCTATGTGTGCTCTATGACTGGCTATGTATGCCGTAGAGGAGCTATGTATGCTCTATGACTGGCTATGTATGCCGTAGAGGGGCTATGTGTGCTCTATGACTGGCTATGTATGCCGTAGAGGGGCCATGTGTGCTCTATGACTGGCTATGTATGCCGTAGAGGAGCTATGTATGCTCTATGACTGGCTATGTATGCCGTAGAGGGGCTATGTGTGCTCTATGACTGGCTATGTATGCCGTAGAGGGGCTATGTGTGCTCTATGACTGGCTATGTATGCCGTAGAGGGGCTATGTGTGCTCTATGACTGGCTAGGTATACCTTAATATGGGTCATGTATGCCTAAGCGTCGTTTAGGCATCCATCTTGTATATATCTAGTCATATGATTAACTAATGTGGTTTAATTGGGAGAAATTGCTTTCTAGCGATAAGGTCACTCATTGCATTTAAATTTATTATTAAAACTAGAGGCTGCCCCGCGGTATTTCCCGCGCACATTTCTCAACAACACAAAAATCCCGTTTTTTCCCGTTCCCGTGGGAATTTTGGGAAATCCTTTCTTAGTGCTCACCTACACTCCCTAAGGAACCTACATGCCAAATTTCAGCTTTGTACGCCCAGTAGTTTTGGCTCTGCGTTGTCTGTCAGTCAGTCAGTCAGTCAGTCAGTCAGTCAGTCAGTCAGTAACGGAAGAGTTTTATATATATTGATTGATTTAATTTGTACAAGAATTTATTCGGTGTCATTATTATCTAAAAATTTCAGCCTATCGGTGACTTTTAATTAATAATATTATATTTTTTTACGATTAGATCAATTTGATAGCAAAAATTAAAACCAAGCCACTATTTGTTTGTAAAAAAAAAAAAAAAAAAAAGTACATATTTGAGAAAATTGTATAAGTTTAATGCATTATTTAAATCTGATTCGTACTTGTGAACGTCACCGCCGGGTTTGACTGGGTTTCTATCATGGAATAATGTAAAAGGAAATCTATAGCATTTGCAATGTCATTAATGCAAATTAGAATTAAAAGGGGCCTAATACTTTATATATTTCTTTTATATTTAAGACTTATTTTAGTTATCTGAATAAATCTGTTCGGCAAGGTAGGATTTAAGAGGATTTATGCAGAAGAAATCAAAGGAAAGAAAAAAAAAAAAAGAACGGAGACAGAGCTTCTATAGTACTACTGGGGAAAGGGACAATCATATTTTAGTCGCTATCGTCGGTTTATACTTTTTATTGGAAATCGTAATAATTATTTATTCTATTTTATTTTTATTACTACTAACTCATTCAATCAATTGTTTGGAATCTTATAATAAATTTTATTTTTTTGTATTCAAATACTTACTTACCTAATAATAATAATAGTTTATTATCGGGCACGACATCCATAGTTTGAAAGTAAAGATTAAACAACTTGTCCTGTGCTGTTTGTTCTAAAGATTTGTTTATGTTAGGATATTTTTTTGTGGCGTTGTGGGTTTTATAAATATTGAGTTACATACCTTCGGAAGATTATAATATATATTGTCATTTGAGTATTGAATAAAACCTAGAATTTTAATGTCAAATCTTAATAAAATTACAATAACATTTTCTTTTCTTTCTGTATCTGAGTCATAGAGATGGAGCCAGACGAAGGGACTGATAGGCACCGCCTTTACACCTCTCACCGCGCTGCATCACGTGTCAGTGATGTCGAAGGTGCCACGACCAGAAAAAGTCTCGAGTGGGCGTCGCGGCGCAGTGCAAGGGAAGCCCAAGCATTTAGGACAGAGAGCACAGCGGCCGTGCGCAAGGATCAATGTGATCGTGTATGTTATTTTTTTTTATTATGTGCTAGTGTGTGTGACCCTGTGTGTCGGAAGAGGATAACGAAGTTATATTTAACTATACACTTTATTCGGCCATGTGTGCCATAAGGTAGAACACATACCATGTAATAATAATAAATAATAAATAAGTTTATTCAATTTTACAAAAGTATAAAAGCGAGGAGTCTCCTTTTAAGTATTAACCTGTATCAGGAGACCCCGATCTTCCACATTGTCACATGCTTTTCAAAATATATTCTAAATATGTTAAGTTAAGCTGATTTATACATAAATATAGCTTAATACTATTTCTAATTCTAGTTACACAAATAGAGAAAAAAGAAAATATCAATAATACTAACAATACATTTTGAATTTAGATTTTTTAATTTTTAAGTTACTAAGGAAATAAAAAGGTATTAGGTTACATTTATCAGGTTTTCAATTTCATCATAATTCTGCTTCAAAAGCCAGCTGCATAAGAGTTTTTTAACATAATTATACTGTTTTACTGGGGTAAATATTTAACAATTTGTTTATCTTATTATATAAAACTTATACTGCCTTTTTGCGAAAGCTGTCCTACTGTTAAATATAGGAGCCACTGTATGTTTGCGTCTACTTTCATTTTTTTTTTGGGCGTCAAATGGTAATTTTGCATGCATTTTTAGGACACATTTTAGAATGAATAATTTTCTGACTGATAGTAGCTCACTGTTCAAGTTTCAAGTCTTGTAGAAAAAAAAACCTTTTTGAAAAGATAAGTTAACAAGGTGGCTAATTATTGGTGAAACAATGTTTTTGGCCAGCTTCAGAAATGCTGTTGGAATATTGTCTTCACCAGATGCACTACTCGATTTAAGATTAGCAATGAGACTCTTTACCTCGTTTACATCTGTGTCAAGCAAAACAAAAGACGAAAGTTGCGAATGTGCCGTTAATTTTGAGTTAACTATTTTTGTGCAGTATCTCGAATTATCATTAATAATTTCTTCAGCAAGATCTTTTTCTATATTAGCAAAGAAAGTATTTATCCTATTAGTTGATTCTTCGGGAGATGATCATCAGTGATTTATTGAGGATCTTCGCAATCAAGTAGGTTATTTAGGTTCTTTAGTTCAAGACTATTTAGTGCTTGTTCATAGTTAATAGTTGTAGTATATTTACGAGTGTTTGTAAGTTTCGAGGATGTATTAATGTTAAGAAAGGTAGTGACATGATGTATGGTAGAATTAAGAATAGCAATAAAGGATTCGATTTATATTTACTTAGTTTTACCATAAAATGATCGAGGCATTTTTTTTCTCTTGTGGGCAACGTGTGCCCAGGAAATATACAATGTATGGAAAGCATATTTTAAATACTTTAACCGGTTACTGCGTTCTTGAGAAGTTTCGTCTGGTTTATTCCTTATATTTATGTTAATATCACCTGCAATAATAATATTATGTAGGCAGTTATTAGTGATCATTGTAGCCCTGTGTGTTACCAATGAAGATGGCACGTGGCAATTTGCTGTCTAAATAGGCCATGTGTGACATAATGCAGACTAAATATAATATTGTGCTATCTAGAAATTAAGAAATAAAAGGAATTACAATTAACAAAAAAATAAAAAAAACTTAAAAGTAAAAACATTGTATACTTTAGTTTTTTTTGAGTTGTTTGTTGTTTGCTGTTCAGCCCTGTGTGCCAAAAAGGATGTTATTTAGTTTTGAATTTGTTATAAGGCTTTGTAAACCATTGTTTTTGATATTTTATTATTTATGTTAGAAGAAACTTGATTAATAATGTGTTATAGCAGGCCGTGTCCCAAGTGTGGCAAACGGTAGCTTGATTAATAATGTGTCATAGCAGGCCGTGTCCCAAGTGTGGCAAACGGTAGCTTAATGAATAGTATGTCATAGCAGGCCGTGTCCCAAGTGTGGCAAACGGTAGCTTGATTAATAATGTGTCATAGCAGGCCGTGTCCCAAGTGTGGCAAACGGTAGCTTGATTAATAATGTGTCATAGCAGGCCGTGTCCCAAGTGTGGCAAACGGTAGCTTTATTAATAATGTGTCAAACAAAAGCTTGAAATTGATTGAAACCTTGAACTTGTTAATCTGAAATTTATATAATGTTGTTGAAGTTAGCTTATATTTAAATAAGTTTTTTTTTATGTTCGTGAACTAATTTATATTCGTGAAGCTAATATGATTATATTTAGAAGAGGCATTATTTAGGCCTTAATCTTGATTGACTGATAATCTTTTTATTTATTTTTGTAATTTTTACGTTTTACCAAAAAAAAATTATTGTTTAAGTAATAGTTTGTATGAGATTTTACACAATCGAGGAAGGCTGAGAATTCCGGAATGGGGACATAATAGAAAAATAATGGTATCCCCTTAGAATTTTATAATGATATAGTATGTAAATCAATATTTTTACTAAGATAATTTAATACGCATTGTTAAGTCAAAAGCATTAGTTTTCGAAAGTACAATTGTTCAATTGATTAGAAATGTTGGTAGGTAATCTGTGACGTAGATGACGATTAGTTTTGGAAGAAATATTCATATGTGATTCATATATACTAGAATTTATGATTTTGTTTATTACTCTAATACACTTAAGTTTATGAGTTCTTGTGAAACTAAAACGACAAAAATGCATGGAAGTAACGTACTTATTTTTTTTTTAACACTTTATGTACTTATTTTTTTAAAGTAATTTGTATTTTTTTTAATTGTTGTAAATTGAATTGTAATGTCAAAATTGTAAAGTAGAGTTTGTTACCCCTTTCTTCTCTACGCTGTAAAATCATTGTGAAAGGGAGTAGAATCATGACTTTTTGACTTTGACTAGAGTGACTTCCGCTCGCCGAGTGTAAGGATTTTTATAATATCTTCTCCGTATTTCTGGTCACGTGTACGAGGACGTACACGCGGTCAGGATGGACGAGTGTAAGGATTTTTCAAATAAACAAAAATAGACGGTAGTCTATCTTTCGTCTGTTAACCAAAAGCATATAAATACCGGACTCGACGAGCAGGCGAGGAATTCTGTTCTGAGCCTTCGCGCGACACAGACGTTCTATACTTGTAAAAGACCGTACTGAAACGTTGTGAGTAAAGAATAAAAGTAGTAAAGTGATCCTTGTGTATTGATTTTATAACACTAATGACAGATTCTCGTGTTGACAGATTCTACATATGACGGATTCTGCTTTTGACAGATTTCCTCCCTTATGAAAAATAATCAAAAGTTTTTATTTTTTTAACATTCTTGTCTCTTCCTACTCATTGGAAAAAAAAACTTAGCATGCGAAAGTGAGACGAACAATGTTGTATAACTAAACTATTGATTTTTTAAGAGACAAGAATGCTAAAAAACTAAAAACTGTTGATTATTTTTCATAAGGGAGGAAATCTGTCAAAAGCAGAATCCGTCATATGTAGAATCTGTCAAAACGAGAATCTGTCATTAGTAGAATCCGTCATATGTAGAATCTGTCATAAGTAGAATCTGTCGTATGTAGAATCTGTCCATACAAAACCATGGTGTCAAAAGCAGAATCTGTCAAATGTAGACTAAACGCGTAAAACTTAGTTTACCAGTAAACAGTAAAGGTTATGTTTAAAAGAGTCACACGCGATGTAGGAGCCGTGACTGCGGGAGATAGTCATTTGTTATACATAGTACGGTAGGCCGCACATTCTTATAAATCTTATTACAAAGGTAATAAGAACTATTTTTCTTCAGTAGAAGTTGATGTTGAGTGGGGAATGAAGAAAAAGTGTTTTGATATTGTTATATTGTTATGCTCACGCGATAATATCTTAGGAAAGAGACGTCGAATTAAAGTTTTTGATAGTGCCATCTCTTTTGTAGGTGTCACTGTTGATTTTTTTTAGCATGCAGCTTTTATATTTATCGTTATATACAAACATCTATACTTAATTAATATTATAAATGCGAAAGTAACTCTGTCTGTCTGTCGTGATTTCATGACAAAACTGCTGAACTGATTTAAATTAAATTTAGTACACCGAGAGTCTAGAAAACCTGAGACTGCTTTTCATTCCGAAATTCCCACGGGAGAATTGGGAATTTGAAGTTTCCTCCGCGAAGCCGCGGGTCGTCGTCTATAGTCAATCTTTAAATATAAAAATATGTTGCTGTTCGTTCGTCTCGCAAAAACTTGAGGACGTCTCCGCCGATTTAGCTAATTTTGTTTTAGAAATGTTTATCGTGGTCAAGGGAGGGTTTAAACGGTGCTAAAAAATGAAAAAGTCACTAAATTACACGTGAACAATTGTCGCTTCTGCTGTTTGTCCCTGTATATGCTAAAATCTTAAAACTATGCAACGGATTTTGATGCGGTTTAAATAGATAGAGTGATTCAGAGGAAGGTTAATTAATGCATAATTCATGCTCAACATAGTAATAGGTAAGGCGGTACGAAGTTCGCCGGGTCGACTATTATATATATCTACTATATTCTATATATAAAAATTAATCGGAGTACGAGAACGTCCGCGCCCATTTAGCTGATCTTGGTTTTGAAATGTTCGTAGTAGTCCAGGGAAGATTTTAAACGATGAGAAAATATGAGAAAGTCACTAAATTACACGCGGTCAAAGTCGCGGAAACTTGTTATAAATGGGTGTTTTTTTTGGGAATTTCAGTAGTTAAAACACCAGCTGTGAACAGCACACAAGCGTTGCGTGTTTTTAATATCGATAATATAATTTTGTAACTAAACCATTAGCTGAAACCAGTTAGGGTTTTAACACTTAATTTAACACCTTAGCACCTTGGCCCTTTAATTTTTCGTTATTATGTTGTTTCTCAACGTAATCTTGAAGACTAATAATAACACATTACATTCTAGATTCACATTACATTTCATTCTTTCATTCATTTCATTTTACATTAGTTTATCAAATAAATACTACTAGGTACGACTAATTTAACATTCGTTGGTACTTACCTACTTAGATGTTTCCATAATTGTAGTTAGTACTTTTATATTATTTTGTTGTTTATTTATTTTATTGTAGGTATTTCTCACAAAAACTTATATGTATTTACTAAACATAATTATATTATAAGCATAAAATCGGCTAAACGTGGGTCCGGCTCTTAGGCTGGTACCTCTGCCTAACCCTTCGGGGAATAAAAGGCGTGATATTATGTATGTATTATAAGTATGTTATACGGAAGAGCGGCCTACTCCTAACACAGGCTTCGTGCTTAACTGGAGTAAGTCAAAACTCATTGCCATTATCATGTAAGTTTTAATCAATAAAAATCTTTAAATCTTTGAATCTAGAGCCCCTAACTAGGTAGAAGCGTAGCTAGAGTGCCCGATAAACATATAATACAAACAAACACTTACCGCATTACTCATAACGATACAGTAGGTTTTAAGTAGATTTACTGGAGGTCTACTTCTCTGGTTAGTTGCATTGTATGGTAAATACGTGCCATCCAGTATAAATTGACATACGTCAAATAACTAAAATACTCTTTAACTTTTTTTGTATAGCACGGATCAAATATCACTACTCGCCCTGGGTGCACTTCGTACCGCCTAACCTATTACTAAGTTCTGCATGTATTATACATATAAACCATCCTCTTAAATCACTCTATCTATTAACAAAACCGCATTCAAATCCGATGTATAATTTCAAATGATTTAAGCATATATTATACAGACAGACGCGGGAAGCGACTTTGTTTTATACAATGTATTGATTATGTAATAAGAGTCAATACAATCTCAGCAACTAAATTGTAAAGTGAGAGAAGCCAAAATTGTTGCAATAATCAATTTTTTCAAGCAAAGGGTTTTGTAAATTTTATTTATAAAGAAAATGTAATAAAAACTATATATTTCATGTATACTGTCGTTCAATTATCTGATTTTATAATACAAGTAGTAAAAAATATAAAAACTGAAATAATTATATATCCTTTTTAAATATTAAAAGATAAAAAATTAAAAGAAGTCGTAAAAGCTGTCTATAGTGAAAATAACTAAATGAACACGCATATTTAATGCTCACATACTCAAACAGCTATATAAGTAGCTCATTAATAGTAAATAAACATTAATAAAGGCTCTTTCTAAATAGCCGCTGTCAAAAAGTCAATTTTTAATTGCAAAAAAAACCCTCCATAGAAACTTAAAGATACTTTTAATTTACTTATTTGCTATTAAAATTATTTTAATGCATAAAAAAATTACTTTATAGCATGTTTGCAAGACCACGTAGTTCAATTTTTAACATAATTTTAAACTTCGTTACTTATAAATTATTAATAAATAATCCATTACTTTAAAATCTTAAAACCTGCAAATCAATATTATACAACCTCTTCCATTACTGACTGACTGACAGACAACGCAGAGCCGAAACTACTGGGCGTGGAAAGCTGAAAATTGGCACGTAGGTTCCTTGGGGATTTTAGGTGAGCACTAAGAAGGGAATTCCCGAAATTCCCACGGGAACGGGAAAAAACGGAAGTTTTGTGTTTATGAAACATCTGCGCGGGAAAATCCGCGGGGCAGCCTCTAGTCAATATTATAAAACTCTTCCGTTACTGACTGATAGACAACGTAGAGCCAAATCTACTGGGCGTAGCGGGCTGACATTTTGCACGTTGAACTTGGGGAGTGTAGGGAAGCACTAAGATAATTTCCAGAAATTTCCATGGGAACGGGAAAAAACAGGATTTATGTGTTTACTAGAAATCTGCGCGGGTGTAACTGCGTTCTAATCCAATTAAACTAATCAACTACAGATTAAAGAGTGGGTTATAATAACTATATAGCCCCCTTACAATTTGTATGACGAAATAGTGAAAAAAAAAAACACATCCTGTCGTATTCGACAACGGAAAATATTTGACATTATTAGGACGATGTGGTCATGACATGTGTCTCGTGTCGCGGATTATAGTATCGCCAAAGACGTTATTTAAATCGACTGTTATTTAATAAACGGCCAAGTGCGAGGACTCGCGCTTAGAAGGTTCCGGAAGAAATGTATTGTGAAAAATTGGCTGCTTTGGCATAGTTTTCAGTATTTGTTGTTATTCTAATTTAAGTGAAGTTGTGATTGCTAATGATTTGGTGCCTGTTAACCCGGTCGGTATCTCAGTAGAGGCTCTACAAAATTGGTTAAGAAAACTGCATTTATCTCTACATTTACGTAATTTTTTGAAGTTTTCAATATTCGTTATTATTCTTTGGAATTCAAGAAAATTTTCTTGCAAACATTTCATTAAGATTAATTGAGCCGTTTCAGAGATAAACGCCTCCAACAGACGGACGGACGGACGGAATAGTCATATTAATAAGGTCCCGGGACAAGTACCCGGTACCCTTAAAAACTATACTACCGAAATACGCATCGATAATATCTTTAACAATTTAAAAGCTGCCGAATCGAAGAAGCTTTCGTGATCGGGCGAGAGCTTTAGGCGTTTAGAAATTGGAATTTAAGTGGGAATTTTGTAATGGATGCGTTTTGAAAATAATTATGTTAGAGTACACTGGTATTAGCTTTTTTGAAGCTTTTCGGTATAACGTAAGCGCTTTTTGAAAAATATTGTTGCTAAGTTGCTTTTAGCTACCGTACATATTTTATTCAATTTAAAACGTTATCCTTAAGAGCCAGTTTACAGCGACGCTAGCGCCATTCGCGAAAAAAATTAATATCTTCTAAACTAAGGCAAATATCAATAATGTGGCACAGTATGACACTAGATAATGTATCCTAGTATTTTAAGGGCACTGGTTGTATAGCTTATAAATTAAGACCAAAGAATGCTACAAAGTGTTGCTTAAAGCAACAATCTGTGTATTATTAACCGACGAAAAAACAAAAAGGAGGAGGTTCTCAATTCGTCGCGTATATTTTTTTTTTTTTATTTTTTTTTTATTTTTTTTTATGTATGATCACGCATAACTTTTTACTGTGTGGACCGATTTTAATAATTCTTTTTTTAATCGACAGGGTATACCTTGAAGTTGGTCCCATAAAAAATTGGAAATAAAATTCCCACCTTATGGGTGGGAAAATAGGGGTGACTTTTTGGTCGGCGGGTCGATTTATCCACTCACAGGTTGCATTTCCGTGTTACATTATAACTTTTGATACCTACCTACAATATCTTTGGAAATGAAATAAAATAAGCCGAAAGACGTCCACTGCTGGACATAGGCCTCCCTCACAAATCGCCTCACCGACCGGTCGTGATCGAACCTCATCCTGTTAGTCCCTCAACCTTCACCAGGTTGTGTGGCCACCTTGTGGGGTGCGACCACCCTGTGAAGGGTGGTCAAAAAAATTAGCCCAAAAAAACTGAAAAGCAAAAAATAAAAACTTTTTATAAAAAAATTAAACCGCCGAAAAAACTGAAAAGCATTAAATAATAGGGAAACATTTTCTATTAGGCCTTAATTTACTCATTTCTTAAAGTAATTTTGGATTACCAAGAAATTTTGAGTCGGTGCCACAGAATCAACGAATAAAGATCACTAAATTACCTGAAATTCAAAGAAATAACCGAAAAACGTATGCCGCTGCGCATCGCGCTTTACATAGATAATGAATTTGCTTGTGTGGTGTGGCGCCGACTTAAAATTTCTTGGTAATCCAAAATTACTTTAAGAAATGAGTAAATTAAGGCCTAATAGAAAATGTTTCCCTATTATTTAATGCTTTTCAGTTTTTTCGGCGGTTTAATTTTTTTATAAAAAGTTTTTTTTGTTCTTTTAAGTTATAAGGACTACTGTACTGTGCTCAAAAAATAGTAAGCAAGATTATCTAGTGTCATATTGTGCCACATTTTTGATAAGTATTTTGAGAATGGCGCTAGCATCGCGGTAAACTGGCTCTTAACAAAAAATGAATGAATTAAAAATATTAATTATACATGGTCAAAGTTTTCGAGACCCAGATTTTAATTTCGCAATTATTGGTTATTTTTTTGTTTTATTCTGATTTTAAAAGAATTATCAAGATAAGATTAAGACTGTAAAAAAATATAAAAAACTTATTTTACAAACATAATTTTGTTAAAATGTTTTTGAATTAAAAAAAAGCCTAGCTTACCCGTTGATGTCTTTTCTAGTGAGACGATGCAACCGATGTAGAGCGCTACGAAAAATCGTAGCCAGATTACGTTAGTTTTGATTTATATAATTTTCTTATAAGTTAATTAATGATAGTTTATTTGTAATTTGTTTTATTTTATTTTAAGGTTTTTATTGTTTTTTTTTTTCTATTTTCGTCTTGATGTTAAGTTGACGATTACTTGGGAAATTTGTCGATTTTAAGTTGACGATTAATTGGGAAATTGAAAGACGACAAGTTTTTGTAATAGGGATAATTGTACAACCAATAAATACACAAACTAACAGATCAAGGAGAAGAAAAAAACAAAAAAAATTACAAGTTGACACAGTTTTAGTATTTTCAATACCTATATTATTTTACTTTGCTATTGTGTTATGTATAAGATGAATTTTTTTATCATGAATTATACCAACGTTTGTAAAAATTATTGAGTAATTCTCGGGGGCCGGTTCATTTATAACCACTACATAATAATTAAAAAAAAAACTTACCTTTTCCTTCCAAAACAATCAGCAACTTTAACCCCAAAACCAAACACTTTAACGAAAAAAGTCTAACTACACTTAAAAAATAAAAAGGCACCAAATAAAATTTAAATTCGCTACCGAAAAAAACAGTCACAGTAAATAAATTCGAAATTTAGAACTCGAAAAATCCTCAACAGAAAATAAAATACCTCCACCAAAAAAAAGTCACAGTAAAGAAATTCAAATTCAAAATTCGAACGAACGCGTCAAATATTCCCGCGATCCCGTAGCGGCAAACGACACACGTGGTCGCCGACCGGAGCGCGGAACGTCAGTAACTGGGACCGACATGGTAGGCCACGCCCCATGGTGGGGTTAAGCTGATACACCTCTTAGCGCGTCTTCACACTTTGATACGACCAGGCCTTGTGACCTGTCACCCCCCTTGTTTGCTAAAGAATAGAGAGGGCGGTTCGGTATTTTGAAGGTATTTTTAGAATGGTCGCTTGGAATGTATAGAGATCGTGTTAAGGGGATACTCTGCTGTCATTAATTTATGTTTTTATAAGAATTTGTCGAGTTTTTGACTAAGGAAAAAAGTTTTTTATTTTATTTTTAAAAATAAAAATGCTATTCGTGTCTCTTACAAATACTTAATAAAAAAATTAAACCGCCAAAAAACTGAAAAGCATTAAATAATAGAAAAACATTTTCTATCAGGCCTTAATTTACTCACTTCTTAAAAGTAATTTTGGATTACCGAGAAATTTTAAGTCGTGGAAGTGGTCCAGCAGTGGACGTCTATCGGCTGAGATTATGATTATTAAGTTAAGTTATTAAGTTTTCATGACTAACATAGCTTTTAAATTGTTTGTTTTAAGTCTTTTACTAACAACTATGGACCTTGTTGTCTGAAAATAAATAGTTATTATTATTATTTATTAAATGTAAGCTTCGCCTTAACTCAAGGCTTCAAGTTTCGGTTGGGCGTACGGTGTACGTAGATAAGAGCGGGGGACGTTTAAACTTATAATTGCTTGCGTTAGGTACCTAACATAAACTATAGGTAAGCATTTAGGGAGGTAGGGTATACAATACAATATACCTATAAGAATTGTTATAGAAGAACAAACTAGAAACGATGACTATTTATATATCTTTCTTTACTATCTTAATACCTACGCGTTAACTGCTGAACATGGGTCTCTCTCAGAGACACCTTCGCCGTAATCACCACGCTTGGCAGGCGGGTTGGTGATCGCAGTACTCATGGACCAGTATAACTTAGGTATTACACAGTCGGTATCTTCGATGCGCCTCGTCAAATGTACTCTGGGCCTTAGTAAAACTTTTATTACCTTCATTACACTCGTTAAAGTGCATTTCTATAAAAATTATAAATTGGTTAGCTTTTAAGCGTTTGCAAACAAACGTCGATAGAGCACCGTAAGTCAAAAATTATTTATTCAATAAAGGATACATATATCACTAATTATTGAAAGTCAATTAGACTATCGAATCCAATTGGTATTGATACTTTATT
This sequence comes from Euspilapteryx auroguttella, assembly GCA_951802225.1. NCBI lineage: Eukaryota > Metazoa > Arthropoda > Insecta > Lepidoptera > Gracillariidae > Euspilapteryx > Euspilapteryx auroguttella. The sequence goes on from OX637662.1 coordinate 5,805,213, forward strand.
TGTTTTTTTTGTGTGCCCTTGCCTTACGACAATGGTCGCCTGGAGACGCCCCCAAACGAGCCCTCCTCATACTGGACTTGTAGTGTACTTTACTATGACAGTATCACCTTGAGAGCTCCCGGCGTCAGAGCGTTCTAACGTCAGTGCTCTGTATGACAGGGTAATACTTTCATATTACAGTGGCGGTCTTCGAGGGCGTAACAGATTTGTTGGTGTCGTGCGTCCTAGACTGTATTCAATTCATTTCAAATAATTTATTTCAGAAATCTAGGTTTCCATAGCTTGTTAGTAAAACACTTAACTTACGTGTATTAACAAGGAACAAGAGCCTATTTGCAATACAGAAAAACTGAAAGTGTTACGCCGACCGTGTCCGCCACTGTACAAGTCGATGCTCTAGCAATATGTAAGGCTAGTGGTTCTGCGCGAGCGCGACGTCTGTTTGACAAAGCCTTTAGCTATCAATCAATATATATAAAACTCTTCCGTTAATGACTGACTGACAGACAACGCAGAGCCGAAACTAAGTACTGGGTGTAGCAAGCTGAAAATTGGCACGTGGGTTCCTTGGGGAGTGTAGGTGAGCACTAAGAAGGGATTTCCCGAAATCCCCATAGGAACGGGAAAAACTAGATTTTTGTGTTTCTGAGAAATCTGCGCGAGTGAAACTGCGGGGCAGCCTCTAGTTAAGTACTAAATTTTAAACAATAATTGGACATAAGAAGAGCTACCCATCACCACACTGACAAAATTTAATGCAGCCCACTCCACGAATGCAACTGAAGATAATATATATAATAAGCCTCTAGTATATTTATATGCAGTAAAGGAATTTCCTTCTACAGTTATTTGAAATTAGTTATAAGTAAATAATAATAATTTCAATAACCTTCCACAGAGCCCAAGAAGTAAAATTTATAGTAGACTTTTTGCCCAAAGAATAACTTTAATTACACATTTTAATATCAGTACTAAAATAGTTATTAAACATTCCAGGGTTAGCGTCTGATTCCACCGAGCGGGACTTTAACAATATAATTACATTTAAAATATATATGAATCTGTTAATTTAATTACTCATTATAATTATTGCGGTATTAAATAAAGGAACTCTATTTGGCGAGTCAAGTTTGCCGCAGTATCGTAAAAAAGTTAAGTATGATCAAGGTAAGCGATGTAGAAATTTAATAAACAAAATAATGTATTTTTATTGCAAGCTTTTACTTATGTTGAATTATCTTTGGTTTTTGCAATCTGTGACTTTAAGCTTAGATTTGTACTAAATACTGTGAAAAAACGCTAAGTGAAGTGAAATGACGAGAGGCTTAAAAGGGCTTGATCCCAGAGCCGTTAAACCAATTTAAAACAGACAAATACCTACTTACAGATATATTAAACAACTTACCTGAACACGCAGTACAACAGATTATGTTATGCAAACATAAAAACAATGTAAAAGACACAATAAGGTCGGTCTTTCTACCTACGGATTAAGTTCCAAGTTACTTAGAGAACTAATAGTTAGAATTAAGAAAATATTTAAATGTAAAGCGACTTCCAGCAACACATAAACCATACTTGGTTTTCGTTTGCTGAAAAAAGCTATTATACCTAAATGTATTTTTTTTTCTATAAATAAAGTTAAAAAAAAAATGCATCTAGAGTGCGTTCCAGCTAAGTCTGCGCGCTGTCAAAATATGAACCAATTCTATTTACAATCTGTCTGATCGTCTCTGTGCCCCGCAGTCTTACCCGCAGTTTATTGCCGCAATAAAGGGTGTCAGCTAAGTTCATACCAAATTTCAGTGCAATCGCTCTAGCCGTTTAGACGTGAAGAAGTCTCAAACAAACACACAAACTTTCGCCTTTATAATAAGTATTAGTGTGATTTAGGGCCTTATTCACGCGAAGAGATTACAACCACCCCATCTCCTCCCACGGGTGTAGTAAAGGGCGACTAAGGGAACATTCATAGGACGGGCAGCAGTGTCCTTCATTAAAAACTTGAAGCAATATTGCGATCGCCAACCCGCCTGCCAAGAATGGCGATTACGTCAAAACCCCCCTCACAATGTTTGTCCTTGTGGCAATCTTTGGGAGAACCCTTTATATAGGAGATATATTTTCGAATTTTCAAACTGCTCTAATTTAGCTGTATAACGACTATAACGAATCAAATTTAACCCCTATTTAGGCACATGCTCGTCCGTAGATAGCGCGCAATTATAAATGTCCCCTGCCTACCTGCGTGCACCGTGACCGATGTCACTGCGTTATACGTGATAAAGTGATGGTCAACAAAACACCGCCTGTTTTAATATTTAAAGATTTGTATTTAGATTTTTTGTTGAAATTTTTCTTTTGTTACTTAAGTTATCACTCAGCGCATAAGAGGCATAGCACAGCTAAAGTAGCGCCACCCGCGAAAAAATTAATATCTTAAAAACTAAGGCAAATATCAAAAAATTAAAACAGTATTTTACAAGATAATGCAGCCTAGTATCCATAGAAAGTACTGATTGTTACCCACTTTTGGCAACAATCAGTAGCTTTCATTGATCTTTCACCTAAAAACCATACAAAGTGCCCTTAAAAATACTAGGCTGCTAGTTAGTCAACAAACACAACACAATCCTTAGATTTTGAACCTGAAAGCTACACAAAGATTATCTAGTGCATCATTGACGCATATTTTTGATTTCGGCATTGGTTTATAGAAGAAAGTTGCGCTAGTATCTCGTAACAACTCAGCCAGCGCTGTCTTAAAAGCTTAAAAATTGCACCACAAACTAAAGCATAGACAGACAGACAGACGGACGTTCCCGTGACGGTGGGTGAGCATGCGTTATTAGCCGTGATCCTTATCTATTGTGTCGTGTGAAATAAAACAACAGACGATCAGTAATAGTACTTCTTCTTTTTCTACTGCTTTCGGGGTAAAGGTAAACTCCTAACGAGTACCCTGCGGCCCCGGGGTACGCCTCGGACACTCGCGCTAAAATTTTTAAAACAAACGAGTTGCGTGAGTGAGATAAGACGTGCTATTTGTACTTAGGGGTAACTGAGAGGTAACCGAGAGCGTGTAGGGGTCACTTACTGAGAAAAAAAAAGTACCTAAATTCTCTAGTTTTGCGCAAACTCTACGCTACGCAGTACAGGGGGACGTGCAAACTGTGGAGCCGTCATATCGAATGTAATGTCACACATATTGCCGACGTAGCAGTGTTGCCGTTTTAGCGACTTTGTCGCCAGTTCTAGCGGAATTTAGACGTCGAGGCTTTATTAGCTGAGCCGATAGAGTTTTTATTTTCCGAAGCGCTATAGAGCCGTCTGTTTGACAAACCGTAACAGCTCCCTTACGGAAACAGAGCCTTAAATTTTTCGCAAACTAATAAATGTCACTAGCAACACCTTGCAGAAGCCGCTGCAGTTATTTAATTGTCCAAAATGTCCGTCCTGCGCCCGGTGTCATATCTGGTATCGCGGGCAAATCGTTACGAGGCGCACGCACCCATGTGTGCCGACCCTAAAATTATGCCTAAATTACTGAATGGCTTTGTGGGGTGACCACGAAAAGTTTGAACTAAAATCTATACCAATATTATAAAGAGGAAAGATTTGTTTGTTTGTTTGTTTGTAACGAATAGGCTCCGGAAATACTGAACCGATTTGAAAAATTATTTCACTGATATGAAGCTACACTATACCCGAGTGTCATAGGCTATATAAGATTTTCAAAATAATTAGGAATCCTTACTTAAACTCGAAAAATGTAGCCCAAGGTGCATTTTTTACCCGTTGTTTACATTTTTTGACAGGTGGTGGTTGTTGTTGTTGTTTTTAAATTCATTTTAAATTCGCCTATTCTGGGGAGGCAAAGGAACTTGGTCCATACAGCCAAGACAGTTGGTGGTTTGTTGTTGTTGTTTGTTATTTTTACTAAGCCTATTCTGGGCAGTCAAAATATCATAGTCAAGCCAAGCCAAGTGTTATGTAGTATCTTAAATTCTGTGGCGTAACGAAGTTCGCCGTGTCAGCTAGAATTTCAATAAAAAGAAATGTGTCGAAGAATTCCAGCAACACCTCATTGAACTTTAAAAAAGTTTGGCTAAAGACGTAGTTAGATTTGTGATTTGTATTTGTGATTTTCCAGTGTAAATTGACTTACGTCAATTAACTAAACTGCGCTTTAACTCTTTATGAATAACAGTGTTAAAGTTTTAAAGAATTAAGTTTCGCCAAGGTACTTTTTTTTTATTTATCTTTAAAAAAAAGAGGATTTTAAAAATACTTTTCATTTAAAAACCTGTTTCGAACCCTGTGCCAAAGCGACCAGTTAAAATTGTTATCTAAATCTACATACAAAATTTTCTTCAGTCTTTTTGTACTTAAGTCCACAATATCGTGGTCCCCGGGCCCAGCACTCGTGAAATTTGTAAGAAGCAACGCATCTGCCTTCCGTCTCAAACTAGCAATTATACCACAAAATAACATAAAAAAAACGAAAAAAAAACCTTTAACAACTTTCTTCGTTGCCGCTCGTAAAGCAATAACTGTCAAAATTTAATTATTATTTGAAAATGGAACTGTCACAATAAAAGCTTGAAGTAAAATCCTGGCTGATTGGTTAGGTTGTCTGGAAGAAATAGCTCTTAGCGATAAGGAAGCCCATTTCAATCACGTATTTAAGAAAATGTTTGGTTGATTGTTTTCAATAAAGTGTTCAGGTAAATATCATTCAAACTGATTTTAGGCAAAAGCAGCACAAGAAAAGATATTAAAAAAAAAAATGTTGTAAATAAATCATAGAACGACCTTCATGGTTCAAATAAGCAGTGATGTTAACTATGACTTCGGAGTCCCGGGTTTGTTGTGATTGAAATCGATTTTGTTTTCTGCGTGCCTTGGTATCTCTTTGTTTGTTTTTGGGACCCTAGATACAGATTCTACCTAGATAGGGGGCTATAAGTATTCCTTGTCAACTATTTTGTAAAACATTTAATAAGACTATTAAAATCTAGAATCCAACTAATTTAATTCTAGATTTTATTGAAATTTAGTAATAGAACAAAGATAAAGAACATGAAAACGGTATTGGTACTAATACGATTTTTTTAAAACTAACATAATTTTAAAGAGACATAAACTTAATCTAGTCAAACAAAAGTTGAATAATTAAATTCCGCTAACGTCTTGTTCACGCTTCTTATCGGACCTTCATACTTAACAAGGCAATTTAAGCTTTATTTCCTAACTCATTAAACCTACTTTTTTCTGCCAAAACCACTCAACATAATGCCTTATAGATTCGAGTAACAAAATAGGGCGGGCAAAAGAGATAGTAAACAGAAAGGAACGCACCTATCCATAAGTAAGAAAGGGACGGCATTATATAGCTTGCCCCGCCCTAAAGGCGTGTCCAATAGATTCATAGCGGTTGACACTTTTATTTTGGTATCTTTTGAATTGAATTGGATGGTTTTAATTGATCACAGGAGAATTCAATTATGATTTTGCACCCTTTTTCGTTTTTCCTTCCCTTAAGAGCCAGTTTACAGCGATGCTTGCGCCATTCTCAGAACAAAATTAGGCATATCTTCTAAACTAAGGCAAATATAAAAAAAAGTGGCACAGTATGACACAAGATATCTTGCTAAGTATTTTTTGAGCATAGTTAAGTAGTCCTAAGTAAAAAGAACAAAATAATCCACAGATTATTGCCAAAAGTGGCCACTTTTAGCAACACTCTGCAGTTTTCTTTGCTCTTTAACCAAAAAGCTTTTCAACAGTGCCCTAAAAATACTAGGCTACATTATCTAGTGTCATACTGTGCCACATTTTATATTTGCTTTAGTTAAGAAAATATCACTAATTTTTTTTCGCGAATGGCGCTAGCATCGCTGTTAACTGGCTCTTAATTCTTTGTTGTAAGTGTAAAGTATTGTTATTAAAATGCTGTGTTATCTGTGGTGTTTCAGTTTCAGTAAATTTTAATTTAATCAGAACAATTTGACCTTTGAATTTGAAAATTGCGAGTTGACGACCGACTCAAACTTTGTACTGCTTTATACATAAGTATTAAACAACGTATTTTGATGCATTTTTTTTGAAAAGGATAGAGTGACTCAAGAGGAATTTTTTTTTGTATAATTCATGCACAACATAGTAATAGGTAAGGCGGTACTAAGTTCGCCAGGTCGACTAGTTATTAATAATCCTATGACTATGTGCTATTCTGAATTTTTGAGAATTTTATTTATTTATTTATTCATACACTTGGCCAGGCGTAAAGACGGCAGGTGGACGACAGCGGTCACAGAGTGGTGGCCTAGAGACGGACGACGTGGAGTAGGCAGATCACCAGCCCGATGGTCTGACGACATAGTGAAGGTCGCCGGTAGACAGTGGATCAGACTGGCGCAGGACCGTGGTGCATGGCGTGCGAGAGAAGAGGCCTATGTCCAGCAGTGGGCTCTTACAGGCTGATGATGATGATGATGATTTATTCATAACATCATATTGTCATTACAGGAAACCCTAATGCGACAATATAAGAATATAAATATTCTATATCATCAAGGATAAAGTGGAAATCTAATGGTGATTTTTTCAAATTGGTACAGTCGTGTCGAAGCTTATTCGACGAAAGCAAACAATACAATCTTACGTCTTTAATCTTTATAATTTTATCTTAGAAAAATAATTCTCCTAATATTATAAATACGAAAGTTTGTAAGGTCATTTGTTTGTTTTGTCCACTTTCATGCCATAAACGAACGATAGATTTTGATGAAAATCTTAAACCAAGAGTTTTCGTGCCTTCCTATCGTGCAACCTATTGCTCAGAACAAACAAAAGATGCGGCCTTAGTTTAGTTTAGTTTAGTTTACGGGCGAAATTCCGCAATTTGTCAGCTATCGTGCCTATTTTGCGTGAAAAAGGGGTAGCGCTACTCTTACCACCCCAGCTCCTCCACGAAGCTCAGCAGCGCGCACACGTCGCCTCCTGCCTCGCGCACGGTGCTTGGGAACCCTAGGTACTTACGTCTGTATACTTCTACCTGTTTGCAGTCTAGTAGAATGTGTTTGGTAGTTTCGTCCGCCTCCATGCTTGCATGTACCTACCCTACACGTAGGACTGTCAGTGATGCCTAGAGTAAACATATATTTATTATGAGTGTTATGCCCGGTCATGATAGTCATAAGATACGGCCTTATTACGGTTTCTGGCGGCAGAACAATAAACTGGCTCTAATATAAATTTTTTACATAAAAAAAACTAATTAGTGATGTCCGTCACATTTTTTACGACATTGTCAGTCGGAGACACGTGCCCAAGGCCTACGGAGCTCTGATAAAAAATGGACACCTTTCAGTGATGGAATGGAACCTTAATTGATATTAAATTACATCTTGAAGGCATTTTGTTTGACATTGTGTTTTGTTTTTTTTAGGAAAAATTCTTTTTTCTAGGATTTCGTCAAATATCTATCCGTTATAGAGTTTTTTTGACCTAATATAATCCTGTTTGGAAAGCCAAAAGAAAAGCTTTAACCAAAAATTCTCTTGAGTGGCGACCGCGCTCCGGAAAAGTCAGAGTAGGCAGATCCCACAACAAGGTGGTCAGATGAACGGAAAGTGCTTCGAGGACAGACGGTCAGAGGATAGCGGGTAGAAGTCGAAAGCCTTACGTAAAAATGGTCTTACGTTTGTAGGTTATTATGTTTATGCTTATATTGACAGAAAAAAAATCAGTAACCTGTCTTTAATTAATGGTCCTCAATAATCGATAATTTAAGGACAAAACAGCCGGTGATCACTCGATCACAAATGTCACAATCGTGATCTGATCGTTTCGTGTAATTTCCCCTTATAAAGGTCCCGTTTCATTATTGCGTTTCTTTTGACTATACTTCCAGCAATAAATTAATATTTTTATTAACGCCTCAGCTGTGGTTAAAGACGAACAATAGTTTTCTATTTTCAAGACACGACCAAAAATATAATTTTGTCTCAAATTGGTATCAAAAGTAATAATTGACTGAAGTGACTTTTAAACATACAAGACATGCAAACACAAAACACACCCAGACCGAGGCAACAAACACGATATACTTACACACAACAATATTCGGCTTAGTTACTTATAGAAAAGTTTATAATGTTTCAACCTTACTGTACTAGATACAATATTGTCATATGCATAATTATTTACTTACTTATCAAATCTTTATACCAATTAGATTTTTAGATTTAAGAAAACAAAACAAAGTAGGTAACAACTTAAAACGATTTATTTATTTATTAATCTTAGGTACTAAATCTAGTTGTTAAATACAGTTTAGAAAATAAAGTTATTATACAGGCCAATAACGAATTTAAAATATTTTACCTCATCTTAGACTTAGTGCGAGCAATCATTACAATTTTTATTATTTTTTTGCACGCTAATTGTGAAAATAATACCTATATTATACCTAGTATACCTAAATACTAAGAAGACAAAAACTATAAGTACAAATTATGCTCTGCTGGTTTTAGGAAACAAGCCCTATTTTTCCGTCGTTGGTCACCCACTGCACCGCTGGCTAAATTTTGTCGTGCCTCGTCGATTGAGACATTAAATTGAATGATCATTGCTAAATTACACAATTACTTACTTGTGTATCAAGGTAACTAATTGACCAGTTATTTTGAGATACTCAAAAATTTGCGTAAAATATTTTCCTCGCTTCGGGAGATTTGTATGGATTGTAAGTAGGGATGCTTTATATTAAAAAAAACATCAATGTTGACATCGATAGCTCGATATCGATGTTAACCCAGAACATCGTTGTTTTTTTACAGACATCGAAAAAGGTTAGCAAACGAGTTTTTGTTTCATGTTTCGTTGCGTTCAGAAATTTAAAAAATAATCTGTGGTGCGTTTATGAAAAGATTTTAGATGTTTTTGAGTTTTGTTGATCGGAACTTTGAGAAATCGATTTTTTTCAGAGGCCCGATTTCGATTTTGTGCTTGTAAAATCGATGTTACGATGAAAAATCTGTGTTTAATATAAGGGTGAATATTTAGACCTTCAAAAACATGCGTCCGGACGTGAAACTGCGAGATTGAAGAATCTATGAGCCTGAGTTTTTAATATGTTATATATATTCAAAAAAGGACCTAGACCTAAACAGTTAGTAATAAATTGGATTTAGGAAACGTGGAAAAAAAATTTTTTTTCACCTAAATTCGGCCGTCAGCGGTGCGTCCGGACTCCGACCAGCGCTCAAAATGATGTTATAACTTTTTAACTATAGGAGACTGAACTAAAAACTTTATTTTAATCGATGGTTGATACGTTGTTTAACATTTAAAAAAATATGATAACTTAATTTAATAATCTGTTAAAGATATTATTCAACTTATACGAGCGTCCGAAGTTTAGTACTTTTTGAACTACCGCGCAGTTCTTCTTACATAACTCGCTAACCAATGGGTTTTAAGTTTTGTAGTGTTAGTGCCGTGAACCCTTGGTGATGCTGAGTAAGTCACAGTAGTGACAAATGTACTGAGATGCTTCGTTTCGACTCAATCACGTTATGTTTGAGTGCAGTTACGCTTGGTCACCCTTTCTTAAAAATCTGTTCTGTAGCATAGAAAAAAATCAAGCCATTATATCATTGTTTTAATTAGATAATAATGAAATACTATGTGTTTTGCATACTATTGTAGTATTATTTACTTGCTAGACCTTATATTTCCTATAAATAATCCACTTTTTTTTTTTTATTGCTAAGATCGCTGTCATTGACTCTAAGATCGCTGTCCTTAGGACAGCGATCTCAGAAATAATTGTAATTTAATTTTTAATTTCACTGTTACTATTTTTTTCTAGAATTCTTCTTTACTATGTAGTGTAGGTATAATGTTTCTGATAAAGGGTATCATCAGTTCAACCACAGGTGAACTTCTGAAGGCGGGTAGAAAACCGATCCTTAGGGCCAACAGCTACAGTAGGTAATTGTATAATTCCGTTTAGAGGCATAGCACAGGTAAAGTACCGCCACCCGCGAAAATATTTAGTATCTTCGAAACAAAGGCAAATATCGAATTATGACGCCTTTGTAGGCGGGGAAACTCCTGACAAGTACCCTGCAGCCCCGGAGAGAGCCGCAGGATAATGTGGGGTTCGCATCCACTAAAACACATCCGGTATGTCCTTTCCAACAGCCGTTGGCAAGGGGGTCACGGCAGATCTTCGATCTTTATGTGTAACTCTGCTACCTCCTCCAGCATCGGCTATTAAGCCTCTTCACGGGGGGCCAAGATGGTAGTCCCCCCAGAGAGTGGATGGCTCTCCCAACGCTGAACGACGGAACTGGACACTGCGTTCCGTCATCCTTCCCAGGTTTGTTATATGAGCAGAGCTTGTTACTAGGGGGCCACGGCGGAGTGTTGACACCGTGGTGGCAGTTGAAAGACCCTGCTACTTCCTCCTCGACCGCCAGGTGCTACAGCCATTCCACCTTGGCCACAGCACCCAGCGATCGCGCGTGGCAGTGTCCTAACTCTCCTATGGGGCTTGTAAGCGCATCATTGGTACGCCCATTGCTGTCAGCGATGACGACATCAAGCCGACCGAAAGCGGGGAGGAATGACAGCCCGGCATCTACTCCCCTGCGCGTTCGAATCAGCCGGATAGACCTGTGATCCCAACGGTCGAAGACTTAGTCATCAAGCCAACGGTGAGCAGGACTATTATTCCCAGCATCTAATAACGCAGGGTTTCTAATCAGCCGAGCCATAAATCTCCACATGGACGTGCCATTGGGGCATCTTTCCCTCATCCTCTTCAATTACTCCCTTCTTTCTCCTCGTTTAGCAGGGCTTTTTAACCCCCCCACGGAGCCGAGAAGTACGCCGTGGTGGTGGTACCAAGCCCCGCTCTCCTTATCGACTCACACTATGCTCTCTGATAAAGCAGAGAGCATGTGGAGCGCCACTCTCGCCATATTATTAGCCACCGAGCGATCACACCAAACGGTAAACGAAAAGTGTCATCGATTAGTGTTGCCCAGGGTGCACCACGTGGAGGTTTATCTGGCCAGAACCCCAGATAATGTAGCCTAGTATTTTAAAGGCACTGTTGTATAGCTTTTAGGTTTAATACCAAGGAAATCTACAGATTGTTACCAAAAGTGGCCATTTTTAGCAACACTTTGTAGCTTTCTATGGTTTTTAACCACCATTGCTCTAAAAATGCTAGGCTAAATTATCTAGGGGAATACTGTTTCACTTTTTTGATACTTTCCTCAGTTTAGAAGATAAATTTACTCTTTTCGCTTGCTACTTTAGCTGTGTTATGCCTCTTAAGCATCAGAGATTTGAAAACTCCAGAAGCACGGAAAAGAAGAGTAGTAGTATTGTTTTTCCAAAAGGATAGAGAGATAGGAGAGAGAGATAAATTGTAAAGTAGAGTTTGTTACCCCTTTCTTCTCTACGCTGTAAAATCATTGCGAAAGGAAGTAGAATCACTTGACAGAGAAGGGCTCGTTTGGGGGCCTCTCCAGGCGACTATTGTCGTAAGGCAAGCCAAACATTTGTTTGCCTGAGCCAATTCTCAATTCAATTCAATTCTCTTTCTTCTATATATTAACGATATAAAAAACATAGGACTGCGCGGTGATATAACTCTTTATGCCGATGATACATGTCTGTTTTATTTTGGCCGAGATACAAAAACTACAATGGAATCTGTCCAAAAGGACTTAGATATATTAAACAAATGGCTTGCAACCAACTTACTAACAATCAATACGTCAAAAACTAAGTACATTATTTTTGCTGCCAAAAATAAAATTATAGATAATTATATTCCATTACATATCAATAATGAAATTATAGAAAGTACAACTGAAGAAAAATACTTAGGCCTTATTCTAGATAATAAAGTAACTTGGAAATCTCATATTTCTAAAATAAGATCAAAACTAGTTACTCTCTCGGGGGCTCTACGGGGGATATCGGGTTGTCTTCCAAAACGAGTGCGCTATACAATATATAATGCACTTGTGAAACCACACATTGAATACCTAGTAGAGGTATGGGGATCAGCAGCTAAGACAAATCTACAAACTCTGCAAAGAGCACAAAATAAAGTTATTAAAACTCTCTTTGGATATGATTTTTCGACTAATACTACTAAAATATACAAAGAAACAAAAATACTTAATATCATGCAAACATACAAATACAACACTTGCATACTAATACGTAAAATAATAACTAAAGATATACATACGCAAATTTCATTTTCAAAAAAATCACAAATTCAAACTCGTTTCACAAGACAAGCTAATAATATCGTAATTCAAAAGCATAGAACTAACTATGGAAAAAATAGTCTAGTGGCAGAGGGAGCACGTATGTACAATAAATTACCTAAAGATGTAAAGGAAGCTAAATCATTACCTTTATTTAAAAAATTGTTAAAGTGTCACATACAAAAGGATTCTTTTTCATGAATTAAATTTTGTTGTTTTCGCTTCCTAAATTAAACTATGGTGTAAACTATGTAAAATTAAACTAATATTATTAATAATTATTGCATTAATTAAATGTAAGCACTTAAAACTACTATCAGAATGCTTGGCGAAATCGCTTTGTCGCTCAATGTACACACTGTCTTAGTAAACAACTTTGCTCTTTTGTCTATCAACAATTTATAAAAGGACTACCTGCAATTTTTTTTTTTTTATTTTAAGTTCGTCGAACCGTGATTGCTTTTTATTTTTACTTTATAAAACTATTGTTTCTCATGTAAGTGAATTGTAAATTCTTTATGGGAAATAAATTTCTTAAACCTTAAACCTTAATTGGTGGGCACCCTGAACTACCTCGCCTCTCACAGTATAGGATACTTTACCAAATAAGGTATCAATAGCGATTAGATTAGATGTAGTCTAATTGACTTTTAATAAGTGATATCTTGTATCCTATATTGAATAAAGATTTTTTGATTTTGATTTTTTTGAGGATGATAAAACCTTGCTAAAGAATTACAGGCCGATCTAACTTTTTAGCCATGTTTACAAACTTATTGAGAGTCATTTGGAATCGTATTGTGCGCAAGATTGATGACTTTCAGCCACCCAACCAAGCCGGTTTCCGTAAAGGCTTCAGGACCATAGGACCAGATACATGCTTTACGGCATGTTGATTAGATACAGAAATAGTAGGTTCATCCAAAGAACCAAGGATAACGTTACTTTAACATATAATATCAATACATAGTATAAAATGAAGTCGCTTCCCGCGTCTGTCCCTATGTATGCTTATATCTCTAAAACTATGGAACGGATTTTGATGAGATTTTTTTTATTAAATAGAGTGATTCAAGAGGAAGGTTTATAAGTATAAAACATGCACAAGATAGTAATAGGTTAGGCGGTACGAAGTTCGCCGGGTCGACTAGTTACAAAATAAAATCTAAATATGAAGCGATCGAGTTTTTTTTATGTTTCTTTAATCTTAATCTATAGATGCAAGCTTGTTAAAACTGTGCCAAGAATTCTTTTATTATTTCTTGAAATAAAATAATAACTTTTTACAATAAAATATTATGTTCAACATGTTTTTATTTCAGTTATATGAGGTGTTCTAAGATCGCTGGCAGTGAATATAAGATCGCTGTCCTAATTTTTTCAAAAGCGATTTGCAGAGAAACTATTGGGTAAAAAAGAGTCCCTCCATCATGAAAAGTATAACTTTTTGTTCTTGTATACGATAAACTTATTAAAATAATCAAATTCTAAAAAAAATTCATGGACAGCGATCTTAGATGAAGAATATTTTTTGTGAGAAATACCCATAACAGCATCGATGTTTCGATGTTTAATATAACAGCCTCGATGTTTCGATGTTTGATTTAACGCAACATCGATGTTTAATCATCGATGTTTTGTCTCCCAACATCGATGATCATCGAGCATCCCTAGGTCTAAGTTATTGTGACAAATAAGTTATCTTTGTTTTGGGAATACGGTTAAAATGTAGAAGCTCTTAAAAGAGCTTTTAGAGTGTAGTGAAAAAATACTAGGTAAATGTGGCTACTTTAGCCAACAATCAGTAATTTAGGTTAGGTCTCTTAACTAAGGATTCCTGCCTATATAAACAACAGTACCCTAAAAATACTTAGCAATATTATTTAGTATCATACTTACTGATAATTATGTGAATCACACTTTTTATATTTTTATGGTAAATTTTTTTTTCGAGATTGGCGCTAGGGCGCTTTAATAGTACAGTGGCGGACACGATCGGCGTAACACTTCCAGTTTTTCTGTATTGCAAAATAGCTCTTGTTCTTTGGAAATACAGTGTAGGGTTGACGAAACCATAGACAAATCTGTTACGGCCTCCTAGTCCGCCACTGTACCTATACCAACATAAAGTATCATTTATTATTACTTCTCAATGCAGCTTGCTTGTCATTTGGCGACAACTCGGTGGCGAGACGGGGGCGCAATTCTTAAACATAACATAACATAACATAATCTCACGCCTTTTATTCCCGGGTTAGGCAGAGGCACCAGCTCAAGAATCGTACCCACGTTTAGCCGAGTTTTGCTTTATTACCAACGTGACAAGGGGCCAGCTTGTCGCCGCGGCTATAGCGACCACTATTGCGGCCAGGACCAACGGCTTAACGTGCCTTCCAAAGCACGGAATCATCTAAAAAAACTTTAAATAATCGATAATCGAATTTCGGATATCTTAAAAAATTTAGAAAGTAAGGTTTTAGGGCTCCTTATCTAGAAACCTCCAAAACCTGTCGCTAACGGTGATCAAAAACAATAATCAACAGTCAAAGTGAACGCTTAGACAAAATATCAGATCAATCGGTTCATCCACCTCGCTTTTCGCAGTATACACCTAGTGTCCTATTGGAGACTAGGTATTATTACAGTAAGCGATACCTTGTATCCTATATTGAATAATGAATTTATAAGTTTGGTTGGTTATATCTGTTTCAAAACTGAGTTACAAAATTTATATAATTAAGTAAAAATCAATTGGTGTTTGTTTGCCTCACTAAAACTCGAGTACGCATGTGCCGATTTAGCTTATTGAAAATGTTGTCGTAGTCTAGTGAAGGTTTTCGTGGGCAGAGCTACTAAGTTCTCAGTGGGTTGCCTGGAATAAATCGCTTTCAGCGATAAGGCCGCCCATTGCATGAAAATTTGTTTGTACCCTGTATTTATTAATGTACTCTTGTATTGTATGCAATAAAGTGTTTTCTATTCTAATCTATTTTATTCTAAGTCATAATCAACCTTCTCTCTGGTCATAATTTAAAAAAAAAAACAAAAGAATCACGGCCCTTCGACTTCCTACATGCTCGTGCGCAAGCAATCAGTTTCGCATTAAGAGAGCCGTTTCATTACCGACGAATAACGTTACATCGCTGCATCTGCCGCAAAAAAAAAACTGGCAGTGCCACCAACAGCCACCGGTAGTTCCGCAATTGCAAATAGCAATCAGCAATCAAGCCATGGCCTAGGACTTTAGAACCTTTTGTTAATTAACTTCTTGTTATTGTAGTGGATTAATCGATACGCCCATTATCACTTCAATCAACATCATCAATCATCAATACATAGTATAACAAAGTCGCTTCCCGCGTCTGTCCCTATGTATGCTTATATTTTTAAAACTATGCAATGGATTTCGACGCGGTTTTTTTTAAAGATAGATTGATTTAAGAGGATGGTTTATATGTACAGTACATGCACAACATAGGAATAGGTAAGGCGGTACGAAGTTCGCCGGGTCGACTAGAATACTGTATAATTTATTAAAGGATTCCCCTCCCCATCATCTACTCTTACGTTTTCACTACCTAAATCTTAGCAAATAACAATGATTTGGTTGTCCTGCGCTGCAGCATTAAATAATCTAGGTTTGTACGTTTTCCTTTTTAACCCGCGAACGAAAAGTTCAGAGAGGGGTGTTATAATTTTAACGCGTGTATCTGTCTGTCTGTCTGTGTATCTGTCTGTGGCATCGTAGAGGCCAAACGGCTGAACCGAATTTCGTTTAGTTTTTTTTGTATCATAGATAATTTCAGGCCGAGTGTTCTTAGCTATGTCTGATGAAGATCTGATTAGCGGTTTGAAGATGATCAGCTCTTGATTAATGGATGAGAGGATCTAACTAGCTTCCTTATGTCCGATCGAGTTGAAATTTGGTACCATGTTACATCTATGATATTGAAAGTATATCTTAAAGTAACCATGACCCGATCTGCCGTTTGAAGATGATCAGTTCTTGAATAATAGATGAGATGCTCTAACTATCTTTAATTTGTCCTATCAATTAAAAATTTGGTACAGTGTTACTTCAATGATATTGAAAGTATATGTTAAGGTAACCATGATATTTTTTAGATGATTAGCTCTAGTTCTAGTTAAGTTGATGGGGGTCTGACTGGGACAGAGGTTTTTAAATTTTTAAATTTGAGGTTTTTTAAATATGAATTGGGTTAGTAAACACATTAGTTCACAAAGTCTCTGTATTTGAGGGGCCTTTAAATCTGAATCTATAGCAAATATTGAAAAAAAGAAAACGTACAAAACTAGTTTTTCATAGTGTTAGTAACATACTAAAACTTCATTGCGATTGGAAAAATAATTAGTAGTGGAAAAACGTTTTCTCTTTTTGTATGGACGCGTTCGGGGTATACTTAGAGTCTTCTTAAGGAGTTATTGTTATTTTGCTGTATGATATTATTCGTAAGTATTATTGATTTGATTACCTATAATACTTCCGCCCGGACGCACGTCCTATTCAGTCAGTTCCAATCCAACAGGGACATTAAACTTTACAATATTTGGGGCCAATTATGGGCTTGAGCCGTGATTAGGTTGCGTACGTGTTTTAAGAGCCAGTTTACCGCGATGCTAGCGCCATTCGCGAAAAATATTTATATCTTCTAAACTAAGGCAAATATCAAAAATGTGGCACAGTATGACACTAGATAATGTAGCCTAGTATTTCAAGGACACTCTTGTATATCTTTTGAATTCAAGACCAAAGAAAGCTACAAAGTGTTGTTAAAAGTGGCTACTTTTAGCAACAATCTGTATATAATTTTGTTCTTTTAAGTTAGGACTACTTTACTGTACTCAAAAAATACTAAGCAAGATTATCTAGTGTCATACTGTGCCACATTTTTGATATTTGCCTTAGTTTAGAAGATATAAATTTTTTTCACGAATGGCGCTAGCATCGCGGTGAACTGGCTCATAAGATTCACCCTTTGATTGGTTATTTTATTACTTACTGTTTCCGCAGATTTGATTTTTTTTTACCGATGACAAGAAGCTTAATTAAATACAATAGGTATCACACTATGTTCTCCGCCAGGAATGAAACCCGCTGCTCCCGCGTCGCAGTCGACATGCTGGACAACTGATCCACGAAGGCAGCTTCACCATGGCAATAGCCTGTAGTCTTTTAAGGTGTCCCTCCCTTGTTTAGTTCAAAACAACGCAAAATATTTATATTTTTATTATACAACGAGTTTTCCCGGCTAACTTCGTTACGCCATAGAATATAATATATATAAGACTTGGCTCTATAGGCTTTGTGCTTATGACTGCCCAGAATGGGCGAATAAAAAAACAAACAACAGCAACAAACTACCTGTCAAAATATGTAAACAACGGAAAAAAAATTGCACCTTGGGTTACATAATTTGAGTTTATGTAAGGATCCCTAATTATTTTGAAAATCTAATATAGCCTATGTCACTCGGGGATAGTGTAGCTTCCTATCAGTGAAAGATTTTTTTAAATCGGTTCAGTATTTCCGGAGCCTATTCATAGACATAGACATAGACATAACTTTATTCACACACTGACAAACAGAAAATACAAAGTTTTAAATAAACTAAACTATTAGTACTAAATGTAAGTGCTGTGGGTGTGAAATGGCTCTGACTCAGCATATGCTGCAAGCAATGCGATGCAATGCAATACAACGCTGGTAATTCTGCCAGAACCACGATTGGCAGTATGGAACACATAGAAATATTGAAAAATAAAATTATCGAAAGTAGGGGCATTCCAAGTGTGACGGTCGGGACATTTTACTCCTTTTTCTGAGTACTTCTGTATTTATTTCAGTTATTTAAGAGCACCATATAAAAAATGCGATTTCGACATAAACTATTCATTATATTATTAACCATTATTTATAATTATATTATTAACTACATAACCTATTCGTTACAAACAAACATACAAACAAACAAATCTTTCCTCTTTATAATATTGGTATAGATTTTCAAAACTAAAGTAATCCGTGTATAGACCTGCGTAACAAACGTATTGAAAATAACTTAAAATAACATACAATTTGGCAAAATAATAAAAAAGAACATACTTATCTGGTCACGACGACCGAACGACGACGGAAGATGGCAGAACAGAGTTAGAACCCAGTGAAAGAATTTAATGGATACGCCACGGCATGAAAAAAATCGGCTTCGGAAATAAATGGTGCAAAGCAGCATAAAACTAAAAATAAGAAATAGTGTCTTTGTAAGAGACTAGTTAAAACAAGTCTAACAACGCTTTGCAAACCATAAAACCAGCTAAAAAGCGAGCAAAACTTTACCAAATTATTACATAGCCATAAAAATACAGAATAAAATATGAATCACTTAAAGTAATCCAAAATATTTTGTTTTCTCTGTTGGTTTAATAATAACATTTGAACAAGCAATAATTCGAAGGACAGGTTTTAAGCTCGGCTACGTGGTAAGTACAGTTTTTAAAATAGCGACCTATCGCTATTTTTAATTCCCCAAATTTTGTGAAATGTTTCTAAATTCATATCACCATCCTATCCATATTAAGAAGAACGCGACCCAATCGCCCGTGGCCGCAAAGAATTTACGAGACAGAGTATTATGTCAAATTATAGAATTCGGCAGCGCAGCGATTACGCGAGCAAATTGCATGCGATTCATTATTTTACTGAGGCTACTGTTGTGCGAACTAAACTTAGCAAATGTATCGATAAAGTAATATATATGTCACCGGAAAATAATAAGATTCGCAAGTTTATAAATTTCCTAGGAAATTTATAAACTTTCGTAGGATTCTAAACGAGAGATAAATTGAATTATTTTACGCCCACTTTTTCGCAAATTTATAAATTTTCGACGCGTCGTAGTAAATTTATAAACTAACGGATATCAATCTGTAAGATTCTAAACGGATCAACCAATCACAGAAGAGCTTTTAATTTTACGCTTTTTGAAATACGGAAAATAACACACTGCTCTCTGATTGGTCGATGTTGACAGTGAAAATGCTTGCGTCCATAGACTTACGTACAATCAGACTTGCCAAACAATTCGATCACACTAAAAGTATTTTTACTGGTACTAAAAACTTAGTAGGTTTATAGGTTAATATGTGACCGCTAATGTGCGAAATTCAGTAAAAGTGCACTAACTGGCTGAATCCGTTAGAGTTCGAAATAAAATGTTGTTCTCAACATTAACTAGGTAATCTGCAAAATCCCTAGGTAATCTACAGAGTTAACGACTAAGTTAAGTTCGAAAAATTGTTGCCTTAGATTTCATTTTAACACAGGTAACCCAAGCTCCGCTCGCTTCGCTCGCTACGCTGGTTAAAGATCACAAGCCAAACCTAACCTAACCTACAATTTTGCCCTAGATTTGAATTTTCGTTAGGAGCTTTCTGTTTTCCGCACTTTAACGGCGAGACCCCAGATACCCCATATTTCACATAAAATTTCGCACATTAACTGACCTAAACAGTGTGCCCGGGAGAGAGCACATTAACGTATTGCGCACTATAACGGTGACAGATATAATATGCTATAATGGGATAATAGCATATTTTATCAAAAAGTAACCTTGTATTTTAGGTACCTACCTACCTACCTACCTAGTAGGGGGTTAAAATTCCCTATTTCACTCTACCAAAATAAAACATTTTGGTCATGGCTAAAACTTTCGTAGCTCTGTGTTAAATTTCAATTCATTATACATGGCGTTTGGTTATTGGTTACTTATTATTTTACGAGTGAGTTTAGTAAGTTTATCAATTTACGAAAATGTAGGCGTAAAATAATACAATTTATCACTCGTTTAGAATCCTACGAAAGTTTATAAATTTCCTAGTAAATTTATAAATTTACGGTTCTTGTTATTTTCCGGTGACATATATAACTAGAGGCTGCCCCGCGGTATTTCCCGCGCAGATTTCTCATAAACACAAAATTCCCGTTTGTTCCCGTTCCCGTGGGAATTTCGGGAAATCCCTACTTAGTGCTCACCTACACTCCCTAAGGAACCTACATGCAAAATTTCAGCCCGCTACGCCCAGTAGTTTCGGCTCTGCGTTGTCTGTCAGTCAGTCAGTCAGTCAGTCAGTCAGTCAGTCAGTCAGTCAGTCAGTCAGTCAGTAACGGAAGAGTTTTATATATATAGATTAAGGGGATTCAGCCTCGCGGGACACCCGCAGTTTAAGACGCTATATGAGTTTTGAAGGTGTTTTAAGTCAAAGAATTCTGCTAATGCTTTATCGAAGCTCTATCTCTGTTTATTTGCTCGTTTGAATTCTTTCTCATATATCCTTAAGGATTTTTCTGACAGACGGCGTTAAAATAGCGTCGCGCTCTTTGTTCCTTTACGCCTTTGCTTATCAAAAAATAATATTTAACTTCGAAGCCATTTGAAGCCACAGACATTCGATTGCACGATTGCAGATTGTTATTTAAACAAAAAGTATTTATGCTAGGACGTGTAGTGTGGAAAAAAAAAATCTCTAAAAAAAAAATCGAAAAAAAACAAAAACAGAACTTAAAAAAAACAGTGAAACTTACAAATATTCTCAGTATTTTTTACTTGAATCAGTTGTTAATGCAAAAAACGACAAATTATTCGCTTAGTTTGCGTTACTCGCTCTTTTTAATAAAATCGACACAACCCTTGAGAGATGTGGTACGTCACTAGTGCCGCCTCGTGTTCTGGACGTTTTATTACTCATTTACTAATGAACGGAAGTCGGGGAACGTCATTATTTTTGAGGAAACATTGTTTTCACTGCAATTTCTTTGTTTCAAGGATTTGTTTTAAAGCATCGAATCTTCAAATTCAGAGATTTTTTTTAAGTCAACATCCTGTATAGTAATCATAAAAAAAATACATGAAAATAATTTATTTTTTAAATAATTTCTTTTTAACAAAAAGAGACCCGCCTTCAACAAACTGACTCACATAAACTGAGAACTTCCTATTTTTTAAAGTCGGTTAAAATAGGTTCTTAAACCTTCTCCTGAATGTAACAAATACATTGCTGAAAACCGCATCAAAATTCGTTGAGCCAAACGCGAGATAATCGCGGACAAACATACATACATAGATACATACATACATACAGGTTAAACTGATAACCTCCTTTTTAGATTTCGGTTTAAAAAGAGACCCGCCTTTAATAAATTGACACATACTACATAAAACTGAGAACTCCCTCTTTTCTGAAGTCGGTTAAAATACGTAGTTAAACCTTCTCCTGAATGTAATAAATACTTTTGTGAAAACCACATCAAAATCGGCTCGGCCAAACTCCACATAATTGCGGACAAACATACATACATATATACAGGTCAAACTGAAAACCTCCTTTTTTGAAGTCGATTAAAAAAGCAAGAACTTCAGTTTTATTCACGAGCCATAGCAGTAGCCTAGGGGTCAAATTCTCTTCTTTTCTAAATTAAAAGAATGTTTCCTTTTAGTAAAATGTTCTATTATTATTTTAATTTAATGGACTTGACTCCACTTCAGTGGAGTATTTTGCCAATGACAAGTTCACAAATTAGATTAAAAGGGTGGGCATAAAGCCCGGCAACGTTGTACGGTTATTATAAGTTTATTGGATTATTGGTTTAAAGCCCGCTAACAAAACACGTGGTTTCGGAACCAACGTTAAAACAATAATCCTCAAATTTTCTATCTCCAGTATTATAGTCGCCACAAAATAAGAAGCCCGTTTTGCGTTGTCATTGTGACGTAACTAGTGATGTAGCCAAACGACCTAATTCACGCTACTGTCGATTAACGTTTGTGTGAGTATTTGATAGATTTGGTTTTATTAAAAACTAGAGGCTGCCCCGCGGTTTCACACGCGCAGATTTCTCATAAACACAAAAATCCCGTTTTTCCCCGTTCCCATGGGAATTTTGGGAAATCCTTTCTTAGTGCTCACCTACACTCCCCAGGAACCCACGTGCCAAATTTCAGCTTTCTAAGCCCAGTAGTTTCGGCTCTGCGTTGTCTGTCAGTCAGTCAGTCAGTCAGTAACGGAAGAGTTTTATAATATTGATTGCATTATCTTTACCAATATTATAAAGAGGATTTGTTTGTTTGTTTGTTTGTAACGAATAGGCTCCGTAAATACTGAACCGATTTAAAAAATTCTTTTACTGGTAGGAAGCTACACTATCCCCGAGTGACATAGGCTATATTAGATTTTCAAAATAGTTAGGGATCCTTAGGGATACTTAAACTCGAATAATGTAGCCCAAGGTGCATTTTTTCCGTTGTTTACATATGTTATTTAACAGTTGGTGGTCTGTTGTTGTTGTTTGTTATTTTTTAATAGCCCATTCTGGGCAGTCAAAAGAACATAATTCTAAAGAGCCAAGTGTTTAGTAGTATCTCAAATTCTGTAGCGTAACGAAGTTCTCCGTGTCAGCTAGTTCGTATTTACCTATAAAGGTTCGTATTTATTAAGGTGCCCAACTATCAATCGATTACCTCCCAGCAATTATCTCTGTCAAAATTACTTATGTCAGGGCGGTGATGGAATGAAAGCCTTGCATTAACTATGGCGGCCACGTGACAAGCGGTGGGTGCGCGACACCTGCGCAGGAGTCGATCGAAAGTTAAGTACAGGCAGTTTCACTAAGAACCCACTTTAGACACAGTGTGATAAATAGTACCTACATACAGTATGGATGTGCACTCCCTGCCGCTGTCGGTTACCTCTCAGTGGCGCTCGTTTTCACCTGCGCAGTTTTCTCATAA
The DNA here is from genome assembly GCA_951802225.1 of Euspilapteryx auroguttella. Lineage (NCBI taxonomy): Eukaryota > Metazoa > Arthropoda > Insecta > Lepidoptera > Gracillariidae > Euspilapteryx > Euspilapteryx auroguttella. The sequence goes on from OX637662.1 coordinate 5,828,326, forward strand.
ACACATAAATCCATTTTTTTCTTCTCCATGGAAATTTCGGAAAAATATTCCTTAGTCCTCCCGTACATTCCTCAAGGAATCTACGTGCAAAATTTCATCCCGCTACGCCCAGTAGCTTTGGCTCTGCGTTGTCCGTGAGTCAGTCAGTGAGTCAGCCAGTAACGGAAGAGTTTTATATATATTGATTGATTGATTTTAGAAAAGTTTGGATTGAAAACCTATTTTGAACCCTGCCATAGAATTAAGGGGCCAGTTTAAGCACGCGCCGGCTGCATAGTAACGCGATAGTAGCGCCATTTTCGATAAAAAAAAATATATCTTCTAAATCATGGTATGGAGATCAAAAATGTGCTTCAATGGTGCACTTATATTTATTTATTTATACCAAACACTACACTATCATTACAGACTAATCTAATACAATAGTGTAGGAACATAATGTATGGAACAATGAATATAATTGCAGATAAATAACTAAAAAAAAATCTTGCTTACAATTTTAAAAGCATCCTTATGTAGCCAATTTTAGTTTCTATAAAAAATCCATGATTAATTTCACGACTTGCGTGAAACTAACTGTACAGTCTGTTGACAAGGTGATGCGATGTCGGCGCGCCCCGGGGTGCAGAGGTAGTGCTAATCAGTTCGGAAAAAAGAATTTTATCAATTTAATCACTTTTGAGGATGACTGCCCTTGAGTCATAAGTCAATTAGAAGGGACCAAATTAAATAGGACAGGATTCACCACACAAGCTGGTAAAGTAAAGTGGATAATAATTTATATAGCATCTGATTATACTTTTTCAATTTTAGATTTTCTTTGCTAGGGTTGATCATTTTGGTTTATGAACTAATAGAGGCCGCCCCGCGGTTTCACCCGCGGAGGTTTCTCATAAACAACAAAATCAAGTTTTTACCTTCCCCATGGGAATTTCGGAAAATTATTCCTTAGTGCTCCCCTGCACTCCCCAAGAAACCTACGTGCATAATTTCAGCCCGCTACGCCCAGTAGTTTCGGCTCTGCGTTGTCTGTCAGTCAGTCAGTCAGTCAGTCAGTAAAGGAAGAGTTTTTAACCGACTTCAAAAAAGGAGGTTATCAGTTTGACCTGTATGTATGTATGTATGTTTATTTGTCCGCGATTATCTCGCGTTTGTCTGAACCGATTTTGATGCGGTTTTCAGTAATGAATTAGTTACATTCAGGAGAAGGTTTTAGTACCTATTAAAAAACAACGAAAAACAGGAAGGTCTCAGATTATGTTTGTTTTAGTTCGTTGAAGGCGGGTCTCTTTTTGTAATAAAGAATTTATTTATATATATTGATTGATTAACTTGGGCAAACGAGGGTCTAGCTCGATGCACTGATGACTTTCGTGGGCTCAGGCAATGAGCTGGTGCTTCTGCCTAATACTTCAGGGGATAAAGAGCAGAGTTATGTTATGTATAAATACTCGAAATGCCTAGGTAATGTAGATGTATACTAGTAATAATAACGTTTCACACTCAAAGAACCTATTTGTTTATGAAAGGCTAAACAATATATCATAAAAACTCGTTAAATAATTTCTTTTTTTCGAAAAAAGGAACCCGCCTTCAATAAACTGACACACACATAAAACTGAGAACTCCCTCTTTTCTGAAGTCGATTAAAATAGGTACTAAAACCTTCTCATGAATGTAACAAATACTTCTGTGAAACCGCATCAAAATCGGTTCAGCCAAACTCGAGATAATCGCGGACAAACATACATACATACACACAGGTCAAACTGATAACCTCCTTTTTTGAAGTCGGTTAAAAACTAATACAGCCCACCCGTTTGCCAAGCGTGGCTATTATCGCAAAACCCCGCATAATGTCGTTGAAGAGAATTGTCGGGGAGGCTTGTGTCCAACAGTGGACGTCTTTCGACTGAGATTATGAAAGTAGGTAAATAAAGGTATACGTCCGCTACAAAACCCTTTTATTTTCAGGTTCAAAATCTAAGAAACGTACTGTTTGTTGCCAAAAAAGGCCACTTTTAGCAATAAACCGTTATATTTCTAAGATATTTTATTGTTAAACCTACACAACAGTGCCTTAAACAATTCTAAGCATGATTATCTAGTGCATCATTTGACGCTGTTCGCGACAAGTGTAACGGCCTCATATAGACTATGTAAATAGATATTAGTTTAAGATTTTGAATATTAAAGAACCCTGTAGGGCATTTTTATAGAATAAGTTTGTAAATAAAATTTGGTATAAACTTTGAGGTAAATGCATGTAATGAGCGGTATGTAACGAGTCGGTAAAAGGTAATAAGGTCTGTTTGGTAAATTAGGTAAAATAAAAGTATTATGGAGTTGGTAAATATTATTCTGGTAAACTATTAGGAAATACAACCTAGGTAGGCTAGGTACTGCCTAAATAGTAAATAGTTAAAGGCTAGTCATATAGAAATAAATAGAGAATAACTTGATATTCAGCATAGTAAATAAGTAGTACATAAGCTATGAACCTTCAGGGAATAGCAGGTAGCTTATATTTGTATTAGTTTTAGAGAGGGTAGTTGTGTGTAAGTGGGATCTCGCAGGCCTCCCCTCACCCCCGCCTTCGTCACCTACGGGTGAAGGGGTGAGGGAGGAAACGCCCGCGATTGGCCTGCTAGGTCTCACACGCGCTCTAGGCTAAGTTCATGTACATAGTAAGTTTGTAATATAATTAAGGCCATTTTTTGGGTCTGGGCTTCCTGCCGACCACCGGGCCTCCAATAAAGAAACAAGAAAAAGAAAGCTCCTGAGTTTCCTTCAAGCCTCCACTCTCTTCAGTCATTTAACCAGCGCACCGCCTAGGATTGTGGGTCGTCGAGGGGGCCCACATAAATTGGTCCTCCGGAGCCGAATAGAAGAATCAAGCCGCAAGCGGTCCAGCGAAAACTGATCTCTGCAAGCCGCATCTGAAGAAACAGTCAAGCCACAGAAGGAAACTCAGGAGCAACATCGGGATGCCCATAACCCGGAGCAAGAAGTCGGCGCCGTACGTCGCGCGCCCAGACCCGGCCGCCCTCGATCGCGCTGCCCGCGCCGCCGCTCAAGCAGCCAATCGAGAAGCGGCACTAAACGCGCATTCTGCGGCCGAGCCCTCCGCTGGGCCCGCGACACACGCGTCTGCCGCGGGGCAAGTCAACCCCGCCGGCACCTCCGCGCCCGCACCCCCCGCGGGGAGCACCCCCGCCGCGGGGGTTGCCGACGCGGGGGCCGCCCCCCCCGCGCCCCTTGCGGGGACCGCCCTCCCCGCAAGCCTCGCGCCTTCACCGGCCGCCGCGATTTCCGCCGCCGCCGCCGCCGCCGCCGCGCCACCCGCGGCCGCGGCCTTCACTGCCGCGTACCCCGCGGCCTTCACCGCCGCGTACCCCGCGGCCCCCGCCTCCACCGCCGCGCCTTCAGCGGCCAATGCCTCCGTCGCCTCTACGTTCGCCGAGCCCTCTGCCGCCAACGCTACGCTATCCGCCGCCGCCGCCGCTCTCGTCGCTGCCGCCGCCGCTGCCACCTCTTCCGAGTCTTCAGCCGCCGCAACAACCAACTACACCACGACGGCTACGGAAACCACGGCGATGACAGCTACGAGACTGGAAGCACCGATTGGCGGGAAGGTGCCAAGCAGACACAGCGCTGAGAGAACAAAGGCACGCAAGCGCGAACTTGAAAAGGCACGACAAGAGCTCCTTCAGCGACAAATAGAGCTGGCCGCATCACGCGTCGCTCTGCTGGAAGAGGAGACGGATGAGGAGGACGAGGAGATAGATGACAACGCCACGCTCAGAGACGAGCTTACCAACACCTGGGTCCAGAACAACGCACTGGCTCTGACCGCAGGTGCCTACATGGACGAAGGAGCTGCCGCCGCCGCTGATTCAGGAGGGCTGCCGCCCTTAGATCCTGCTGAGTTGCCGCCCACGTCGAGACCACCGCCGCGTCACGACGTACCTCAGCAGATCAACACACAGCAACCGACTCAGGAGAGTCAGGCTCCCGTCCTCTACGTCGAGCGATCACCGCCGCCGCCAGCGCTCGACTATAGGGAACTAGCTTCCGCCTTAACCATGGCCGCCCGCTCCATGCAACCCGTCAACGCCAAGGTGATGGACCTGCCGGTGTTCTCGGGCGCCGCAACGGACTGGCTGCCCTTCAAGACTGCCTACGAAGAGACAGCAAATCAACTTAGTGAGCAAGCCAACCTGATGAGACTGAGGAGAAGTCTCAAAGGAGCCGCACGCGATGCAGCGCAGTGCCTGTTCATCGGGGCGACGTCTACTGCCGAGGTAATGAAGCTGCTGGCTTCACGATTCGGACGTCCCGACGCGCTGGTCATCGCAGAGATGGAGAAGCTTCGAGGACTCCCACGGCTCGCCGACACGCCGAGGGATCTCTGCGCCTTCACGTCCAAGGTAACTAATATTACTTCGACAGTGAAGGCGCTCAACAGGACGCACTATCTGTACAACCCGGAGATAGTGCGCGGCGTAGTGGAGAAACTGCCTGCGACTCTCCGCTACCGCTACTACGACTTCGCCGCTGCGAAGCCAGCCGAGGAACCGGACCTGCTGACGATCACCCGCTTCCTCGAGCGAGAAACGGAACTTTGTGGAAGCTACGCGCCGGCCGAAAACCCTTTCCAGCCGCCAGAAAATAGAAGAGGAACGGCCAACGAAAGAAAGGTTCGCAGCTACCACACCGAAGATAGAAAATCGGAGTGCCCGGTTTGCCGAAAAGTCGACCATCGAGCACCGGACTGCCAGACATTCAAGAAAGCGGAAGTCTCAAGACGCTGGGAGATGGCGAAGGAACATCGCCTGTGTTTCCGCTGCCTCAAGCTTCGCCGCAAGGGTCACACATGTAAGTACAAGAAGTGTGAACTTAATAATTGCCGCTACGCTCATCATCCTTTACTGCACACAGAAACGAGCCTCGTGACCGCAGCACAGCCGACCGAGCCGCCGGCGCACTTCATCGCCTCGGCCACGACTGGGAAGAGGACGGCGTTACTGAAAGTGCTGCCAGTCGAGGTCTCCGGTCCAGAGGGTGCCTACAAGACATACGCGCTCCTGGACGACGGCTCAACCTGCACGCTCATAGACGAAAGTGTGGCGAAGCGGATCGGCGCAGAGGGACCGCCATCACCCTTCTACATCGAAACAGTAGGAGGGTCGAAGCACAACGAGGATCAGTCCAGGCGAGTCTGTTTAAATATACGTGGCCTTAACTCAGACTCATTACAGATATCGGCGCGCACTATGGCCGGACTCAGACTCTCGCCGCAGACGCTCGAGCGGAGGGACGTTGAGGACTGCGCGCATCTGGCGGACATCGAAGAGGAGATAGCCTTCGGCACGTGCACTCCGACGATCCTGGTGGGACAGGATAACTGGCATCTACTCATCGCACACACTACACGTAGCGGTGAGCAAAATCAATTAGTAGCATCTAGGACAGAACTCGGCTGGGTCCTCCACGGAGTCAAGGAGGCACGCAGCAGAGCACAACGGCAACGGGTCAATCACGCAGTCACCAGACAGGGAGACGGCGAGGAAGAAATGGAGCAGCTTATGAGGGAACACTTCGCCCTGGAGAGCCTGGGCGTCGAGCCGAAAAGATCCTTCAATGACGACGAGAAGCGAGCTCTACTCATCCTCGAGAACAAGACTGCGAGATTACCGGCGGGAGGTTTTGAAACCGGCCTGCTGTGGAGAGAAGACAACCCGGACTTGCCGAACAACTACGACAGTGCACTACGCCGACTTCAGCTCGTCGAGAAGAAACTCGACAGGGACGAAGAGTTGAAGAAAAGATACACAGCGCAGATTCAACTGCTGCTTCACAACGGGTTCGCCGAGCCAGCTCCCACAGCTAAGTACCCTAATCATTGGTACCTGCCGCACTTTGCTGTTGTTAACCCGCAGAAGCCTGAGAAGCTGCGCATCGTGCACGACGCCGCCGCGAAGACGCGCGGCATAAGCCTGAACGACCTGCTGCTGTCGGGCCCTGACCTCCTGCAGTCGCTGCCGGGCGTACTCATGCGCTTCAGACAGCGCCCCGTAGCAGTCACAGCGGACATCAAGGACATGTTCCTGAAGGTGGACATCGTCAAGGAGGACCGGGACATGCAGCGTTTCCTGTGGCGCGGCGACCGGCGGGAGGGACCGCCAGACGAGTACCGAATGAAGTGTGTCATCTTCGGCGCGACGTCGTCACCGTGCACCGCCATCTATGTCAAGAACAGGAACGCAAGGGACTTTGAGCAGCAGTACCCAGAGGCAGCAGAGGCCATCGTTCACAACCATTATGTGGACGACTACCTAGCAAGCTTTAACACAGAAACAGAGGCACTAAAAGTGTCTAAAGAAGTCGATTTTATTCATAAAAAGGGTAATTTTGTGTTGCAGCGTTGGGTGTCAAACAGTGCGGCGGTGCGTGACTACTTCGCGCCGGGCACGTCGCAAGGGCAGAAGGTCCTTGCACCGGAGAAGATACTGGGCATGGTGTGGAACCCCGGGCCTGACACGCTGTCCTTCAACGTCAACCGACACAAGATTCCGGCTGACATCGTGGAAGGCGCCCGAGTCCCTACGAAGAGAGAGGCGCTGCGAGTGGTCATGTCACTGTTTGACCCGCTCGGCCTCATCACTCCGGTCACGCTGCAAGCAAAGCGCATCCTACAGAACACTTGGCGCTCTGGTATCGGCTGGGACGAAAAACTGAAGCCCTTTGAAGCCCACGAGTGGGCAAGTTGGATAACACAGGTACGAGAGTTAACCAATATTAAAGTATCTCGTTGTCATCCGCAGTTGGCCGCCGGCAAGGACTCCGAGCTACACACCTTCGTGGACGCAAGCTCGTCCGCCTACGCCGCCGCCGTGTACTGGAGAACAGTCGACGAACAAGGCAGAGTGGAGGTGTCGCTCGCCGCCGCCAAGGGGAAGGTGGCGCCACTGAAGACAGTCTCCATACCTCGCCTCGAGCTTCAAGCTGCCGTGCTGGGCTGCCGCCTAGCTGAGACTGCGGTCAACGAGCACAACATCAAGCCGACCCGCAGAGTCTATTGGTCAGACTCGCGGACTGCGTTGGCGTGGCTGCGCAACGGACCGCGCGCCTACAAGGCGTTCGTGTCGCACCGAGTGGCCGAGATAGCAGAAGCAACGAAAACTGCAGAGTGGCGCTGGGTGCCGACCAAGGACAACCTGGCTGACGACGCGACCAGAGAGACGCCGCGCGACTTCAGCAGCGAGCATCGGTGGTTCAGCGGGCCGAGCTTCCTACGGCTCCCAGAGGAGCAGTGGCCGCAAGAAGAAGAGGTATCAATGCCCGAGACAGGTGAGGAACGAGTCAATGCTCTGCACAGCACAACCCGTCTGTCAGAAGCTCTACCTGTCATTACTAGATTCTCTAGCTGGCTGAGGGCGACACGCGTGACTGCGCGTGTACTGCAGTTCATCGACCTGCTACGCAAGAAGGAGACGTGCGCGGCCACTGTACGTAAGCGCACCAAGAAAGGCGAGGATGATGACCCGACATGGAGATCGACGGCGCCAACGCGCCCTGACAAGACGAATAAAAAGGTACAAAGCCAAGTATCTAAATTTCTGCCTATACCGCTAGAAGCGCGGTATCTTCACCGAGCAACGGAGCTGTGGGTACGAGCGCAGCAAGAAGAGGTGTTTGCCGACGACGTAGCAGCGTTGCGAAACGGAGCAGCCGCGCCCTCTGCCGGCAGTCGCCTGTCAAGACTGTCTGTGGTATTGGACGATGAGGGCGTCCTAAGACTTCGTTCCCGAATCGCCGCCGCTGAAGACATCTCATACAACCAGCGGGCGCCGGCCGTCATCGACGGCGACCACTACTGGACGCGGCTCTACATTGCATGGACACACTCGCAGCTTCACCACGGAGGCTTCGAGACCACAGCGAACGAGATACGTCAACACTACTGGGTGCTGCGCCTGCGCAACTCAGTGCGCAGCGAGCTGAAGAAGTGCCAGGCCTGTCGCATCCGAACAGCGCGGCCGGCACAACCGTCCACAGGTGACCATCCTAAAAGTCGCTTAGCCCATCATAACCGGTGTTTTACTTTTACAGGCCTAGACTACTTTGGGCCGATGTCTGTCACCGTCGGGAGAGGGCGCCAGAAGCGCTACGGGGTCCTCTTCACATGCCTGACGACGAGAGCGGTGCACCTCGAGCTCGCCGGCAGCCTCACAACTGACTCGGCGATCATGGCAGTGCGGCGCTTCATCGGGCGACGAGGGTGCCCTACCGAGCTGTGGTCCGACCAAGGGACCAACCTCCGCGGAGCTGACGTCGAGCTGCGGCGGGCCGCTACCGCCGCCATACAAGAAGAGGTCTCCGCGCGCTTTATCCAGTGGCGCTGGATCCCGCCCAGTGCGCCTTTCATGGGCGGCGCCTGGGAACGCCTGGTTCGCAGCGTGAAAACTGCGCTGCACGTGACCCTCAACGAGCGTGCACCTCATGAAGAAACGCTGCACACGCTGCTGATAGAAGCCGAACACACTATCAACAGCCGTCCGCTGACGCATGTGTCGACGGACCCCGACGATCCAGAGGCCCTTACACCGAACCACTTCCTGATGGGTGGGCCCTCACGAGTGCCGCAGCCGGGCGCTTTCACCGATGGCGACCTCGCCGGGCGACACAGCTGGCGCACCAGTCAGCGGCTGGCCGACATCTTCTGGGCGCGCTGGGTGCGCGAGTACCTGCCGGAGCTTCAACACCGGCGGGAGCCACGAGCCAGCCACGGAGCCATCAAGCTGGGCGATCTGGTGCTGATTGCGGACGGGACGCTGCCAAGAAACCACTGGCCGCGAGGCGTCGTCGAAGCAGTCTTCCCGGGTCCCGACGGCGAGGTACGAGCAGTGGACGTGAGGACCAACAAGGGCGTGCTGCGACGACCGACGAAGAAGCTCGCCATACTCCGGGTCGCGAACTCCTAAGGACTCCAGCTACAAGCTGCGGCGGGAGTATATGTTCGCGACAAGTGTAACGGCCTCATATAGACTATGTAAATAGATATTAGTTTAAGATTTTGAATATTAAAGAACCCTGTAGGGCATTTTTATAGAATAAGTTTGTAAATAAAATTTGGTATAAACTTTGAGGTAAATGCATGTAATGAGCGGTATGTAACGAGTCGGTAAAAGGTAATAAGGTCTGTTTGGTAAATTAGGTAAAATAAAAGTATTATGGAGTTGGTAAATATTATTCTGGTAAACTATTAGGAAATACAACCTAGGTAGGCTAGGTACTGCCTAAATAGTAAATAGTTAAAGGCTAGTCATATAGAAATAAATAGAGAATAACTTGATATTCAGCATAGTAAATAAGTAGTACATAAGCTATGAACCTTCAGGGAATAGCAGGTAGCTTATATTTGTATTAGTTTTAGAGAGGGTAGTTGTGTGTAAGTGGGATCTCGCAGGCCTCCCCTCACCCCCGCCTTCGTCACCTACGGGTGAAGGGGTGAGGGAGGAAACGCCCGCGATTGGCCTGCTAGGTCTCACACGCGCTCTAGGCTAAGTTCATGTACATAGTAAGTTTGTAATATAATTAAGGCCATTTTTTGGGTCTGGGCTTCCTGCCGACCACCGGGCCTCCAATAAAGAAACAAGAAAAAGAAAGCTCCTGAGTTTCCTTCAAGCCTCCACTCTCTTCAGTCATTTAACCAGCGCACCGCCTAGGATTGTGGGTCGTCGAGGGGGCCCACAGACGCATACTTTTGATTTCGGGCATAGTTTAGAAGTTTCTTTTTTCGAAACTGGCCTGGCCATAACGGGGCACCTACCTACATTTATGAAACGTATAAAAATACCCAGGCAAACGAATTTTAATAAAAATCTTACCAAACAACAAACGGCACGGTCGATAAACTGCTCGTAATACATACTTTTACACGACAAAATAGTTTTTATTGTACATTAAATTACATCTCATAATATTGAGTAAGTAAGACGTCAAACAGCCGGTAGCTTATGTAAATCGGTACATTTTTCACTTACGTGGTATGTTTTTACCGATCGGTAACGGTGGTGAATTTTTATTATCCAATTTAGCATGCTCAATACATATTTTTTTTACATAATACCCATGCTTGTTATTATGTGAATAATTGTACTTGGCTGTTGGCAATATTGTTTTATTTTGTTCCTGACAAACACGTTATATAGTCTTTCTTCTACTTCTTTTAACTGTAGTAAATGAAAGATTTCACAATTTCGACATTTATTTGGATCCATGATAATAAATAAGTATACCTACTTAGTCTGAAGTAAATTCCCGTTGGTTTTGCTTACTTATAATATGCTTCTCTTCACTATTTTCTGCAAGACCAAAATAAAAAGCTATAGAAATACACAGTCCACTATAAAGTTAGTCTCTGACATGATTTACTATATTATAAGATGAAAGATATGATTGATTGTTTGTCCGAATCGAATCTGCTCCGAGAATACTGGAACGATTCTACATTATTATTAGGCAAAGGCTGTATAATATACTACAAATTTCAGCATTTAAGAGCCAGTTTACAGCGATGCATGCGCCATTCGCGAAAAAATTTAATATCTTCTAAACTAAGGCAAAAATATCAAAAATGTGGCACAGTATGACACTAGATAATGTAGCCTAGTATTTTTAGGGCACTGTTGTATAGCTTTTTAGTTAAAGTCTAAAGAAAGCTACAAAGTGTTGCTAAAAGTGGCCACTTTTAGCAACAATCTGTGTATAATTTTGTTCTTTTAAGTTAGGACTACTTTACTGTGCTCAAAAATTCTAGTCTACATTAAAAAAATACTAATCAAGATTATCTAGTGTCATGCTGTGCCACATTTTTGATATTTGCCTTAGTTTAGAAGATATTATGTTTTTCGAGAATGGCGCTAACATCGTGGTAAACTGGCTCTTAAGCTGTATATACCTAATTAAAAAGGGAGTGTAAGTTTGGCATTTCAGTTAGTTAAAAATAACATGCTATCAAATATGAACACGATTTCAAACTTCGAATCCAATGATATGAGAAGAAATACCAGTCGCGTGCCTGTGTCACGTTGTCACTATTTGTCACGCCCACACGGACGCGGGCGGGACGCTTGTGCGTGTCATCTCTGACTATATGACGCCAGTACGCGATAACGCGTGCGTTGTGTAGTGGATTTTACGCGTCAATGCTTCACTATTCACATGCGAGTGATTCGCGGGAGCTTAGGCAGACATTCACAGTCGAGTCGCAGCTCGAACTCACACTGCAAAGTGTCAAAATTTAACTATACTTCGTTCTCCGCTTCAAATTGATCAAGTTACGGCTTCGAGATAGTAAAGTATACGCTGGACATTCACCGTCTTATTCATAAAGATACAGTACATTTTAAGCAGCGTTACTGGAGGTCTACTTCTCTGGTTTGTTGTATGGTAAATACGTGACATCCAGTCAAAATTGACATAATGTCAAATAACTAAAACGCTCTTTAACTTTTTATGAATAACAGGGTAAGTGTTTTAAAATCTACTTGGTCGAGTTTGGACTCAGACCAGTCGCTCTAGAGTACTTACAGATATGCATCACTGTCTTGAGGTTGGAACGCAATTTGGAGCATAAGAATGATTTAAATTTATTTGAGACATGAGATTTTGGAGTGCGAGGCTGTGAATGTCAGCCTAAGACGGTTCGAGCCAGGCTTACCGACTTTTACTCGACAAAGACTTCGGAGTAGAATCATTTGACAGGGGGGACTCGTTTGGGGGCGTCTCCAGGCGACCATTGTCGTAAGGCAAGGCAAACATTTGTTTGCCTGAGCCAATTGGTGGGCACCCTGAACTACCTCGCCTCTATTAGTATAGGATACTTTACGAAATAAGATTAGTCTAAGTAATTGACTTTCAGTAAGCGATATCTTGTATCCTGTATTAAATAAATCATTTTTTACTTATACTTTACTTGTCCGAGTACCGAACTCGAGCAAGTAGTCTCCTGCAAGTACTGTGAGTATTTAAGAAGTTTCATCATTGGCTTTGCTAATGCCGCTGCAGTGTAGTCTGGGTCACGTGACATGAAATCTGTCTCATTACAGTGTTCCGCTATTCGGGCTGTTCTGTCTTTCCGTGGACTATTGGTTTCACGTTTACTTGCCTACAACCGCTTGAGGGGCGGCTATGAAACAACTCTCTTCATGCAGTATAGGACTGTAAGTCCGGACGTAGCTCGAGGTACATCTATAACATCATCATTTTACCCGAAAAACGTCCTCGGCTGGACATTTGGCTCCCCCAAAGAACGCCACAGCGACCGGTCTTGAGCGACCATCATCCAGTGTATTCCAGCAGCCTTCACCAGGTCGTCTGACCAACATATCTATAACATGCGCGTAGATAATCATCAGCGTTGTTCATACATATACATCTACAGCCGATACCGTCGTCAGAATGACCGTCGGTTGAGCCACAGTATAATAAATAGTACTACATACAGTATGGGCACTCCCTGCCTTCCTCAGCAAGTGTCCACGGTTACCTCTGAGTTACCGCTCAGTGCAAGTAGCCCGTCTTATCTCACTCACACAAGCATGATACGCGTGAACGTACACGAGTTTCGGCTGTGAGCGAAGCAACGCGATTTTTTCTATGAAGTGTCCCAATTGTGGTCGAGCCCTGTTTTCGGTCTTAGTAAATCAGTAGCATTTCCGTGCGTGCCGTGACATGGCCACCGTGCCATGCCAATTGCATGACAGTAATAATGGCAATGTTTTACCATGGACAATACTACCAATGGACCTCTACTCCTTCTTCTTCATCTCAGCCGAAAAGACATAGATATTCTACAAAATAGTATACTAGTAGAGGTCACCAGTAGGCTGCTATGTTGCTAAGCTGCTATGGTCTCTTCAAAGCAAAAAGAGTGTCATTGGTTTCGTATCTTTCACAGAACGTCACAAGCTTAGGTCACAAGTTATTGTGGGAACAAATGTTGCTTTGAAGTGTCATTCCTACAATTCGTTTGAAAAACATCAATATATATAAAAACTCTTCCGTTACTGACTGACTGACTGACAGACAGCGCAGAGCCGAAACTACTGGGCTTAGCGGGCTGAAATTTTGCATGTAGGTTCCTTAGGGAGTGTAGGTGAGCACTAAGAAGGGATTTTCCGAAATTCCCACGGGAACGGGAAAAAACGGCATTTTTGTGTTTATGAAAAATCTGCGCGGGAACAACCGAGGGGCAACCTCTAGTACTTAATAAGTCTATGTTGTGACATACTGACGTCGCTCGCCGACCAGCACACGATTTGCCAAGAAGCCGAAAGGTGGGAAAAGGCGAATAGGCAGACCCATCAACCCGTCCAGACCCGTTATAAAGGAGGTTCTGGAGCACATAGAGAACACCTGGGAGGAAGTCTGCGACATCGCAGCGCAGATTAGGCATGAGTAAGTCTATGAGTACCACAGTCTTTGAGTCCAGATGAGAGAGCGCGCGCAGGTCGCGTGCGCGGGCGCCCGCGGCGTGGCAGCGCGCACCGAAATTACCGAAAACATGCTTATTTACCCCACTGTAATTCCTTCTTTAGAATTCGTTAGCGACTAAATGCTTGTTCCTTTAGCTCTTTTTTATCGAACACTGTGCGTCCTGCAGCTTCGCCCGCGCAGTTTTCCTTCAAATCGCAAAATCTAAATTTTCCGTTGCAACAGGATTTTTGCTCTAAAAAATATTGTATGTCCATCTTGTGGTTCTAAACCATCGCTACTATACCAATCAATTTCCAGATATATCGGTTCAGTAGTTTAAACACGCTTGCGTAACACACAGACAAAGTTACTTTCGCATTCATGAATAAAGTAAGGATTTCGCATTTCCAAAACGAAAATACGATATATTTTTTTTGTTTTCTTTCGATGAAAGTGTTTTTGCTCTGTAACTATCAGCAAAGTCTAAAATTCTTTATTCAATATAGGATACAAGATATCACTTAATGAAAGTCAATTAGACTACATATCTTATCTAATTGGTATTTGCCTTGCCTTACGACAATGGTCGCCTGGAGACGCCCCCAAATGAGCTCTCCTCTGTCAAGTGATTCTACTCGAATACCAGTGTGTTAGAACGATTTTAAACCCAGATATTTCTCGAAGCTGAAAAGCACAAAATCGGTCATTCAACCAAAGAAAAGAGACCAATTTGTAAATTTATACAAATGAAACCTCCATTAAAATGAGACTGACCAAATTGTTTTTAAAATGTTCTTAACAAAGAGATGCGTCTCGGCCATTCGGTAGCCCTGTGGTTGGCCATTTGCTTTCATACACCAGAAGGTGGTCATTCAAATTATTTGTAACTAGAGGCTGCCCCGCGGTTTTTCCCGCGCAGATTTCTCATAAACACAAAAATCCCGTTTTTTCCCGTTCCTGTGGGAATTTTGAGAAACCCTTTCTAGTGCTCACCTACACTCCCTAAGGAACCTACATACCAAATTTCAGCCTTTGTACGCCCAGTAGTTTCGGCTCTGCGTTGTCTGTCAGTCAGTCAGTCAGTAACGGAAGAGTTTTATATATATTGATTTAACAGTGTTATTGAAACTTTTTTTATTGTTTAAATAAGCATTGCACACATTATAGTAGGTAGCATAGAATCGGTCGTTGTGGCGATTTATGGGGAGGCCTGTGTCTAGCAGTGTCCTAATCGGTTGTAAGTTGTAATGATATAGGTATGTAAATATTAACTACGAGCGTTCCCGGCTTACTTCGTTACGCCATACAATATAAGATACTACAAAAGACTTGGCTCTATAGACTATGTTCTTTTGCCCGCACAGAATGGCCGAATAAAAAACAAACAACAACAACAAACCACCTGTCAAAATATGTAAACAACGGAAAAAATATTGCACCTTGGGTTACATTATTTGAGTTTAGGTAAGGATCCCTAACTTTTTTGAAAATCTAATATAGCCTATGACACTCGGGGTTAATGTAACTTCCTACCAGTGAAAGAATTTTTCGAATCGGTTCAGTATTTCGAGAGCCTATTCGTTACAAACAAACAAACAAACAAACAAATCTTTCCTCTTTAAAATATTGGTATAGATATCATGTAATACTCACAATATGCCTTGATTCAGTTAACTCGAAAATCGTTCCAGTAAATACTTTCAAAACTTGCTTCTGGCGTACTTACTTACTTACTTTTGCCTACTATCCGCTACGGATCAAAGGGCCAAAACAAAAAGAACAGGATTCCTCCCAGTTGCTCAGTGTGTGCTCCAGAAAGATCCTCCTTCATAGCGCGCTGCCACATGTTCTTGGGTCTGTCGATTGGTCTTTTCTCGCCTTCCGTTGCTGCTTTCTCAAAGAAGTGTTCCCTTATATAGTCGCCTTTTAGGATCCATGCTAGGCTGTCCTGCAGTACCGGGCCAAAGAATAGGACTGAGGTAACCCCCTGCCTGTCGTAAGAGGCGACTTAGAGGGGAATCCAGGGTCGTTGGGTGCACGAGAGAGAGAATAGAAATAGACATACATAGAAGAAAGAAAATCAAGCATACCATTAAAAATTATAAAAATCATAAACCGCTTGGTAAAGCTTCAGGTTTCAAACTGGTATGAAAGAATATTTCTTTTATTTTCTAGTAAAGTTGCTGCATTATAAAAGTCTCACAAACCGATTGTACTTTCTGACCTCTGTGTGATCTCGGGCAGATTTTGTGGATAGTCGAGTTTTTAAAAAGCAAATTTTATAACATTTTCAAATCATTAAAATCGGCTATTCAAAATCGGCTTTCAAACTACAGATCGACTCTTAAAAATCAACATAGAAACCGTTATAATAATCCTTAGCTTATAACTATTCAATCAAAATCAAACCGCAAATTCTATGAAAAGGTGTGGAAAAAAAAAAACAATATCGATAACTTCTGAATCAGGCTAAAGTGCGTGCCAGCCAAAACCAATGAAAGGTGTTAGGCGGCATGTGTAGATCCGGACTCATTGTTTGCATCACGCGAGAGTTTAAAGTCTTTCTCAGACTGTACAAAACTCCAACTTAAATCCAGCTGCAAGCTTTCCACAAAGTAAGAGGAAATGTTGTATATTGATATTTGATATAATGTTTTAGAGAGGAAAGATTTGATTGTTTGTTCTTTGTATCGAATATGCTCCGAAACTCAAAAGTCAAAGTCAAAAATTCTTTGTTCAATATGTGATACAAGATATCACTTTATTGAAAGTCAATTAGACTTCATTTCTAATCTAATTAGAAAATAAAGTACTGGACCATTTAAAGAAAACTCTTAAAATTAAAATCTTAAATTTATCCCTGATATAAGCTTCACAACTAACTCAATAACAATCATCGCAATAAATTAATAATGCATCACACTTAGAACCCCTAACTTTCATTCTGTAGGTACTCAGTGTTTGCCCACAGAAAACGACGATTTTGTATGGAGACGCTTATGATTCCGTTCAGCTCTCGTACGCGTCTTCATACAAAATTTTAGTTTTCTATGGACAAACGCTGAATAGAGCTGTATAAGTTTGTGTAAGCCCCAACTAAGTGGAACCCTATCTAAGGTGACCTAAACATATACCCTATAAAGCAAACATCTATATCTATCGAAACAATGTTCGTCCACGCCGGGAATCGAACCCGGAATCTACGAAATCACAGTCAACATTACCAAGTACAGTCATGCACTCGTTCAGCGTAACAATTTTGTCTTTAGTATCGTGCGCACTAGAAATGTTTTACTAAAGAACAAGGGCTATTTGCAATGATGAAAACCCGAAAGTGTTTCGCTGAACGAGTCCAACTGAAGGTAGACATTAGAAATTAAAGATTCGTGTGTAACAAAGCCCTTAAATAATCTTCGTGTTGATTCTTTCAAATCTTACGGTTATTCGGGAGTATAATTTGTCGATTTCAATAATAAAATCGATCGATTGTTGCGTGATGTAAGTTTAACAAAGAAACACTTTTGTTTGTGAGGAAGCCAACAATTTTGATGATAGAGGCCAATTTACACTGAATAAATTATAAATTTATATAAATGACGCTTATTATACGCTATAATATCGATCAAGGTTAAACCTTTATAATAGGTAAGCTGCAACAAACACTTAAATGTAGAAGAATACCTACAGATTATGTGTTAAAGTAGTTTTGTCTGTCCCTCATTGTGTCAGCAGAATAGAATATGATAGATCTAGAAACCAGATTGATTTAGTTTATACTAGCTTATTAAATTAGTCTCGTATAGCATTCGTGATTCCAAAGTTTTCAAAGACCAGTATATTTGATGACAGTTTTTAATGGCCAATGTTTATATCAGCCAGTAATCTTATTTATTTATTTACACATCATATTGCCACTACAGGAAACCCTAATGCGACAATATAAGACTAATGAAGAAGAAGAACAGTATTTGCAATCCGCAGCATCTCCATTTCCGCAGAGCAATCGATTTGTCAATCCTTTGTCGTACTTATCATTTTCTAAATTCGCGATCCAGCAGTAGACATTTTTCAGATTAGATTATGATAATGATAATTTTATAAAGCAACTTAAGTTTTCAGTTCAGTTCCAGTAATAATGCCTTTACTCATCCAAACAACAATAAGTATGCTGAATAAAGAACAGTGGACACAAAAACCTACCTTGGCCGACAGCGCCTCATCCCGCACTCCAATCATATTTCGATATTTATGAGCTTACCAAAAAAAAAAACCAGCCAAATACCCCTTGATCTTTTTATGACTTCTTCTCGATCCGCATTTTTCCAACAAAACTGATTGTTTTATAGGAAAAAATTACGACTGTTAGCCGAAACGGCGGACCGTATTGCGGCCTATAAATAAAAGATGGGTCGCATTTCGATTCGGAGGGTTTTTGCGACGAGTGAATGTGAATTGTGCTCGAGGGAGCAAAAAGCTGAACGCTGTGGATTGAGCAGGCTACTGAGGTTTTCAAGGAGAGTATCGGGCCCGTGGGATCTGGTACTGTATTTCTAGACATTAGCAAGGCTTATGAGTGTGTCAATTTGGTCAACATTTCCCGAGTTTCGCGGAATCACAGGTTACAGGTTTTAGCGACGTATCGTCTTAAGTAAAATGATTTGAACTTTGACACTAAGATAAGACCCAGGAGTATAAATTAAGTAAGTCTTGATATCCGTATGGTGTGCCGTGTTGATAAGGCAAAGAATATACCACCGAATGTCATCCCATTGAGTGTTCAACTAAGGTAACTAACACCAAAAGAATGGGCAGCAACGTCTTTTGTCCAAAAACTTGAAGTGCCATCACGCCGATCGCCTACCCGACGGTCAAGCATGGCTACTATGGCGACCCGTTGCCAAATTAATAATATGAGGAGGGAGAAACAGTTGGCCATCGTTAAAATGCTCGATTAATTTTAATAAGTTTATAGTTTCTTAATTTTTAGTTAGGTAATTTTATACCTAATACCTATCATAGAATCGCACAAACAACATAATTATTTTTACATCGAACATACTTTAGATACCTACATATATAGTTGTTAAGCTTTTTTATCATAAGAAACCACAGTATCACTGTCCAATCACATATAAAACATGCGAGAATCTCGCATCAGCTCACACCTAATAGCAATCTCATTTTCCATACAGAAATAACTTGGAAACCAGTGAGGCCAGTGTAGTCTGCCGCCACTGATCTAAAACACTATCTGGATGCAACGAAATAAAAATAAATACTTCAGGTGACCATCGACTTCATTAGGATGATTGATATGTCATGTGTCGCGTGCGTGATGCGTTGAGATATAGTAGGAAAGCCTAGAACTGGTAAATCATGCTTAGTATTTAAAAAAAAAATCAAATTGTTGCTAAACGTTCCCACTTTAGGAAACAATCAATAGATTATTTTTCTCTTCAAACTCAGGACTACATAAAAGTGCCCTAAATATCACTAAGCAGTCTAGTGTAGAAAACGATCATAGATCGTTTTCAGACGTTATTAATTTATTAAGGTTGTCTCTAGCATCGGCGTAAAAGGTCTTATCAATAGAAACACTTAATTTACCTAGCCTTTTTTTAGGCGGGTTAACTCCTAACGAGCACCCTGTAGCCCCGAGGGGATCTGCATTGTTATGTGGGGTTCGCACCCACTAAAACCCCACCGGTGTCCATCTCGCCTTTTAGCAAGGGGGTCACGGGTGATCTTTCGATCGTTATGTTCAACTCTGCGACCCCCTCCAGGCTCTTGGACCTCTTCTCGAAGGGACATAGTGATCGTCCCCCCGGAGCGTGGATCTCTTTAATTTATCTAGCCTCGCTCAATGTAGTGATTCTATACTATAGAATCACTACATTATTATCACTACATTTAATCTATAGGTTTGAAAATTCATAGCAACGCATCTCTACCGTTCCCTCTAGCAGTATTGTTGGTCCAAGTCCAGCAAGAACACCGTGGAAGATTGCCGTTGCGCTAATGACGTGACGTTTGCCCGCTTTAATTGCCATCTCTACGCAATCTGCACCAGTTTGAAGTAAAACCAACCTTTATGCCAACGTTACTGAGTTGGCATTTGATTGCTGGTGTAGAAAGCAAGACCTGCCATGAAATATTCAAGAACTTCATCAGTAGAAATGCCAGTGCTTCGAGAACGAAGTATAAGTGCTTACGGTTTTGGTCATCTATGTCAATGATTGTTTAGTTATTGGTTTGAAGCGGTGGTAGCCTTAAATTGTTGGTTTCTAGGGGTGGTAGGGGGTATATAGGTCGTAGCCCACTTACACGACTCTGCTCCCACCCAACAAAAATTATGTTTATAAAATATGGGCTTTAAATATTGCTCTTTCGATCTATTTTACATTGGTATCATGAATTGGCGGACAGCTCGCAGCAGCTTACCGCCGTCAGACTGCTCGGTAGTTGACGCCTCGCTGGCCGCACGCTTAGACGAGCGGTCGGCGCGGTGTCAGCTAGCAGTCGCCGCGCGCGCCGTCGCCGCTAGTCAGTCAGTCAGTATCCACCAACAATCCGCACGTATGGCTGCCTGCTAGCTGTTGGCGCGTGGCCTGCGGGATGCCTGCTAGCTGTTGCCGCGTGGACTGCGAGCAGTCATCTTAGTTTAGGAAGGTATTTGGTGGGAGTAATTTTACCTGTGTTAACAAATAAAGTTTTCTATTTCTATAGCGATGTGACACTCTTACTACCGAGGTTTGTGGTTCGACCCCCTAATACTTGTTTTTGAATTCTGCGTATAACTTCAAAGTGATACTTCTATACTCAAGAAGTCGCAAGGTACTTCTACACCGTGGCTCCATCTCAAAATTCATACAAAAACTTGTCGACGCGGACCCGAATCATAAGTGAAGGGTTTTCCAATTGTTATTGTATGAAAAAGCGATTAAATTCACCGCAGAATTATAGATTGTTCTTGTTCAATATTTAGTAGGTAGATATGAGTTGTTATTTCTTGTATGTTTTGGTAGGCCATTAAAATTTTGCAGCTAAAATCAATAACAATATATTGTTTTAACCAAAATTCATTAAAAACTTTGTTTGGGTAAATATTTCTGTTATTAATTATAGCACCTCTTATTCTCAAAGGGGTAGGGAGATATCAAAGACTGCCAATTGTTACGATCTTTAAATAGGTACTTCTTGTACTTTCTTAAAACACGCGCTGTCCCGGCTTACTTCATAACGCCATAGAATATAAGATACTACTAAAGACTTGGCTCTATAGACTATGTTCTTTTGTCTGCCCAGAATGGGCGAATAAAAAAAACAAACAACAACAACAAACCACCTGTCAAAATTGTAAACAACGGAAAAAATATGCACCTTGGGTTACATTATTTGAGTTTAAGTAAGGATCCCTAATTTTTTGAAAATCTTATATAGCCTATGTCACTCGGGGATAGTGTAGCTTCCTACCAGTGAAATAATTTTTCAAATCGGTTCAGTATTTCCGGAGCCTATCCGTTACAAACAAACAAATCTTTCCTCTTTATAATATTGGTATAGATTAATAAGTACGGCGTGCAAGTTATTTAAGACTTAACCCAATTGTTACTGCTCCCTACTTAGCCCAGTTGGCAGTGATCTGGACTGAGATGCGTGTGAACCTGGGTTCTATTTCCAGCGGGGCCGTCATTGGTATGATAAATATCGATGTTTGTTTCCGGTCTGGGTGTAATGTTCGTCTCTGTATATGTTTCAGGCACCCTAGATACAGGTTCTTCCTAGTTAGGAGTTCTTTAAATTGTGCTATGTGTGGCGATTTTGGTTCAACGGATCTCATCACTTCTGATTCGAGCACAGGAAAACTCAAAAGTCTTTCAAGAATGTTTAACAAGACAAAATCTTTTTTCAAAGAGTTTAATTAAGTAGCAAAACCCTCAATACCCACGAGGTAAACACGATCGGCCGTCTACTTAAATTAATGACAAGTTAAATCCATACAATTTACCCTTAACAGCCGTCATACAAACCCATACTTAACGTAAAGGGGCCTTAATAAATAGGTAGCGGAATGAACCTTCAGTCTTCAGGCGACACTTTTATTAATAAGATTGAATCAATCATCGAATGATTGTTTGCATGATTTATAACATCGTTTTGTTAGCAAAATTGTATGGAAGAAACTTAACACGGTTTTCTTCCCGTATGTAGTCTTTTTGTATAATACGCGACAAATACTTACTACTTGAGGTTTATTTTACAAAGAGGTGTCCCGACGAACTTCGTTATGCCATAGAATATAAATTAACACCTAAGACTTGGCTGTATGGACTATGTTGTTTTGACAACTGCCCAGAGAAAAAAAAAACAACAACAAATATATACAACGTAGAACGCTAAGATACAACAGAACATTTTCAACAGACTTCAAAAAGGAGGTTAGAGGTTATCAGTTTGACCTGTATGTATGTTAGTATGTTTGTCCGCGATTATCTCGTGTTTGGCTGAACCTTTTGGTGCAGTTTTGAGGTAAGTATTTGTTACTTTCAGGAGAAAGTTTAAGTACCTATTTTAACCGACTTCAAAAAAGAGGAAGTGCTCAGTTGATGTATGGATCAGTTTATTGAAGGCTGGTTCTCTTTTTTCGAAAAAAAGAAATTATTATGCACCTTGGATTACATTATTTGAGTTTATCCCTCTTTATATATTGTCAGAAGATATAGTATTATGTAGATAGTAGAAGTAGATATAGGTGGATTTATGTTATAAGCCTAAACAAAACACAGTCAGTCCCTTTCCACAAGTCCACTCAGCCTGGTTAAGTATTATATACTCTGTGACTCAGCCAAATATGTGTCCCTTGCCCGCCAGCACCGACCGAAACTAATCTAAAATCACCTAAAGTGAACGAGCTGAAAATTTCGATGCAACGCCAAATTTGCTACCAATTATCTGCTTAGTTTATATTAAACGGGCCTTATTAATTTCATTCTTTACCAAAACCAGAGGCAGTTTGGCCATGTCGTTAAATATTACAAACTATCTGATACGGCGAACTTCATACAGCCTTGCGTTCTGAATTTTTAGTAGTGTAGCTGCTCAACAGTGAAATAATTTTTGAAATCGGTTCAGTAGTGTCGGAGCCTATTGATTGAAAACAAACACAAAATCAAATCTTTCCTCTTTATAATATTAGTAAGGATTAGTTTTTAAAATGTAGTCTAGATGCCTAGTCTTCAATAGTATGATAGCATTCTTCGGGATGAAAAGTATCCTATATCAGTCCCGTTGTAAACATTGAAGACCCAAACAGCGATCGCCAACCCGCACGCCAAGCGTGGCCTTTACGGCAAACTCCCTCCACGATGTCTGTCATTGAGGCTCTCTGTGGGGGAGACCTATGACGTGTCTGTGTTTTACGGTTGTGATGATTAAAAAAATCACAAAATGTTATGTTTAAATTTTGACACTTTTTTGCGATAGCGTTCGGAATATAAGAATGTTAAGAGCCAGTTTACAGCGATGCTAGCGCTATTCTAGAAAAAACTTTATATCTTCTAAATTAAGGCATATATCAAAAATGTGGCACAGTATGACACTAGATAATCTTGCTTTGTATTTTTTAACCGACGAAAAAACAAAAAGGAGGAGGTTCTCAATTCGTCGCGTAAATATTTTTTTTTTATGTATGATCACGCATAACTTTTTACTGTGTGGACCGATTTTGATAATTCTTTTTTTAATCGACTGGGTATACCTTGAAGTTGGTCCCATAAAAATTGAAATAAAATTCCCACCCTAAGGGTGGGAAAATAGGGGTGACTTTTTGGTCGGCGGGTCGATTTATCCACTCACAGGTTGCATTTCCGTGTTACATTATAACTTTTGATACCTACTTACAATATCTTTGGAAATGAAATAAAATCAGCCGAAAGAAGTCCACTGCTGGACATAGGCCTCCCTCACAAATCGCCTCACCGACCGATCGTGATCGAACCTCATCCTGTTAGTCCCTCAACCTTCACCAGGTTGTGTGGCCACCTTGTGGGGTGCGACCACCCTGTGAAGGGTGATTAGCTGGGGTCAAAAAAATTAGCCCAAAAAAAACTGAAAAGCAAAAAATAAAAACTTTTTATAAAAAAATTAAACCGCCGAAAAAACTGAAAAGCATTAAATAATAGGGAAACATTTTCTATTAGGCCTTAATTTACTCACTTCCTAAAGTAATTTTGGATTACCAAGAAATTTTGAGTCGGTGCCACAGAATCAACGAATAAAGATCACTAAATTACCTGAAATTCAAAGAAATAACCGAAAAACGTATGCCGCTGCTCATCGCGCTTTACATAGATAATGAATTTGCTTGTGTGGTGTGGCGCCGACTTAAAATTTCTTGGTAATCCAAAATTTCTTTAAGAAGTGAGTAAATTAAGGCCTAATAGAAAATGTTTCCCTATTATTTAATGCTTTTCAGTATTTTCGGCGGTTTAATTTTTTTATAAAAAGTTTTTAAGCACAGCAAAGTAGTCCTAAGTTAAAAGAACAAAAAACCCACAGACTGTTGCCAAAAGTGGCCACTTTTAGCAACACTTTGTACCTACGAAGTGCCCTAACTCAAGTAGGGAACCCAAAAATACTAGGCTACATTATCTAGTGTCATACTGTGGCACATTTTTGATTTTTGCCCTAGTTTAGATGTTTTTTTTTGCGCTAGCATCGCTGTAAACTGGCTCTAAGTATCTCAGTAATTAATTTCACTCTCCACGCTCTTGAGTCTGTTTTTAACCGCCGTATAAAACGCGGTCCTGTCAAAAATATTTGTTTGCGGCTCTTTTGACGTTGGTACGCGACCGATCACGTCAATTACGTTATTACTTAGCGGGCCCTCTTATTAATTCGACACCGAATCGACTTCGGTCTTTTTGTACTGGACTTTTTTTTGCGAAATATTGGTCGACGTTGACATACTTACGACGCTTATTTGACTAAACTCCGAATGACTAAACTTGTCCCGAAACTTTCTTTTCTACTGCAATTTGATAGAGACATAGGTAACCTAAGCGTTTATAAAACAGGCGGTGCTACAGCGTCACGCTAGAGCGCTAGCCACGATTTTTAATCAATATATATAAAACTCTTCCGTTACTGACTGACAGACTGACTGACTGACAGACAACGCAGAGCCGAAACTACTGGGCGTAGCGGACTGAAATTTTGCATGTAGGTTCCTTAGGGAGTGTAGGTGAGCACTAAGAAAGGATTTCCCAAAATTTCCATGGGAACGGGAAAAAACGGGATTTTTGTGTTTATGAGAAATCTGCGCGGGAAAAACCGCGGGGCAGCCTCTAGTCAATATATATAAAACTCTTTCGTTACTGACTGACTGACAGACAACGCAGAGCCGAAACTTCTGGGCGTAGCGGGCTGAAATTTTGCAAGTAAGTTTCTTGGAAAGTGTAGGGGAACAATAAGAAATAATTTCCCGAAATTCCCATGAGAACGGGAGAAAACGGAAAATCTGCGCGGGTGATACCGCGGGGCAGCCTCTAGTGTACTATGAATGACAGTAGTAGTTACTAGCTGATGCCATAAAAAGGAAGGCCGATAAAAGCTTAAGTGGTGGCGGCATTGAATACCACTACCCCATCTCCTCTTCCCCTTTAAGGGGACACCTGAAGGGGCAGCAGCTTCCTTCTACTGCGATCGTCAACACACCGCCAGACACGGCGATCCGATAAGGGCAAAAAAAACTGACATATAATATATTATTTGTCTTTTTCTTATTTATAATATGTAACCTACTTCAAAAAAGGAGGTTATCAGTTTGACCTGTATGTATGTATGTTTGTCCGCGATTACCTCGCGTTTGGCTGAACCGATTTTGATGCGGTTTTCAGAAAAGTATTTGTTATATATAGGAGAAGGTTTTCGTACATATTTTTATTAGCCGACTTCGAAAATGAGGAAGTACTCAGATTGTGTATGTGTGTATTGTTGAAGTCGGGTCTCTATTTGGAAAAAATAAATTATCAATATATATAAAACTCTTCCGTTACTGACTGACTGACTGACTGACTGACTGACAGACAACGCAGAGCCGAAACTACTGGGCGTAGCGGGCTGAAATTTTGCATGTAGGTTCCTTAGGGAGTGTAATTGAGCACTAAGAAGGGATTTCCCGAAATTCCCACGGGAACGGGAAAAAACGGGAATTTTGTGTTAAATAATAATCTTTTAACATGCCATTTAAGTATTGCCTTCGAAATACATTTTACAAGTCATCAAATCCGAACAACCCCAAAAAAAAAAAAAGACAAAACTTAACCTAAATCCAATGAACACTTATTAAATTACCCTAAATCCTTAATTCGAACATACGTGGGACCTGTTAGCGCTGTGGGGCGCCCACCCCTGCTCCCTTTCGACCCCAATAAAATACATCCAACCACCCCGATAAGTCCGGCCACCCGTGCGACATTATCTCATCACAAAATTAAACAATTGAATGAGTTTGATCTAGGCTTGGATAACTCCGGACAAGAAGACTTAAAAGAGCTAATTCCACTCCCGCATTATACAATCTGAATCACTCCTCACATTTCTTATCGAGCCGGATCCCAAATAAGTCCGGAGTGAGAGCTTGACTCGTACGATGAACCACGTCACTGAATCTGACTCAGTGACTGGGAATCAGATTAGCATCGGTCGATTAACGGATCAGCATCCGCTCACGCGATCCGGTTTCAGCATTCATCTATATCTATCTATCTAGATTTGAGGACTAGCGCGAAGTGCTTGGAGCGTATGGGAGTCGGAGTTAATAAGGGGACCCGGCTCGATAAGATGAGTAGGATCCCAGAGCGGATCTGGACAAGATAAGTCCAATCACTCTCCGGAGCTGGGAGTACCCAAGTCTAGTTTGATCGCGTAAAAAGCGTTGTACAGTGGCGGTCTAGGAGGCCGTAACAGATTTATCCATGGCCCGTCAGCCCTAGACTGTATTGCCAAAGAACAAGAACTATTTTGCAATACAGAATCACTGGAAGTGTTACGTCGTCCTACTCCGCCACCGTACTAGTAAAGTTTAAATCAGCATTCTAGTCATTACCATTGCCTACTCCCCATTTCCTCCGATTGGTGTCGTAAAAGGCGACTACCCGAACAGCCTAGCCTAGGCCCTAGGATGGGCATCAGCGTCCTTCGCTGAAATACACAAACTACCTACTAACGTGTAGATTACGTCCAGATTATTCCTGCAGTCTTCACCAAGTCATCTGACCACCTTTACCCAACCTTGCGGGGTCTGCATCTGCGTCTTCCGGTTCGTGGTCTCCAATCGAGAACTTTTCTAGACCACAAATGTACTAAATATTAAACAATAATTGGACATAACAAAAGCTACCCATCACCACACTGACAAAATTTAATGCAGCCCACTCCACGAATGCAACTAAAGATAGCGCCCATTGCTACACGGGATTACACAAAGTTAATTTTTGGTCGCGTGCTTTTGACAAAAAGCTTCAAGCTTTTTTCGTCCCCGCTGTCAATCAAAAAGCAGAATGGCGGAAGATTCGTATCTAAAGAGTGCGTTTTGTAATTAATAGTTTTATACTGATAACGGTATTAGGTCCTTAAAAAGTTGTGGGAATTTTTTGATGTTTTGTTTTTATTTTTTTATTGGGGTTTACAAACAGCGATACATTACTAAGATTAAAACGCGAAAGTTTGGAAGTATTTATGATTGTTACTTTTTCACGGAAAAACCATTGAATGAACTATAAAAAACGTTACATTTTAATATAGCTTTTACATCAGAATAACACATATGCTACAGTTTATAAAGATTAATAAAAAGTTTAAGCTACTCGAAATACTTAAGAGCCAGTTTACCGCGATGCTAGCGCTATTCTCGAAAAAAAAATATATCTTGTAAACTAAGGCAAATATCAAAAATGTACAAGGCACAGTATGACACTAGATAATCTTGATTAGTATTTTTTGAGCACAGCAGAGTGTAGTCCTAACTTACAAGAACAAAATTATAGACAGATTGTTGCTAAAAGTGGCCACTTTTATCAACACTTTGTAGCTTTCTTTGGTCTTTAACCTAAAAGCTATACAACAGTGCCCTAAAAATACTAGGCTACATTATCTAGTGTAAACTGGCTTTTAATCCTGCGCAGACGAAGTTGCGCAAGTACCAGCTAGTTGTGTTATAATTAAACAGACAACATAGGTACCTATAAATAATACTCGGACAAGTCGTTCCCGAGTACTGATTATCCTGGCTTGAGCGGTCTTATACTCCGTCGAGCGTATATTTAACTTACTCAAAGTCGGACCTTGATTATCTATATCAATTTGTAGCTTAAACGAATTAAAGTTATATTTTGACACTTTGGAGTGCCAGTTCGAGCTGCAACTCGTCTGTAAATGTCAGATTTAATCTTAAAGTCTTTATTGTATAAAACAGACATCACTACAATTAAACATATTTTCCCTAACCCAACCACAATACCACAGCACCAATTGTAACAATGCGCAAAAACCATAAAATAATGTTCTAGTCAACATTAAAATCATCTGCCACCCAAACTGCTACGAATTTCGAATCTCACTGAGCGAATCATTGCAAAATGTTGTTTTTCGGACAATGAGAACACTTTGTTATCTTGTCATCACATCTGTTGTTGCCAAAGCACTATTTAAACGTGAACTTATATCACATAATTGCTTATAGATTTGTGACCCTCGCTATTTCGTTCGTCCCCTTCGTGCGAATTGTTCAAAAATGCTTAAATTGTCTACTAGTCGACCCGGCGAACTTCGTACCACCTTACCGTTTACTATGTTGTGCATGAATTATACTTATAAACCTTCCTATTGAATCACTCTATCTTTCGAAAAAACCGCATCAACATCATCGTCCGGAAAGACGCGGGAAGCGACTTTGTTTTATACTATGTATATTGAAGCGTATAGGTACTACTTCAGCGAATAGAACATGTCAAAGTCAAAAATTAAAAAATTCTTTATTCAATATAGGATAGGTACAAGATATCACCTATTGAAAGTCAATTAGACTACCTACATCTAATTGGTATTGATACCTTATTTGGTAAAGTATCCTATACTGCGAGAGGCGAGGTAGTTCAGATGTTGGCTTTGCCTTACGATAATGGTCGCCTGGTACAGTGGCGGACACGG
The DNA here is from genome assembly GCA_951802225.1 of Euspilapteryx auroguttella. NCBI lineage: Eukaryota > Metazoa > Arthropoda > Insecta > Lepidoptera > Gracillariidae > Euspilapteryx > Euspilapteryx auroguttella. The sequence goes on from OX637662.1 coordinate 5,857,021, forward strand.
TCGGGTAACACTTCCGGTTTTTCTGTATTGCAAAATAGCTCTTGTTCTTTGGTAATACAGCCTAGGGCTGACGAAACCATAGACAAATCTGTTACGGCCTCCTAGTCCGTGACTGTACTTACAAAATTACATTAATACTTTCAAAATTATTTAAGTTTTTAACCCCTAACGCAAAAAGTTAGGGGTGTTATAAGTTTAACGTGGGTATATGTATGTGGCTTGGTAGCTCCCAAACGGGCAAACCGATTTTTGTTTGTTTTTTTTTTTAAGTCAAAATGCATTTCGAGGCTTCTTAGCCATGTTTCATGAAAATCTGATCAACCGTTTGAAAATCATCAGATTTTTTCTAGTTGATGAGGGGATCGAACTAACTTCCTTATGTCCGATCGCTTTGAAATTTGGCACGTGTTGCTTCAATGATATTAAAAGTATATGATTAGGTAACCATGACCTTTTTAAGATGATCAGCTCTCTACCTGTGGAACGTTAGCCTACCCTCAAACGCATTTAAATTATGCACAGTTTATGTGCGCACGACGAGGTGAGGTTTATTATGTAGTTGATGAGGGAATCGGTTTTTTTATTATTTATTTATTATGTATAGCACCTATAGATACAGATTCCATTTAAGTTGGCGACTCTGAGTGTTATGTAGATAATGGCTCTGATTTTAATGTAAGTATAAAAAGGCCATATAAATTTAGACCATAAACAGAAGCGGTAACAACTGTTTGTGACTGGATAGGGGTTGAAGTGTTAGAACATAAATAATCTGCTGTAATTGGCCTCTATGGTCGCAATCACAACATTGCTCGTCCTGTGGTTTGATCCCCTCACTATTCATTGTATTTGTTAGTGTGGATACGTTTCTCATTATTATTTTTCAACAAATCATGAGTATCTGAATGAATAATAATTTCTTTACTACAAAAAAGGAACCCGCTTTCAATGAACCTTCCTCTTTTTCTAATTCGGAAGTAATCGGTTAAAATAGGTACTAAAACCTTCTCCTGAATGTAAAAAATACGTATCTGAAAACGGCATCAAAATCGGTTCAGCCAATCGCGAAATAATCGCCGACAAACATACATACATACATACATTCAGGTCAAACTGATCACCTCCTTTTTTGAAGTCGCTTAAAAATATCATTTATTACCCACAAGTAAAATACAAAAGTACATAACACAATTTAGGTAAAAAAAAATAATTTAATTTAAGTTTAGTTCCTTCTAGGCGACCCACTGACTAATAAATAATACTGTTTCATAATGATGTGGTTTTAACGGTTTTGTAGAGCTTATACGAGCCATTTACAATACATAAAGGTACACATTTCATTCGTTAATTTATTTTCATTTCATTTGAAACATGTGAAAAAACGCCACGGAAGAGGAGCAAAGGGCATTAAATTCATTAATTATTATGACACCAAGTTATGTCTACATTTTCATGATTCATGTTTGTGGTAATTGGTTTTCATAAAGTGGAAACACTTTTATGTTCTCGCTCTCTTTCCTACAGCCAGTGTTAGCTTACCATTGTGTATCCGTGTTTTAATTAATAAATCAGTGCTTTAACTACTTAGATGAGTGTTAATTAATCATCATCATACAACCTAGAGGGTTGGGTACAGGGGCCAATAATAAATATATCAATGTTAATTCCAAATAACACCACAAATTTATAAGCGACACAGTATTATCCATATAATGTTATCACACAAGTGGTAAACACCAAACATCTTTGACAATGTAACCTAGGACCCCACTGGTGTCGCACCCTATTATACCATCAGCCAAAATGTTGAATATACCTCGTGGTTATTCTATTAAGGTATAAAAGGGATCGTGGGGTGTGTTATAATGACCGATGAGCATTTTGTTTGCGTTATTCTTTTGTTGTTTTTAATTCGATTTGGATATTCAAAAATTATTAAGGTAGAGCATCGATAGTGACGCCCTTAAGGGCTTACACGGTGCGAATCTAGCACCACTTCCGATAAACAGTTAATATCTTCTACACCATGGCCGAAATCAAAAATATGTGCCTTTGACTCCCTACATAAGCTTGCTTAGAATTTTCAAGGACGCGTTGTGAAGCTTTCAGGTTCAAAATCTAAGAAATAAACCGTTTATTGCCAAAAGTGGCCACTTTAGTTTCGTAATATAATATTTCTTAGATCATTATCCTAAAAGCTACACAACAGAGTCTTGAAAATTCTATGCAAGGTTATCTAGGGAGACAAAGACGCATATTTTTGATTTCGGCTATGGTTTAGAAGATATTAATTATTTATCGAAGTGGCGCTAGTATCGCACCGTTTTGCCACTTAAGGCTGACATCTTTTTTTTTTTTTTGGTAACGAGGATAAATGCCTTACGCACTTCCCGTCGCTCGGGGGAGCGACTGGGATGTGTGGGGATTGCACCCACTAAAACTCCCCGGTGGTGGCCGCCTTCGCGATTTGGCAAGGACCCCGGGATTCGTCTCAAAGCCTTCCGCTAGGATCCTTCCCACGCATAGCTGAATTGCCAGCTTCTGCCTCGGGGAGGGTATGTTTTCCCTCCCCTGCACCTCCACTGGTGTTGCAGCAGCACAGTGCAACAAAGCTGTGCCGCCGCCCATCTCGGGGCCGTTTTCATAGATGTGTAGAGCCCTCGCTCTACACAACCACAGCCCCGATGACCCCTTTTAGTCGCCTCTTACGACAGGCAGGGGATACCGTAGTACTATTCTTTAGCCCGTAACTACAGGCGACCACGGCGACCTCTCCTCCTGCGTCGGGAGGGGTCGGCCGCTTCTCGCTCGCGCTCTGCGGTCTCCTTTGCAGACATTACTAAGGCTGACATCTGCAATTTACAGTCACTGTTGGGAGTAGCTTGATCACGGACAAGTCGTTCCCGAGTAGAGATTGCTCGAACCGTCTCATTCTCCGTCGTCAGCGTACGCTTCACTGTCTTGAAGTTGAATCTGAAGTGTACACCCTAGATACAGGTTCTCCCTAGTTAGGGGCTATGAGTATTAAACATGTTATAGGAAGTTTTGTGTTAAGTATTTCGAAGAAACCCTAGATTTGTCAAATCTTCCTATGACAAACATTTTAGTTACAATTCTAAAATGACTAGTAGAGTATTTTAAAATGACATCAGTTTTTTTGTACCTTTTTTTGTATTGGCGCCAAAGTCCCTTTGTCGTTTGAGTTTTTTTTTAAACCACTGTTAAATAGGCGTGTAAATCTTTTAGGTTAATAAAATTTGACGCGCATTAGTGGCGGTCCTTCTAAAGTAGAAATCGATCGGTGTTTGATAAGATTTGGCGCGTTTTTTTTCTTAAACTACTTTAGGTCATCTACCATAAAGTAAAATTCTTTGTTTCCTCATGCAAAAAACGTTGATAAACGTTGATCCTTTGTTACACAAAATAGATACAAGAGTACATTTAACGATTGTATATTAAAACTAGTTGACCCGGCGAACTTCGTACCGCCTAACCTTTTACTATCTTGTGCATTTATTATACTTATAAACCTTCCTCTTGAATCACGCTATCTATTGCAAAAAACCGCATCAGAATCCGTTTCATATTTTTTAAGATATAAGCATACATAGGGACAGACGCGGGAAGCGACTTTATTTTATACTATGTATTGATTTACGAAGTTATCGCTTCAAGAGATTTCTTCTAAGATCCCCACCCCACAAATTCGTTACGCCGAGCTAGACCGCCACTACACTACAACCGATGGTCTGTACAGAGATAACGAGGATTTTTTTATCAATGCCGTTTCACACTTTTGTCAGATTATGATATTCGAGTCACTTGAGTCCGGCTCTTGAGCTGGTGCCTCTGCCTAACCCTTCGGGGAATAAAAGGTGTGAGATTATGTTCCCTTAGATTTTTTTAAAAATTTATTTCTTGTAGTGCTCCCCTACACCCCCCAAGGAACCCACGTGCAAAATTTCAGCTTGCTACGCCCAGTAGTTTCGGCTCTGCTTGTCTGTCAGTAACGGAAGAGTACGAATATATATTGATAAGTATTCGAGTTAGTGCTACTTTTGAGAAGTCAACAAATTATGTCTTCCGCGAATCAGGGCCGGCTGTCTAAGTATTTTTTAAAATAACTTTATTTAATCTTAAAAGCAAAGCCACATCTAAAATTAAATTTCAATTAAGTAATGCGGTCCAATTCCTTTAAAGAATAATAACAATAAAACCCAAAAACAAATGGCCTTCAAGAGTTCATAAGCGTACCGATATGGTTTTTAAATTCAAGTTACTTAATAATTTAAAAAATAAAGTTATAAGAACTTGGAGTATACATTTAAGAAAGCTATAGAGCGGTCGTTTCGCTTATTTTCACTAGTATATTAAGGGGAAAAATTTTGTTGTTTTTTTTTAATTGAAAAGGCTCCGAAACTCAGTAGTTTCGGAAGGGAACACCAAAAGAAAAGGCAGGCGTTCTTCGTAGAAAAACTTGAACAGCCACTGCGATCGCCAACCTGCCTGCAAAGTGTGGGAAATTTTAGCAAACCCCCCTTTAAAATGATTGTCTTTGTGGCAAACCAATGTCCTATGTCCAACTGAGACCCCCAGCTGATATAATGAAAATAATAATGATATAACTTCCCAGGTAACAATGAAAAATAAACGTCACCAAGAAGTAAATCAAAAGTTTTTGATTTAAGCTTAGACAATTGAATTGTCAATGAATTTAGTTAGATTGTACAGTGGCGGTCAAGGACGGCGTAACAGATTAGTCAATGGTCTCGTGCGCCCGAGACTGTAATACCAAGGAACAAGAGCTATTTTGCAATACAGAAAAACCCGAAAGAGTTACGCCGTCCAGGCGGTCCACGCCACTGTACCCTTTTCCAGCTGAGTTTAAGCGCTCTATAGCTTGATTATATTATATTCCCAAAGATAAAGTAGCTATTAAAACTGCGGGATACGGTAGTCGAATGACTTTTTTACCTTTTATCACGAAACTTATGGTTTTAAGCCCAAACCACCCAGGTATAAGGATTTTTATTAACTTCTTTTGTAATGCAAGCAAAAACAATGAATATCTTTTAGTGTTATCTTAATTAAAACTATAAAGATCGGCGACTGTTGCGGTCGTTTAGGGGTCTTTCGTGATTTAATTTATAAGAACTTTGGCTAAATTATTAAAAATAGACATCAAATCCAACAATTTAATATACAATATTATCATACAAAAACAATGCGAAATTTGCGAAAACCTTTTTTTTAGCAAACTGGATTTAGGTGTTATACTTATTTTTTTAAATAAAGTGTAAATTAATTATACTGGTGAGATGTAGAGCTCACTAAGCGCAAGGTAAAATAGATACTGGACCCTTTCCCATACCAAACTAAAAGTCCTAAGACGTGAAAACCGCACATTATTTTTAACTGTAAAAAAAAAACTTTTTTCTATTTCACTGTAAATCAAACAGAACAGTAAAATTTTGAATAGAAGAGATTGAGTGCAATGGGCGGCCTTATCTCTAAAAGCAATTTAGATAGTTTTATTATTTAACGGGACAAAATGCAACAAATACCTGCAGAACCACGCCGTTACAAAATTCCTTTTCACGCTGTTATGTTATTTAGGTGGCTTCACAGCGCCACGGGGGGCGCTACCGCCAGATAATATTAAAAAAAATACTTCTGTCACTTGATTGATGCCTCAATGTCTCAATCACTATCTTGGGTGATGACAGTTTTGATGGTTTTACGTTTTACCTTCGTTTTGCTATGATAACTGTATCCGAAACCACGTGTTTTTGTGAGCGGGCTTTAAAACAATAATCGAATAAACTTAGATAACCGTACAACGTTGCCGGGCTCTAAGCCCACCCTTTTAATCAAATTTGTGAACTTGACATTAGCAAAATACTCCACTGAAAGTCAGACTGAAGTGGAGTCAAGTCCATTAAATTAAAATAATAATAATAATTACTGTAGTGTACTCCCCGCCGCTTCGCCAGCGCTATTTCCCTTTAAAACGCAAAACCTCAAATTCCGTTCTCATGAAATTTTCGGGATAAAAAGTAAACCATACTATTCCATACTTTAATATTATAAATGCGAAAGTAACTCGCTCTAGTCTCGCTTGCACAAGAAAACTACTGCACTGATTTGCATGAAATGTGGTTAAGGGATAGTGAGAAAGGGCATAGACTACTTTTTATCCCAAAATTCCCACGGGAAAATGGGGAATTTGATGTTTCAAGGGAAAATTCGTCTTACATATACAAACATCCAAAAACTCATAAATTTTATGTGTTCCCTTGAATTTTTGAGTAAATGCCTATGTTAATCAGGGACAATGTAGGATTGAAATTTGAAATAATTTTTCAAAACAATCCAGTACTTTCAGAGCCTATTCCATTCGAACAAACAATCAAATTTTACCTATTGAATGTGTGATGAAGACTAGGGCATGAATACCGGGATCTCGGAATCTCGTAATATCGGAATCTCGGAAGAAATATACGATATTTTCAATTCCGATATTGAGGTGGCCAATATCGGAATCTCGTAGCAAGACTTTTATTGTTATTTGAGTTCTAAAATAAATGTTTAAAGTCTCTAATATAAAAAGTAACTGCAAATTCGTTAATAATAAGCTTTTTTAATCAGAAACAATATTTCAAAGCAGTTCATTTAGATATTTGGTACATAATTTGTACTGGTACAATGTAGATAATGAAAAACCAAAATGTTAAATAAATAGTATACATAATAATAAAAATAAAAAATGAAGTTTTTTTTTTTCAAATTAAAAAATTTTTTTTTCCTTTTTTCCATTGTATTCAAAATCCTAGGAAACTATCATCTCAGCTTGATAAATCATGAAAATCTTATTAAATTCAATTCGGTATACGAATTTTATACATTTACAATTGAAAAATTAGCTTCTTGAGTATTTTTTATTGAGTTTTTACAATTCCGATATTGATATCGGAATCCCGGTATTGAGATAAAATGTCCGATATCAGTATCGGAATTGAAAACCTTCCGATATTACATGCCCTAATGAAGACTAACTAGGGTCAAGCTTTGTTGAGATTATCGGTCGATGTCCACGGACGTTTCAATCTTCGGGTGACGTATAACGGCTAGGGAGGCCTCAGACCTCCTCGGACACCCTCGGACGCGTCTGTCCTCCGAAGATTGAAACGTCCGAGGAACGACCGATGGTCTGCACAAAGCTTTTCTGTGAGCAGTAAACCTAGCGGGACTATCTGAAAATTTGCCTTTAAATTTCCTTAGGCACTTTTTCAAGAGTTTTTTTTTCCCAAGCGAATACTCTTTTGCGTGTGGTGACTGCATAAAAAAACAAAAAAACACAACCCCAACTCTTCCCGTGGGTATCGTAAAAAGATACTAAGAGAACATCCGAAGGACGGGCAGCAGCGTCCTTCAATGAAAAACTTCAAGAGCCATACTGCGATCGCCAACCCGCCTGCCAAGCGTGGCGATTACGGCAAAATCCCTCAACTCCCTTATGGCAATCTATGGACATGGACATGGACAGTATAATAAATAATACAGTATGGGCACTCCCTGCCTCCCTCAGCAAGTGCGGCCCCCGCGCGCTCGGTTACCTCTCAGTGACGCGCAGTACAAGCAGCACGTCTCATCTCACTCACACAAGCGTGATACGCGTGCACGTACACGAGTTTCGGCTGTGCGCGAAGCAACGCGCTTTTTTGTATGAAGTGTCCGAAGAGGAGGTCTATATCCAAGTAGCTAGTTAATTTAAAACCAGATTTTATTAAAACGGACCTCCCAGTCTAAAAGTATTTAAAGAATTTTGATAAATGCTATAAAAATCACTTCGTAGTAAAACGGTTGCGTGGTGAACACGCAAACAAACTTTTATAGTTCAATATTCATTTGGATTCTTGAAATATTTAACTAAAAGATATACGATTTTTAAGTAGATTCTTGATTAAAATCACAGTTTGGTGTGTTAATTTTATCTTCTACGAGTTCAAAGCAACTAATTAAATGTTTATTTCTTTTTTTCTTGCTTTTAAGAAGACATGCTGAAGTTTACCATACTAGCAACATTCTTTTAGCAATAAAGATGACTCAGATTTTATCTAGTAGGGACTCTGAGTGTGATAAGTTTTATACTAAGTATTTAAATTCAAATATTTCATTGACTAGGTTAGGTTACCTATTTAGTTTCTGTACGCAGTTTCAAATTAACTTATACTTGAATTTAAAACAAAAGATTCCTGTTTTCCCATCTCTCTAAGCAATGCTGCCTAATGAAAACAAAGAGGACTTTCATACGAAACTTTTAACATGTTTTTAAATCAAAAAATTTAACGCCTTTGAATAGTACGTGAGCAAAAAACAAATCACGTACTATGAGCAAAAAACAAAACTTTGCTAACTACTAACACCATTTCAAGGCACTTAACAAAAAATTTACACTCTTGTCTTTTGCTAAACAAGTTTTTAATAAACTTAAATTTAACTTAACTTGTAATATTTTACTCATATATCTGTTGAATGTTCGTTTAAATATCAATAAATTAAAAAGCCTTGCGACACGATATCCGTGTCTTTAATACTGCGCGTATTAAGGATACGATAGAGCGAAATAAAGGCTCCAAAGTGTTCGCAAGAGATATGTCTGTTGGGCAAAGCCAAATGACCAAGCTGAAGAGGGATGACGGCAGTATAGCGTCGACGAAAGCGGAAATTTTGAGGGAAATCGAGAAGTTCTACGGACAGCTATACGATTCGGTCACTAAGCCTGTTACTAGTGCGGCCAATGACCCTAGAGCCAAACTAACCCGACACTATACCGAAGATATCCCGGACATCAGCCTGTACGAGATAAGGATGGCCCTGAAACTGCTTAAAAACAACAAGGCACCGGGTGAGGATGGAATCACGTCAGAGCTTCTGAAAGCGGGTGGAACACCGGTACTCAAAGTCCTTCAGAGGCTCTTTAATTCTGTCCTACTCGAAGGGACCACGCCTGAAGCATGGAACAGAAGTGAGGTGGTGCTTTTCTTTAAGAAGGGCGATAAAACCCTTTTGAAGAATTATAGGCCCATCTCGCTTTTGAGCCATGTTTATAAGCTGTTTTCCAGGATCATCGCCAATCGTCTCGAACGAAGGTTTGATGACTTCCAGCCTCCCGAACAAGCCGGCTTCCGAAAAGGCTTTAGTACCATAGACCACATACATACGCTGCGGCAAGTTATACAGAAGACCGAAGAGTATAACTTGCCGCTATGTCTAGCGTTTGTGGACTATGAGAAGGCCTTTGATTCGGTCGAAACATGGGCGGTGCTAGAGTCCCTCCAACGATGCCGGATTGACTATCGGTACATCGAAGTGCTGAAGTGTTTGTATAGCAACGCCACCATGTCTGTCCGAGTACAGGAACAGAATTCGAAGGCTATTCCCTTGAACAGAGGCGTGAGACAGGGAGATGTTATATCTCCGAAACTGTTCACCGCCACTTTAGAAGACGCCTTCAAACTTCTAGAATGGAAAGGGCAGGGCATCAATATTAACGGCGAATACATCACTCACCTTCGGTTTGCCGACGACATCGTAGTCATGGCAAGGTCGATGGAGGAACTCAGCACGATGCTCGAAGGCCTCAACCGAGTCTCCCAACAGGTGGGCCTTAAAATGAACATGGACAAGACGAAGGTCATGTCTAATGTCCATGTTCTGCCTACCCCAGTTATGGTTGGGAACTCGGTTCTCGAAGTTGTCGACGAGTACGTATACCTAGGACAAACCATCCAGTTAGGTAGGTCCAACTTCGAGAAGGAGGTCAATCGCCGAATCCAGCTCGGATGGGCCGCGTTCGGGAAACTACGCAACGTCTTCTCGTCCAATATGCCTCAGTGCCTGAAGACGAAGGTATTTAACCAATGTGTGCTGCCAGTGATGACATACGGTTCTGAAACGTGGTGCTTCACTATAGGGCTTATGAACAGGCTCCGAGTAGCTCAACGAGCCATGGAGCGGGCTATGCTCGGGATTTCTCTGCGGGATCGAATCAGAAATGAGTGTCCAATTAGAATTGTACCTTAATTTATATTCCTTTATTTGTGTTAATTTATTTGAGCTATTTCAATGTGTAAGGTATAAGTTTTCCTTACCCTGCCCTAGATGGCGTTTTATATCGTACATCGCACCTGTGTTTTCTTGCGAGCTTTGTATATAAGTTGAGATGAGTTTTAAATAAATAATTCTTCCGAGGAGCAAGTGAGTGTTTCAATTAATCAAGAGCGAGCCTACATCTGGTGCCGAAACCCGGGAAGAAGAGGTTTGAGGACTTGTAAAACCGTGAGTACAGTACAGTGAACAGTGAAAAAGTGCAATAAGTGTAGATATAAGAGTGCAAAAATCAGTGAAAATATTCTAAGTCTGAAAACCTGAAAACACTTAGAATCTGTGCGTGAGATCCCAAAAACTTATAAAAATTACAATTCCAAAGACTTAGAAAAAATTCACGAAACCGGACTTTGAAAATTTTCTGATTATCATCGAGATAGTTTTTGGATCTTATTGAGAAACATTACCTATCATCACTACACTTATACTTTGGAGCAACGAGAGATCCATTTTGAATATCATTTGAGTTTTGAGAATAAAAAAATCTACCGAGTTCATCAAAATGGAATCACTGTTACTGAAACAAGAGGAGATGCTTGATCGCACATTAAAAGCATATTCAAATTACAAGAAATCATCAAAAGAGAGATTAACACAATCATACATTCAATCAAAAACTGAGATTTTAGAGAAATTATGGAGCACCTTTTCGGATTTACATTATCAACTTGTTGGAGGCGTCAACATGCAGGATAGAGCAAAGATTAAATACTTTACAGAAGATTACTTTGGCCAGTTGGAGGAGATCTTTCTCGAGTTCAAAAGCAGAATGATGGACGATTTGCGCAAATACTCGAAGAGTGCGAGTCTATCTGCTTCAAACAGCAATGCAGAGGCAGTTGCAGTGCCATCGACGTCGAGCTGTGAGGTGAAGCTGCCACAAATCAATTTACCTAAGTTTGGAGGCGGTTATGAAGAGTGGCAAACTTTCCACGATATGTTCCAGGCGTTGATACACAGCAACCAAAAACTTACCGCTGTGCAGAAACTGTACTATTTGAAGAGCAGTCTTACTGGTGAGCCTGAAACACTGCTAAGGAATCTTTCTACAATTGATACCAACTACGAGGAGGCTTGGAAACAATTGACGCGACGCTACAACAATAAGAGATATAACTGCAACGAGATAATGAAACGGTTATTCACACAAAAACCTATACAGACGGAGTCGGCGGTGGCTATAAAACATCTACTTGATACTACAGCGGCCCTACTGAAGTCCTTGAATAACATCGAGATTGATACTCACACATGGGATCCTGTCATCGTTTACCTGGTGGTGTCAAAACTGGACTCGGAGTCGCGTAAGCAGTGGGAGATGCACGTGAGCCAACGTCTGTCGGAAGATCTACCTTCCTGGGCAGTTCTTACGTCTTTCTTAGAGAATAGGTTCCGTACATTAGAGATGATAGATAGTGGCAATAGGTCTAGTGTAAAACCTACCTTTGTTAAACCCGTAGTTAAACCTAAATCGTTTCATACATCTATTGAGGAGGATAATAAAAGTCCTAGGGTACTTACCTGCGTGATGTGTTCCGAGAGTCATTCCCTGCATCAGTGCAAACAATTTGCAACACAATCTCCTGAGAAGAGAACTGAGTTTGTGCAATCTAATCGATTGTGTTTCAATTGTTTGTCTCCTGCACATACAGTGAAGCAGTGCTACAATTCGACTTCATGTCGTCGTTGTGGTAAAAGACATCATACCATGCTTCATTATCAGAGAACCAATTTCCAGGGTGAAACGTCTGGTGTTTCATCCAACATTGAGAGCGGTCCCCCATCGGGTGACAACACAACACTGAATAACGATTCAGAGAGAAGAGTAACATCTTATTTTGCGGAGAGTAGCTTTAGCAGCAACAATACACTTCTGGCTACAGCTGTTGTTGGGGCTGAGGCAGCAAATGGGACTACGCAATTCGTTCGAGCGTTAGTAGACCAGGGATCTGAGGCTTCATTTGTCACTGAGTCCAAGTGCAGTCATTAGGTCTTAGGCGTTCTGCCGTTAACGGCTTAGTGTCTGGTATTGGTGATGGTAGTACTAGAGTTCGGGGCATGGTTTCTATGACGTTACAATCAACTCATAAACCATACTCTATCCAAATTGAAGCTTTTGTCTTGAACACACTAACTTCGTTCCTTCCAGCGACTAAAACTAAAATCACAGACTGGGCAGATATAGATAGTCTGCCTTTGGCTGATCCAGAATATGATTTGCCGAGAGGTGTGGATCTTATCTTGGGTGTTGAAGTGCATAATGAGATTCTTCAGGCTGGTATTTTGAGTCATCCCTCAATTACTAGTCTGATCGCACAAAACACTCATTTCGGGTGGATCATATCTGGAAGAGTTCAGAGAGTTTTAGAGCAGAGTGCTAATATAGTTAGCTTTCACATGAGGGTCAGCGAAGACGAATTGTTAAAGAGATTCTGGGAGATTGAGCAAGAGCCAGACAGCTTAGAGAAAAAACATACGAAGGAGGAACAGAGGTGTGAAGAATTCTTTTCTGACACCACTACAAGAGATAGTGATGGTCGCTACATCGTACGACTACCATTCAGAGAGCGAGAGCCTGAGAGTATTCACGGCAAAACTAGAGACATAGCATTCCGGAGATTCCGAATGTTAGAGAAGAGACTACTGAGAAATCCATCACTTTATAAGGAGTACACAAAGGTAATCAATGGATACCTAGAGCAGAACCATATGGTTCAGATTACTGATCCCAAGGAGATTTACAAACCTGATGTTGTGTATCTTCCTCATCATCCTGTGGTTAGAGAGGACAAGGAGACATCGAAGGTCCGGATTGTTTTCGATGCTTCGGCGAAAGGAGTCAATGGTGCTTCGTTAAATTCGGATATGCTAGTTGGTCCAAAACTACAACAAGACTTACGCCACATTTTGATGAGGTGGAGACGTCATCCAATCTGTATTGTTGCTGATTTGGTTCAAATGTATCGTCAGGTACGAATTTCTGAGGAGGATTCGGATCTTTATCATCGTATCCTATGGAGGTATGATTCGAACTCACCAATGCAACATTATAGGATGTTAAGAGTCACGTTCGGCACAGCTTGTGCCCCATATCTGGCAGTAAGGGTCATGCAGCAGTTGGCAAGAGATGAAGAGAAGGACTATCCTATTGCGTCTAAAATTGCTATACAAGACTTTTACATGGATGATATGCTGACAGGTTGTGAGAGTGTGGAAGAGGCGAAAGAGATTTATGAGCAAATGACGAAACTTATGAAAGCAGGAGGTTTCTCTGTGCAGAAATGGGGCGGCAACTGTCCTGAGTTGATCGAGCATATCGAAGAGAGAAGTAGGCAGTCTGATCAGTCATTCATCTTTAAGATTAATGACACTATCAAGGTCCTAGGCATTTGCTGGAATAAAGAGACCGATAATTTTGAGTATACTCTACAAATGCCTGAGACTGATGAGTCGGAGACAGTCACAAAGCGCAAAGTATTATCGGAGATCGCGAGATTGTATGACCCCATGGGTTGGATCGCTCCAATACTTATCTGTGCTAAGATATATATACAGAAGCTTTGGAAGTCAGGACTGAGTTGGGATGATCCACTTCCTCAAGAGTTGTTACAGGAGTGGTTACAATTTAGAGCAGATTTGTATAATGTGCAGCGCATTGTGATTCCAAGATGGCTACAATCAAAGAGAAACGATGAAGTGGAATTGCATGTGTTTGCAGACGCATCACAAGCTGCATATGCAGCTGTCGTTTACATCAAACTGACTGATGAGCAAAAAGAGTCCAGAGTTCATTTGGTTACTGCTAAAACCAAAGTTGCGCCAGTTTCAAAGGAGATTAGTGTTCCAAGGCTGGAGTTGTGTGCCGCTGTGCTTGCCGCAAAATTAGTTTTTGAAGTCGCACAGGTCATGGAGGTGCCTAAAGATAAATTGTACGCCTGGTCTGACTCAACGGTTGTGCTGGCATGGCTGAAAGGAGAACCCAGTCGCTGGAATACTTTTGTGAGCAACCGTGTATCTGAGATCCTGACTATGTTGGATAAAGAGCAGTGGAGTCACATAAGCACAGATCAGAATCCTGCTGATTGTGCTTCGCGAGGAATATCGGTTCGAGATTTAAATAGTCATGAGTTGTGGTGGAATGCTCCTATAATTTTGCAACAAAGTGAAGAGAGCGCGAGCATTCCAACGTTCACTACGGAAGAGGAATTAAGACCCATCAAAAGTTTATCAGCTCGTACAGTTCCTCAGGAGGATTTCATATGGTTGAGGTTTTCAAAGTTACAGAAAGCTCTCAGGGTCTTATCCTACTGCCGGAAGTTCGTGAACTTATTACCTAATCGAAAAAAGGAGAATCTAACACAGTCAGTTTCAGCTGCAGAGATGAGTGATACATTAGATCATTGTATCAGAGAGACGCAAGGCTTATTTTTTGAGAAGGAGATCAAATGCTTGCGGTCTAACCAGAGTCTGTGCAAGAGCAGTGTACTTACTACACTGTGTCCCTTTCTTGATCAGAAAGGTATTCTCAGGGTGGGCGGTCGCATACAACAGGCTCACGTTGAGTTCGATACAAAACATCCTGTTGTTCTGCCTGGTGAGTGCCACCTCACCAAGTTAATCATCCGAGATGCCCATGAGAAGACGCTGCATGGTGGTCCGCAAGTCATGCTTAATTATCTGAGGTCACGCTTTTGGATAATTAGAGGTAGAGAGAAAGTCAAATCATGCTATAGAGAGTGTAGAGTCTGTTTGAGGTATTCAAAACGCAACGTGAATCAGTTCATGGGTCAATTGCCTGAGTCTCGTATTAAACCTGCAAGGGCGTTCTTGAATACGGGAGTAGACTTTACGGGGTTTATAAATATACGGTTCTCACCAGGAAGGGGTTCAAAATCATTTAAGGGTTATATTTGTGTGTTCGTGTGTATGTGTACGAGAGCAATACACCTGGAGGCCGTATCGGATTTGACTGCTCAAGGGTTTATTGCAGCGTTTCAGAGATTTGTTTCGCGTAGAGGTCGTTGTAGTAATCTGTTTAGTGACAACGGAACGAATTTTGTCGGTGCGGAGAAAGAGCTGAGAAACATGTTCAACAGAGCCGTGTCTGAGTTGCCAGCTGAGATTAGTCAGTTGTTGGCGAACGAAGGCACTACATGGACCTTTATCCCACCGCACGCGCCAAATTTCGGAGGGTTGTGGGAGGCAGGTGTTCGAATGGCTAAATCTCATCTCAAGAGAGTAATAGGAGAGTCAACACTAACATTCGAAGAGCTGTCCACAGTCTTGACACAAATTGAGGCTTGCCTTAATTCGCGTCCATTGAGTTTTTTGAGCAATAACCCAAACGATCCGTTGCCACTAACACCAGGTCATTTTCTAATCGGTGAACCATTGGTTGTTGTGCCAGATGAGGATTATTCTAAGGCTAACATTCCTGCAATGCAGAGGTGGAAAATGACTCGCAAAATTGTCAATGACTTTTGGAGAAGGTGGTCTGAGGAGTATTTGGTCACTTTAAATCAGAGGTTTAAATGGAATGCGAAACGCTCTGAGCCTATGATTGATGACGTGGTTGTTATCAAGGATTTTAATATGCCTCCAGCCAAGTGGTTGCTAGGTAGAGTTATAGAGAAACACCCAGGGAAGGATAACATCACGCGGGTAGTTACTTTGCGTACAAAGAATGGGGTATTCAAACGTCCTTGTAACAAACTTTGTTTTCTGTCTAGTGAAGGTTCAGCAGATGTGAACCGAGATGAGTGAGGTGGTTTGTTTATGTTTAGTTCATCTAGAGTAAGAGCTATTTTGGAAATCTGTCGAAATGAGTAATTTGTGTCGTTTTCAACTTAATTTCATACTTATTTGTGTTTCAAATGTGTTTTTTGAACTGAGATGTATTTCGGTAACTATCTAAATCTAAGTAAATTTTATCTTGAGTTTGTATTCATTCGTAGTAGAGTTACAGAGTTTGTTAACTAGAGATATGTGAAAAGACAGGTCTTTTGGTGGGCGGGATGTCCAATTAGAATTGTACCTTAATTTATATTCCTTTATTTGTGTTAATTTATTTGAGCTATTTCAATGTGTAAGGTATAAGTTTTCCTTACCCTGCCCTAGATGGCGTTTTATATCGTACATCGCACCTGTGTTTTCTTGCGAGCTTTGTATATAAGTTGAGATGAGTTTTAAATAAATAATTCTTCCGAGGAGCAAGTGAGTGTTTCAATTAATCAAGAGCGAGCCTACAATGAGGACATACGCAGAGAAACCAGGGTCACCGACATAGCCAAGCGGATAAGCTCGTTGAAGTGGCAATGGGCAGGTCATATAGCCCGCAGAACAGATGGCCGCTGGGGCCGAAAAGTTCTCGAGTGGAGACCACGGATCGGCAAGCGCAGCGTAGGACGTCCACCGACCAGATGGACGGATGATCTGCGCAAGGCTGCGGGTCCACGCTGGATGCAGGCCACCTGCGATCGGTACAGATGGAGAGCCTTGAGGGAGGCCTATGTCCAGCAGTGGACGTCTTACGGCTGAAATGATGATGATGATGAAATTAAAAAAAAGACAGCCAGTAGTGTAGTAGAAAAATGTATAAAAATAACACCATAACAAAATAATTCAACTTTGGCATTCGTTATTTTTGAGCCCTTAATTGAAATGTTGAGCTCCAACCAATTCTGTCCAATTCCATTTTTAAATCATCAAAAAAAAACAATAAACGAAAATGATAAAACCACCCTTGGACAAATAAAAGATTAAGATAAAGCCAATAATAGCTCTAAGGGTCCGTTTACGCATGATTTACAACGTAATTTGTGCGTTTAAGGATGACCCTATTCAGGTTTAGTTTTTAAACTACATCGGTGCTTGATCAAAGCTTAACTTATTAGACGTAATAATATTATAGAACCCTTTCCAGCATGATAATGATATGTTCCCTATCTAGTTTATTTCTGAAACAAATGCGTTTAAAGTACGCACAACACACTGCAATAAAACAAATAATAATAATAATAACACATCACACTCAGAGCCCCTAACTAGGAAGAACCTGTATCTAGGGTGCCCGAAACACACACAGAGACGAACATCACACCCAGACCGGAAACAAACATCGATATTCATCATATCAATATTCGCCCCGCCCGGGAATCGAACCCGGGTGCACACGCTTACTCAGTCCACATCACTGCCAACTGAGCTACGGAGCAGTCAAACAAACAAACAAACAAACTTTTAAATATGATGAAAGTCATTGGTATCATTTTGTCGTCTAATCAAAAGGTATACTATGTATAATAACCTAATACAGTATACCCCGAACGCGTCCATACAAAAAGAGAAACGTTTTTCTATTACACATTATTTTCCAATCTTCATGAAATTTTAGTATGTTACTAGCACTATAAATAAAGGTTTGTACGTTTTCCTTTTTTCAAATTCCTCAATAGATTCAGACTTATAGGACCCTGAAATACTGAGATTTTGTGATAAAAAAAATTGGTTAGCTGGAGTTGTTAGAATATAAAAAAAAGGAAAACGTTTAAATCTAGAATTATGGAATAGAATAGAATTCACTTTATTGCACACAAAGTAATATACAAGAGTACATTATTAATTACTTACAAGATATAATTTGCATGCAATGGGCGGCCTTATCGTTTAAAGCGATTTCTTCCAGGCAACCCACTAAATTTCTAAAAGTAGGCTAGGCTCTTTGCTTAGTACATAGAATAATTTACAATCACAGAACAATCGATACTTATTAAGTACTTATATAAATATTCAAATAAACATACATAGCCAGGGTTTAGTACCGCTCTACTAAGTACTTATAACTTGACTTGAGCGTATTTTGACATTTTACTAGAATAACATCCTTTTTAGTTGATAATTAGTGCGGCCAGTATCACATCCAGCCAGATACGTATCTATATATCTAATTCCGTTGAAATCGCCTCGGATATATCGTGGTATGTTGCGGACATGTGTCTACTGACCTTTTATTGTGTTTCGTGGAGTAAAATGTAGAGTTATGAACATTCTACCCGACTACTAGGTACTAGAAGAAAATATACTTACGCAATATCTGAAAATACTTACTTAAACAAAATCTTTATAGAATTTTTTTATTATGATCTACACTAGGACACAAAATGTAACGTAGGCATGGCAGGATCGGTATTTTTTTTTTTCAAAACATTTATGTAAAATTTGATTAAAATTCAAATTTTACATGATGAATTTTCCTTGAGTTGAACCGGGAAATTGTTTGTTGCTTTTAATCTATATATATAAAACTCAAAGGTGACTGACTGACTGACTGACTGACTGACATAGTGATCTATCAACGCACAGCCCAAACTACTGGACGGATTAAGCTGAAATTTGGCATGCAGGTAGATGTTATGGCGTAGGCATCCGCTAAGAAAGGATTTCCCAAAATTCCCTCAGGAGCGGGAATTACGGGACTTTTTAGTTAGTATAAAAAATCGACATTATTGAGTGTATCGACGTGAAACTTGGTGTATAGGTTCCTCAGTGAATGAAAGAGTGTTTAAAGAAAGGAATTTACAAAATTCCCACGGGAACGGGAATTACGGGACTTTTTTGTGAGAATGAAAAATCGACATCCTTGAGTGTTTCGACGTGAAATTTGGTGTACAAGTTCCTCAGTAAATGTAGGAATGTGGAAAGAAAGTATTTAACAATCCCACGGGAACTGAAATAACGGGACATTTTTGTGAGAATGAAAAATCGACTTCCTTGAGTGTATCGACGTGAAATTTGTGTACAGGTTCCTCAGTAGATGAAAGGGTGTTGAAGAAAGGAATTCACTAAATTCCCATGGGAATAGGGTTACAGGACTAATTATTTAGTATGAAAAATCGATTTCCTATAGTATGCCAACGTGAAATTTGGTCTACAAGTGTAAGGATGTTGAAAGGAAGAAATATACTAATTTCCCACGGGAACGTAAAACGGGACTCTTTAGTTAGTATTAAAACAATGTATATATATTTCTTTATTTCCACGTAAAAATAGGAAAACGGGTTCTTCAGTGGGTGTAATTAGATTCAGAGTTCTAATAAGAAAAAAATAACCAAAATTTACATGGAACGGATTATTCCCAAAAACATAAAGCGCCTAAAAATCTTCAACTTTTTTTTTACTCGAGTAGGTACATATATAAGGTATGTAGGTACGTATATCCAACTACTTTTACCCAACTACTTTTACCCAACCAGCTAATAGAAATGTTAGAAGTTTCAGTGTCTGAATGGTGGAGTGTAGAAATGAATTTATGGAGTTGCCACGGGAACTGAAATAAATATTTTTGGGGGGTATGGGTGCGATTAGAAATGATGTCACCAAAATCCTGAGTCGTAAATCAACCAGTAATTAACGATTTTAATGAAAAAGCGCGTGCGAAGCTGCGGGCAAAAGCTAGTAAATAATAAATCGATGACAAGATCCTTTTGGCCCAAGTTGGCATTCAAAAAAGTTAGCTGATATCAATCTTAGTTTTTTGAATAAGTATGGTAGAAAATAAGCTACAATTGGGTTCACCGGAAGCAGCTTCAATATCAATACATAGTATAAAATAAAGTCGCTTCCCGCGTCTGTCCCTATGTATGCTTAAATCTTTAAAACTACGCCACGGATTTCGATGCGGTTTTTTTATAGATAGAGTGATTCAAGAGGAAGGTTTTGTATAAAACATGCACTAAATAGTAATAGGTTAGGCGGTACGAAGTTTGCCGGGTCGACTAGTAATTTATAAAATTCAAAGAAGTCAAGGAACAACTCAACTAACTAATTTTTGGTCATGTCTAAACATTTCAAAGCCTCAACCAAAACCAAACAGGTGCAAAGAAAATATATTAGATATCGCACTATCTCGCCCGTTTATTTTACTAACCAGCTCTCTCTTTGTATAGACAACTCTATTATCACGCGTCTCTTTAAATCACACTAATTAGGATTAATATCTACCAATTTTTAGGGCTAAAATACGTTTTTTTAAACATAATACCTACTTATAATATGTTGTGCATGTATTATTAACATAAACCTTCCTCTTGAATCACTCTATCTATTAAAGAAAACCGCATTAAAGTCACTTGCGTACCTAGTCTCAAAGATCTAAGCATACATACACACAGAAAGTAAGTAGCGACTTTGTTTTAAAATATGTATACGTAATGATAACGCACCATTTCAGGCTCCTTACTTGCTTATTGTCTGCACCCTTAATTTTACAATTGTTCTTTTTGTGTCTTTTTTTAACCGACGAAAAAACAAAAAGGAGGAGGTTCTCAATTCGTCGCGTATATTTTTTTTTATTTTTTTTTATGTATGATCACGCATAACTTTTTACTGTGTGGACCGATTTTGATAATTCTTTTTTTAATCGACAGGGTATACCTTGAAGTTGGTCCCATAAAAAATTTAAAATAAAATTCCCACCCTAAGGGTGGGAAAATAGGGGTGACTTTTTGGTCGGCGGGTCGATTTATCGTTCTAGCGGGTCGTGATCGAACCTCATCCTGTTAGTCCCTCAACCTTCACCAGGTTGTGTGGCCACCTTGTGGGGTGCGACCACCCGGTGAAGTATGATTAGCTGGGGTCAAAAAATTAGCCCAAAAAAACTGAAAAGCAAAAAATAAAAACTTTTTATAAAAAAAATAAACCGCCGAAAAAACTGAAAAGCATTAAATAATAGGAAAACATTTTCTATTAGGCCTTAATTTACTCACTTCTTTAAGTAATTTTGGATTACCAAGAAATTTTGAGTCGGTGCCACAGAATCAACGAATAAAGATCACTAAATTTCCTGAAATTCAAAGAAATAACCGAAAAACGTATGCCGCTGCGCATCGCGCTTTACATAGATAATGAATTTGCTTGTGTGGTGTGGCGCCGACTTAAAATTTCTTGGTAATCCAAAATACTTAAAGAAGTGAGTAAATTAAGGCCTAATAGAAAATGTTTTCCTAATATTTAATGCTTTTCAGTTTTTTCGGCGGTTTAATTTTTTTATAAAAAGTTTTTATTTGTATGCAATAACGTGTTTCTATTCTATTCTATTCTACAAAGACATAGACTCCCATACCCAAAAAACAAACATCAATATCTTTACAATGTTCGCCTCTACCAGGAGTGGAACCCGGCCTTCCAAACTCACAGTTAAAATCATTGTCTTGACTACTGATTAGACTCTACTCAATCACATAGGTGGACAATAACTTAGGATAGGTGCCTATTTAATACTGTTTGGCAATGTGATAATCCGCGTTTCGCAAAACCCCTACATTTTTGCGAAAGGTAGGCGTAGGTAAGATTTGATAAATCTACGACATACGCACTTTTTTTTTTAACCGACTTCAAAAAAGGAGGTTATTAGTTTGACAAACTGATAGTTTAACCTGTATGTATTGTATTTTGTCCGCTATTATCTCGAGATTGGCTAAACCGATTTTGATGCAGTTTTCACAAAAGTATTTGTTACATTCAGAAGAAGTTTTTAGTACTTACATATTTTAACCGACTTTAGAAGAGAGGAAGTTTTCAGTTTATGTATGTGTCAATATATTGAAGGCGGGTTCCTTTTTGTAAAAAAGAAATAAATTTGCATGGAATTATTGTGGTAATTTTAGGGTAAAGGTTTTTCAGGTAAGATCATTTTTAGTTTACCACATAGGTATAAAATACACAGAACAATTGAACCTAGTGAATATAATGTGAAATACCTTAATGCCTAGTAGGTACATGAAATTATGCAACAAAAATTGGTTGTTACTGTACTGTACATCGAATATCTTCTATATATGTATAAAAATGAATCGTGGTTCGTTAGTCTCGCTAAAACTCGAGAACGGCCGGGCCGATTTAGCTGATATTGGTCTTGAAATGTTTGTAGTATTCCAGGGAAGGTCTAAAAGGTGAGAAAATATGGAAAAATGGAGAGGAAGTTAGTAAAAACAATTTTTTTTCATAGAAACTGTACCATTGCATACTTTTGAATCCATTTTCCTGTTACGAATGAATTGATTGACTAACGTTTTTGTTTTTTAATTCTATCTTTGTGAGCGGGCAAAGTAATATAGTCCATACAGCCAAGTTTTTAGTGGCTAGGTTGTATATTGTATAATAATAATCGTGTCAACTTATAAACTAAGGCGATACGAGGTTTGCCGGGTCAGCTAGTATTAAATAGTTTCCAAACCAGGTGTGAACTTCAGATAAGGTTTGGTTGGGAGTCAATTTGTCAAATTCTCGATTATTCCTTTTTTTAGTAGTTTTAACCCTTCTTCCACCAAATTAACCCTAGCCCTCGATCTAATCAGCTGATTGATTCGAGCGATAACAAATCGGTTTTCAAATAAAGCCATTTTGCTTCATAAAAATAAATGTTTTTATGATAAAATTGAGTTTGATCGTAGGAGACAAATGTTTTTCTGAATAATTGAGTTGAAACATCAAGGTTCAGCGCACAAGCTGGCGAGGCGCACCGAAGAATACGAGAGGATAACAAAAGTAAACTTGTCTTTAATTTAAAAGCTTTTATTTAACTTGTTTGCATGTATGATGTTCGGGTGAAATCTTGCAACTCAATTATGAAGCAGATTTTTTAACCGATGAGCTGAAATTTTGTAATACACGTTCAGGGAGCCTAAGAATACATATCAAGCTAAGTGACGTTCATTAAAAATCCAACATGGCAGAACAATCAAGATGGACGACGAGTTGTTTTTTAGTGTACTTAGAAGACTGAGAATAATTCGAAAAAATACGTAACGAAATAAAAGCTTGATTTAAAACTAATTGTAATCAACGAAATTTATCATAATCTCAGCTGAAAGACGTCCACTGCAATACATAGGCTTCCGGGTCTTACTTAATAAACAACTACTTTATTTCAAGATACAGACCGAAACATGATTTTCCGCCGAAACTGAAAACGAATCTTCGGCCTAGGTCTTAAGTTTCGGCAGAAACTTGCAAAACTTGAGAGCGGTTTTAAAAAATGTAATATTCAATGATGTATGTAATATGCATAAAGTGTATGCTCTATTAAACATGCAATTATGAACTCTATTTCTGCTAACAATACAGACCAGTGTAAGAAATATAAAAATAATAGTAAGAAAAAAAATTGTTTCCGGTGAAATATAAAAGTAATGAAGCATTTTATGAATACTGTTCTGAGTTTGACTAAAGATGGCTGTTTCATTACTTCATTAAAAGTGCTTTATTTAATACAATAATGTTAAAATACTTATTAATGAAACGAATATTATAATTAAAAGACTTAAGAAATATGATATATAATTAAAATAAGAAAGTTATTAAATATGATGAATAATGTTTATTATTTAAAAGAAGGACTTGTAAATGTAAGAAGTAACAGGATGTAAAGATTAGAGCGGATTTAGAGGTTAGAATGATGACGTTTTGGAAAAAAGGGTTACTGTGAAAAGAAAAAGAGGAAATATTGGAATTGTAACAATAAATGTGGAACATGAAACTATAAATGACTGTGGTTTACTTTTGGGATACTGGATTATCTTAATATCAGAAGTGCAACAAACCCAAGTCCACTAAGTATACCAATTCGGCGGGTGATGTGGAAATGAAATTATAGTCACACAGGTATAAATGGAAGGCAGCTGGGCTGGATACCATTACCACAACCAGCCAGCACAGCGGATAACAAAACGACAGGTTATACAGAATGCTGGTTTGGTTATGTGAAATGCTCTTGCTTTTGCTAGACACCATGATGATGACCGCTGTTTTATACCACTATGTATGTACCTACTCAGTCTTATAATCAAGACCAGGAGCACCTGTATAGCAAAAATAGATATTGATTGCATAGAAACGATGGCTGTGGACGAGAGAGGCCGAAAATGTCTTCCTGCTGGCGTCAACGCTCGCCTCAAAAAAAAAAAAAAAAAACGGTGAGAACACACATATACCAAGTTATGTTTATAAACTATTATACTTTCCCTAACCAATTTCAATATTTGTTTTCGGTTAACGAACGCGTCGCCGTCGCCGTCGCTGCTGCCGGCCAGAGCTGCAGTATCAGAGCGTTCTGGCGAGGTGTGGGGTAGCTCGTCTTTGCAGTGGGAGCGCAGGCGCCTTGAGACCGGCAACTTCTGGCGTGCGTGCGTCAGCACGTCCCTCTTGCTATTTATTCAGCTTTGGTAAGGTGTCTGTAGCACATTCTGATGCTGCCCTCCAATGTGACCCTGGCTCGGTGCCAGAACACAAACTCACAATCACAGGTTATGTACATCAAGTAAATAAGTATTAATACATGTCTAATGAGCATGCAGCTCACTAACTAGGCATCATGTTAGAGAAAACAAACCACAGGAATACTAAATTAATATCAACGGATTTCTATAAGTTCTCAAGGAAATAGATGTCATAGAAACATTGAGTATACAGTAAAATAATAATAAAAATAAGTGTAATGGACAGGGACGGCCTTAAAACTTAATGAATAAATACTTTATGGTATTGACATTTACAAGTTTTATAACAGTAAGGTACCTACCAAAAGACTATCATAATGCTGAAAAGAGATTTCTTCCAGGCAGGCAACTTGTTTAATAAAATATGTTTTGTCTTTGAAGAGAATTGTGTTATTGCCATTGAATGAACCATTTGGCAAGATTTTGAATGTTTCTTGAAGTGGTTTGTGACTAATTACATGAGTAAACATGTTTGTTTGGTAATTATAATGGAAATTTAAATGCTTGAATGCAAAATAAAAATAGTTTAGTCAATATTATGATGAAATATATATTTATTAACTAACTTTAAAAAAAAGAAGAGGTTCTCAATTTGGCCGGTATGTATGAATGTTTGTCCGCGATTTAGCTGAAACCGATTAAATGTGGTTGTGTCCGCTTATGGAATTATTGAACATGTGTAATATTAAAGGAAAAGAACAGCGGATGTCCAAAATCGTGGAATTCAGGAATGGATAAATTAACAAGTTAATTCTCAGGTAGATTTTGTGAACCAGAAGATTTTATTTTATTTATTCTTAAAAGATTTAAGCGACAAACTTAGGATTTGAATAAGTTCACAGGGATATTTAAGTGAACATTGTTGAAACTTTCAAGCTTTAACTTGAATGGTAAACAAAAGGGACACTTAGTAGCAAATACTGAAAACCTACAAATAAATTTAGTGTTTTTGTAATCTTTGGAGACACAAATCAACAGAATGTTTTGTAAATAATTTTAAATTGGTATAAATAAAATGTTACTCAAACTGAGAAAACTTAACTTATATATTTATATATATATATATATATAATTTTAATAATATTTAATAATAATGTGTTTGTTCTAATAAAGGAAAAGATACCTAATAAAAATCATGTCAACTCAAACTAAACCTTATGAAGGTTAGGAAAAATCATAAACGGATCCTTAAAACTGAATAGATATAGACGGCTCTACCACAAAAAGAAGTAAACCGGGTCTAAATCACTAGACTAGGTTTAAATCACTAGTTCGTCGTACAAATTGGCGATTTTAGACCGGTCTAACTTTTTTGTGGTAAGGGGGAACAAATGATGATATTTCTGAAAATGAAATGAAAAAACAAAAATTTATTTATTGGCATGCTTTCTTAACCTAGAATATAAAAAAACATAGTTTAAATAAAAGCATGCATTAGCCTTAGTAAAATGAATAACATAAAATTTGCTTAGTAAGGGCCACTCACTAGGCTAGGCCTGTAATGAGAGCCCTATTTCTGTAAAATAATTTATGATTTTAAGCCCTGTTACAGTAAACATTAAAATATATTGAAATTAGAATCTTACTAAGATTGTAATTAAAAGAAATTAAGTGCAGATATAGAAAATAATAATAATAATAGTAAAAATAATAATTCAAAGTATTAAGTGTAATATAATGTCCAAATATGAATTAGTAAAATAAGTAGATTAAAATAGAAATTATGTTATAAAATTAAAATTATAGAGAATAGTCAATTAATTACCCTAGTTACGGCGAGACTTACACGGGAGACACAAGCTCTCTGTCTGGTCGTAGGTTAGACTTTTTAAGTATTTAAGAAGGGGGCGAATACTAAATATTTTACATCCATTCATTCATTTCATTCATGAAACTGAATTTATCTAGCTGATTTACCATGAAAAGTTAATACAAAGACGCAGTAGTGTGATGAAGTTCTCACAGAAATAATAAAAAAAAAATAAAAAAAAAGTATAAGTACAAGTATCAAATCACACTGCTACATCACAGTACAAGGATCAAATCACATGTAAAGTACCTATAGAAAAGTATTGACAACTTAAATATAATATTGGGGCCAAAGTGAATTTTTATTTTAAAATACCTATATTGTACAGTCCAATTCTATACACACAGACAAAGGTTTTGGCATTAATATTACAGTCTAGGGCACGAATTGGCCCTACTTGAAAACGTTACAGCAGATAATGTTGTTGATTCATCTGGGTACAAGTTGAGAAAAACTGTATGGTATATGGAGAATGAGATTTTATTGAAAGTTACAGCTTGGTAACGGTGTCTTAAAACGGAACCATTTTTATCTTAGGTTAGAAAATCTAATATTAAAAAAAAAAAATAATAATAAAAATAAAAAAAAAAAACAGTTGTAAAGAAACAGATAATGAATCTGTAGATTTTTGATTTTGACCAACGTTGGGCTTAAATTGTGTTTTATATTAAGAGAAAAATTAGAAAAAGATTTATTACTTAACATACAAAGTGGCGCCCCATTATTTTCTAGTTATCTGTGCCAAGCTGTAGGGAATGTAATATTGTAAAATGATGGGCAGGAAATATTACGACCTCTTAAGGGGAAAAATAGATCTACAATTAATTATTTTATTTTTAATTACTATACTGCTATTGCAAATTAACGTAATTTAATCGAAAACGCTGGTAAAATATGCGTATTTTATGGTGATTTACATAAATTACGGTAAAAATAACTACTTCTTGGTATATATAATTAAAAAAAAAAAAAAGACCTTTATTTTTTATAATTAGGATGTTAAAAATAATTATAAACGAGAACACAGTTAAGTTTACACTTAACAGAAATTTACACATTTTATAAGAATCTGGTAGCCTTTTAAAATTTATAAACAGAATTTCTAGAACGATAATAAAATGTGGTATTTATATTAGCGCTGGATAATTTACATATAATATATAATGATACAAATTCTAAACAATTTGAAATATTATAAAGTATTAATTATAAGAATAAAAAAAAAAAAAATGAATAAAATTACTGTTCTCTTGTACTATTCCACTACTCAAGTGGATAGGAGCGTTGCCATTTCTAACGGCAGTCATTCGTGCGTCATAGGGCCGGCTGGTTTGCCTGTTGGCGATAACGCAGTGATCATCCCATCAGTGGGACAATCGTTACCGTTGATGCGCATTATCGATGTTTAGAATTTTGTAATATGATTTACAGGAAGGTGAAGCCAAACTATTGTAATGAGCACGAATTCTTATTTATTAAAAAAAAAAAAAAAAAAGATAGTTGAAGACGCTCGCTGTGTAAAAGGCTGTTTGAATGTCGAGCAAGAAGATTCTTGTTTAGCGATTTTGATATAGGATCAGCGACACTGTCGAACTATCGCTGTTTGCTGAACTGACTGTCGAATGCCCTGTCCTGAAACCGAATTGTTCCTTAGGAATAATTGTCGACCATTATAGCAATTCTACCAACTAGGTGGTTCAAAAAAAAAAATTATATATATCTTTAAGAAAAGCAAAAGGGATTTCGCAAAGATAAATTCACAACTCTAGCAAGCATTGTTCGAATATTAGTACATATATATTTATACTTGGTACAAAATAAACATTCAAGTTAAAGACATAGAACATGTTAATAACATGTTTTTATACCTTATTACATAGATACTCATAATAATTGGAAATTATTATGTACAACATGTTTTATATTTTTGTGGCTTTTGTATTTGTTTTTACCAAGCAGGAACTACAGTTAAAACATTTTTGTAAAATTATATTTGTACACCTACCATTGTAGTAAGCTAAATAAATATATTTAATATTCAGTATTAAATAAATGGTGGGTACGCGCGCGAGCAAATACTCGTAATATAGTTGCGTTCGTGCGTATTCCGTACGACCGCATTGCCAATTCTTTGTAATTTATTGGCTTATGCTGACGACGGAGCACTGCGACTAGGATCATTTTTCTTGGAAGTAGTTTAATTCGATTTTATCTTACCAAATTTTATCGTGAAATATCCTATTATTAGATATTTATTTATTTACGAAACAAAGTCGTTATAAATGAAAAAAAAAAAATGTAGCATACACTGCAAGCTTTGTAGTTGTCGAAGACATGGCGAATACGATAGTCGAGAGATTTCAGAAATTTGTTTTGTATTTTCTCAATCTTATTAATATGTATATGATAGAAGGGGTTCCACACTAGACTGGCAAACTCCAAAACACTCCTAGCGAAGGTAAAATACAATGTTTTATAGGTACTGGCCAAATTAAAAGGTTTTCCCTTACTACGGGGTTTACTACTATACAACGGGGTTTCTGGTATAAGGGCGAATTAATTCAATAACTGTGCTATGTGGATTAAAACTTTATAACCCTTATAATGAAACATGCTTACACGTTGATGCGACCAAATATGAGCGATAGTACTACAAATAGTAATGTTACAGGCTTTCAAAAACGAATAGTATGGTTCAGTAGGAAAAGCCAGTAAGGTAAGTTCCACCATTTAAGTTTCAAGGTACCTAAATTCAAAAAGATGTTAAAAAAGGATTTTTAGGTACATTATAGTTATAAAGTAATGTATAACAGTGATAATGTCGAGACTCAGCTGATCCCGCAGACAAACTGTTTAAACAGTTTTGTATATGTTTAATAAATAATAATAATAATAATAAAGATATGTCGATGAACAAAATAAATATGTTTTTATGCTAGAAATGATAAAAAAAAAAGTGAGAAATTTAATGATTAGAAAAATATTTGATGATGACAAATGGCAGTGTTGATAGATCCACTCATATGTTAAAGTTGTAGTAAGAAGGCAGATGGGTAGTGTTGACAGATCCACTAACATCATGTCAAATGGCAGTGTTGATAGATCCACTCATATGTTAAAGTTGTAGTAAGAAGGCAGATGGGTAGTGTTGACAGATCCACTAACATCATGTCAAATGGCAGTGTTGATAGATCCACTCATATGTTAATGTTGTAGTAAGAAGGCTGATGGGTAGTGTTGACAGATCCACTAACATCATGTCAAATGGCAGTGTTGATAGATCCACTCATATGTTAATGTTGTAGTAAGAAGGCTGATGGGTAGTGTTGACAGATACACTAACATCATGTCAAATGTCAGTGTTGATAGATCCACTCATAATGTTAAAGTTGTTGAGAAGAATGATGGATAGTGTTGAACGCACTATCATTATGCAATGGTTGTAATAAATGTAAATGTAGTATTGTACCTATACTACGTCACATTATCAATGTTGTTAAGAAAATATTGAATAGTGTATAACACACTATCATTAAGAGATGATTGTAATTAATGTTAATTTACCTACGTCAGATTATCAAAGTTGTTACAAAGACGGATGGATAGTGTTGTACGCGCACTATCATCTTGTTATGTTATATATTGATAGTAAAATACTTATAGTTTTGTTTAATTAAAACACAGTTTGTTTGATAATGGTGGAGATCCATTATCATATCGTTGAGAAGATAAGTTAAGAAGCAGTTTGATAAGATGCTGATGAATAACTTTAAAGATTGACTACCTTATTAAATATCATGGTAGAAATATAAAAATAAAATAAAAAAGTTTATGTATGTAATGTAAAGGTCACTTTAACTAAGTTAAAGTAGTATTAGCAAAAAAAAAAAAATAAATAAAGTTTGATTGTGTTCCACTATCACAATGTCAAAATTGTATTGAGAAAGCTGATAGTAGAGCTGCAAATCTACTAACATCATGTCATAGTTAAAAAACATAATATTAATAATTGTGAATACCTAATTAAAATGTATAGTACCTATATATAAATAATCATTCAAAATTATATGTTTTGCTTTGGCACCTATGTAAGTGTGAAGTCCAAGTTTGAGGACAAACTTAGTGTCAGGAAAGGCCGAATGTAAGAAATATAAAAATAATAGTAAGAAAAAAAATTGTTTCCGGTGAAATATAAAAGTAATGAAGCATTTTATGAATACTGTTCTGAGTTTGACTAAAGATGGCTGTTTCATTACTTCATTAAAAGTGCTTTATTTAATACAATAATGTTAAAATACTTATTAATGAAACGAATATTATAAATAAAAGACTTAAGAAATATGATATATAATTAAAATAAGAAAGTTATTAAATATGATGAATAATGTTTATTATTTAAAAGAAGGACTTGTAAATGTAAGAAGTAACAGGATGTAAAGATTAGAGCGGATTTAGAGGTTAGAATGATGACGTTTTGGAAAAAAGGGTTACTGTGAAAAGAAAAAGAGGAAATATTGGAATTGTAACAATAAATGTGGAACATGAAACTATAAATGACTGTGGTTTACTTTTGGGATACTGGATTATCTTAATACCAGTATAATAAACAACTTCTCTTTTTTTATTATTATATTTCATTACACATTAAATCGGTTATGTAATGAATAATGTTAATATGTGTAAGCGTAACGTAAATCAATATATATAAAACTCTTCCGTTACTGAATGACTGACTGACTGACAGACATCGCAGAGCCGAAACTACTGGGCGTAGCGGGCTAAAATTTTGCATGTAGGTTCCTTAGGGAGTGCAGGTGAGCACTAAGAAGGGATTTCCCGAAATTCTCACGGGGACGGGAATAAACGGGAATTTTGTGTTTATGAGAAATCTGCGCTGGAAAAACCGCGGGGCAGCCTCTAGTTTATTTATATTTATACTACAAATTAAAAACATCAGCAACCCACAATACTATTCTCATCATTATTACAACAAATAGACGTCCACTGCTGGATATTGGTCTTCCCCACAGATTGCCACAAGGGCAAACATTGTGGAGGGAGTTTTCCGTAATCGCCACGATTGGCAGGCGGGTTGGCGATCGCAATATGGCTCTTAAACTTTTTTCAGAGAAGGTCGCTGCTGCCCGTCCTTCGAATGTACCCTTAATCGCCTTTGGGCTTTAAGTAACAGACGAGCGACCCTGCGCGCGACCCATACACCAAGAGCCGCCCGGCTGATGGGTCCCCAATTGTATAGGTCGCTCGTCTGTTATACTCCTTTTACAACACCCATTGGAGGGGTGGTATTCCAAACATAGCAATAATAACGCTTTGCACTCGGAGTCATAACTATGTAAAACCTGTATAAGTTAAAGTGTGAAAACACATACAATAAGACATTCAATCCTTCGAAAAAAATTCAAACACAACCAGACCCGGGAAAAAAACATAGATAACCATCATAACAATGCCCCAGCCGGTAATTGAACCCGGAACTCCGAATTCAAAGTCAACATCTCTGCCAACTGAACCACGGAGGCGGCCGAATAAAAAGGATGTTTAAGCAAAGAAGCATGCTAATAGAGCAATAACACTTAAATTGGGCAATTAGACAAATTATAATAAGTTGCATCCTTCCTATATCTAGATATTACACCTATAGATATACCTATTTTGCTGCTATAGTTCGATCACTACTAAAATGCAAATTTTACAAACACATACCTACATAACATTTAATTATAACTTTAAAGGGGCGAACGGGTGCGATACTAGCGCCACTTCGATAAATAATTGATATCTTATAAACCATGGCCGAAATCAAAATATACGCCTTTGACGCCTCAGATAATCTTCCTTAGAATTTTTAAGGCTCTGTTGTGTAGCTTTCAGGATAATTATCTTAGAAATATACGGTTTTGAAACTAAAAGTGGCCATTTTAGACATCAAACAGTACATCCTTCGATTTTGAACTTAAAATGTACAAAACAGAGTCTTAAAATTTCTAAGCAAGATTATCTAGGCCCTAGATAATCAATCATGGCTACAATGATGCCCTAGATTCTAGGGCATCATTGTAGCCATGATTTATTTCGGCCATGGCTTAGAAGATATTTATTATTTATCGAAAGTGGCGCTAGTATTGCGTCACTAAGCAGTAAGCAACCGGTGGAACCTTAAGGCTTATTATTCCGAGGCCTGACACAACATTTCAATCGTTAGTAATCCTACTTATCAGGACTAGAGCTCCTGGACTCCAAAAGAACTGCGATCATTTTGTGACGCTATTTACAAACCATACAAACTCCATCGTCGATTACTATACCAAGATTGATCAGCTAAGGCCGGAAGCTTTATATTTCTAGATTTACTAGTTGCAATATCGTTACGTGTACGAGCGTAGTATGCAATTAAATAACGTTAAATTGCCAGACGTTAGCGTCGGAGGAAGATTTTAACGTTTTGATTGATGCTCGTTGTTATTTATGCATCGGAATACCGTGTCCGTTACGTTTCTTTGCACTTGTTCTTGTCTGTCTGGTATAATGTAATAATATGCTTATTTTATACTTAGAATAGTGTGTATAATTAAAGCCTTTACAAAGTAAAAGCACAAGGCGTGGGTCAACCGGTACAACCCGGGGTTTTAGAATAATATGAATATGAAAAATGATTTATTCAATACTAGTGGGCGCCTCGCAGTTTCGCCAGCGCATTTTAAAACATCAAATTCCCAATTTTCCCGTGGAAATTTCAGGACAGCCTTTCTTAGGCTCTAGTCTAGACTATCTCTATACCAAATTTCATTCAAATCGGTTCAGCTTTCGCATTTATACGGATAATACCTAATATGCTTATTTTAAACTCACTTAGAATAGTCTGTGTAAATTTAGCATTTTGAAGACGTCGTCACACAGTCGTACAACGCGTGGGTCACCCACCCGCCCGGGGTTTCAGAATAATAGGATATTCCGTCGGGCGATGAGAGGTTTTCTACTTGACATCTCAGAAAAAAAACAAGTTTTTTTACGCCGCTTACCTTGCAAAAGCTTAGCTTTGAAATGAATCATTGAAAGCTCAAAATAAAATTGAAACTCGTCACGCGTCAGTCTAATAGTTTTTTTTTTGTTGTTTTGTTTTAAACTTTTCTATTTAATTTTAACTGATTTGAATTACTTACCTGTCTATTTATTTAGACAACTTATATATATTTTTTTAATGTCACTTTGAAAACCCCTCATTGATATTTTGTAAGCTATAGTTCAATTTCAATTTTCAATTTGAAAGTGTACAAGCATAAACATCGCTACAAGCAACGCTGTATATAGGTCTTATAGAACACCGAATACTTCCTACTTTAAACTAGATATTACAAGACGTTTCCAATCAAATTCCAACTTTCTCCGTAAGTCATAAAGTAGAATCTTGCTTACGTATCAATTTGAAGATTGAAGATAAAAGCGGTCCGTCGTCGTGACTCGAGATATACTAGGATTTAAGACGTTTTAACATTATTAGCCAATAACTCTCTGTGCCAAAATAAACATTTACAGTTAAATTTATAAAGATACAGTAGATGTAGCTTTAGTAGAGGTCATATTCTCTGGTTTGTTTTATGGTAAATACGTGACATCCAGTCTAAATTGACATACGTCAAATAACTGAAATGTTCATTAACTTTTTATGAAAAACAGGGTTAATTTATTCAATACAAGCTGACACGGCGAACTTCATACGGCCTTGCGTTTTGAATTTTTTGACAATATTCTATAGCATATGTCACCCGGGGATAGTGTAGCTTCCCAAAAGTAAAAGAATTTTTAAATCGGCTCAGTTGTCTTTGTCTCGAAGATTATTCAAAGAAAACACACCAACACACAATCAAATTTATCCTCTCTATATATTTGTATAGAAGATAACAATGACCGCTCCCGTCGGGAATCGAGCCCAGGACATAGACATAGACATAGACAAATCTTTATTCACATCAATAATACAAACAAAATTTACAGCATGAATAAAACCTTAGAAATACCCTATGAATTAAACAATAAAATAATAAAAATAAAATACAACAGAGAAAAAATTGCATGTATTGTGGATGTGAAAGGGCCTTGACTCAGCATATGTACAGTAAGACGTCGACGTGACATCAAAGTAACAGTCAAGATTACTTCCAACTGAGCCACGGAGGCAGTCTAATTGCGTAAGATCTTCGATTTCAATCCGTAATATTTATCATCGAAGGTTGTCCGTTGTACACTTATCGATCGATAACTGTTATTTTGTGAAACAGTACCTAATCGGGTCTAGTCATGGGCGAGAGCGATTAGCGTTTTTGTAAACCGCTGCTACGTTCGTTCCAAATGAATGAATGAATGAATGATATCTTAATTGAATGAGGTTCTTTGATCTTTTTTACATTTTTTAGGCATAGACTCAAGTGTGATGCGTAATTGTTTTGTTTTTACTCTTTTCGATAATACGGAATGAAACCCGGTCTTTTGAGTAACGTGTGAGACACATTCAGCTCATAGATTATTAATAGCATTCATCATCTCAGTGGAGAAACGGCCACTGTTGAAACATGGGCCTTTTTTATGTTACGGGGGGAAATGCCTATCGCATTTCCGGACCTTCGGGGGAGCGTCGGGGGTATGTGGGGCTCGCACCCACTAAAACCCCCCGGCGGCCGTCTTGGCGCTTTTGCTTATTATTAGCGTCCGAAGTTCTTCCCACGCTCAGCTGCTATCAGCTTCGTGCTCGGGGAGGGCATGTTGGTTCCTCCCCGGCTCGCCTTTGAAGATGCGGCGGCATAGTGCCACAAGCTGTGCCACCGTTCATCTTGAGGACGCTTGCTGAGTGCGCGGGCCCCGCCTTTCACACCCACGACCCCAAAGACTCCTTTTAGTCGCCTTTTAAGACAGGCAGGGTATGCCGTAGACCTATCCTTACGCCCGGACCTACACAGGGCTTAACATAGGCCTCGCCCTAAAATTACTACTCGCAAGTAGTGGCGATCGAAGTATGGCTTTTCAAGTTTATTCAACGAAGGACGCAACTTGCGTCCTTCGGGAGTTTCCTTACCTTTTACGACATTTATCTGAGGAGCACCCTATGCTTATATTTTATGCCGCCAACGAACCACACCGCGGAATAATGTTTTTATAGTAATAATCTGGAAAAAAGCAAGATAAATCGCTTCGCTAATCGCTCAGCTCACCTTCTCATGGCAATCCGTTGATCTTCTTAAACTAAAACAGTCGTGCTAGCCAATAATACTTAAGACGCTATATGAGTTTTGAAGGTTTTTTAAATCAAGTAATTCTCTTAATCTAAAGATCGTAAAGATCTGAAATTTCAATATAACCTTTTTGAGGACATAACAAAGTTTTTTATAATTGAGAAACACTAGTGGAATCAAAAAACCTCGATACATTATTTCGTCAAAGATAACCTTTCCAAAAAACTCCAACTAGTTCTTCGAAATGACTTACAAGTTTTTGTTAAAACTACCTAGGAATAATGATAATAAACAAAATTAAATTCTGGTAATTCAGATTTGATTTAAAAGTAATAATTAAAAAGATATTCAATATTTACTACTTTTTCCAATAAAATGTAGTAAACTAGTAACCGATGTGGGCGACTGACATATGACTGTCCTTTGCCCTGAGTATGCTATATCAAAGAGATAGACTCTGTTCATTCGCTCGTTCTATTTATTTGTCGTATATCGTCTTAATGCCAAGTGTTATATCGTATCGAGTCCGTGTCGCGTCGCGATCGGCCCAGAAAGCTGTTTTTAACATAATTTGAAATCTTTACAGTTTTACGTTTGCGTAAGTTTCTTTGGTGCATAATGAAATTTTGAGATAAAATTTATACGATTACTTACCTTCATTTTTATAACTTTGGATTTTCGTAACGAGACAAAAATATAGATGTACCTACTTACCACATATGTATAATCATTTGTGAAAATTATATTTCAAGTGTACCTAATTTTCTATCTTTTAAAAAAAATTACGTGGGCTGGGTGGGTCAAAAGAGCTCATAAGTATATCAATACATAGTATAAAACAAAGTCGCTTCCCGCGTCTGTCCCTATGTATGCTTTTATCTTTAAAACAATGCAACGGATTTTGATGCGGTTTTTTTTAATAGGTAGAGTGATTCAAGAGGAAGGTTTATAAGTATAATTCATGAGCAACATTATAAAATGTGATGCGGTACGAAGTTCGCTGGGTCGACTAGTACTGACTATAATAAAGACCCAAATAAGAGCCATAGTACAGCTAAAGTAGCGCCACACGAACAAAAAAAATCTTTTCAACTAAGGGTAATTGAAAAATGTGAAACTGTATTAGATAATGAAGCCTAGTATTTAAGAGCACTGCAATTGTACTCTGTTGTTGCTTGTACAATACTCGATCGAGGATACTCTGTGAGGACTGTGAATGTCGTGATTTAAAATTTCTCCCTCAAGTCCCTCAACTCGAACGAGTCGCTCTCGAGTACAGATTAATCTGCCCCGGTCCGTGAAATCCTGCGTCGAGTTTATCTTAATGTTTTGAAGTCGGAACTAGACTGTGTAAACCAATTTGGAGGTAAGAGTTCATTTTTGAGGGTTTGGAGTCAAAGCTTAAACTCCGACTCGTCAGTTGAAGTATCATAACGCACTTTATTTCGTCCAAGACGACTTAATCTGCGCAGGAGTCACGCATATCGCTAATCTGTTGTTTCCAGCACAGCGTCAGTTGCGAGATCCGTTGCGCAATGTTGCATGAGTCAACACAACACATTTTTTCTGTACATTAACTTAAAGAATCAGGACAGATTATACAAAATACGTCATTTTATTACAACCTATCTATTATTTTAAAGGATTTCTCCATGGCTCAGTTGGCAGTGACGTGGACTGAGGCGCGGGTGCACCGGGTTCGATTCCCGGCGGGGCGAACATTGTACTGATGAATATCGATGTTTGTTTCCCGGTCTGGGTGTAATGTTCGTCTCTGTATATGTTTCGGTCACCCTAGATACAGGTTCTTCCTAGTAAGGGGCTCTTAATGTTATTGTTGTTATGTTATTAATTTGCCATAATCGTATCGAATGGCAGGCGGGTTGGCGATCGCAGTATGGCTCTTCAAGTATTTCAACGAAGGACGCTGCTACCCGTCCATTTAGTATTCCCTAACTCGCCTTTAATGACTGACACCCGAAGGAGGAGATGGGATGATGGTATTCTATGCCGCTAAATAAAACTCTTCCGTTACTGACCTATGTACTGACTGACTGACTGACAGACAGACAACGCAGAGCCGAAACCACTGGGCCTAGTGGGCTGATATTTTGCAAGTGGGTTCTTGGGGAGTGTAGGGGAGCACTAAGTAAATAATTATAGTAAACTAGAGGCTGCCCCGCGGTTTTTCCCGCGTAGATTTTTCATAAACACAAAATTCCCGTTTTTTCCCGTTCCCGTAGGAATTTCGGGAAATCCCTTCTTAGTGCTCACCTACACTCCCTCAGGAACCTACATGCAAAATTTCAGCCCGCTACGCCTAGTAGTTTCGGCTCTGCGTTGTCTGTCAGTCAGTCAGTCAGTCAGTCAGTCAGTCAGTCAGTCAGTCAGTCAGTAACGGAAGAGTTTTATATATATTGATATTTTCCCGAAATTCCCATGGGAACGAGAAATAACCTTGGATTTTTGTGTTTGTGAGAAATATTTGCGAGTGCGAGATTCTAGTTAATTAATATTATACTTACTTACTGGTAATTTGTCTTGAAGTAGCAATATCATAAACTCTCATTACCTACAACTAAATGTAAAATTGTTGATTCACTGCACAATCTACAATCTAGATTATGCAGTGAATCTAGACTTAGACAGACAGCAGACAAATCTAAAAAGTAGACCATACGCTATGTTATTACTATACCATTGTCTCTAAATATAACATTTTAATTCGCCTCACTTCCTTTCTACTTTTTTGTGGTCGACATGCTCAGAGCTGGCATTGCCAAATCGCTGATCATTTGGGCCATAAGAACTGGGGCAATTTTATATTTCGAAGCAACTATTGCAATCTCAATTTTGATGCGTTCTAAAATCTTGGGTTTATTACTGTGCGAATGGTATAAAATAACTTTATTTTTGTCACAATTCAGTGCTATTTTGAAATCAGCATTATCTCAGACGAAAGTCGTACAGTGGCGGACTAGGACGGCGTAACACTTCCGGTTTTTCTGTGTTGCATAATAGCTCTTGTTCTTTGGTAATACAGTCTAGGGACAGACAAAACTGTTACGCCGTCCTAGTCCGCCACTGTACATTTTAAAGCGTCTCCACAGATCGCCCTAATGACCGCTCATGCTCCATAAAGAACCTAAATTTTAATTTACTTTTTATATCTAAGCAGTTCGCGTTGTAATTGTCTGTAAGTCACTCAATCAGTAACGAAAGAGGTGTAATATAAGTTAAAATGAGATTTTAAACTCTATTCTAGACTTCCTGTGATCTGAAATTATTTTAATACTGTGTACTTATCAGGTTTCAATCTTATTATAATTATGATGTGTTCTAATATGTTCAAACCAATGATTAATTTAGAACTAAAGGAAAAGCTGTTATATTTGTGATAAAGGTTGATTATATTATTATTCTTCTTTTTTTATTTGTATACGGCCTTATTTAAGGCACATTCATTATTATTAATGATTTGATATCTGTAAAATGAAACAAAACAACAATATATTTCATAATTTTTATTAAAATCAGCCTCAACGCAAAGTATATCAATACCTTGACTATACAATACGTATAATACATATACAATAAAAAAAAAACAAGCATTCGAAAGCTAAAACAATGTAACAGTTAATAATACAAAGAAACGGTCTGACCACGTATCGCCAAAGGCGATTTTGAGTGGCGATTACCTTTCGAAAGCCTACGACCGTAATCCGAAGACAAGCCACGTGCCTTAAGATGTTTACAGACTAGCCAATCCCAAGGAAAAACATTCAAGCGCAGCCCGTAATGTCTGTATTTGACACTAGTCTGAATACGTCTTAAGAAACCCAAAGTAAAAAACTTAACTAGTATAATTGATCACATTCATTTTTACTTACAAACTACTAAGGTACTGGTGTGAGATACGCTTAAACGCTTCAAAGATAGGAGTCGCTTGCAAAGTCCAAAATTTAATCTAGCCACTAAAGCGACTGATTAGAAACCTTGAAGAACTTTATTTAAAGTTATTCCTAAAAGAGAATTCATTGAAGATTAAGAAATTCCCCTCAACAATTTCGATCAAATAAGTATCACTTTTAGTTGAAGAAACAATCTTAAGTAAAGTTCAAAAAAGGCCATCAAGAGATCGATATTTTATCAGTTTAAAACAAACAACTCCTTCCAAAGCTCAGCTTAATGCCATCCATGATGTTCAGGCTCATGATGCTCATGATGATCATGATGTTCATGATGCTCATGCTTATGAATGTAGACGGGCACATTAACCTTCACAGGGTAGGGCACTTCCTTGACTAAAGGTACAGGCACGTCCTTGTAAACTGGGTAAGGCTTGTCAATTGGCACCTGAACTTCATAAGGGACTTTCTTCTCTACTGTGTAAGGTACCTTCTTGTATACAGTGTAGGGTTTGGGCACTGGAACCTTAACGGGAACTGGGTATGGCTTCTCAACTTCCACCTTGTAGGGTTTGTCTACTGGAACCTTAACTTCATAAGGCACGTGCTTGTGGACTGTAACAGGGTATGGTTTCTCAACTGGAACGGGGTACGGTTTCGGTACGTAAACGTTGTACGGCTTATCGACTGGGACCTTAACTTCGTATGGGACCTTCTTGATGACTTCGTAGGGCTGGGGCACCTTAACTTCAACCTTGACTGGGACAGGGTATTTCTTCTCTACGTAGTAAGGTTGAGGTACTGGTACCTTGACTTCATAAGGCACTTTCTTCTCGACAGTGTAAGGGGTGGGCACTTTGACCTTGACTTCGTAGGGCTTGTCCACGGGGTACTTGACTTCGTACGGGACTTTCTTTTCAACTGTGTAAGGTTCTGGGACGTAGACTGGGTATTTAACGTACTCCTTGTATGGGACTGGGACCTTTTTCTCCACGGTGTAAGGCTGGGGGTATGGCACCTTGACTTCGTATGGTACTTTCTTCTCTACAGTATAAGGAACATGCTTCTCAACTGTGTAGGGCACTGGCACTTTCTTGATAACCTCAACATGTTTGACGTGCTCGTGATGCTCATGATGATGCTCAACAGGCTTCCAGTCGCCACCGTAGCTGCCGCCACCTTGCCCGTAGCTGCCTAAACCTTCATGCCCACCGAATGAGTGCTGCTCGTGGCCACCGAACGAGTGTTGCTCATGGCCACCGAAGTCACCGCCACCGAAGCTGTGCCCTTCGTCGCCTCCACCGAAACCGCCGCCGTAGGAACCAGTGTCGTAGATGCCGCGTTTGTCCTGTTTCTTATCTTCGGCTGCCTTCGGTGCGCTTTTCTCCTCTGCGGCAAAAGCGACCACGGCCAGAGAGGCTGCTATAACAACCTGGTGACAAAATAGAGAGCTTTTAGATAAATAAATTTTTAATGTTACAGTCACGGACTAATTTAGCGTAACAGTTCCGGTTTTTTCCGTTGTCTATAGGTATATCTATCTATGTTAGTCTTTCGTTAGTGCAGTCAGTAGGCTTCTTGCCTTTTGTAATTGCTAAGAGAATGAAAGCATTTTCACATGATAAGTATACACAAGGATATATCGCTCGCTCTGTCTGTTCAAGAGATTCACGTAAATAGCCGATAAGAGTAATCACAATGTGACTTGACTGCTCCGTAGCTCAGTTGGCAGTGTCTGAGATGCGTATGCACCTGGGTTCGATTCCCGGCGGGTCGAACATTGTTATGATTAATATCGATGTTTTTTCCCGGTCTGGGTGTAATGTTCGTCTCTGTATATGTTTCGGGCACCCTAGATACAGGTTCATCCTAGTTAGGGGCTCTACTGTGTGTAAAAAAAAAGTTACATTTCTTGTCAATTTCATAACCATCAAGAACGGCAATGCAACCACAGCTATTGGTAAGGGTAGTATTTATTATATTGATTGAGTGACTTAGTTATCTTTTTGCTCAGATATATTTTGTTAATACGATCTATAAATTACTTCGAAGCAATTTGCGTACGCAATCATATCAAATTCGTTGATCATTAGTTTAAAGTTATGTGTTTTTAATAGACTGTGTTGATTGGAAAACAGTTGCGAAACCAAAAGAATTTATTACATAACTCTTTAACACTGTGAAGTATTTATTTATTATCTTTACAATATTATTTACTAAGTTATAAAACTGTATTTAGAGTTAATATTTGTTCTGGCATCACGGCAAAAAATATTTTGATGGAATAGTAATAAATATAAGAATACATACGCCTACAAACAGATAAAAATTAAAAAAAAGGTACCATACATAAATACATCCACTAGTAAAAAGTAAAGTAAAAAAATATTTATTCAATATAGGATACAAGATATTGAAAGTCAATTAGACTAATCTAATTAATATTGATAACTTATTTTGTAAAGTTTCCTATACTGCTAGAGGCGAGTTAGTTCAGGGTGCCCACCAATTGGCTCAGACAAACGTATGTTTGCCTTGCCTTACGACAATGGTCGCCTGGAGACGCCCCCAAACGAGCCCTCCTCAAATGATTCTACTCCCTTTCGCAATGACTTTACAGCGTAGAGAAGAAAGGGGTAACCAACCAACTCTACTTTACAATTTATGTTTTTATCAATTCAATATACAAACAAAAATTTCTCGGATCCGTTTTGTAAAGAAGTCATAGAGCGATATGTATCAAATTGCAAAATGCAATCTAGATTCTATGGTGAGTTATAATTAAAACTACCTATTATAAAAGTAAGACCAGTTTAAGGCGATATGCTCCGAAAAGCACGCGTGCAGTGTTCAACTAAGCATTGTAATTTAGTCGTGTTGCCTAATGCTCTAAATAAGACATATACATAATAGGTAATGGCTAATTATGAAATAATACTTTAGATATTTTTTAGAACGTAACGTCTTGTTCGCTGCGTTTTAAGAATTATAGCAAAAGACTGATGATATTTTATGATCCTAATAATTTTTATTAATATGAAAGATTTTAAGGATGTCTGAATGTTTGTTTCATTTCAGGCATAAACTACTGATCTTAATTAAATCGTTAAGAGGTAATGCTGCCAGTATAGCGTATCTTTTTCATCAATTTTGAGTTAATTTTGTATCTGCAAATATTTTTGTTTATTGTTACATAATAATGGTTTGGTTAGATTAACTGAACTGATTAGACTCTACAGTGGCGGTCTAGGTCGGCGTAACACTTCCGTATTTTCTGTCTTCCAAAATAGCTCTTGCTCTTTGGTAATAGTCTAGGGCGCACGAGACCATAGACAAATTTGTTACGCCCTCCTAGACCGCCATTGTACTAACCATAATTGCCAACTGTTTTAACTTCCAATAGTCTACAGATAACGTTTCTTTACACGTATTCTATTACAACTTAATCAATAAATAATATGGAATTAGGATACTAAACTAATCATAAGATCTGAATCTAATAAACTAGTGAAAGCAAAACGGAAGATGTTTTTAATGTGTGCCTACTGCATCATCGAGGCCAGCGCCGGGCCTTCATTACAACGCTGGCCAAGCGTACGAGATTGTTGCATAAGTTTTAGGATTCCTTACTGAAGTAGAGAGTGTGAGTGATTTGGAATTTAGATTAGATTATTTAATTTTATCGTTTATAAAAGTGCATTTTCTCATAGCGAATCTATGTAATCAATACCAGTGTTTAGATAAAAATAGACCAAAAAGTATAAAAATAATCATTTGTAATTAATGCATTGCAGTTTAATTTTTTCTTCTCGTTCGAAATAAGTCCATTAAAAAGAGAATTGAAAAGTTTTGTTAACTAAGTATTTTGTAGTTTTTTAATGGTTATATTTAGTATTAACCATCATATTTGCATACAGTACATTATATTAAATTTATTAATATTAGAATTACCTACATTGAAAAAGGAAAATTTAATAATTAGATATAGAATTTTTAGTATACCCTTTTTGTGTTTTGAACTTTCCCATTTATTTAATAAAACCCAACAAACCTATTAAATATTACGGCAATTCTAATCTAGCGTTAAATAACACATCGTTTTAAACTATGACTAT
This sequence comes from Euspilapteryx auroguttella, assembly GCA_951802225.1. Classification (NCBI taxonomy): domain Eukaryota; kingdom Metazoa; phylum Arthropoda; class Insecta; order Lepidoptera; family Gracillariidae; genus Euspilapteryx; species Euspilapteryx auroguttella. Next base: position 5,900,542 of record OX637662.1, read on the forward strand.
CAATATTGTGCTACTGGTCTTTCATTAAAAACTTTTTGGGCCAATATTTACTTTTCTTTTTCATGCAATTTAATTATGATATAGTAATAAATAATTTCTTTTTTACAAAAAGAGACCCCCCTTCAACGAACTGCAACAAACATAATCCGAGAAATTTTTCTTTTTCGAAGTCGGTTGAAGAAGGTACTAAAACCTTCTCCTGAATGTAACAAAATTAAATATATTACTGAAAACCGCATCAAAATCAGTTCAGCCAAACGCGAGATAATCGCGGACAAACATACATACATACATACAGGTCAAACTGATAACCACCTTTTTTGAAGTCGGTTAAAAAGGCACCAAACTCTAAAATATGTAGAACCTAAGTATATCTAGGGTGCCCTAAATACTAACAAACAATCCCCAAACTAACACATATATGTAGAAGGTATGTAAGGTGTTTTTGTATGGATTTTAGGCACCCTTGATACTGATGACTTGTGTTATTATTATTGTAAAAAAATGTGCCTGTATAGTGAAAAAAATCTCCTTATATAACGTTAATTAGCGATTTAATATAAAACATTGCATTACACACCTAACCACAGCCGTCTCGTGTTGCATTAGTTACGTTGCGCTTACATGCTTACATTTAGCGCACTCCTAGATTTATGAGACATAACATAACGCGGTTTTGTCTAATTTGTGTCACAGTTTATGTTAACCAACATTTGTTTGTATGAATAATTTATGTTCGTTTTATTATTATTCGTTTACGATAAAAAAAAAATGTAAGCAAGTATTAGGAAATATTAATGCATACTCAATTACTCAACTCATATCGTATCGATGATAAATTTTTGGGTCTGGCTTGTAATGTATGTTATTGTAATGTTTCAGGCCTCCTATATACGCTCTACCTAGTTAAGGGAGGTGTGTGTGTGTGATAACTTAATCTTTATAGAGTACAAAGGACAAAACTATAACAAAAATAAATGTGCCGCCAATGCAATGCAAAAATCAACCAGACTACTCTCTCGTTTCTCTTTAATATTATAAATGCGAAAGTTTTTGAGTGTGTATGTTTGTTACTTCTTCACGTCTAAATGGCTGTAGAGATTTTAATAAAATTTTATACGGAGTTAGCTGACACCCTGGATTAACAAATAGGCTATGTATTTTCCTTAAATAAACCGCGGGTAACATGGGGCACAGCTAGTAAACTATTAAACTTCAAGTTACACAATAAACTAAGCTTTATTAATAGCATGCATTCAAGTTATATAACAGCAAGCTATTTGTATATATTTATTTGAAACATTATTAATTGCTTAATTAAGATTGGTTTTTGTTCTTCAATTATCCACTTTCAAGTTTTTTTTTAATTAATACTCAATTTAAGAAAATTTTAATGTGTGTTAAAAGTTCAGTTTTTACTTTTAAAGTAGCAAAGCACTTTTAATGATTGTTTCATGAACTGTCGCATCAACCTAGGTCGTTCCAAGTTTAAGACTGTTTTAGTAGTCTCACTAGCTATTATCTTGAACTGGAATATTAGCTTTATTAGTAATAATACAAGCTGAAATTATTTAATAGCTCAGCATCGGAAATGATTGTTGTTATGTAAAACATTATTATTATATTCGCACTTGACTCGAGTTTTCACTTAAATATGTTTTAGTTAATAATTAAATAATTATTTTTCATGTAACTACGTTTATATTATTAAGTACATGTACATTTCCTAAAACAATATTTTGACTTGACTTTGATTTAAGTAATCCGGAAGTTTAAGTGTTATAAACGACTTATTTAGCTTACTTTTAAGAATTTAAAAAGGCATTTTTGAGTATTTTGGATAGTAAATTTTTGTCAGTTTTCAAATTAGGTACAGTGGCGGTCCAGGACGGCGTAACAGATTTGTCTTTGGTGTCTTCGCCCTAAACTGCATCACCAAAGAACAAGAGCTATTTTGCAACACAGAAAAACCGGAAGTGTTACACCGTCCTAGACCGCTACTGTACCTATACAAGTATTTACTATTTCACAACAAAAGTACTACATACGTTCTTACTTATTTATCGATATCAAATAAAAACAAGTACAGTGGCGGACACGGTCGGCGTAACACTTCCTGTTTTTCTGTATTGCAAAATAGCTCTTGTTCTTTGTTAATACAGTCTAGGGCTGACGAAACCATAGACAAATCTGTTACGGTCTCCTAGTCCGCCACTGTACTTACCTTCTTCGATTATAAAAAAAGGTTTCCTTGAAATGAAAGTGAAGTAATTGAGTACTTACTCTAATTTACCAGCACATTTGCCATGTTTAAAATGGAAAGGAGGCAGACTGGTTTGTAGGCGTGCATTTTCTAAGTTTATCCGAGATGGTTGTATCCGCGTTATAGAGTAACGGAAGTGTTTTCTCTTATTACAGGCGTTATTGGAACAAAATCCTTACTAATTCAGGTAATCGACGCAAACGTTTGTATGTATCTATGGATGACTGTTTGTTTGATGGATTATTGTAAACAAAAACTACTGAATATTTTTTTATAAAAATCTACATCAAAATCAAAATCTTTAATATAAAAATTACTCAATTAGTTTTGATGAAACTTTGAAGCTAAACATCAATTTTTTTCGTAAAGTTTATTTATTCAGTTTTAGTTCGCGAATAGAAACTAAATAAAACATTCAAAAATGATTTTAACAATTCAGAAACAAATGCTTTCCACAAAATGTTGCCGCCGATCTTAAATCCAGATTTCTTTACTTTTGCAAGTCGGTATGTCGTTACTTGATTTATTTTAGAACTTCTTTGTAGCTCTAAATTTTTTTTTTGCTATAAGTTTTTAATTTTCGAAGTAAAATCCTTCTCTCAAACCGATATAAAAATAACCGTTGCATGCGTATCCTCAATCCAATTCGCAAAACAAAAAAATTTCGTGCCACTTTTGTCATTGTCACAGATTGCACTGTCACTTCACTGTTTTTTTTTTACTTTTTCTTTTGTTTCCAACTTACCAGTATCTTCATGTTGATGTGTGTCTCCGCCCTTTCGCCGAAGACTGGTGTGTGAACTGGTAACCAGTAAAGAGGTTATATACCAAACCTCCCACTATAGCATCGGCTAGCGAGAATGTACCGTGTATACTATATGTTTGCAATTTATTCAGATCAATATTAAATGACAACGTTGCATGGAACTGAGCTAAGATGTAGGTGGTATAGTTGGTAACAGTAATGAGTTTTGGCGATGTGCATTTGTTTTTTTGATTTTATTTGCAAAATTTGTTGTTAACGATCCGTGATTAATGGTCCCTAGTATAAATAAGCAATTCTTTTGTCTAACTACATATTTTAGTTCTAAGTACCTAATAAGTACCTTTAACATTTAAATCTTTATAAAACCTATTAAGTATTTGGCGAGGTTAATTTTCATAGTCGCTCTGCAAATAATTGTAAGGAGAGGAACTACAAGAGAGATGCGTTTCCGACTTACATAGGTAGCTAAACAATTTTAATTTTCTGAATTGTTTACAGTGGCGGTCTCATTCAGCGTAACACTGTTGTCTATGGTCTCGTGCGCACTAGACTGTTATACCAAAGAACACGATCTTTTTTTTAAGTACATACTTACATATTTTTTGAAAACGAAATTAGGATTCTTTAAAACATCATTTCATTATTTTAGGGAAAGGCTATGGTACCGTACAGCCTTGTCTTCATTTAGTATTTTCTGCATCTAAATAAGATAAACAAAATTGGTGCAATACGAGTAAGACCCTGATCTGAATTTCCTTAAAAAAAAAACTAACTATTACATGCTATTACACATCGACCTTGCGTCCACTAATTATAATTTCTCCATAAAAAAAAAACCATTTCACGCATATATGTGCGTGGGTTTAGCTAAGGAATTAAATACTATTGAGCCAAGAAGTAAACGAATAACGTGACTTTTTTATAAAATCGACTGGTGAATTATTGTTTGATTGGTACCGAAACCACACGTTTTGTTGGATGTTTGTACTTCATCAATACATAGTACAAAAACAAATTGCTTCCCGCGTCTGTCCCTATGTATGCTTAAATCTTTTAACCTATGCAATGCAACCTAGGATTTTGATGCGGTTTTCATGTAATAGATGAATCACTCTATGAGCAACATAGTAATAGGGTAGGCGGTACAAAGTTAGCCGGGTCTACTAGTACTATATATAGCATTATCGTCATTGTTATTTCAGCCAAAAGACGTCCAGCTGGACTAAGGCCTCCTCCGCAAATCGCCTCAGCGACTAAGGTTGACATTCACAGTCGTGTCGCAGCTCGATGTTCTCCAAAGTGTCGAAATGTAACTTTAAATCGTTTTCCGCTCCAAATTGATATACATAATCGAGTTCCAACTTCGTGACAGTGAAACATATTCTTGACGAAGTATAAGACAGCTCGAGCCAGGACAATCAGTACTCGGGAACGACTTGTACGCGTACCATACTCGACCAAGTAGCCTCCTAACACTGACGTCAACCTGTTCCTTGAGCGAGTGCCCTGCGCTGCCCATTAGTTACCACTATCGATGACTGCTCCGTGGTCAATTGGCAGTGCTGTGGACTGAGTAAGCGTGTGCACCTGGGTTCGATTCCCGGCGGGGCGAACATTGGTATGATGAATATCGATATTTGTTTCCGGTCTGGGTGTAATGTTCGTCTCTGTATATGTTTCGGGCACCCTAGATACAGGTTCTTCCTAGTTAGGGGCTCTGACTGTGATGTGTTATTATTATTATTATTATTTGTTTGCAATTATTTATTTATGACATTGACATTAGTTCTTCCGCGGTTCTCAGCACACAGGGAAACTCCTTTTGAGTTTCTTTTTTTCGCTTTCTGAATTAAAAGTTAGCGACTGTGTCTCGGTAAGCCAATTCTAGCAGTCTCTAATGAAAACTTAAAAAAAAAACGAATAAATTTTAATATTATAGTTCTAATAGATTAAATTACAACGGAACGCTAAAAACTATGGGGCAATGTCAGTAAACTAAGGTAATAATATTTAACGGCAAAATAAGTTGTAAACAAATTTAATTAGGCTTGATTGAGTTATTTTTATGTATCATTTTGTCGAACTTCTTCAATAGGTTAACTTAATATTAAAAGAGGAAATATTGTATTGTGTGGAATACGCTCTGGAACCGTACTGGAACTGGAACCGATTTTTGACAGTGATAACAGAGTTCCAGTTTCAATTCCCGGCGGGGGCGAACATTGTCCCAAGGTTAAGTATCGATTTTTGTTTCCTGGTCTGAGTGTATTTTTAGAATAAGTACATGTTAGATTTAAGTATGGGAATGTATGAGGTTTTATTTACCATATTTTTTAACAATTATATTGATACACATATTCACCGTAACACACACACACACACACACACACACACACACACACACACACACACACAAAACAAACATACCTATAGGTACTCTAGCATTAAATAACAGTGTGAGGACCAGCGCACATTGTGAGAAGGACACCGGACGCTGATCTACAATGATTCCCGATTATGGTACTTCCCAAAAACGCTGAGGCGGCCACCGGGGAGTTCTAGTGGGTGCGAGCCCCACATATGGGCATTCCCCCCCAATATAAAAAAAAAAAGGACCGGCGCACATTTGGCAAGGCGCGGTGATGTACTGAGAGGATAACTGGTATCTAAACTCTATGACGCATGTTTAAAAACAGGTTTTTAATCGAAAAATAATCTAAACTACCTATGAGCATAACGCAACATTGTCATTCTTCCACGCCTTCCTTTATATGTGCGTTCAGCCTAACAAGTGATGTTACATTTAATATTTAACAGTGTTACAAAGTATTTGTGGTTAAATTAGGTAGCTGGTTAGGTTTGCTTCCGACAACAAATATTGTAAATCTAGTTATAACGTAGATACTAGATAGGTAATAATTATTATTATGTATATCTACTGTATGTAGTTTAAACTGTTATTTATTTGGTTTCATATACACGATCACTTTTTTATCGTGGCGGAAACTTTTAGGACTAATTCTTTGCATGTTAAATGACTCAAATAAATTATAAAAAAATAATATTTTATTTTTGATTTTTTTTTGAGAATTTAAAACATTAAAAAACTTATTTAGGGCCGATTGACCCCTAGTTCACCCCCCCGCGCATTGCCCTCCACCCCCTGACTCGTCTGGCACCAGCTTAGCCACCGTAGGTCATTGTTCTGATGCTACACATAGGTTTTAGTTTTTTTTTACAAAAACTTTCGAAGGCCCTCAAGTGAGCACAGTTCATTATTTTTCAATTTTGTTTTCAGGAATTAGTCCAGTATAACTATGCCTACCGTGTGTTAAATTTTCCTCCACGATAAAAAAGTAACCGTGTTTATTTTCAGTTTATATAATAGTGGATACATGGACCTGGTGATATTGGTCATCAATGGTTAGGTTAGTTAGTTTATAGTTAAATATCAAATACGAGCTGTCCCGGCTTACTTTGTTACGCCATAGAATATAAGATACTACTAAAGACTTGGCTCTATAGACTATGTTCTTTTGACTGCCCAGAATCGACGAATAAAAAAACAAACAACAACAACAAACCACCTGTCAAAATATGTAAACAACGGAAAAAATATTGCACCTTGGGTTACATTATTTGAGTTTAAGTAAGAATCCCTAATTTTTTTGAAAATCTGATATAGCCTTTGTCACTCGCGGATAGTGTAGCTTCCTACCAGTGAAGGAATTTTTTAAATCGGTTCAGTATTTCCGGAGCCTATTCGTTACAAACAAACAAACAAATATTTCCTCTTTAATAATATTGGTATAGATGTGTTTTGAACGCTCGCCTCTACGCTTGGAGTTTCCCTGCTTGATCGAATCTGAAATGACGATATCCGCAGTAAAATACTTTAGGCAAACAGGCACGGCACTAGCTCGATGAACAGATGGGCTGTGTGGCCGAAAAGTTCGCGAGTGGCGACCGCGCACCAGAAGTCGCAGAGTATGCAGATGCACCAAAAGGTGGTCAAAAAGACGTCCTGTTGAAGGTTGCTTTAGTTTTAGTACACTGAATGAAGTTCGCACAAGACCGTTCATGTGTCAATCTGTGGGGACGGCCTATGTCCAGTAGAGGAAGTCTGTTGGCTGTAAAGTAAAGTAAAAAATGATTTATTCAATACAGGATACAAGATATCGCTTATTGAAAGTCAATTAGACTGTTCTAATTAATATTGATACCTTATTTGGTAAAGTATCCTATACTGATAGAGGCGAGGTAGTTCAGGGTGCCCACTAATTGGCTCAGGCAAACAATGTTTGCCTTGCCTTACGCCAATGGTCGCCTGGAGACGCCCCCAAACGAGCCCTCCTCTGTCAAATGATTCTACTCCCTTTCGCAATGATTTTACAGCGTAGAGAAGAAAGGGGTAACAAACTCTACTTTACAATTTCTCTCTTTTTTTTTTTTTTTTTGTTCTTATATATGTGACATTACAATTCAATTTACAATACAAAGAACATAAATTAATAAGATTTAAAGTACATACATGAAATAATGAAAATATCGTGCAGAGCTAGACTACTTCCATGCGTCTTTGTCGTTTTCATAATAAAGATGATAATTAGAAGCTTGTTAAAAAAATCGGAACCATAGTAAATATAAAAATCATCCGTACGCAATTAAAATAAATATCAAGTCACTTTTTAGAGCGAAAAAAGAGCAACGCTCGAGCCGCCGCAATTATTGTTACATAAGGTAAAGATGTGGTTCTACACTTGCGGTAGCGGTAGCGGGTGAAGTAGCGATTTTTACTTGACACTCACTGGAGTGATGTTTCTGATAAAGCCAGCTTGAAAGAGCCATACTACGAACTCCAAGCCGCCTGCCTAGTGTGCCAAATATGGCAAACCCTCCTGAAGTGCCCACTAAGTTCTAAGGAAGTTCTAAGATCTTTTTCTGAAAGCTAGACATCGGTGCCTTTAAAATTCTATGCAAGACTAGAGGCTGCCCCGCGGTTTCACCCGCGCAGATTTCTCATAACCACTAAAATCCCGTTTTTCCCGTTTCAATAGGAATTTCGGGAATTTATTCCTTAGTGCTCCCCTACATTCCCCAATTAACCCACGTGCAAAATTTCAGCCCGCTACGGCCAGTAGTTTCGGCTCTGCGTTGTCTGTCGATCAGTCAGTCAGTAACGGAAGAGTTTATATTGATTATTTAGGATAAATATTGATTATCTAGTGCGTCATATTTTTGACTCATATTTTTGATTTCGGCTTACAACCGACTCTCGATATACAATACACGCTTTTTCAAACTTCTCAACTTTCAACAATCACTCACTCATCGCTATATCCTATCACCAAGTCACATAATACGCAGAGCGTCTTCAAACCCGAGCAATTGTGCATATTTGAACTAGTTCAATGCAAGAGGCCTTAATATGCACGCACATTCACTTGGAGACTGTTATTAAACAGATATGTGAGTTTTGGGAGCGACTATTGAAGGTTATCGAAAAATATCTTTTGATTACCTACCTATACCTAAAGTTCTATATAACTAACTATCGAGATGAGAGCTTGTCAATTCATACAAAAGCATTATACTTAGCAGGCTAATAGTTTGTTTATTTTATCTTATAAAAGTGACAGTTATCTTTCTCGAAAGATAAAATTGTAAAAACCAGTGCTCCCTAATAACTTTCATTGATCAAATTTTTTTAAATATTATTCTGGTGACTTAGCTTATTAGCTTCAATTTCTGTGGCCTTAAATGAAACTTTTAGGGATATAGTAATTTACATTTTGGTACTAATTTATTTCTCGTCAGGTAGGTAGACCTAAAAACTACTGAATAGAAAATGAAAAATATTTGGCAGATCTTTAACCGAAGACAAACAAAAAGGAGGACGAATTGAGAACCAATTCGTCGCGTATATTTTTCAATTACAGAATTGCCTTCTTTTATTCCAAAGATCACGAAAGAACCCAGTAATGTTTACGATTTTGCATTTAAAACTGTAAACTAATACTTATAGTAACTAAGTGGTTTCTTTATAAAGCAATTTAAAGAAATTATGCAATAGTAACTGTTTTCATATTTAAGTATAGATGTATTAAGATTAAATTACTTTGCTTTCATCGAGTCAAATCAATTATGGTTTCAAGGTCGTTTTACAAAGATATTAATCTATATCATTTACTTTTATTGTTTTTTTGTGGTTCAGAACAAATGATCTTCGAATGAGTTCAATTTCTTCATGTTTTAGTGCAACCTTGACTTTTATATTGTCCATTATACTTTATAGAGTGAGTATAATAGGCTTGCGTTTTTTACGCAATTTCGTGGGAGTTTTAGGAAGTATTTCCTCGACTTTCTACAACAAACTACAAACCAAAATATCTTTCTCACACAAGCGGTTTATGATCTACGTTATCTGTAAGTCAGAAACCCCCAACTATCTTTAGAACCTGTGTCTGTGTCTAGGTTTCCCGAAACACAATAAGTACCTATGATTTTATCTAGACTGCTCCGTAGCTCAGATGGCAGTGATGTGGACTGAGATACGTGTGCACCTGGGTTCGATTCCCGGCGAGGCAAAAATTGTTATGATGAGTATCGATGTTTAATTACCGGTCTGGGTGTTGTTGAATGTTCGTCTCGTATATGTTTCTGGCACCCTAGATACAGGTTCTACCTAGTAAGGGGATCGTAGTGTGACTCGTTATTTATTACATAAGAACAACCACTTTCTAATTATTTCATGGAATTAAAATTATTTAAATAAACAATCAAAAATTGGTAATATTACAACGAATTAATATTACGAGTCAGAACAACGGCAAAGTAAGTATGTTAATGCATAATTGTAATAAAAGTAAGTGAAATAAAAAAAATGTGCAAAAATATAATAATGACATTGTGAAACCAAACTGTGTGATTTCTTTTTGCGTTTCGTTTTTTCGACAGTTGAAATTGTAGAGCATCCATTTTGAATTTATGTTTCTGGTCTGGAGTGGAATCTCGTATTCATTATCAGACTTGGTAAGAGCAATAGCAGAGCTAAAGTAGCGCCACAGCGATAAAAAATAATATCTTCTAAACTAAGGCAAATATCAATAATAACTCAAATATAAAAATTTAAAAATCCCCGACCCAGTCAGACCCCTGATCAAATTAACTAGAACTAGAGCTAATCATCTTAAGGCTTGGTGGTTCAAAAATTTGTGTTTTTGAGATTTTTTTAAACAATCTGAGACATACAAAATTGATGTCTTCATTCTGAAAAAAATATATGTGTTAGTTAAGGATCTAATCTAGTCATCATACTAAAGGGAAACAGGATCTAATTAATTTTAGTTGATAGAAAAAAATCTCAAAGTTACCCCTTTTTGTTCCGTTTTTTCCATTTTATTTTTAAACCGCTGATTGTTTTTATTTGATTTTTGGAATGAAAATTGCTGACCTTAAATTTTAGACATACTACTATAGTAAGAATTTTTAAGTTTAACGAAAAGACAAAAAACCAGCAAAAACTAAAAAAAAACATCGTTTTCGCGCGGTCCGATGCCATGCCGCGCCGCTCCCTACCCCGTCAGTACCCTTGTGGCCACGGCCGAGGCCGGTTCTGTGTCAAATTTTTGTTTTCGCGCTCTCGTATTTCGTTTTATTTTTATTCAAATGTAAACAAGTTTTGACAACAGATGTCAAAACAATGAACCATAACATCTGATTAGGATCTATATGAAGCTGAAAAAAAACAATTTTGATACCGATATTACATTTAAAAAACCGTCGCATTACAAACTTACCTTTTTTATTTTCACAGACAAAACTTAAATCGTAGGGATGATAGAACAATAGCTGCTGACGAAAACTTGGTTGTTTAACTGTAGCAGCGAGCGGTCTCAGATCAGACAGTGATATTATAATATTATATAAACATACATAGACCTAAATATTTTACACAAGTTATTTTGCGTATAGTGCTTGATAGCTCAGACTTGCCTTTGGAAAGTTTAATAGCTCGAATTTCTGCCATCTTGGTTTCAAAATGTTGGTAGGTATGTCATTTTCGTTATCAGCGAACCCGGAAATCTACTTATTAAATAATTTTTCTCGTAAAAAACCTATATACTTACAATGCAATATACGCGCTACCGCATCCAGTGTGCCCGCCAGTTTGAGATTTAAACAATAGATAATAGAGGTACACAACAATTTTATTTAATCCAACAGTACACGCAAAATCATACCTACAATATAATTAAAAACAAAAAACATAGTTTACCTTCAGTTTACATATTTAACTAAAATAAAATAACATGTATGTAATGTAAATGTGCATGGCGTGCCAGAGAAGAGGCCTTTGTCCAGCAGTGGGCTCTTACAAGCTGATGATGATGATGATGAATGTATTGTCAAGCCTTTTTTTCTGGCTTACTCCGCACTTTAGGTATAAACCTGCAAGTACGTGCGGCGGCAATACGGAAGCGCAGCGTTCTACTTTGTCTATGCCTAAATACAGAATGTCAAATCAGAAGAAACCCAAGTTTCTTAAAATTAAAAAAATATTTAAAAAAATATATTAAGTACATTTTCAGAAATAATTAAATTGTGTACTTCTTACAATATTAATTTATTTTTTGAAAATAACACCATCTTAATGTGATCCGTTACAATAATTGTAATTATTAGAGGTACAATTGCGGCACTCATGCAAACGAACGTCTAAAAACTTTTTTATCAAAAAATTAAACCGCCGAAAAAAAACCGAAATGCATAAAATAATAATATAATTACTAAGTTCTTAAAGTTATGTAGGGTATACCAAGTAATTTTAAGTCGGATATCCGATTCGGATATTTTCTTTTTGATCAATAATTGTCTTCGGATTAGTTTTTATTTTATTAGACTTTAGTCTAAAGACCCTCTAAGAAAACCCTTTAAGAAAAAGTCCTTTGAAGTCAGATCTGGTGGTGGCCAGGGAATGACGACTACTCTTAGAGAAATAAATTACGGACGATAGGGAAAGTGGTTTAAGAGATGTATCTATTTCCCGCATTTATAGGTATGTAAACATAGTAAATTGAGCAAAAAGTTATCAACTCAAACTATATAGTAATTTGTATGTAATGTTTTTTGAGTCACAAAATCAAATTAAAACAATCAGTAGTGTATTTCTAATGGAAAAAAACACTACAAAAAGGGTTTACTTTGTTTTATTTCTACAGAGTGAAATTCATTAGATCTTGTTACTTTTTAATAACTTGTCTAAACTAAATCCTACATCTATATTTTTCAGAATTAAGAAATCTGTTTTATATTTCTCAGATGGTTTAAAAAAAAACTCGTTATTACAAATACCTTACCTAAACGCAAATTCTTGTTAGCTGAAACGAAAATCGGAAAGAAAAATTGTGCGGTAGGTATAAACATCTCGATTTAACTTCGGCTTGTATGAAAAGTAATAAAATTTAAAACTGCCGCGACATTTCGCATTTCGACGCGCGCATGTCACAGCTGCGAGGGTGGGGGACCCTCATACCTAATTAGGTAAGAAGCTTCAAACTACAGGTCCTTAAAAATATCATGGTTACCTTAACATATACTTTCAATATCATTAGTAACACTGTACCAAATTTTTATTTGATAGGACAAATGGAAGGTAGTTAGATCCTCTCATCCATTATTCAAGAGCTCATCATCTTCAAATGGCAGATCAGGTCATGGATACCTTAAAATATACTTTCAATATCATAGATGTAACATGGTACCAAATTTCAAATCAATTGGACATAAGGAAGCTAGTTAGATCCTCTCATCCATTATTCAAGAGCTGATCATCTTCAAACCGCTGATCAGATCTTCATCAGACATGGCTAAGAACATTCGGCCTGAAATTATCTATGATACAAAAAAAAACTAAACGAAAATCGGTTCAGCCGTTTGGGCTCTACGATGCCACAGACAGATACACAGACAGACCGACAGATACACACGTTAAAATTATAACACTGAATTTTTCGTTCGGGGGTTAAAAATGTGAAACAGTAGGTACTGATAATACTGGAATAGGTATTCCACTATACAAATAGCAGCCTAGTATTTTTAGGGCACTGTTGTATAGCTTTTAGGTTAGAGACAAAAGCAAGCCTAAAAGATATACAAGTGCCCTAAAAATACTACACTGCATTATCTAGTGGAATAATGTTTCACATTATTAATATTTGCCTTAGTTTGGAAAATATTAATTTTTTTCGCGGGTGGCGCTACTGTACCTGTGCTATGCCTCTTAATTAATTATGTAATTTATTGACTGTACAGAAGATTTATATTAAAGCATAGTTACGATATTAAAGCATGTTACGCTTATTTGCATGTCTGGCGTTTTAGAGTTCCGTACGATGAATTTTGATTTGCCTAAAAGTACTTGTCAAAATGTTTTATCAATATACAGGGAGTTTCTGACAAGGCGGTAATAAATGAAATGGGGGGCTCGGCAAAGCATAACTAACAACTTACCCAAAGCAACATAGGTCGAAATATCAAAACAAAAATCAGCTGTCCCGTACATTGACCCCGTCAGCTGATCGAACAAGTGTATGGAACAGCTGATTTTAGTTTTGAGATTTCGACCTTTGTTTCTTTGGGAAAGTTGTTTGTTATGGTGAGCTGAATCCCTCCTTTCATTTATTACCGCATTTTCAGAAACACCCAGTTTATCGGCTGCTTAAAAAAAAACCTAGTAACTCGTTTTAACAAAAATGTTCAGGAAAGCCAAAAAACGGGTCGTCCAGTTTAATTCGTTGCCCTGAAGTAACCAGACGCAATAGCGATTTGGGTGTTTGACCAAAAGTTTGACTATATTGTTGACTATAGTTTGTAGTACTTGTAATCGTGTTAGAAGTTATAGTTACACTTAAATTGATCCCACTATTTTTTTTTGAAAATTTACCTAAATATGACAATGAAAACAATTTCAAAACGTAGTATTTCACACTTAGTTAATACAATCTCTGAGTAAATTCTCCACTTTTTATAGCATTTTATATTTTTAGTTGTACGTTTCGAGAGACAAATGTTATTTTTTGAAGTAGATTCATTTAAAAGTTATACAAATGGTTTATTTGTGCGAGAATTTAGTTTTGGTTACGATTTGGTTACGACTGGGGGTTAATTCAGCCAAATTTCCCTTCTTTGACTTACTGTTACTAAATTCCATCAAAATTTGATTGATTTTATAATCGGCGCCAAATTCAAAACATAGTAAGTCAGCTTTCAAATTCATAATCTAGTAAGACAATGGAGTTGCTAGGTTTTTAATGAATCTAGGGCTAACATTCACAATCAGTGTTTTGGGGCTAGGGCTACGTCGTTCTAGTTCAATTATCCTGGCTTGAATCGTCTCATACTCCGTTGAGCGTATCCTTCACTTCCTCAAAGTCGGAACTCGATTTTCCATATCAATTAAAAAAAAAAACACATCACACTCAGAGCCCCTAACTAGGAAGAACCTGTATCTAGGGTGCCCGAAACACACTCAGACCGGAAACAAACATCGTATTTCATCATATCAATATTCGCCCCGCCCGGGAATCGAACCCGGGTGCCCACGCTTACTCAGTCCACATCACTGCCAACTGCCATTTGAAGCGGAGAACGATTAAAGTTATATTTTGATACTATAGAGTGCTATTCAACCAAGAGTTTCATTAGATAACCCTGCAGTATAACCCCTACCTGTCGTAAGACGCTACTCAGAGGAGACCCCGGGTCGTTGGGTGCACGAGGCGGGGCCTTATGCATCCATACAACGGCCCCGAGAAGAGCGACGGAACGCGCGGGTGTCCCGTTTCCGTCGTTGAGCGTTGCACAAGCAAACCACGCTCCGGGGGGATGACCACCATGTCCCCCCAAAAACAGGCTTAACAGCCGATGCTGGAGGGGGTCGCGGAGATGAATTAGCTCTAATAGATCTCCCGTGAGTGACCCCCTTGCCAACAGCCGAGGTGGACACCGGCGGGGTTTTAGCTAGGCGAACCCCCGGGGCCGCAGGGTACTCGTTAGGATTTTCCCTGCCTTAAAAAAAAGGTTTTCATAAGATCCCTCTCAAACAAAGCCTAATTATATGAACACATGTAGAGACTGTAGCTCTCTCATTTACGTAAGTTTAATGGTCTCTTAGATTAATTATTGTGAAACTGTATCAATTAGGTAACGGAACGAGGTATCGGATTGTTTGGATAACTGTCCGTCTTTATACGTTTATTTACATTTACTTTAATACATAACTTATCAATCCTTTGTGATCTGGAAGCAGTGTTCTATTTATAATTATGTACTTATGTGTTTTATTATTTATTATAATTTTTTGTAAATACTTGTATATAAAGATAGGTATTTATATTTAGTATTTATAGGATATGAGATACAACAAAAATATTTACTAAATTATCTTTAAAAGATTGTATTACAGCTATAAATTAAATACTTATACTTACAATATATATAAAACTCTTCCGTTCTGACTGACTGACTGACAGACAACGCAGAGCCGAAACTACTGGGCGTAGCGGGCTGAAATTTTGCATGTAGGTTCCTTAGGGAGTGTAGGTGAGCACTAGAAAGGGATTTCCCGAAATTCCCACGGGAACGGGAAAAAACGGGATTTTTGTGTTTATAAGAAATCTGCGCGAGTGAAACCGCGGGGCAGCCTCTAGTTAAAAGATAAGATAAGATAAAAAAACGCTTTATTGCTAAAATAAAAACACTTTGTGGACGAAATCTATAATCAAATGCAAGCAAAGCTTTCACTCAGTCTGGATGCATTTCATCAAACGATTGCTAATTTTACTGCGCGCAGACAGGCTGACATTCACAGTCGAGTTGTAGCTCGAACTCGCACTCCAAAGTGTCAAATTAAATCGTTCTCTACTCCAAACTGATGTACACAGTCGAGTTTCGACGCTCGAGCCAGGATAATCTGTACTCGAGAACGACATTCAGTCATCTGTCAATTAGAGTAGAATCATTTGACAGAGGAGGGCTCGTTTGGGGGCGTCTCCAGGCGACCATTGTCGTAAGGCAAGGCAAACATTCGTTTGCCTGAGCGAATTGGTGGGCATCCTGAACTACCTCGCCTCTATCAGTATAGGATACTTTACGAAATAAGGTATCAATAGTAATTAGATTAGTCTAATTGACTTTCAATATGCGATATCTTGTATCCTGTATTGAATAAATCATTTTTTACTTTACTTTACTTTACAGTCAGTGTTTAGAGGTTACTCAGTTGAGTATGATACTCGGACAAGTAGTTCCCGATTAGTGATAATAGAAATAGAAAGAGAAAACTTTATTTGTTAACACAAAGTTACAGGTGGTAGAGTAATAATTATTTAGAATCACTGTGTTAGGCCATTTTCAGGAATACAAATTTTTAGAAAACTTAAAAATATTAACATTTTAAAATATTTATGTGGTAACTGTAGGAACCGACAAATATTTAATATTTAGTGGTAATTACTTAACAAATGAAATATAATCCTATCTCGAGCTGTCTTATACTCCGTCGAGCATATGTTTCACTGTCACAAAGTCTTAACTCGACTATGTAAGTATCTCAATTTAGAGCAAATAACGATTTAAAGGTACATTTTGATAATTTGGAATGCCAGTTCGAGCTGAAATACGACAGGGAATGTCGGCCTAGCTCTAGCTGGCACGCTTTCTAGAGTTGACTCCATAAATTGAATAGGTACATAGATAGAGTAGGGTGGGTATCTCTAAAGCGTTACAGAAACTCGTAACAATCAGGAGTGTCTTCACAGATTCGCAGGGCGCTGGCGACCAATCACCGCGGGGATGAAAGTTGGCTCCAATTCAATTAAACTTGGCCCAGCTTATCTGATGAGGCTGGAGCGAGAGGCGCCTGTCGTAACGAGATGGTGCAGGGTTGCCGCTTGTTTGCTGAAGAAATATTTAATTTAATAAATAGTAAATAATAAAAAATAATAAATAGTAAATAAAAAATAAATAGTAAAATCTGGCAAAAAAAAGTACGGTTAGGCTTGTAAACGGTTTTTTTTTAATTGTTGTAATATGTTATGATTGTATTTATGCGTTTATAAATAATTCATTATTATAACGCATGCAAACAGCATGACTGACTGAAATAACATAAATGTCTATATGATTATTATTTGATTATTCTATACTAATTCTAAATATAATCAATATTATTAGATCCATGTTCCATCTTTCACAGACTCTTTTTTGATACGCTGTTATGTAACGCTGTATTTTTAACCGACGAAAAAACAAAAAGGAGGAGGTTCTCAATTCGTCGCGTATATTTTTTTTTTTAATCATTATCAGCAAAACCACAGTTGAATCGCTACCAGGACAAACATTGTGAGGAGATTTTCCCGTACGAGAAGTTGGAAAGTACCGCATGGTTCTTCTTGCTTTTTGAAAATGCCCGTCCATCGGTGTTTCCCTTGGTTGTCTTTTACGACACCCATGGGGGTAAATGGGTTGGTGTAATCCTATGGCGCCAGCCGCCACGTATAAATTGCCTTCCACCTCCCAAGAGTGGCAATGACGGCAAATTATTCCTCAACCATTTTTAATTTTTGTTGTCTTTGCGGCAATATTTGGGGAAGACCTATGTCCAGCAGTGGAAGTTTATCTAATTATCATGAACGATGTACAAATATTTTTAAATACTTTTATATTACGTAATGATCCAATGATCCGGATCCTGTTGGGGCTGTCGTGGAGGTGCAGTGCGTCAGGAATGTTTGCGGAGGCGCACGTGGACGGCTTTCACGCGATCATAAGGAAACGGTGTGCCTCTCTCCTGCGCCGCCTCCGCGCCAGCACCAACGGGCTCCTGAGGGTGTTTGCCGATCGATGGGACTCCCCGATGCTGCGACATTGGGTGAAGTTAAACACCGATCGGTAGCACTTTTGTAAGTATTTGTAAATAGTAGTAGGTTAAGTTTAACACTAGTTCATAAGTTGTTTTGTAATTACTAACTCACTATGGATCCTATCCGAAATAAAATTTTATTATTATTATTATTATTAATGCACACACAACCCTACATGCAGTCTGCCAAAATCTGCAGAAATGCGGAGCGTCAAAATCCTCATCCCAGAGCGGATCGTCGGAAAACTTGGCTCGTGACGTTGTCGTGACCCCTGAACCAAGCCTGTGTCTTCATCTCCTTAGTGAAAGATTAACTTTCAGTAGGTAAGTTTGTTTGACGAATCTTTATTTTAGAGGCCTTTTACACCGATGTGAGCGCCATTTGTGAAAAAAATATGATTTAATCTCGCTTAGTATTTTTAAGAGTTCTGTAAATAACATAATAATAAATAAGAATAGCTAATATTATTTTTTTTTATTTAATGTAATGTTACCTTACATCCTTGTAAAAGTACTTATAAATAGAAGTGCATAGAATAGCATATACCTTTATTTATATACTTAGGTATTTCCTTTTCTATCTAAGTATCTACTTACCTACTTAATTATACTTTTAAAAGGAGAATATACTGGGTGTTTCTGACAAGGTGCTAATAAATCAATGGAAGGATTCTGCTCACCATAACTAACAACTTTCCCAAAGCAACATAAGGTCAAAATCTCAAAAAAAATAACAGCTGTCCCATACATGGTTCGATCAGCTGACGGGGTCAATGTACGGGACGGCCGATTTTTGTTTTGAGATTTCGACCCATGTTGCTTTGGGAAAGTTGTTTGGTATGATGAGCATAATCCCTCCTTTGATTTATTACCGCCTTCTCAGAAACACCCGGTTTAAAAAAAAACTAGTGGGCCCCGCAGCTTCGCCAGCGCATTTACCCTTGAAACATAAAATTCTCAAATTTCTAGGGGAATTTCGGGAAACAAGTTTTCTATGTCCTTTTTCAGGCTATATTTCTCTACCGATTCAACAACTAGCCAAACCAAACCATCCCCCAAACAATACAAGCCAGACTCCGTGTAGCGTACAGGCGACCGCGGCGTATCTTCCAATCCCTAGGGCCTACATATCAAGGGACACAGGGACGTGGGGACGTCCCACTAAACTTATCAGCCCCTTGCAGCAACTTGCCGCCCTTTCCCGCCTCGTCCCACCTGCCGGAGCTTAGCGCCTGCGGTGTTTTGTTGAGCTAAAATACGTTTATACAAATTGCTCATTAAAATTGGAATGAAATGAAATAACGAAATACTTTTACACTAAGGATATGGGATAGAGAGAGTAGCTGTTATTTTCATGTACAGTGGCGGACTAGGAAGCCGTAACAGATTTGTCTATGGTTTCATCAGCCCTAGACTGTATTACCAGAGAATAAGAGCTATTTTGCAATACAGAAAACCGGAAGTGTTACACCGACCGTGTCCGCCACTGTACTTATTAATTTATTTATAGCTTACTTCCATATAATTGTGAGAGAGTTGTTAAGAAGGCGCTGCTGCAGCCGCGATACTTACTAGGAGGGCCAATTACGATAAAAAAAATATATATATGGGTAAATGACCCTCTAGATATATCTTGCTTAGAATTTTTAAGGCACTGTCGGGTAGCTTTTAAGATAAAGATCTTTGAAATTTACGGTTTTGAACTAAAAGAGGCCACTTTAGGCATCAACAGTATATTCCTTACATTTTGAACCTGAAAGATTAGCACAGCAGATCCTTAAAAATTCTAAGCAAGATTATCTAGTGGATCATCATTGTAAACGCAAAAAAAAAGGAAGTGCCTACCATTGAATTTACAGCAACGAATACGTTGTTTAAAATATGTATTCATGTTATTAAAATCACATTTCGATGCGAAAATTTTCAACAAAGATGAATTATTTTATTTAATTCTGAAAACCGCAAATCGAATCTGTCTCCGATTCCAAATACAAAAAGTGATATACCAATATTTTAGATGCCAATGAACTGTAGCTCAAACGCAGGTGGTTTTATGAGTTATTTTTCCGTGAACAGAACACAATAAACTTTTATCTGATAGGTATTGGGTAGGTAGGGGCGAGTGGGAAAAATGAACATCCAATGAAAATGAACGGAGTGAGAGCCGTGATAGCATAGCAGCAGCAGCTCAATGGACGCGTGGTTCAATTTTAGGGCTGCCTATAAAATATTTTAATTTATATATTGAAAATTGAAATAAAAAATTGTTTTATTTAATATAGGATACTTACAAGAAAGTATTACCACAGTGTAACAATATACTTCCGTATCACATAAATGTAATAAGTCAATTACGACTACCTACTTCATTCATTTTATTGCTTAAATAAATACATCTGTAGCCTCTGTACGATGTAGGTACCCATGTTAAGCAACCTCTGTATAATATACTCTTTGTCATCTCGATCTGTAACCGAACACGTTAGCCACTTCCACTTATCAGTTGCTATTAAACCATAGTCAAAACTACACCTCTGCTTTAGTGCCGATAGTGGGAACCTTCACCCTTCGGAGTCAGATCAAAATAATATTAACTAAAGAAATTGATAAAGTTTGTGTAGCAAGCAAAATAAAAAAATTCTAAACATTTACTTATAATCAATTAAAATCCACTTTTAATTTCATTTCATCTCAGCTAAAAAAACGTCACCACAGACAGATCTTTCAGGAGTACTAACTAACGTAGTAGTAGAACTAAAACGTATTCTATGCCGCCACCATATGGCAAGAAAGTACATACTTTCTTTTCAACGCGCGTACAGCATGACAAACGCTCTCACACGTTATATTTTAAACTTTATAGCTAACTAGAGGCTGCCCAGCGGTTTCACCCGCGCATATTTCTCATAAACACCAAAATCCCGTTCCCATGGGAATTTCAAGAAATCCTTTCTAAGTGCTCCCTTACACTCCCCAAGGAACCCACTTGCAAAATTTCAGCCCGCTACGCCCAGTAGTTTCGGCTCTGTGTTGTCTGTCAGTCAGTAACGGAAGAGTTTTATCAATAGGCAACCCTAGAAAACGTAGCGCGGTTATGGGCTGCTGCGGTTGAGCGGGAAAAATTAAAAAAAAAAGAAAATTCAGTCGCATTGGCCCCTGACGTTCAATTAACGCGGGAAGCCGGATTTGTGGCTCCACATTGTGACAGTTGCTGGATTACTCTCCTGATTCGCTTCACACTCCAGTAGACTGTAGATTGTTTCTTTTTTAACCCCCGAACGAAAAATTCAGAGAGGGGTGTTATAATTTTAACGTGTGTATCTGTCTGTCTGTCTGTCTGTGTATCTGTCTGTGGCATCGTAGAGCCCTAACGGCTGAACCGATTTTCGTTTAGTTTTTCTTGTATCATAGATAATTTCAGGCCGAGTGTTTTAGCCATGTCTGATGAAGATCTGATCAGCGGTTTGAAGATGATCAGCTCTTGAATTATGGATGAGAGGATCTAACAAGCTTCCTTATGTCCGATCGATTTGAAATTTGGTACCATGTTACATCTATGATATTGAAAGTATATGTTAAGGTAACCATGACCTGATCTGCCTTTTGAAGATGATCAGCTCTTGAATAATGGATGAAAGAATCTAAGTAGCTTCCTTATGTCCGATCGATTTGTAATTTGGTACCATGTTACATCTATGATATAGAAAGTATATATGATAAGGTAACCATTACCTGATCAGCCGTTTGAAGATGACCAGCTCTTGAATAATGGATGAGAGGATCTAACTAGCTTCCTTATGTCCGATCGAGTTGAAATTTAGTACCATGTTACATCTATGATATTGAAAGTATATATGTTAAGGTAACCATGTCCTGATCTGCCGTTTGAAGATGATCAGCTCTTGAATAATGGATGAGAGGATCTAACTAGCTTCCTTATGTCCGATCGAGTTGAAATTTGGTACCATGTTACATCTATGATATTGAAAGTATATTTTAGGGTAACCATGACCTGACCTGCCGTTTGAAGATGATCAGCTCTTGAATAATGGATGAGAGGATCAAACCACCTTCCATTTGTTCTATCAATTAAAAATTTGGTACAGTGTTACTTCAATGATATTGAAAGTATATGGTAAGGCAACCATGATATTTTTAGGATGATAAGCTCTAGTTCTATTTAAGTTGATGAGGGGTCTGACTGGGTCGGGGGTTTTTAAATTTTTAAATTTGAGTTATTATTATAGAAAACCTATTAAGTATCTATAAAGACTTAAGTTGAGAGTCATACATAGCACAGCACAAGAAGCGGCACGCGAGAAAAAAAGTGAAACAGTACAAATTCCACTACATAATGGAGCCTAGTATTTTTAGGGTACTGTAATGTTGTATAGCTTTTATTTAGATTTTAGCTGTTGTTTTTTACTAGAGAAAGCTATACAAAGTCACAGAGTATATAATACTTAACCACAAAGTGTTGCTAATAACAATCGATTAGAAGGTATAGATGTTGATCGCGGGAGGCGCTACTTTAGCTGTGGTGCTATGTAAAAGCTAATTTAAGAAAAATAATTTATAGGAACAGTCGACCCGGTGAACTTCGTCTTATGCCTTACCAATAACTTTGTTGTGCATGTGTTATACATATAAACCTACCTCTTGAATAACTCTATATATTAAAAAAACCTCATCAAAATCTGTTGCATAGTTTTAAAGATATAAGCATACATAGGGACAGACGCGGGAAGCGACTTCATTTTATACTATGTATTGATTGATGATATTGATATTAGGTAATATATGGAAAAATTACCTTAGTATTAAACATGTACAGTCAAGGACTAGGAGGCCGTAACAGATTTGTCTATGGTTTCGTCAGGCCTAGACTGTATTACCAAAGAACAAGAGCTATTTTGCAATACAGAAAAACCGGAAGTGTTACGCCGACCGTGTCCGTGACTGTACTTAAACACGTAAGTAGGTAGGTACAGTGGCGGACACGGTCGGCGTAACACTTCCGGTTTTTCTGTATTGCAAAATAGCTCTTGTTCTTTGGTAATACAGTCTAGGGCTGACGAAACCATAGACAAATCTGTTACGGCCTCCTAGTCCGCCACTGTACCTAGATGAAATGGGTATGAGGCAAATAAGTGAACATGTGTAGGGAGGACCCTTTGCTATTCGTTAATCAATTTGCGTATGTAAAAAACCATCTCTCACAACGTTTTTGAAAGACAGACCTACTGATTTTGTGTCTAAGGACATAAAGGCCGAAAATCATGTTATGTCCTAAGACACAAAATCAGTAGGTCTGTCTTCCAAAAACGTTGTATTACAATGTGGGAGATGGTTTTTTACATACGCGAATTCATTTACATACAATTTCATTAAAACTTGATTAAAAATGAATACTTTCGCCAGAATAATTAAAAAACGCAAAAAAAATTGAACTTCGTGCCAGACCGAGAGTTACCGTTAATTCGGTGCACAAGAGAGCTATAAAAAAACTAAGGGCCCTTAAACAACTCAAAGATCACAATCACAACATTGCATTCAATAAAAAAGGTAGGTACATAAAAATGGTCGAGTTCTTCTAATAAAAATTGTCTAAAACCTTCAGTTAATACTTATTCGAACAATATATACTTGAGAGAGGTTGGAAACCGCCGATATACTTACAACAATCCCAATTTATTTATTTACGAGCTGTCCTGGCTAACTTCTTTACGCAATATAAGATGATGACATGACAATAAATAAATAAATAAATAAATAAATAAATAAATGATACTTAAGACTTGGCTCTATAGACTTTGTTCCTTAGACTCCCCTTAATGGGCGAATAATGAAACAAACAACAACAACAAACCACCTGTCAAAATAAAATATGTTAAACAATGGAAATAATTTGCACTCTATGTTACTTTATTTGAGTTTAGAGTTTACTCAAAGATCCCTAATTTTTTTGAAAATCTAATGGCTTATGTCACTCGGGGATAGTGTAGCTTCCCAACCTCTTCCCAACAGTGAAAGAATTTTTCAAATCGATTCAGTATTTC
This sequence comes from Euspilapteryx auroguttella, assembly GCA_951802225.1. Lineage (NCBI taxonomy): Eukaryota > Metazoa > Arthropoda > Insecta > Lepidoptera > Gracillariidae > Euspilapteryx > Euspilapteryx auroguttella. The sequence goes on from OX637662.1 coordinate 5,924,553, forward strand.
CGGAGCCTATTCGATGCAAAAAACAAACAATCAAATCTTTCCTCTGGTAATAAATTAAATCTTTGGAAATAATGTACTTAGTACCATTAAGACTATGTTCCTTTGCCTGCCTAGATTAGGCGAATTAAAAAAAACTACACCCATCAATCAATCAAATCAACTTGAATCCATCCGCCATATCATCAGTCAACCTTTTCAATAGGGATGCTCGATGCTAAAAAAACATCGATGTTCGATGATCATCGAACCCAAAACATCGATGTTGGGCAACACCTTTTTTTGTACAGACATCGGTAAGGGTTAGCAAACGAGTTTTTTGTTCATGTTTGGTTGCGTTCAGAAATTAAAAAAATAAGCTGTGGATGCATTTATTTAAAAGATTACATACATATATTGTTGAGGTTTGTTGATCACAACTTTGAGAAATCGATTTCTTCCAGTGGCCCGTTGTTGATTTTGTGTTTGTAACATCGATGTTATGATGCAAAACCGATGTTTCGCAGTGTGATATAACGACATTGGTGGGAAGCAAAAAGAAGATGTCGGAATTTGGTTTCTCAATTTTCTAAATTACTTTTCCGTGGCTATTACTGTACTAGTGTGGTGGAATTAATGTAATAATGTACCCGTTCTGGATAACTTTGTAGTGAAGTAAGAAATAAAGGAAGTCGCTTCTGATTAATTCTGATCGATGTCCCGTGAAGAAGTCCGTGTGAACATTCAAATGTGAGACCACCGTCACATTTCAATTAGTTAGGAGGTTAGAAACCTACATATAATAGGTTAAGAATACCTAACGCAACATCGATGTTAAAACAACTATGTTTTGTCTCGTAATATCGATGATTATCTTATCGTGAGCATCGAGCATCCCTAATCCCTAATTTAAATTTGATTGGTTTGGTTGTCGTGGTTGTTGTTTTGTGCATTGGATCGGATTTGGTTTTTCTTTTCACAGGCCGGCCACCTTCATTTAACAATAACTGAGAACATCATCAACTATTGTACCTACCTATTTTTTTTATCTTTAGTAAGTAAATAAAAGTACATTCCAATGAATTGGCTTCTTTTTATCATATCAGTCTAGAGTACTGAAACGTTTGCTTGTTTTTCTTTTTGAAGGAGTATAGCAAGCGAGGCAACTATCTGAGACGATATAAATATGGCAAAGAAGCAAAACAAGCCGAAAGATGTTAAACCAGCAAAGAAAGCGGCTGAGAGATCATTCTCGGTAAGTAAAACACCGGTCAGTGGGTCATAAACAATTTACTCAGATTGAATTCAAAAGCTTTTCCGACATAACCTCGACACTCCGCCGCGCCGCCGGCAGGCCACCTTTACAACGGGTTTCCTTTCGTAAAAAAAAGATGCTCACTCAATCCAAATGTTTGTTGAACTTTGGGTCCAACCCAAACTGTAATTTGAGATTAAGGGGTCGTAAGTGCATAATATGCACTGTCTGATAGTAAGGGTCAAAAGAGCATAATTATTATTTAAATAGTGTACTTTTTCTGGTCAATATGACAATATCTCAGTGTTGGATAATTTATGTTTTTGTATTATTATTTTTTTACTTGAATAGAATAAACAAATATTACCTACTTATTGTCTTCAATACATAGTATAAAATAAAGTCGCTTCCCGCGTCTGTCCCTATGTATGCTTTAATCTTTAAAACTATGCGACGGATTTTGATGCGGTTTTTGTTAATAGATAGAGTGATTCAAGAGGAAGGTTTATTAGTATAACACATGCACAAAATACTAATAGGTTAGGCGGTGCGAAGTTCGCCGGGTCGACTAGTAAATAAATAAATTACACAATATTTATCACCTGTATATTGCTTTTCAAACCACACTTTTTCATTGCACATAGTTATGTGTATAAAATAAGTAGATACCTAGTTAGGTACCTGTACTAGGTTACTTGATAGACTTTTAAAAATGCATACAAATATATGATACAAGCATCAATATACAGCATTTGGGAGGAACAAAGTTTTTTGGTCAGCTAGTCCATACCAATATTATAAAGAGAAAAGATTTGAATTTTTGCATTGAATAGGCTCCAAAAGTACTGAACTGTTTTGAAAAAAAAAATCTTTTTTGAGAAGCTACATTAACCCTGGGTGTCATTTATTAGGCTATAGAATATTCTCAATAATTCAGAACGTAAGGCAGTACGAAGTTTTCCATGTCAGCTAGTAATTTATAAAACCATCTTTCAGATTCTGTCGCTGTTCCTATTATTATTAACAATAGGAGTGGCTTTCTTCATGCACCGAGCTTATAATTTCTTGACGGAGTCTGTTGAAGCCCCAATCTTGGATCGCGACGAATGGTGGGGGCCTTATCCAAAGGAAAACCAAGAGGCTGTTCGTCCGTTCAAAGTTGAATTTTCGGATGTGGTGAGTATATTATAATTCCTTTATTATTTAACAAGAACTAAAAACTTTTTGAGTGGCGACCGCGCTCTGACAGACGCAAAGTAGACAGCCCACACGAAGTAGTCTAACGACTTGGTGAAAGTACACAGGATGAGGGTCGCTCAAGATCGGTTGGTATGGAGATTTTTGGAGGCCTAAGTCCAGCAGTGTACACCTTTTATCTGAGATAACAAAATAAGTACTGTTTAGTACAAGTGGTCATTCATTTTATGTTCTTGCATTGAATGGTTAATCTATGGTTAAACCTAGTCTTCTTGCATCCTATATAATACTAGAGGCTGCCCCGCGGATTTTCCCGCGCACATTTTTCATAAACACAAAAATCCCGTTTTTTCCCGTTCCCGTGGGAATTTCGGGAAATCCCTTCTTAGTGCTCTGCGTTGTCTGTCAGTCAGTCAGTCAGTCACGGAAGAGTTTTATATATTTTGATAATACTTAAAAAAAACCTTTGCAGATGATAAACGACTTAAGAGAGCGACTTTTACACCGCAGACCGTTTGTCCAGCCTTTAGAAAACGCAGGTTTCACATACGGGTTCAACACCAACTTTCTGACCCAAGTCTTAGACTTTTGGCAGAATAAATACAATTTTAAGGAGCGAGAAGCGTTCCTGAACAAGTATGATCATTTCAAAGTCAATGTTCAGGGATTGGATATGCATTTTATGCATGTCAAGCCAAAGGTGTCTGGGAATGTTACTGTAAGTATAATTTTTATTTTTGAACTTGAACTGTGTAAACTGATAAGAGTCATTCCCTTTCCGCCGCTCTCTCACTACGCCGCCGCTCGGTAAGCTCATAAATGTTCTGGTTCATTACCCCCGCCTAGTGCGACTTCGCAGTACGCCGCTCGCTGTCATGATCAATCTATCTATAAAATACACATTTTATTTTTACTTAAGGGGAATAAAACAATCAAGTAAACGTAGTGAAAAAATTCGCCGCCGCCACCTTTATATTTAAAAAAAAATACCAGTGCAACATGGACTAGTCGAAGGTTTATTGGAATAGCAAAAATTAAGTAAATTAAGTGAATTCTGTAAGGAAGTTTATATTTCAAGTACCAGGGTAACATGAACTTATAGAAGGTTATTGTAAGCATGAAAAAAATTAAGTAGAGTACAAGAATTCGATCAGTTTATGTTTCAAGTACTTACCAGGGTAACATAACTAGTAGAAGGTTATTGTAATTGTAAGCATGTAAAAATTAAAGGATTTGTCAAACAGACGGCGCTACAGCTGCGCATTAGGTTAGAGCGCTAGCCTGACGCGGGGCTATAGAATCTTTGATGACACATGAGGGGGAGGGGGCTATGTACAGTGGCGGTCTAGGACGGTGTAACAGATTTGTCTATAGTCTCGTGCGCCCGAGACTTTCAAATAAAGAACAAGAGCTATTTTGCAATACAGAAAAACCGGAAGGAAGCCGTCCTAGACCGCCAGTGTACGAGTATACATACGGCTAACTAAATGTTGTGCCCTAGACGACCCTGGTGAGTTAGCGGTATTAGTAAAATAAAATAACATTGGGTTGTTTGAATCATAAATTTAAGTAGGTAGGAACTTCAGAAAAAAAAACACCTTTAAAGTAGGTATGTTTTGTATGACCAGTAGAACCGACTTTCCTCAAAATACCGGACATTGTTCTGTCCGGTATGACCATTTATTTTTTACCGTACCCAGACTGTACGCTTAAATACCGGACATCAGGCAACCCTACTAGGGTAACAGGATAAAGCAAGCCCGAATTATGATTTTAGGGATAACTAACCACTAAGCTAACCCACTAACCTTTTTCTCGTCTTCTCGTCAACCAAAGTTCACTGATTCATTGCTCAATAGTTTGCTCCTTAAAAACATTTCAAGAACCTTCTACTAATTCATGTTAGCCTGGTACCTTTTTCATTAAAACTAGCAAACCAATAAGTTGCCAATATGTTTTGGGACTACATGTCTGTCGCGCCACATACTGTGAAAAGCGTTCATTGTTTCATAATTCGATACTCAATTATTGTCTATATCAAATAAAACAAATTCAATATCCTAAAATGCTAGTACATACTCCCCTTAATGCAATAAAACCACTTGAGCAGCTGAACTGACGCGCGGGCCTACGGGAATGTCTTGAATGCGTGGAGCGGCGTAGCGCGAACGCATGCAAGGCGGACGATGACTAGGCATATTTAGCGGGCAACTGGAGCGGCGTAGCGAGAGAGCGGCGGAAAGGGAATAACTCACTGATAAAGGGGTCCTATATTTAGAATAGAATTCAAAATCAAATTGTTAAAGTTTTGTTTTTCTAACAAATAGGCATGAATTACTTAACTCTTTAGATGAGGACCAACAGCTTGGCAAAAGTGTCTTGAAACGGAACCATTTTATTTTGAACGAGCTTTCCCGGCTTACTTCGTTACGCCATAGAATATTAGATACTACAAAAGGCTTGGCTCTATAGACTATGTTCTTTTGCCTGCCCAGAATGGGCTTGATAAAAAACAAACAACAACAACAAACCACCTGTCAAAATATGTAAACAACGGAAAAAATATTGCACCTTGGGTTACATTATTTGAGTTTAGGTAAGGATCCCTAATTTTTTTGGAAATCTAATATAGCCTATGACACTCGGGGTTAATGTAGCTTCCTACCAGTGAAAGAATTTTTCAAATCGGTTCAGTATTTCCAGAGCCTATTCGTTACAAACAAACAAATCTTTCCTCTTTATAATATTGGTATAGATTAGAAACCCTAAAATAAATTTTTTGTAAAGAAACTGATCATAAATTTGTTGATTTTATATTTTATTGGCCCAAGATGGTGTTTTATTTAAGGGGCGAACGGGTGTGATACTAGCGCCACTTCGATAAATAATTAATATCTTTTAAACTATGGCTAATATTAAAAATGTGAAACAGTATTCCACTAGTCACTAGATAATGTAGCCTAGTATTTTTAGGGCACTTTTGAGTTTTTTAGGCTCAAGACCAAATAAAACTACAAAGTGTTGCTAAAAACGGCCACTTCTGAAAACCACAAAGGGTATTTAAATTACTTATTCCACATACAAAGTGGCTCCTCTATAATTTTTTAAACTTTTTCGCCAAGTTTTATATACTTACTTATTGTATCTTCCCAGGTACTTCCTCTCCTCCTGGTCCACGGCTGGCCGGGCTCGATACGTGAGTTCTACGAGATCATGCCGTTATTAACTACTCCGCGGCCGGAGAAAGATTTCGTCTTCGAGGTCATTGCCCCCAGCCTGCCTGGGTATGGCTTCTCACAGGTTAATATTTATTTAAGCGAAAGTGACCCTGTCAGTCTGTCTCACTTTTTCGACAAAACTACTGAACTGATTTAAATGAAATTTGGTATACGGATAGTCTAGCTAGATCCTGAGAAAGGACATAGGCTAATTTTTATCTTAATATTCCCACGGGAAATTTGGGAATTTCGTTTTTCAAGGAAAAATGCGCTGGAGAAGCCGCGGGGGGGGGCGCCCACTTGTATTAGCATAAGTCACAGCTAAAATAATTTCAAAACTTTAGTAGCAATGGGCAGGGCACATAGCTCGATAAAAAGATGGTTGCTGGAGCCGAATATTTCGCGAGTGCGACCGCGCACCGGAAGACACAGAGTAGGCAGACACCCCATAACATGGTCAGACTACCTGGTGAAGGTTGCAGGAATACACTGGATGAGGGTCCCTCAAGACCGGTCGGTGTGGCGATGTGTGTGGGGGAGGCCTATTTCCCGCAGTGGACGTCTATTGGCTGTGATTTATTTTATATCTATAGGTGGGTGAAGAAATCACTCTAAGCGATTAGACCGCACACCCAGAGCACTTTGCGAATCTACACTAACCCATTGCAATCAATTTATATTTATTTAAGAAAATTTGTAACTAGGTATAACCTGCGCACTTATAGAAACGATTTGAAAATGGCGGCCGTTGTATGGGCTGTCATGGGGTTGTCTCACTTCTTAACTCTTCCCTCATACTGATATACGCGAGATAGCATGCGTTCGGCCGCCATATTTTAATCGTTTCTATAAGTACTTGGCTTATATCATATCATCATCATACATAGTATAAAATAAAGTCGTTTCCCGCGTCTGTCCCTATGTATGCTTAAATCTTTAAAAATATGCAACGGATTTTGATGTGGTTTTTTTAAATAGATAGACTGATTCAAGAGGAAGGTTTATAAGCATAATACACGCACAAAATAGTAATTGGTAAGGCGGTACGAAGTTCGCCGGGTCGACTAGTGTAATATAATTTGAAATATGGCACAAAATTTATCGGGTAAAATTTGGTATATCTTGGCAAAAAAAATAGATATTAGAAAGTGGAAATACTGTATGGAAAATTACCGGATTTTCTAAAATTTCCATACAGTGTTGCCACTTTAATTTCTAATTTTTTATGCCGCACCATTTATCACTTCTAACATTCAAAAACTTTTTTTTTTTTTTTAATTTAAGGCAGCAGTAAGGCCGGGTCTAGGGGCAGCTCAAGTGGCAGTAGTTCTAAACAACCTAATGCAGCGTTTGGGACACCAAAAATACTACATCCAGGGCGGAGACTGGGGCCATGCAGTGGGATCCAACATTGCTACGCTTTACCCTGAGAATGTGCTTGGATTTCATTCAAATATGCCTATCATTAGTATGGGGCATCCTTTGAATTTTATACAGACTGTTCTTGGTAAGTATTTTTAATTCAGGAATATTTAAAAGACATTTATAAAATTCAAACTTTGTATTTCAAATCTTTAAATGAAAATGTATCATAAATACAGTGTTTAAAGTCTATATCACAATATGACCTAACTTATTTACTTAAAGATATTTATCAATACATAGTATAAAACAAAGTCGCTTCCCGCGTCTGTCCCTATGTATGCTTCTTATATCTTTAAAACTATGCAACGAATTTTAATGCAGTTTTTTCAATAGATAGAGTGATTCAAGAGGAAGGTTTATATATGTACTAGTCGACCCGGCGAACTTCGTACCGCCTAAACTATTACTTTCTTGTGGGTGTATTATACTTATTAACCTTCCTCTTGAATCACTCTTATTTATTAAAAAAGACCGCATCAAAATCCGTTACATAGTTTTTAAAATATAAGCATACATAGGGACAGACGCGGGAAGCGACTTTGTTTTATACTATGTACTAGAGGCTGCCCCGCGGTTTCACTCGCGCAGATTTCTCGTAAACACAATAATCCCGTTTTTTCCCGTTCCCATGGGATTTTCGGGAAATCCTTTCTTAGTGCTCACCTACACTCCCTAAGGAACCTACATGCAAAATTTCAGCCCGCTACGCCCAGTAGTTTCGGCTCTGCGTTGTCTGTCAGTCAGTCAGTCAGTCAGTCAGTAACGGAAGAGTTTTATATATATTGATTGATAATTCATGCACAACATAGTAAAAGGTTAGGCGGTACGAAGTCCGCCGGGTCGACTAGTAGAAAAATAATGAGAAAATATAATTAACCTTTTTTTCTCAGGAGCTTTATGGCCTCGCCTAGTGGTACCTCCCGAGCTAGAAAGCCGCATGTATCCTTTAGGTGAAAAATTTGCTTATATTCTGGAGGAATTCGGCTACATGCATCTACAGGCCACTAAACCTGATACAGTTGGTAAGTTAAAATCGTCAAAATGGACACGGGGCAGCGTAAAAACGAACCGTAATTCGCTCTATTTTTTTTAGCAAACGAGTGCCGAAAATGATTTTTTAACGCGTTGCTATTGGTCCACGTAATCAAGTCCATTAGCCAATCACCATTCACCAGTCATAGTCCATTAACCCATCTCACTCTGTCAATATCGGAAATGTGCGAGAAACATACTTGTTTGTTAAAAAAAACAGGGTATAGTTCTAGCTCAGAATATAGGCGGTAATAAATCAAAGGAGGGCTTCTGCTCACCATAACTAACAAATTTCCAAAAGCAACATGGGTCAAATTCTTAAAACAGTAACAAAATTTTATATAACAGCTGTTCCATACATTGGTTCGATCAGCTGACGGGGTCAATGTACGGGACAGCTGATTTCTGTTTTCGACTCATGTTGCTTTGGGAAAGTTGTTAGTTATGGTGAGCAGAAGCCCTCCTTTGATTTATTACCGCCTTGTCAGAAACACGCGGTATATGTTTAAAACCGGGCAATTATGAATTTCCATACATTATTTATTGCCCTGGGCATAAAAAAAATGTATGAAGGAAAATTTATTATTTTTGCTTACGTTACCGCAACTTGGCATAACGCAACCTCTCTCTCGGGTTTTATTATGAGCACCCTTATGATAATACATCACTTTACACCCATTTTATATTATCAACTAGAGGCTGCCCCGCGGTTTCACTTGCGCAGATTTCCCATAAACACAAAATTCCCTTTTATTTTTCCCGTTCCCATGGGAATTTCGGGAAATCCTTTCTTAGTGCTCCCCTACACTCCCCAAGGAACCCACTTTCAAAATTTCAGCCCGCTACGCCCAGTAGTTTCGGCTATACGTTGTCTGTCAGTCAGTCAGTAACGGAAGAGTTTTATATATATTGACTACTAGAGGCTGTCCCGCGGTTTTTCCCGCGCAGATTTCTCATAAACACAAAATTCCCGTTTTTTCCCGTTCCCATGGTAATTTCGGGAAATCCTTTCTTAGTGCTCACCTACACTCCCCAAGGAACCTACTTGCAAAATTTCAGCCCGCTACGCCCAGTAGTTTTGGCTCTACGTTGTCTGTCAGTCAGTCAGTCTGTCAGTAACGGAAGAGTTTTATATATATTGACTATTAGCAAACTAATTAATATTATGAAAATATTTCAGGTGTCGCTCTAACAGATTCGCCCGCAGGTCTAGCAGCATATATCTTAGAGAAATTCTCAACTTGGACCAATATAAACTTTAAAAAAGCAAACGACGGTGAACTTTTACAGAAATTCAGTCTAACAAACCTTTTAGACAATATAATGATCTATTGGTCGACCAACAGCATTACTACGTCGATGCGACTTTATGCTGAAACTATGAATAAGGCTCAGTCAGCGCTGCAGATGGAAAAGTGAGTTTTATAAATACTAATATTATAATGATTTCTTTTTAACCGACTTTAAAAAAAGGAGGTAATCAGTTTGACCTGCAAGTATGTATGTTTGTTTGTATTTTTGTCCGTGATTTTTTTCGCATTTGGCTGAACCGATTTTGATGTGGTTTTCAGAAAAGTATTTGTTACATTCATGAGAAGGTTTGAGTATTTTAACCGAATTTGAAAAAAGGAAGTGCTCAGTTTATGTGTGTGTCAGTTTATTGAAGACGGGTGCCTTTTTGTAAAAAAAAAAGAATATTACTATTATAATTATCTCTATGAAATGTACCCCGTATTATTCCAGAGTAAAAACCCCAGTACCAACATGGGGTCTGAAATGCAAGTACGAGATCAGTTACGCACCAGATGAATTTCTCAGACGAAAGTATACCAACTACCTGCAAAGCACGGTAGTGGAGGATGGCGGCCATTTTGCAGCTTTTGAGAACCCCAAGCTTTTAGCTGACGATGTATTTAAAGCTGTACAAACTTTTAGAGAGTTTCATTCCACTAAGTAAGTTTATATTACGTAAAGAAAAAATGTATATTGCTGCTTTTGTTTGGTTAAATTTAAGGGTGCATTGTTTAAAAGCAGCAGTGTAAGTCATGCAATAATTCAGTATACAGGGTGTTTCAAACAAGCCTGTAGTAAATTATTAAGGAGTGATCTAGCTCATCAACTGGGCAATCCAATGTATGAGCTGTTTTTTTAAGTTTATTACCGCCTTGTCAGAAACACCCTTTATTTGTAACTGGGCCTTAAAGTTTGTCAATATTTTTTCCACTTTTAATAATTGTGTTTTCGTCAATTTTAATTTTATGTCATAAGGTTGTGATTTACATTAAAAAAAAAATTTTTACCTAAAATTTGGAAACAATAATACTTGATTTTATATGTACCTATACTTACTTTTATTTTATTTATGTTAATGGTTCTACTATATATGTTTAGAAAGGTATAGTAAGTTATATTATTTATATTCTTGTAATATCAACATTTTATATTAAATATGTACTTAAGTTTATCCTAAATTTCGTTAAATTATAAATTTTTGTATGAATTAACATTATCTGATTCTTATCAATAGTATCAATACATAGTATAAAACAAAGTCGCTTTCCGCGTCTGTCCCTATGTATGCTTATATCTCTAAAACTATGCAACGGAATTTGATGAGGTTTTTTTAATAGATAGAGTGATTCAAGAGGAAGGTTTCTAAGTATAATACATGAGCAACATAGTAATAGGTTAGGCAGTACGAAGTTCGCCAGGTCTACTAGTTAAATTATCAATACATAGTATAAAATGAAGTCGCTTCCCGCGTCTGTCCCTATGTATGCTTAAATCTTTAAAAATACGCAACGGATTTTGATGCGGTTTTTTGCAATAGATAGAGTGATTCAAGAGGAAGGTTTATAAGTATAATACATTCACAAGATAGTAAAAGGTAAGGCGGTACGAAGTTCGCCGGGTCGACTAGTAATCCATAAAGCAATCGAGAATTCAAAATCTCTCAAATAAGTTGTTTTTTTTTTTTTTCATTTCAAGCGAAAATCAAAAACCAAGACCGCTACACGAAACAGCGAAAACAATATACGAATTTACAGCAAAAGATTTGAACGGAAACGAAGTGAAACTAGAAAAGTACAAAGGCTACGTGACTTTGATAGTCAACGTGGCTTCCGAATGTGGTTTGACCGACAGAAACTATAAGGAATTGAACATCCTGTATAAAAAATATTCTTCGACTAAAGGTCTTCGTATAATGGCTTTCCCATGCAACCAATTTAACGGCCAAGAACCGGGAACAGCTAACGAAATCAAAGATTTCACAGCAAAGAGACAAGTAGCTTTCGATGTGTACGAAAAAATCGAAGTAAACGGCGAAAATGCACATCCCCTATGGAAATTTCTGAAACTTAAACTGTCGGGTACTATAACTGATGATATTAAATGGAATTTTTCAAAGTTCATTGTCGATAGGAACGGTGTGCCGGTCGAAAGACTGGCGCCAACTGTCAATCCGTTGGATTTGGAAAGTTATTTGAACAAGTATTGGTGAATAGGATTATTTTTATAAGGTTTATTAAGAGCCATAGCACAGCTAAAGTAGCGCCACCTGAGAAAAAAATAAATATCTTCCAAACTAAGGCAAATATCAAAAATGTGAAACAGTATTCCCCTAGATAATTCAGCCTAGTATTTTTAGGGCATTGTTGCATAGCTTTTAGGTTAAAGACTACAGAAAGCTCGGGTGGCGCTACTTTAGCTGTGCTATGCCTCTTAAGGTCGTTTTGTTAACTAGGGTAAACTGTCCCATTATTGGCCAATTTCTATTCAGCCTCTAAATGAAAATTGGAAACATGCTAACATGGTCAAGAATTGTACGGCTTACCCTATATTGTTTTTAATACTACGGAAAAGAAGAAAGTAATTTGTCCGTCCTTTTTAATAATATGGTGTTTGTAGGTTTACAGTGTTATTCATAAAGATACAGTAAATTTTAAGTAGCTTTACAGATTGACATACGTCACATAACTATAACACTCTTCAACTTTTTTATGAATAACAGGGTTACTGTCTATAGAGTTTGCGTAAGACCAAGCCCTAGATTAAAATATTTCTGTTCAAATTGAATAATTCATCGAATTATCACTACACGCACTAAAATGTTGGTAGTTAGGTGGTTGGTGAAGCCACATATATATACTCTCCGCTCACCAGTCTATCGGGTTTCAGGGAAGAAATAACTTTTAGCGATAAGGTCGGCTGCTGCATGCAAATCAATACTGATTATTAACTATGATTGTATAAACGTACAGCTTGGCACAGATATCTAGAAAATAATGAAAACGCCACTTTGTATGTGAAGTTGGAAATCATTATTCATTTTCTGCAAAAATAAAATACAATTTAAGCCAAAAGTTAGTCAAAATCTAAAATCTACAAATTGATGATCTGTTTCTATATAAGAAGTATTTTTTTTTAGGTTTTCAAACTAAGAATAAAAAATAATCCTTTACAAGACATAGTTGCCAAGCTGTAGGTACATAGGTCGTCACACACGTCACAAAAAAAATGGGCTGTCTTTTTAAATATAGTAATTTTATACCACAAGCTTAGTTAGTATCATAACATAACTAATAGTTGACTAAGTTACATACCATGCTATAGCATAAACTAACTTGGCTTAGTGTACATTTATTGTTCTTTATATCAATGTTTGATTTGATGCAATGTTGCCAGGGGCAATAATTGATGCATTTAATTCGTTATAATGTAATTATAATTAATTTTAATGTTGTTTAAAAATCAAATTATAAATTTTCTATGTATATTGTTGTATTATTTATAATGAGGGGTTATTGTTTAATGTATTTTTCTTTTTGCTATGCATGATATAAAAGCACGCCATCGCGGGCTGTTAGAAATAAAACTGAATTAAAATTTAATAATTATTTACTTGTGTTAACAAAAACTAAAGACATATCTATCCTTATACAGGAATTCTATATCAAGTCACAACTTTTTAGAAACATCCTTTATAAGAAGCTACGCAAACAGTGACAGTTTGGAGTTCAAGTTCAAACGACGACTCAGAGGCTGACATTCACGGAGTTGAGAACGGAATATCACTCACTACCGACCTCAGACACTTTCTAGAAAAAATCGCGTTGCTTGGCGCACAGCCGAAACTCGTGAACGTGCACGCGTATCATGCTTGTGTGAGTGAGATGAGACGAGCTACTTGTATACTGAGCGGTAACCGAGCGCGGGGAGCCGAACTTACTGAGGGAGGCAGGGAGTGCCCGTGCTACTGTATGTAGTATGTACTATTTATTATACTGTGCTACAATGACAAAATATAACTATAAATCATTCTCCGTTTCAAATCGATGTCGATAATTAAGTTCCGACTTCTAGACAGTGAATAAAACGATCGACGGAGTCCGTAACGGCTCGAGACAAGATTATCTGTACTCGATAACGACTTGTCCAAATGCATATAAAAGACTGACTGTAAATGTCAGAAAAAAAAGGCGACGCCGCCGCCATCGCGCCGCCGCCGCCGCCGCGCAATCAATGCAAAATGTTATTGTTCCACTGTACTAGAGTAGAATCATTTGACAGATGATCGTGTGGGGGCGTCTCCAGGCGACCCTGAACTACCTAGCCTCTCACAGTATAGGATACTTTACGAAATAAGGTATCAATAGCAATTAGATTAGATGTAGTCTTATTGACTTTCAATAAGTGATATCTTGTATCCTATATTTAATAAATAATTATTTGAGATATTTGTACTATTGTTAGTACCACCGTGGATCCAAATATTACGAGAGGACTGTTCGTGGCCAAGCAAAATCGCGTAATTCGCAAAAAAGCTCTGTAAGTTCTGCTCTCCACCACCTAAACCCGCCATCTAACCGCCAAGGAAAAAAAAAAACATTTTGAAAATGGACAATCGACTAGAATGCGCATTTGTCTTTTGTCGCATAGAAAGTGGCGCCGCAGGTTGTGAATGTGGGAAACAGAGCTTTCTTGCGAATTACGCGATTTTGTTTGGCCATGGCCATGAACAGTCCTCTCGTGATAATTGGGTCCATGGTAAAACATTGCTAGTTCTGAAGGCCTATTACGGCCGCTTTCGCAATATTGCTTTGCATCCTCTTTGCGTTTTTTAACCCCCGAACGAAAGATTCAGAGAGGGGTGTTATAATTTTAACGTGTGTATCTGTCTGTCTGTCTGTCTATCTGTCTGTCTGTGTATCTGTCTGTGGCATCGTAGAGCCCAAACGGCTGAACCGATTTTCGTTTCTTTTTTTTTGTATCAAAGATAATTTCAGGCCGAGTGTTGATCAGCGGTTTGACGATGATCAGCTCTTGAATAATGGATGAAAGGATCTAACCACCTTCCATTTGTCCTATCAATTAAAAATTTGGCACAGTGTTAGTTCAATGATATTGAAAGTATATGTTAAGGTAACCATGATATTTTTTCAGATGATTATTAGCTCTAGTTCTACTTAAGTTGATGAGGGGTCTGACTGGGTCGGGGGTTTTTAATTTTTTTAATTTGAGTTATTTTGTATTGACTTTGACACTTTGAGGAAGCAAAGCAATATTGCAAAAGCGGTCGTAATAGGCCCTCTGAACGTCGCACGTGACGTTAGTGCGGCGCGGCAGCGGCGTCGTCTGTTTGAGCGCTAAGCCTCTAAGACACACTAGACAGTTTGCCCATCAAGCCTTATTCTTGATAAGTCGAGGCGATCGCGAGAGCTAGACTTGCTCTCCTGAAGCTCTGGCTCCGATCTTATTATCTGTGGATAAATGTTATTTTAATTATTATACTTACTTACTCAAATTTATTATAGTACTTACGTGGCAGAAAGGAATGCACATCGGCTTTTGGAAAGAGACAATCGGCTATACAGCTATTGCCGAAGGAAACCACTGGCGAAAGTGGATTGCCTGCCACCCATCCAGCTCTACAAAATCGAAAATATATATAGGACTAGCTGACCCAGCAAACTTCGAATCGCGCCGTACAATTTTAAAATAAAAACTAGAGGCTGCCCCGCGGTTTCACTCGCGCAGATTTCTCATAAACACAAAATGGTGTTTCGGGAAATCCCTTCTTAGTGCTCGCCTACACTCCCCAAGGAACCCACGTGCCAATTTTCAGCTTTCTACGCCCAGTAGTTTCGGCTCTGCGTTGTCTGTCAGTCAGTCAGTCAGTCAGTCAGTCAGTCAGTAACGGAAGAGTTTTATATATATAGTTTGATTTGTTGTTTTTACTAACTTCTCCCCCATTTTTTCACACCTTTTAAACCTTCCCTGGACTACTACGAATATTTCAAAACCAAAATCAGCTAAATCTGCCCGGCCGTTCTCGAGACGAGCGAGACTAACGAACCACGATTAATTTTTGTACTGGGTGTTTCTGACAAGGCGGTAATAAATGAAAGGAGGGATTCTGCTCACCATAACTAACAACTTTCCCAAAGCGAATTAGGTCGAAACCTCAAAAAAAATAACAGCTGTTCCATACATTGGTTCGATCAGCTGACGGGGTCAATGTACGGGACGGCGGATTTTTGTTTTGAGATTACGACCCATGTTGCTTTGGAAAGTTGTTAGGTATGGTGAGCAGAATCCCTCATTACAATTTATTACCGCCTTAACGGAAACATTCTGTATATAAGTAGTAGATAAAGGTAGATAGTAGATTGTCTGTATAATTAAGTATAATTCATTTTTATTATTATAACTAGTCGACCCGGCGAACTTCGTGCCGCCTGAACTATTACTTTCTTGGGCATGTATTATACTTAAAACCTTCCTCTTGAATCACTCTATCTATTAAAAAATACCGCATCAAAATCCATTGCATAATTTTAAAGATTTAAGCATACACAGGGACAGACGCAGGAAGTGACTTCATTTTATACTATTGATTATTTTTGGCCCTGCACCGTAACAAATTCAAAGGACTGAATAAATAAACATACTGCGAACAAGTGCTTCTATTTTGCAAACAGCTTAACACCTAAATATGTGAGACGTCCACTGCTGGATAAAGGCCTTCCTCACAGATCACCACAATGTAGTTTACCCTCCCGCAACTTTGACCAGGTCGTATGACCACCACCTTGTGGGGATTTGCCTACTTTGCGTCTTCCGGTGCGTGGTCGCCACTTAATTACATTTCGGCCCCAGTCACCATCTGTTCTACGAGCTATGTCCCCTGTCACTTAAGTTTCTATGTTTTTTGTAGGGATATCATTATTTCTAATTTAAAAGTACATAAATATATTATACTTACTTTTTTAGCACCAATCAAACTACTGGGCTGAAACTAGTATAATTTACACTATTAATAATAAATACTGTACTTTATTAAGATTTTTTATTTTATTATACTTAAAAAAAAACGTTATATACTGTTAAAAGATTATATGGAACAATTTAATAACTTAACTCTCTATACATAAATCTTTGTTAAGTAAAAGTCTGTAAAAACTACTTTGCTATCCCTCAAAATTGCAGTACAAAAGAAAGTTACAGCATATGTTTTTACTAGATAGAGATACTAACAAGGCTTTGAATCTATTATACTAATATTATAAAGAGGAAAAATTTGTTTGTTTCTTTGTTTGTAACGAAAAGGCTCCGGAAATACTGAACCGATTTGAAAAATTCTTTCACTGATAGGAAGCTACATAAACCCCAAGTGTCATAGGCTATATTAGATTTGAAACCTAATATATATACTTACCAATATTTTTTCCGTTGTTTACATATTTTGACAGGTGGTTTGTTGTTGTTGTTTGTTTTTTATTGGGCCATTCTGGGCAGTCAAAAGAACATAGTCTTTAGAGCCAAGTCTTTTGTAGTATCTTATATTCTATGGCGTAACGAAGTAAGCCGGGAAAGCTCGTGTAATAATATAATAGTTAATTTAAATATTGTATCATATAATCAAATCACAGAACAACATTTAAATACATAAACTTACCATACTCCCACAATTTTAATTTTACATAGAGAAATATTCAAAATAAACATTTGACATGTTTACGTTGTTGTATTAAATACATAATGTACTAATTACATAGATGCTAAATACATAACTATATTTTACTTCAAATATTTACTCTACCGTACAAAAAGAGGCTATGTGTGCATTTAGAGACTGAATAGAAAGATTCTTGGTCTTGGCATTGTTCCCATTAAAACCCCACATATACACAGTGTTCGTTTTTAATAGTCAAAGCACAGCTAAAGTAGCGCCACCCGCGAAAAATTTATTTCTTCTAACTTAAGGTAAATATCAAAAGTTTGAAACAGTATACCACTAGATGATGTAGCCTAGTATTTTTAGGGCGCTGTTGTATAGCCTTTAGGTTAAATACCAAAGAAAGCTACAGAGTCTTGCTAAAAAAAGGCTACTTTTGGCAACAATCTGTAGCTCTCTTTGGTCTTCAACCTAAAAGTTATAAAACAGTGCCCTTAAGGCGGTAACTCACGGTATGGCGCGAAACAAAAACCTATTTCCCACATTGTGATATATCGTTTTTGGAAGACAGAGTTACCGATTGTGTGTATATTCAAGGAACTTGTTTTTTGGCCTTTTACCCCTTAGACACAAAATCTGTAGGTCTGTCTTCAAAAAACGTTGTATTATAATATGGGGGATGGTTTTTTACATACGCGAATTCATTTAAACTGTATTAAAAATGTATACTTTCGCCAGAATAAATAAAAAACACGAAAAAAATTGAATTTCGCGCCATAGCGAGAGTTACCACCTTAAAATACTAGGCTGAATTATCTAGTGTTATACTGTTTCACATTTGAGATATTGACCTTAATTTAGAAGATATTATTTTTATCGTGGGTGGCGCTACTTTAGCTGTTCTATGCCTCTTTTAATGCTGTAAAAAATGCCTAATATTCAGCCTTTAAATAGACACAAGCCAATAATAGTCAGGGAGCCAATAGTATTGGCACCCAAAATACTCAATAAAACTTAAGGTATGTCTTTAATAACCTCCGCCAGCTGCTCCCGAGAGAACATAGCGAACAGGCTCCCCGGGATCATGGTGACCACTTCCACATTGTTTTCGGAAAGTTTTTCTTCCATAACTTGCTTCAGAATTGTTAGAGCCGACTTTACCGCTTCCTTTAATGTCATCGACTTGTGGTAGACTTCCTGTGAAAATAAAAAATATTTCTTGTTAATAATACTGTATAAATAAAAATATGTGAAAGAACTCTGTAAAGTTAAAAAAAAATCAAAGTAGTAGTATTTGCGTGAAAGTGGATGGAACAAACATTCCTCAGACACTGATTATGTGTTTTTTTTTTAATATGTAGTTCTTTCTTTTACATCGGTGCTTCGGTGCTATTTGCGAAAAAAAAAAAAAACCTAAACAACTAAACAATTTCAAATATCAAAAATGTGGCACACCACACTATGACATTACATAATTTTGCTAATATTTTTAAGGGCACTGTTGAATAGCTTTAAAGTTAAAAGTGCGCCCAATTCAACCGCGATCCTAGCGGCAATCTCGAAAAAAAACTATTACTGTAAATTAAACAATTAAACAATGGCTGAAATAAAAAATGCTGTTCAATTATATAAACTTGCTTAGAATTTTATCTAAGAAATATATGGGAGTTTGTTGCTAAAAGTGGCCACTTGATGGGAAAATCAGTATATAATTTTGTTTTTTAAACTAAGGACTACACAACAATGCAGTTACCTTGAGGCTCTGCTGAGCACCCTCGCTGCCCGAGCCGATGGCCTTGGCGTCATACTGCACGAAGGTCCCTGAAGGGTCCATGTGGAACAGCTGAGGTCCTTTCTCGTCAATACCTGGGGGCAGACAAAAGTTACTTTTTGTATTTTTCTTATAGATATCAGTAAATTAAAAGTGTTTTAAGAGCCAGTTTACCGCGAAGCTAGCGCCATATTCGAAAAAAAATTATATCTTCTAAACTAAGGCAAATTTAAAAAATGTGGTACAGTATGACACTAGATAATCTTGCTTAGTATTTTGTGAGCACAGTAAAGTAGTCCTAACTTTAAAGAACAAAATTATATACAGATTGTTGCTAAAAGTGGCCACTTTTAGCAACACTCTGTAGCTTTCTTTGGTCTTTAACCTAGAAGCTATACAACAGTGCCCTAAAAGTACTAGGCTACATTATCTAGTGTCATACTGTGCCACATTTTTGATATTTGCCTTAGTTTAGATAATATATTTTTTTTTCACGAATGGCGCTAGCATCGCTGTAAACTGGCTCTTAAGAGAAGCAGTGCGGTGTTGGCATAGTATAGAACCACCCCATCTCCTTCCATGGGCTTGTAAAATGTGTCTAAGGGAATACCAGAAAAACGCTGGAGATGTTGAAAAACTTGATGATGTGATAGCATAACTAGGTATGGTGAGCTGACTGACTATTTTTTTTATATATATTACTGCCTTGTCATAAACACCTTTTTTTTTTTTTAGGCGGGGAACCTCCTAACGAGTACCCTGCAACCCCGGGGGGAGTCGCAGGGTTATGTGGGGTTCGCACCCACTAAAACCCCGCCGGTGTCCATCTCGGCTGTTGGCAAGGGGGTCACGGGTGATCTTTCGATCGTTATGTTCAACTCCGCGACCCCCTCCAGCACTGGCTGTTTAGCCTCTTCACGGGGGGACAAGTGTTGGTAGTCCCCCCTGAGCGCGGATGGCTCTTCCTACGCTCGACGACGGAATCGGGACACCGCGTTCCGTCGTCCTTCTCGGGGCCGTTATATGACTACACGAGGCCCCCGCCTCGTGCATCCAACGACCCCGGGGTCCCCTCTTAGTCGCCTCTTACGACAGGCAGGGGATACCTCAGTCCTATTCTTCGGCCCGGTACTGCAGGGCGTTTGTCATAAACACCATGTAAACTTACCATATTATTCATATAGTAGATTTTTAGTAGCTTTACTGGAGGTCTACTTCTCTGGTTTGTTGTATGGTAAATACGTGACATCCAGGCTAAATTTGCATATGTCAAATAACTAAATGCTCTTTAAATTTTTATGAACAACAGGGTTAGTTAGTTTATAAATCTGTCTGTAAATCTTACCAGCAAACATAACAGCGACTCCAAAAGGTCTGGACATAGCAGTGCCGCTGTCATCATCGCTGTCCCCAAACTGTATAGCGAGGTTGGACACGGCCTGCGCACACGACTCGACGCTCATACGCTCGTTGTAGACAAACCAATGGTTTAGGCACTCCACACGCGCCCGCTCCACTAATGTTCTGAAATTGAATTTATAACACAAATGTAAGTGTGTTCCCTTTAAAACTTAAATCCTATTATACCAGTGCTTGTGAGATTTTTGGTATAAAAAGGATTCCCTGTCTGTCTAGAAGTACTAACCTACATAACTACAAATTATTATGCAATTTGGTTGAGCAGTTCCGGTGTGAAAGTGTAACAAACAGTCAGTTTTTTTTACAAACTAGGTAAAATTTGTACATTAGGGACTGATTTTGTCCTTTACTCCAAAATTCCTCACAAAAAATAAACCATTTTTAAATGGTTGGTGTGTACTTAGTAACACCATGGCTTATTATATATTTTATATTTGAAGTTTAAGTGGTATTTAGAGTAGATTATTACTATTGTTTATGGACTAACTAGTCGACCCGGTGAACTTTGTACCACCTAACCTATTACTATTTTGTGCATGTATTATACTTATAAACCTTCATCTTAGATTACTCTATCTATTAAAAAAACGCATTGAAATCCATTGCGTAGTTTTCAAAATTTAAGCATATATAGGGACAGACGCGGAGAGTGACTTTATTTTTTACTATGTTTTGATTTGTGTTTAGTAACGCTTCACGCTTGACAAAATAAACATTGAAAACGCAACTTAAACATTAAAAGTGCACTGGTGTTGTTAAATGCCCTTTCAGTACCTTTAGCAAAAGTTTTCTTACCTAGAATCAGCCATCAGTCCAGAAACAGCGCAAGCGATATGTTTGTCCACTTCCACGATCTTTTCAATAGTTGTCGGTTCCATAAGTGGAGATGTTATCCTCTTTTCGACGGCTAAAACTACCCCTTCCGAAGTGCAGATCCCAATCGCCGTAGAACCGAGTTTGATTGCCTCAATGGCGTATTCTACTTGGAACAGCCTGCCTTCAGGGCTGAAGGTGTTGACTCCACGGTCATACTCGGATCGGGTGAGGAACATCTGAAATTTGATGGATTTTAGAAGAAATTGCCGGGCTTTGTTTGACTCTTTGAGGTTATATGACAAAGCGGTTTCGTTTCAAGGATATTAAACGTTTTCTGATTATTATTATGATTCGGGGTGCTTCTAAATCATCGGTGGCTTACCTTTCCGTTGTTTTAGCAGGGAAATTGAGAATTAACACAAAAAAAAATCAAATGAGTAATCAAAAACTGAGAACGGTATTTTATTGACTGACGACGATTTTTGATTGACAATTGGTCTTTTGTTGTTTTTATGCTTCTACCCATTCTGGGCAGGCAAAGAAACGTAGTCCATACGGCCATCCATATTCTATCATACATAACGCTTTGCTTAGCCCGCTGTTGGATATACCTCAGCGGCGGTTTCCTTTCTCTAGGGGATATACAGTACATAAAGGTAGCGGCGGTTTCCTTTCCCTTACTCTGAGGTAAAGGTGGTATAGGAGGCCGTAACCATTTTGTTTATGTTTTCGTCAGCCCTAGACTGTTTTGCCAATGAACAAGAGCTATTTTGCAATACAGAAATACCGGAAATGTTACGGCGACCTAGATCCATCCTAGACCTGGTAGATTGCTCTCTACACTCAAGGGTGGCTCCTTAGAATAAGGGCTAAAGTCTTACTGCACAGTACTGAAATCTTCGGAAATCCGATAAATTTCCAGGTTGCCATGCCACTTTTTAAATTCTACTTATTAGTTAGAGCCGCACAAAAGATATCATCATGATCATCATTTCACCTGAAAGACGTCCATAGCTGGACATAGGCCCCCCTCATATGGCTGTGACTGTAGATGGTATATCTTAATTAGTATCTCAAGCGTAGCTAAAAGATTGTATTTAGCGAATCTGGCATTAAGCGACTAAACCGACTTTAGGTTCTTTAGCCTTAATATTTTTATAAGTACATAACTAATTTTAATTTGACCATGTGGTGGCGACATAGAATGCTACCTACACCCCATCTTTTCCTGTGGGCGTCATAAAAGGCGACTAAGGGAATTTACGAAGGTCGGGCAGCAGCGACTTCGTTGAAGAATCTAAACAACCATACTGCGATCGCCAAACAGTCTGCCAAGCGTGGCGATTACGTACGGCAATTTCCCTTCCACAATGTTTGTCCTTGTTGAAATCTGGGTTTGTAGGGGAGGCCTATGTCCAGCAGTGGATGTCTATGTAGTGATGATTATGATGACTTTTAATTAGTTTCTAAAACCTACTGTTTGATTTTAATATTATTAAAATACGCAATCGAAAATAAAAACCAGAAATTATAGACTTACATATTTATTAGAGATCTGAACAAAATAAGAAATTAATATGTACAGTCTATGTTAAAACTAACTAAAATAAACGTCTGTTAATTGGTACATACATGCAAACGGTTTGTACGCATTAAAAAAAAAAAAACTTGTAAGTAAATGTATTTCTTTATGGCAAAAACAAGCGACTAGCGCTCTCGACGTTAGCGTTAAAATAAAACAAAATGCGATCACGGTGCAATAAAAAAAACTGAAAAAAAAAACTAAGTTGTAAATAAAATCGGATCCAAAATCAGTCAATCCGTTCCGTTGTGATTGCACTTTTCACATAATAAATAAATAAAAAGTACTAAAATTGTACTTAAAATAGTTTAAATTACTTGTTCATGCCAAATACTTTAAAAACTGCTGGCAAAGGAAACAACACTTCATTTCACAATAAATAGAGAAGGAAAAATAAAAAAATCTACTTTCTTTATATTCCGGTAGGTACACCGAAAAAAAAATTAAGGCTGGTTTTACAACAAAGTTATACGATAAGTTCATAGTATAGGCTTTGGTAACCAACTCTAACCAGCCACTACACCAAAACAAACTAAAAATTGACTCCGATTAACAATGCAGCTTTTACACTTATAAAAAATTGAGTTGCTAAGGCACTCATGACTACCACCTATTTTGGGCTTCTTCAGATTAATAATCGAAACAGAATAAGGTTACTAAAAACATGAAAAATAAAATTAATTCACGCAACATCAAAAAAATTAAGTTTCGACTACTAATACAAAGTCACCCTGTAAAAAGTTACGCGTAAAGCAATGATGAAAAAACAAAAAAAAAAGAGAAAATGTAAAACATGAACCTGTTTGGTAATCTCACCAACAACAAAAAGGAGACATTATGGGACGCTCCCAAAGAAATAAATCCACTAACGAAAAAAAATACCTTTTTTTTTTATTTCTACACGCAATACGCAACCAAACTTTTCGAACGTACTCAAAAAACTAAACTACAACTAAAAAAGCGCAAACTATTTCTAATTTTATTATGTAATGCCTGTAGCACACTTCCGCTGTTATAAATGTGACAAAAGTTCTTCTTTTAAAAACCAATTCAAAATTCAAATTTTCCGTTAGTGGAGTCATCATTCTATACAGGATGTTTCTATTAAAGCTGTAATAAATCAAGCGATACAGATCAGCTGACGGGGTCAATGTATTGTGCTGATTTTTATTTTGAGATTTTGACCCATATTTCTTTGGAAAAGTTGTTAGGGTTGGTAGGCTAAATCACATAACTTCAACTTTGATTTATTACGGCCTTGTCAGTAACACCCCGTAGATGGAAGCGTCATCTTAACCTAGTGTAATATAATAATACAAATGAATGCGTTTGTCTGTATGTTTAGTTTCAATGGTTGAAGCTAGTTGGCGGCGACAATGGGCCGCGGTGCCGCTTCTTGACTAGTACTGCCTGATACATCTGCGGACAAACAAAATGATTAATACCTTAGTATTGGCGTTTACTGTTATAATAAGTGGTAGTATTCTATAATAAAAAAATGAATCGCAAAAGGTGTTGGTAAGCGCATATATCAACAACGCCTGGACCAATTTTACCATTTCTTTTAATTTAAATGTTCTTTGAACTCCAAGAATGGTTTTTACAGCGAGAAAAATTCAAAAAAAACCGTACTTCGTAATAGGTTAGGCGGAACAAAGTTCGCCGGGTCCACTAGAAAAAAATTTACCTTCATTCAAATTAAAACGGCTAAGCTAATAGCTTTTTGAATGAAGAAATGAATGGGTAATACCCGGCCATGTAAAGAAACCTTTTTTACAAAAAGGCACCTTCAATAAATTTACACATGCATAAATTAAGAACTTTCTCTTTTCTCAAGTCGGTTTAAATAGGTACAGTGGCGGACACGATCGGTGTAACACTTCCGGTTTTTCTCTATTGCAAAATAGCTCTTGTTCTTTGGTTTTACAGTGTAGGGCTGACGAAACCATAGACAAATCTGTTACGGCCTCCTAGTCCTTGACTGTACTAACTACTAAAACCTTCTCCTGAAAGTAACAAATATTTTTGTGAAAACCGCATCAATATCAGTTCAGCCAAACTGGAGATAATCGAGCACAAACATACTTACATACATACAAACTGATAACCTCCTTTTTTCAAAATTAGTTAAAAACGTTAGTTACACAATGTTTGTCCTTGTTACAATTTGCGAGGAGACCTAATGTCCAGCAGTGGAATTAAAAATGCCTACTTTAGAGCAATAGCCATTAGAAAATTTGGCACTAATAGTAACCTAATGTTAGTGGAGGTACTTGGCTATCTGCATTGTTTTTTTATAATAGACGAGCTTTCCCGCCTTACTTCGTTACGCCATAGAATATAAGATACTACAAAAGACTTTGCTCTATAGACTAGGTTCTGACAGAAAGACAGAATGGCCGAATAAAAAACAAACAACAACAACAAAACACCTGTCAAAATATGTAAACAACGGAAAAAATATTGCACCTTGGGTTATATTATTTGAGTTTAGGTAAGGATCCCTAATTTTTTTGAAAATCTAATGTAGCCTATGACACTCGGGGTTAATGTAGCTTCCTACCAGTGAAATAATTTTTCAAATCGGTTCAGTATTTCCGGAGTCTATTCGTTACAAACAAACAAACAAACAAATCTTTCCTCTTTATAATATTGGTATAGACAAAGAAATCTCGTTGGATGAAATTAAAAGTACAGTATGCAACGTGAAAGTAAAGTTATTCCGCTTCGGGCGCTGTTTTAACTCTCGCCTGTTCAAGTTTCTAGCCATTGCCTTGCTGAGATGAAAGTGTGAATGAAATCTCACCAGCATCATTGTTAGTCTTGCTCGGCGAGTTGAGCGAGGAGCTCTGCGACTCGCTCACTTCGCCGGCTTCGTTCGGTTCGCCGGCGTCGTTTTCTTCGCCTCCCTCGCCCGTAGATTGCTAATTTGGTAAAAAAAAAAAACAAATCATATAGTTTTACCCTGTTATTTATAAAACGTTAAAGAGCAGTTTAGTTATTTGACGTATGTTAATTTAGACTGGATGTCACGTATTTACCATACAACAAACCAGAGAAGTAGACCTACTACCAGCTACCTAAAACCTACTGTATCTTTATGAATAATATGGTTAAAGTTTTAACACTGTTTCGACATCTATTTAATTATTTATTTTCGTGTATTTTTTTGCTGTGCTTTTTTCTTTCTTAAATACTGCATGCGAAAGTAACTCTGTCTGTCTGTCTTGCTTTCACGAGAAAAGTACTGAACCGATTTGAATGATATTTGGTACAGGGATAGTCTAGAGCCTGAGAAACGACAAAGGCTACTTTTTATCCCAAAATTCCCAACGGAAAATTTGGAATTTGATGTTTCAAGGGAAAAGACGGATTTTATTACGTCTCAGTGGCTATCCGTTAGTATATTTAGCTCACCTTGTTCGGCCTAGGCGACCTAGGTTTGGGTCCCTTCGGCTCCTTGGCCGGGTCAAAATGGCAGTCGAATATCTCGATCAGCTCTTTAATGTCTTCCTCCTTAGCGTTCTGACTGAGGGTCAGCGTCGACAGCTGCTTCTCCAGGCCTAAGGACAAAAGAAAAGAATAATTGATTTTTTCTCAAAAAGAGACCCGCTTTCAACAAACTGAACTGACACCATGAACTGAGAACTTCCTCTTTTTCGAAGTCTGTTAAAATAGGTACTAAAACCTTCTCCTGAATGGTAACAAATACTTCTGTGAAACTGCATCAAAATCGGTTCGGCCAAACTCGAGATAATCGCGGACAAACATACATCTATACCAATAATAAAGAGGAAAGATTTGATTGTTTGTATGTTTATTTTCATCGAATAGGCTCCGGAAATACTGAACCGATTTGAAAAATTCTTTCACTGTTGGGAAGCTACACTATCCGCGAGTGACATAGGCTATATTAGATTTTCAATTATGGATCCTTACTGAAACTCAAATAAAGTAACCCAAGGTGCAATTTTTTTCCATAATTTACATATTTTGACAGGTGGTTTTGTTGTTTGTTTTTTTATTCCCCCATTCTGGGCAGTCAAAAGAACATAGTCTATAGAGCCAAGTCTTTAGTAAGTAGTATAATTCTATGGCGTAACGAACTTAGCCTGGAAAGCTCGTACATACATACAGGTCAAACTGATAACCTCCTTTTTTTAAGTCGGTTAAAAACACACAAATAATGTAAATTTAGTCCAGTTTCTCAAGGTAGTGCGTAGTGTAGGTCTCACCCTCAGCCTTGCCCTCGGCCCAGGCGGCGCCGAGCGCGGCGTACTGCAGCCCGGCGGCGGCCAGCAGGCGGCGCAGCGCCGTCACGCAAGGTAGTGTGTAGTGTAGGTCTCACCCTCAGCCTTGCCCTCGGCCCAGGCGGCGCCGAGCGCGGCGTACTGCAGCCCGGCGGCGGCCAGCAGGCGGCGCAGCGCCGTCACGCAAGGTAGTGTGTAGTGTAGGTCTCACCCTCAGCCTTGCCCTCGGCCCAGGCGGCGCCGAGCGCGGCGTACTGCAGCCCGGCGGCGGCCAGCAGGCGGCGCAGCGCCGTCACGCAAGGTAGTGTGTAGTGTAGGTCTCACCCTCAGCCTTGCCCTCGGCCCAGGCGGCGCCGAGCGCGGCGTACTGCAGCCCGGCGGCGGCCAGCAGGCGGCGCAGCGCCGTCACGCAAGGTAGTGTGTAGTGTAGGTCTCACCCTCAGCCTTGCCCTCGGCCCAGGCGGCGCCGAGCGCGGCGTACTGCAGCCCGGCGGCGGCCAGCAGGCGGCGCAGCGCCGTCACGCAAGGTAGTGTGTAGTGTAGGTCTCACCCTCAGCCTTGCCCTCGGCCCAGGCGGCGCCGAGCGCGGCGTACTGCAGCCCGGCGGCGGCCAGCAGGCGGCGCAGCGCCGTCACGCAAGGTAGTGTGTAGTGTAGGTCTCACCCTCAGCCTTGCCCTCGGCCCAGGCGGCGCCGAGCGCGGCGTACTGCAGCCCGGCGGCGGCCAGCAGGCGGCGCAGCGCCGTCACGCGCTGGCGCTCCTCGCGCGCCGTGCGCAGCAGCGGCGCGAACACCGGCCTGAACGTGTTCTGTCTGTCAATAAAACATAAACATAAACAACTAATTTCAAAAAAAACAACTGACCAGGTCAGATTATCTAAACTAGACCCTTCTTCTTCTTCTGCTCAAGTGGGGGTAGATGAGTGCCTGCACTTAGCTCGCGTAGTTGGAGCCATTGTACATATCCCCACTTTTTTGGGAGCCATCCGAAGCGTGGATGCTCCCACAGCTCAGTCAGGTGGACAGCTGGGCCGCAAATATTTCTTTTTTTTCACTATCATTCACATTTTGATGTGGAATTTCAAGACCCTTGAAGCACCAGAACCCTCTCAAACCCCAGTAGGTGCTCACGCTATGAAGGCCGACGAGACCCAAAGAGTCGCTTTGGAGCCCTTACAGACCCACAGCGGCCCCCTAGAGCCCACATAGACCTCTTGCGCATTACCAGAGACCTCTTGCGCATTACCAGCAATACCAGATCGCTGTAGGCAGTGATGTATGGATTTTTGATTGGCGAAAGCCTTTTGCTACACTGGTAGGTGTTTGAGAGCCCATTGCAGACTCTAAGAGAAGCACGGGAGCCCTTTTTGACCCCAGTAGATGCTTCAGAGCCCGCATAGACCCTTGTAACGCAAAGAAGCCTGATGAGATCCGAGGAGTCGCTTAGGAGCCCTTACAGACACCCAGCTACTCCCTTGAGCCCACATAGACCTCCTGCGCTGCTACCAGCGATACCAGCTCTGGAAGCTTCTTCAGCCCTTTTTCTTAACTACATTGCAAAAACTTGCACATGAGGGTAGTTTTATATTTGATTCTGCTTGACGTAATTACGTGAAAATTGTTATGTTTTTTTAGTGTATTTTCTTTATAAAATAACAAATACACTTATAGAAAAACACCAAGACCACACTATATAAACTTTATATAACTAAAGGTCACTCACTTTCCGCGATTTTGGCGTCAAAACACAAAATAATTTGAGGAGCCAATTATGCTGTTGCCAGTGTTGCCAGGCGAAACTAGACCCTTATCAACTAAACTAGAACTAGAGCTGATCATATTCAAAAGGTCATGGCTACCTTACCACATGCTTTCAATATCATTAAAGTAACACGGTACCAAATTTCGAATCGATCGGACATAAAGAAGCTAGTTAGATCCCCTCATCAACTAGAAAAGAGCTGATGATATTCAAACGACTGAACAAATGTTTATGAAATATGATTGATTGATTGATTGATTGATTAACATATTTATTCGATGAAACAGTTACAGATTACAACATTTACAACATATAAAAAAGGAAAAACAAACTTAGAGATAACATAAAAAGGTTGAACATTTATTTGGCTCTATCTATACAATTTTATAATTGCACTGTAACCGCATCACAGAAAGGGCTCTGACTCAGCATGTGCTACAAACATAATATCTGTAACGCTGATTTTCAGCCAGGACCCAGAGTGAAAAACCCGAAACCCAAAACGCATGCACATGCATATCTAAATAAATATAATAATGAAATATATATAATATAGCTATATGTATGTATTAAATATGGCCAAGTACACTTGGGCTAAAATTATCTGTGATACAAAAAAAAAATTAAACGAAAATCGGTTCATCCGTTTGGGCTCTACGATGGCACAGATACACGCGTTAAGCATAAAACACCTTTCTGTTTTTTAATCGGGCGTTAAAAATAAGAAAAGATAACATAAAAACTCAAGATCATATCGCCATTAGTGAAACAAGTCCGCCGCCACAGCTAGTATAGTAAGATATCTCACCTCTCCAGCAGCTCCTTCAGCGCCGCGAGCGCAGCCAGCTCGCCCTGCAGCGGCCGCGCCCACAGCCGCGCCGTGTCCACCATGTCGTGCGACGCGCCGCCCGCGCCCTCCCCGCCGCCTCCCACCTCCTGCTGCTCGCCTGGTACATTCAAACATCGAGATTAAAGATGGGACCCAGCTACCTCCCACCTCCTGCTGCTCGCCTGGTACATTCAAACATCGAGATTAAAGATGGGACCCAGCTACCTCCCACCTCCTGCTGCTCGCCTGGTACATTCAAACATCGAGATTAAAGATGGGACCCAGCTACCTCCCACCTCCTGCTGCTCGCCTGGTACATTCAAACATCGAGATTAAAGATGGGACCCAGCTACCTCCCACCTCCTGCTGCTCGCCTGGTACATTCAAACATCGAGATTAAAGGCAATGGGACCCAGCTACCTCCCACCTCCTGCTGCTCGCCTGGTACATTCAAACATCGAGATTAAAGGCAATGGGACCCAGCTACCTCCCACCTCCTGCTGCTCGCCTGGTACATTCAAACATCGAGATTAAAGGCAATGGGACCCAGCTACCTCCCACCTCCTGCTGCTCGCCTGGTACATTCAAACATCGAGATTAAAGATGGGACCCAGCTACCTCCCACCTCCTGCTGCTCGCCTGGTACATTCAAACATCGAGATTAAAGATGGGACCCAGCTACCTCCCACCTCCTGCTGCTCGCCTGGTACATTCAAACATCGAGATTAAAGATGGGACCCAGCTACCTCCCACCTCCTGCTGCTCGCCTGGTACATTCAAACATCGAGATTAAAGATGGGACCCAGCTACCTCCCACCTCCTGCTGCTCGCCTGGTACATTCAAACATCGAGATTAAAGATGGGACCCAGCTACCTCCCACCTCCTGCTGCTCGCCTGGTACATTCAAACATCGAGATTAATGGGACCCAGCTACCTCCCACCTCCTGCTGCTCGCCTGGTACATTAATATCAACGCATCACTTTCAAGAGCCCCTAACTAGGACGAACCTCTATCTAGGGTGCCCGAAACACATACAGCGACGAACAATACACCAAAATATATCATAATAATGTTCGCCCCCGCCGCCGGGAATCGAACCCGCGTCACAACCCGCATCGCATTCAAATATCGATTTTTAATCGAAAATGTTTAATCCATTGCACTTTTATAGCTTTCTGACAATAATGAAACCCTATCCTTGAAGATACTGGTTTTCCTAGTTTATTACTCATATATTATTGATCATAAGGGCCGCGAGATTAAAAGGAATATTATAACAAAAAGCCAGTTTTACCACTTATGTTCTGTAATTACTTAATAAATTGTAATTAGTTTTCAGTAATTACTTTTAGCAAGCTTGTTTGCTAAAAGTAATTACTGTCTAATAATTACTTTTAGCAAACAATAATCGCGTATAATAATCGCGTTTTAATATAAGAAGGCACATTGTACAGAACAAAATTACTTTTTGTTCTGTACAATGTGCCTTCTTATATTAAAACGCGATTTTGAAGGTGATATTTTGTCCTAAAATAAAAGAAAATAAATGTTTGTAAATATTTCTACTACTGAAGTATTTTTTGTAAGTCTTTCAAGAACCCGTACTTTGGTATTAGATTAAGGCATATTAGTTTCACGATAGATGGGAGTCACCAAGTGGCCTGACCACCTTTTGGGGTCTTTACCTTTTATAATTTGGCTGTTTCCTTAGTCACCTTTCACGACACCTATAGAAAGAGATCGTATCTAATCTCGTTGTAACTCTTTATGCTTAAAAGTGGATTTATAAGACGCAACTTTTGAAATTTTCAAAACCAGTTCCAACCAAACCAGCACAGACCAGTTGCAAATATACAGAAACCCAAGTTTTAGTTGATAATCAACCTTATCACGTTAGCCAGAAGGTGTATCACCAACTCACCTTGAGCCAAATGCTCGACGATCCTATAAGCGGCCGCAGCTCTATCTAAAGCACTGTCCACGGAGAGAGAATCGGCGTCCAGCAGTACTCTCGCTAAGACCCGTAGAGATACCGACTTGACGGTCGCACGACATTTGTCGGCCGCCAGAGCGTAGCTGTCCGTGAAGCCCGCTACGATGGCTTTGAAGCGGTCGAGTAGCTTGTACCTGAGGAAGAAAATTTATAAATTTATCATCCCTTTTATTAACCCCCGAACGAAAATTTAGAGTGTGGTGTTATAATTTTAATGTGTGTATGTGTCTGTCTGTCTGTGTATCTATCTGTGGCATCGTAGACCCCAAACGGCTGAACCGATTTTGGTTTAGTTTTTTTTGTATCGTAGATAATTACAGGCCGAGTGTTCTTAGCCATGTCTCATGAAGATCTGATCAGCGGTTTGAAGATCATCAGCTCTTTTCTAGATGATGAGGGGATCTAACTAGCTTCCTTATTTCGATCGATTTGAAATTTGGTACCATGTTACATCTATGATATTGAAAGTATTTGGTAAGGTAACCATGACCTGATCAGCAGTTTGAAGATGATCAGCTCTTGAATTATGGATGAGAGGATCTAACTATCTTCCATTTCCGAATGATCGATGTCCCGCGAAAAAGTCCGTATGCACAATGAAATGTGAGACCACCCTCGCATTTTAATGGGTTAGATTAGGAACCTAGGTTAGGGAAAACAAAGAAAATAAGAAAATAAAATAAGAAATAGACAACTGAAGACTTGGCTGATTACTAAGAAATAGACAACTGAAGACTTGGCTGTATGGACTATGTTCCTTTGCCTGTCCAGAATGGGCTAATATACAAACAACAACAACTATGTTCTACCTGGTGAGAGCTTCCAGCAGCATGGTGGGAGACAGGCGCCGGGGCTCGTGGTAGATCAGTATGACTGCGGAGTTGTCTCCCCGCTGCGCCTCCAACCACTCTAGGAATTCAGTCAGCGCTGAGATTTCTGATTTGGTTTTAAGTATCTGGTGAGCAAAATAAAAATTGCATATATAAATCTACTTTATCTATATAAAAATAAATTCTGATTCGTTAGTCTTGCTAAAACTCGCGAACGGCCGGGCCAATTTAGCTGATTTTGGTATTGAAATGTTCGTAGTAGTCCAGGGAAGGTTAAAAAGGTGAGAAAATTTTGAAAAGTGGAGGGAAAGTTAGTAAAACTACAATTTAATTTTTCCATATATAATTGTACGGCGCGATACGAAGTTCGCCAGGACAGCTCGTAAAAGATAAATTTTAGCAATTAGTCGATAATATCGACTAATTGCGGGAAGTGACTTTGTTTTATACTATGTGTAAGGGTTGGGGCAGGTTTGAACAGAAAAAACTTTATAACTTTGAAAATAGCTGAGCGCGAGGTGCGTACGGTGGGAGCTCGCTGAACTAACCGCCATTACCGTATAACCCGACCCAATGGCAAACCTAAGTAAATGTGTGAGGTGTTGTATGCCTACCTAACCATTTAATTTATTAGGTGTGTACCTGCGCTATAGCCCCATCACTGCATCCTGCTCGCACACATTCTCACTCTCAGGTTTTTATAATTGCATAGATAAAGTTAGGACTAGTAACAATTATAAAACACAAATAGTAAAACAAGAGTAAAATATTTAAAACTTATTTCCACCGCTAACACTATGTATTGATTTCATCAAAAACTAACATTTTAAACGTCAGTTGACTAATTAAAAAAAAACGACTATAGATCTAGATTGACAAAAAGCATAATTGAAAATGTGCCCATATTAGAATCTCAGTACAGTCACGGACTAGGAGGTCGTAACAGATTTGTCTATGGTTTCGTTAGCCCTAGACTGTATTGCCAAAGAACAAGAGCCATTTTTCAATACAGAAAAACCGGAAGTGTTACGCCGATCGTGTCCGCAATTTCTGTACCTACTACTAAATGCGGTTGTAAATGTATCGGGGTATGGGTATTAAAAAAAAGAAAGATGGCGCTAGATACATTATAGAGCGCTGTCTCTTTTTTTTTATAGCCATAGTCATATCCGTTTCCAATCGCAATAGACCCCCAGCTTACCTTATGAGTATTGGTATCTTTCAGCATACGGTATTTCCCCACAGTAACGACTCTCACGTTGTGACGACGTCGGGCGCCCGGATTCAGATCCCCGTAGGGCATTATGTACTGCGAGTAGTTCTGCGTCGGCGTATAAGCCGCAATCTGGCATATCTGCAAGAGATTGTTTAAGGTGAGATTTAGCCAAGAATAAGACCCTGTGTACATTTCAGGAGGCGCAGCGAGGAATTTATGGCACAACAGGGTTTAAGGGGCGAACGGATTGCGATACTAGCGCCACTTCGCCATCTCCTAAACAGTGGCCGAAACGAAATCAAAAATATGCGTTTTTGTCGGCCTAGATAATAATCTTGCTTAGAATTTTTAAGGCTCTGTTGTGTAGCTATTAGGATAATGATCTTAGAAATATTCTTTTGCTGCCTAAACTGGACACTTTTAGAATATTTCTAAGATCATTCATTATCCTAAAAGCTACACAACAGAGCCTTAAAAATTCTTAGCAAGATTATCAAGGGCGTCAAAGGCGTCATATTTTTGATTTCGGCCATTGTTTAGAATATATTAATTATGTGGCTCTAGTTTCTTACCGTATGGCCTTAAAACAGGTTACAATTTAATATTGTACTAAGAAACTATAAGAAGCGGCACAAAAACCCTGTGCCATAGAAATTATAAAGCAGATTAAATTTTACACTCTCAGCAGTGCTGATTCAGAAAAAAATATTGATAAAACTATATTGAAAAATCGCTAGTTAAAGAGAAAAAATCGTGTAAGAAGTTTAGCGACTAAATAAAATCCTTTAATAATTTCTCATTTACAAAAAAGGAACCCGCCTTAAATAAATTGACACATCGTCGGTGCGCCGACCAAATCCGATATGTGCATTTTTTTGAAAAAAAATTTTTTCGCTAGTCGGCCTTAGTTTTAGAATCTCTATTCGTTACAAAAACCCGTATGTGAATTGAGGGCTTAGTTCTCGTAAAACCGATCCAGATATGTGCATTTGTTGATTAAAAAAAACAGCTATGTAGTTTATCAATATATATATATTGTTTGTATTGTATTTGTTTTGTATATGTCACCGGAAAATAATAAGATTCGCAAGTTTATAAATTTCCTAGGAAATTTATAAACTTTCGTAGGATTCTAAACGAGAGATAAATTGAATTATTTTACGCCCACTTTTTCGCAAATTTATAAATTTTCGACGCGTCGTAGTAAATTTATAAACTAACGGATATCAATCCGTAAGATTCTAAACGGATCGACCAATCACAGAAGAGCTTTTAATTTTACGCTTTTTGAAATACGGAAAATAACACACTGCTCTCTGATTGGTCGATGTTGACAGTGAAAATGCTTGCGTCCATAGACTTACGTACAATCAGACTTGCCAAACAATTCGATCACACTAAAAGTATTTTTACTGGTACTAAAAAACTAAGTAGGTTTATAGGTTAATATGTGACCGCTTATGTGCGAAATTCAGTAAAAGTGCACTAACTGGCTGAATCCGTTAGAATTCGAAATAAAATGTTGTTCTCAACATTAACTAGGTAATCTGCAAAATCCCTAGGTAATCTACAGAGTTAACGACTAAGTTAAGTTCGAAAAATTGTTGCCTTAGATTTCAGTTTAACACAGGTAACCAAAGCTTCGCTCGCTTCGCTCGCTACGCTGGTTAAAGATCACAAGCCAAACCTAACCTAACCTACAATTTTGCCCTAGATTTGAATTTTCGGTCAGAGCTTTCTGTTTTCCGCACTTTAACGGCGAGACATCCGGTAATACGCACATTAACTAGGTAAAGTGCGGATACCCCATATTTCACATAAAATTTCGCACATTAACTGACCTAAACAGTTAATGTGCACATTGCCCGGTAAAGAGCACATTAAAGTATTTTGTACTATAACGGTGACAGATATAATATGCTATTATGGGATAATAGCATATTTTATCAAAAAGTAACCTTGTATTTTAGGTACCTACTTCACTCCACTTAAAATTCCCTATTTCACTCTACCAAAATAAAACATTTTGGTCATGGCTAAAACTTTCGTAGCTCTGTGTTAAATTTCAATTCATTATACATGGCGTTTGGTTATTGGTTACTTATTATTTTACGAGTGAGTTTAGTAAATTTATCAATTTACGAAAATGTAGGCGTAAAATAATACAATTTATCACTCGTTTAGAATCCTACGAAAGTTTATAAATTTCCTAGTAAATTTATAAATTTAC